>JACSVZ010000024.1:6263607-6863607 GCA_014706295.1 Lycocorax pyrrhopterus obiensis
TGTAGCCTTTCTTTAGGACATGGGTTTGATGCTGAAAATGCTGTAAAACGCTTTTTTTTCCTCCTTTTTTTAAAGTATTTTACTACTTAATAGCGAGATGTTGTTAAACTTCAAAGCCTTGATTGTGCCTGATTGCACATTTCACATTCTCACCTAAATACAACCTTAATATGATGCACTTGGAGAAAAGCAACTGTGCACTCAGTGCCCCGAGGATAAATTTCCTCAACTTTGAAAGTTAGATAGTTGCTTTTCATTGGAATTTCTGATTGTGACAGGTCTTACTCCCCTAGAAGGAGACCCAGCCCCCGGCGCCGGCCGTCCCCGCGCAGGAGGAGCCCGCCCCGGAGAATGCCTCCCCCACCCAGGCACAGGAGGAGCAGATCCCCCGTGAGGCGGTAAGAGCCCTGCTTATTGAGACAGCTGACGTGCAAAATCTGTGAAGTTAAAGGGAACTGTAGCTGTGTTAGCAAAATTACCTCGTTCATCTCACCTTAGCACTGGCAGGTGTGTGATTAGAGTGATGGAAAAACTGCAGTGTCACATTTCCCAAGTGTGTTGTGGGGGAACACAGTTGGAACTGTGAAATGATTTCTTCTGAGTTAGGATAGTGATGAGAATTCCTCCTTTTTGAAAAGTAGCAATTTCAGAGCTGTTACTTCTTCAAGTGGCTCTGGGTAGCTCCCAGCACAGACTGACATGACATCTCTTAGGGCTTTTTTGCTTAAGTCTTAGTACTTTTCTTTCCTGCCTGGGGAAAAAAATGAGAACAAGTAATTGAATTTTACTTGTTGGGAATTTTTAATTATGACTTGTATTTCTATCACGTAAAATTAAATTTGGACTTGAAGTATGTTTCTTCTTCATGTTCTCTTACTTAAAATTCTTCAAGTTTTGCCCTTTGGTGTTGAAAGTCATTTTTCACAGCATAAGAATTGTTCTAGAGGCAAAGCTCTTAGCTGCCTTGTGAAGTAAATGATGTGCTTTTGGCAATGTCAAAATAGACATTTGTCTTCATGGGGAGAGAACAGATTCTTATCCTCTTCGTAGGAAGAGAACCAAAGTGATGCTTCTTGTGTACAGCAGTTGTTTTTGAGGAAGGAACACTTCTCTTCCTTTCTGTGACAAAGTGATGACTATTTCCTGAGGTTGTCAATATGTTCATTTCACACAGTTACTGGGAAAACTGTGAAAAGTATCAAACATGTATGTTGCAAGATGTACAAGAGCACCCTTTCAGCAAATGTTTATCTCACTCAAGGTAGGGTTTCTTTTTTCCAGGTTCTCAGGAATTCTGCAGCCAAAGGTGGATTCTGCAGGTACACAATTGCAACAGAACTTGCCACAAATTTTGCCGCAGAATTCTGAGGCCCTACCTTTTAAAATTGCAAAGTAAAGATGAAAGACTAAAACATAAGGATGGATAGATCGATCCTGAATTGTTAAGTTGTTAAGTTGTCTGAAATTTTCACCTCCTGGTGTGAAACATTTTAGTGTGCTTGCACACTAAACTCTTATCCAGATCTGCTCTGGAGATCATTAAGTCACACGTGCTAACACAGAGAATTCTCTTAACCACCCAGAAGTTAGAGAGCCCAACCAAAACTAATTGTTTCCAGGGAAAAGCTTAGCTGTAGCCTGTAGATTGACAGAAAGCCAGTGAAGGTGACACTAACAATTTTTAGCTCACTATTGTAGTTTAAGAATAACTGTGAAAGATTGGTCATTATCCTCCTCTTCTCCAAACCAAGTGTTGCAGGCTGTCCACCGTGTTTGGGAAGTGCTGTTGTCTGTGGCTCAGTGTCTGTGCTTGCAAACAACTGCAGTTCTTTGTTCTTTGTGCTGAAATGTTCCCCGCCGTGGCCAGGCAGGACCTGATGTGGGCTTTGCTTTGCAGGAGAAGACGATCCTCGGCCTCGCTATCCGGCAGCAGCTCCTCCTCGTCCTCGTCGCGCTCCCGCTCTCCACCAAAGAAGCCTCCCAAGAGACCCGTGTCCAGCCCCCCCCGCAAAACGCGCCGGCTGTCCCCCTCGGCCAGCCCCCCCCCGGCGCCGCCACCGGCCCTCGCCGCCCGCCAGCCCCCCGCCCAAGCCCCGCCGCTCGCCCACCCCCCAGCAGTCCAACCGCACCCGGAAAAGCCGCGGTTCCGTCTCGCCCAGCAGGGCTTCAGGTGAGCGAAGCCGTCGGCGCTCGTGTCCCATTTTGGACTTTGGTTCCCTCAAAGATCGTGTGTACGGTTTGTAGGGGCAGAAGAGTATGAAGGAATGGCATGAATTGCAGCTGAGCAATTTCATTTTGTCTTGTAGCACCCAAGCATAAGAGTACTGAGAAAAGAGAATCTCCTTCGCCAGCACCCAAACCCAGGAAAGCGGAACTGTCGGAATCAGGTATGGCTCTGGCTTTCCAGCTCTGCTCCTGGGTGGGGTTTTTAGTCAGAAATACTTGATAGTAAAGGGCAGTGAAGGGCTGAGCCCTCCTGGAAGTCTGGCATTAACAGCAAGAGTTTTCAGAACTCTAAAGATGATCACTCCTACTGCCTCATCCTGTGCAAGATAGCTCAGAATAAAAGCTCAGCCAATGTGTATTCCAGCCTTATGTCATCCTAAGATTTGAGTGGGGGAAAACCCCATACTTGATGGTCTGCTGTCCATAACTTCACTTCTGCCTGAATAAGGCAAATGTGTATCCTTGGGTTAAGTGCCCTGTCCTTGTGTGTCCTTTCAGAAGAAGACAAAGGAGGCAAAATGGCTGCAGCAGATTCTGTCCAACAGAGGCGCCAGTACAGGAGGCAAAATCAACAGTCTTCATCTGGTATGGAGGAGAGGAATTCCCTAAAACTGGGTTATAGTTTACTTTTGCAGGAAGCAGTTAAGTTCAAATATAGATTACAACTATTTGCTGTGTGCTCTGCAGCGCTATTGTAAATTTAATTACAGATTTGCCACTCATAATGAGGTCACTTTAATTATTGCTCAGGAAGAATAAAAGTATGACTTTTAAAGGTTATTACGCCTTTTGTTAATGGGTTTGCATCTTTAAAAGTTGCACTTGTAAACTCTTAACATCACACACAAATATTGTGTGCTGGGGATTACTTCATCTGTCCTGATTTTGGATTCTTTTATGCTTGAGATCAGAAAATTCACCTGAGTATTTTTGTCCACATAGTTTCAAAAAGCAACTGCAGTTCACCTTTTAAGTTATCTGTCTAGCCAGGTTTTATGGGGACTGTTAGATCGCTGCAAGTATTTTTACCCAGCTCTGGTAGATTTATTTATCACTTGGCTTCAACCAACACTTTCAGTTGATCTGCTTTTAAACATTGGCTTCTTGTTGTGTGGGAGAGGAGGCTGGTTTGAACTGCAGCATTACCCTGTCAGTGACTGATCAGTGTCACAAGGAGCATTTTCCAGAGAGTGATTCTTCTACGTTTGCAGATTCTGGTTCTTCATCTTCCTCAGAAGAGGAGAGGCCCAAGAGGTCGAACGTGAAGAACGGGGAGGTGGGCAGGCGCCGCCGCCACTCGCACTCGCGCAGCCCCTCGCCGTCGCCCCGCAAGCGGCAGAAGGAGTCCTCCCCTCGGTAACTCTGCTTGAACTTAACTCATCCTTTCCTGTTGTTTCATGTTTGTCTCTCTGCAACTCTCACCAAATACACATCAAGTCATGCCCACTCTGCCCAATCTTGTTTCAAGATTTCCTTCCCGTTACACTCATTTGGTAAAAATTGCTCTGACCTTTCTTTGAACATGTTCATCTTTGCCTCAGATCCATGGCAGATAGATCTGTTTTGTTTTGTTTTGTTTCCCCTCCACTGCTCTCAGGATGCAGATGGAAAAGAGGTGGCAATCGCCAGTGATGAAAAGGTTGGTTAGAAATTCATCTCTTAAACAGGCTGTCATTTATTTTGGCATGGATAAGCATTTGCCATCCTTTGTCCTTTAGACTTGCACACTCATGGTGAGGGAAATTCAGACCCATGTGCTCCTTAATGTGTTGGATCTGGAGCCGCTTCACTTGCCAGAAAAAAAGAGCAGGAACACCACCTGCTCTGTGTCCTTCACTGCTCACTCTTTGTTAATTCACATCAGCCTGTGACATCAATAACTGATGTTATTATATCTCACTGATGCCTGAAAACAGCTGAACATTTGCGTTCCTCAGGGGCTCCTTGCTCCAGACACCCAGGTTTGGGTGAGCAGTGTTGGATTCCTTCTGCCACTGACTCAAACCCTCCTGCATGCTTGCAACAAGCAATTAAGATCTTGATCTGGGTCACAGATGATTGGAGTTTTCAAAACTCTCATTCCTCAGTTCATGAGATATTTGGAACTACTGGAAGCAGACAATAAGTAAAACAGTAGTGACTTTTTTATTTGTGACACTGTTTGCTCTGTGTTGATCTGGGAATACAGAAAGGTGCAGGAATCTGGGTGCTTGATGGGTTTATTAATTGGATGTAATGACCCTTGAGCAGGCTGTAATTAAGCCCTAGCTAGCAGATACTCACAGCACACATCACGATGTAGGAGATGACTCCCTCACAAATGCAGACCTTCCTAATTATGGATCCTGTCAAACATTTCTATGGAAAACAGGTTGGGATTCAAAGGCTTTGATCTTGTTTTGCAACACACTGAATTCACCTACTGCCTGTTGCATAAATACATGTTTAATTAGGACAATTAGTACATTTGAAGACTGGGGGTTTTTGGATCATAAAAGAACATTGTATTTTGGAGCAAACTCTTTATCTATAAAAGTGTGTCTCATTGCCTTGGAGAACAATACCCAGCATATTTGAAATCAAATCTCAGTTTACGTAAATGAGCTGCTTTGCTTTTTAATTGCTCTCATTTTTCCCTTATGCAGTCATTTTATCTTAATTGCTTTTTTTTAAAAAAAGGACTATCTCACTTTTCCAATATTCCTCTCCTTTAAAATTCTAGGCAAGTATGTGTTGGATTAGAATTCCCCCTTGTAGAAGTCTGTTGTAAACCCTGCAAAGCAGAAAATGGCTCATTTGGTGAATAATTTTAATCCAGAGAGCTGCAGTTTAGCAACCACTCTGGTTTTTTTCACAGCATTTCAAGAAATAAGTAATTTTGGATTTCAGATCTGTAGATAAAAGCTCTTTACAGGAACACAGTTTCACACTGTGAAGAAAATTAGCTCTACCCCAGGCAAAATCAGCACATGATCCATCCATTAGTGTAACCATTTGGCCTTTCTCTGGCCTCAGGGTGGTGAGGGATCAGGTTGTGCAGATGTGGAATTGTGTCCTGGCTGCTGTGGTGGGCTCATGGTCACAGTCAGGCACTCGTTGTGTCACACTCTTCAGAAAGATTTAAGTACATTTTTTCCATCAGTGCTCCCAGTAGAATTTCATTTTACAGTGCATGAAGGAGCTGATTTTGTGTAGTGAAAGCAGAACACAAAGCACCTCGTGGCTCAGCTGGCAGTTCCCTGATCGATCTCTGTTTTTCCGCAGCAGGAGGAGGAGGAGCCCCTCGCCGCCCCCGGCGCGCCGGCGCCGCTCCCCTTCCCCGGCACCCCCGCCCCGGCGCCGCCGCTCCCCGTCCCCGCCTCGCCGAAGGTACCACGCTGTGGGCATCAGCTGCCTGCTCTGGGCTTGGGGACTTCGCGCTGGGCATGGGGAAAGGGCCCTGATCCCAGTTCCTTGGCTGGGAAGCTGAGGGGGCTGTGGTTGTGCTGGTGAGGTTGGGTGTGGTGGGTGCGTGGCCTGGATGTCGTTGGGTTGCTGCTGCAAATCCCAGATCAGAATCACAGAACCATGGGGTGGTTTGGGTTGGGAGGAACCTTAAAGATCATCCAGTGCCACCCCTGCCATACGCAGGGACACCTTCCACCATCCCAGGTTGCTTCAAACCCCATCCAGCCTGGCTTTGGACACTTCCAGGGATGGGGCAACCACAAACTTTCTGGGCAAGAACTTTTTTAAAAGTTTTATTTTACATTCTTAGAACTTCTAAAGAATTCTGGTTTAAATTTTGAGAAGCTTTAAAGAATTCTAGAGTCCTTTTTCCCCTCTTTGGGTGGACTGCAGGGCACTGCTGACTGACTGCCGTGCCCGGGTGGCCCCTGAACGTTTGTTCTCTTTGCAGGTCTCCATCACCACCCCCTCGCAGACGTTCTCCCTCTCCACGGAGATACTCCCCCCCGATCCAGAGGCGATATTCCCCATCTCCCCCTCCTAAGAGGAGAACAGCTTCTCCTCCTCCCCCTCCCAAAAGAAGGGCCTCCCCTTCCCCCCAGTCCAAGCGCAGAGTCTCCCACTCCCCGCCGCCAAAACAGAGGAGCTCCCCCAGTGCTAAACGGCGCTCCCCTTCCATATCTTCCAAGCACAGGAAGGGGTCTCCTCCCAGCAGATCCAACAGGGAAACACGTTCTCCACCACAAAACAAAAGGCATTCACCTTCACCACGGCCTCGAGCTTCCCACCCCTCCTCCAGCCCTCCGCCGCCGCGCCGGGGAGCGTCGGCATCGCCGCAGAGGAGACAGTCACCCTCGCCCAGCACCAGGCCCATCAGGAGGGTGTCCAGAACGCCAGAACCCAAGAAAACAAAGTAAAAAAACCCTTCTTGTCTGGGCTTGGGTTTTAATCTTTAGTGTGATGCTGCTTTTCTGAGCAGACAGTGAAAAGAGTGGTGCTGGCTTATGAATTTTTTCAGAAGGAAAATGGAGCTGAATGGAAAGCCCTGCACAATAAAATAGCATTGCTGTTCTCCTGACTGTTACTGTGGTTATAACTTAGTGAAACCAGAAAGGCAGCAATCAGTTCTGAGCAGCAGCAGGGTTGTTTAACAGCTTTTCAGGCTGCATTATCCCTCTGCATTATGGATCCACTCTGCTATTGGATTGTTTTGTCTTTTTTAACAAATCAGCAAAGCAATTAATCTATTTATTTTTTTTAATCAATTAAAATCTTCTAAGTGCAGCTTGACCAAGTTAAAGCACTTGTGTTCATTTGGTTCTTGTGTTAATATTCCCTTGTTTTGTGTTTCACCTCTGACTGTGACTCTTGTGTTCCTCAGGGCTTCCACCCCCAGCCCCCGGCGCGTGTCCTCGTCCCGATCTGCGTCAGGGTCACCTGAGACAGCTCCCAAAAAACACCAAGGACCTGCATCTCCTGCTCGGTCTCGCTCTCCTTCCGCAAACTGGTCACCTGCAAAAAAGGCCAAGAGCCCAACTCAGAGCCCATCACCTGCCAGGGTATTTGTCTGCTCATAAAGCAGCACTGCTTTGGGTTCTAGGGCGAGTTGTTGTCAGGAACAGCCCCAGGGTTATTCACGGGTGGAAAACTGCTTGGGGTCATTCTTCATAGTTAAAAACTTCTAAAAACAATTTGCAACATAAATTTTTCAATCTTGACATCTCCAAATCTGGAAAAAAAGTGCTATTCTGTAGAAAATCAGACTTCTGGGAAAAGTCTGTCCCATTACATGAGTGTACCTGAGTTTCATGATCTGCAAAGTGAGGGGGGCTTATTTACGCTCAGTATCCTATGTGCAAACTCAGATTATTGCCAGTGGGAAGAGAACAGATTGTTTGTTATCTTCACCTCTTCTTCTGAGGTGTTTCCCAGGGACAGTTCCATTCTTTGCCAGCGAATTTTGAAGCCTTAGAGATGAGTTGTAACATCTATTGAATTATTTATTACAGAATTCAGATCAAGAAGGTGGTGGCAAGAAGAAGAAGAAAAAGAAGGATAAGAAGCATAAAAAGGATAAAAAGCACAAGAAACACAAAAAGCATAAGAAGGAGAAGGCGGCGGCGGCTGCAGCAGCTGCTGCTGTGGCTGCAGCAGACACCACCTCAGCACAGGAAGACCAGGAAGCAGAGACAGAACCCAAAAAGGTAAGAATTTGGGACTTTGTGAAGGCCCGGTGTGAGCAAACAGGGTGGGTGTGCACTGCACTGCTGGTGTTCTGACAGCCCTAATTCCAAAGTGGGACGTGGGGGGTGTGATTCTGTGGGGGGATTTCAGTGCTGGGAGGGCTCAGCCTGGCTGGGCCTGGGGTGTTTGAAGCAGCTCTCTGTGTTTGTTTGAAGGAGACAGAAAGTGAACCCGAGGACAACCTGGATGACCTAGAAAAGCACCTGCGGGAGAAGGCCCTGAGGTCCATGAGGAAGGCGCAGGTGTCCCCCCCCTCCTAGGCCAACCCTTTGATATAATGTACATTTTATTTGGTTTGTACTCAGAATTCAATTTCAAATTGCTAAATGTGTTTGAGCTTTAGAATATAACATTTGTTGTAATAATTGCTAGGTTGAGGTTCACCATGTACAAAGGGCATGGATTTACATTACAAAAGGTGTCCACAGTGTACTAGTGACATTCTTTCATTGACAGCATAATTTCATTTAGAGTGAGACTTTTTAGAAGCAGTAGGAATTTGTTTTGGAGGTTTGAAACATGACCGTCAGTTCCCTCGTTTCTTTGAAATCCAGCAGAGCCTTGAGCAGATTTTGTGAGGGTCTCATTTGACTTCTTTTGTATCACTTACATGATGCTACTAACCTTTGTGGTTTGTAGGCTTGCCCAGGAGTAAAACCACTGCAGAATTCCAAGGAAGTACATCTCTATTTTAATGCTTTCTACTGTTGCCTGTATAGTCTCCATTAAAGCCAATCAAGAATAGCAGTTTAGAGTGGTACATAAATGAAAGCATGTTGTTTACCAGGACACTGTGGGTTTATATTGATGTAACATGTTGATTTGGAACACTGGAATTTCATTTGTATTTTTATGTTCTTTTTTTAAAGGGCAGTTTCCATGATCAGCAGTCCCAGAAAACAAAAAATTAATTCCTTCAGTTCCATAAATTTTGTTTGTGAGCTGTCGTTGCCCCATTCATAAATCTTGTCTCGTTACGGTTCTTCGGAATGGTCTGAGCAACTTTCAGAGCTGTGTTCTTTGAAAGTTTAGAGGAACCTGAACTTTGGATATTGTCATGTTTTCACTGTTCTTTGTTTTTGTTTTTTTAACTAAAGCTATATAAAGCTTGTGGATTAAACAAAATAAATTTCTAAATTTAAACAGATGTTGGCTGGTTTTATCTGGACGTTTACATTTGCTAATCAGCTTTGTTTTGTGCAGGGTTAATGACTGCTCAGAGATGAGAAAGTGTTTGATCCACTGTGCTGGCTCTGGAAAAATGGGGGCTTTTAACAGGCCTGGGGGAGAAGGAAAAGCCCTTTAATTAGTGATGCTCCTGTTGAGTTCTTGCAGAGCAGGAGTCAAACAGCCTTACCTGGGCAGTGCTCTGGGAGGATGGAGAAGCTTAAACTCAATATTTGCTGTGAAAATTGCTGGTCAGAGCAAGTGAAGTGTTTCAAGGCCCTGCAAGAAATGAACAGCAGGTTTGATTGACTTAGAGAAGGAGCTGTAGTGGTGTGAGAGCTCATCTGAGGCATCCTGGGGGCTCCCTGCCTTTCCATAATCATGGAATGGTTTGGGTTGGAAGGGACCTTACAAGTCATCCAGTTCCAACCCCTTTTTAATCACACTGGAAACTTGCTGGGTTGCTGCTGTGGAATTCTTGTAAAAACTCAAGCTGTGTTTCTGAAATCAGCTCAGTTCTGAAGTCTGAAGTTCTCTGGAAGGTGCTTTTGAATTCTTTTTGTGCTGCAGCTGCGGTAGCTGTGATGTGCACAATGAAATGGGAGATTTGATGAGTCTTTCCTGTCCTTGTGCAGGGTTTAAACTGAGGCAGGGCTGCTCTAGGTCCTGGCTGGAAGGGGAGATTCAGAGCAGCTCCTTCTGCACTCAGTCTTTTGTTTCTTCACAAAGTCCATCTGGGTGAATTTGGTGCTTGTGGAGCCACAGACCCAGACTCGGGACGTGCTGATCCTCATTCACTTGGATTTTCCCTGGATGTCCCGGGCAGAGCCTGCAGGGGTGCAGCTCCCGAGGGTTTAATGCCTCCTCCTTTATCATCCCAATCTTGCTTCCACCCGGGTTTGGTGACCTCTGAATGCCTTTTAATCTTAGCACTAATAGAAGTTCTTTAAATACATTCAGGACCTGAGTCACTGCTTATCTTCCCTCACACCTATTTCCATCTCCTGCCTCCAGGACTGATAAAGGACCTCTGCTGGTTTGGGATGGGCCAGGCCTCCCCTCCACCTTTCCATCTCCTTTGGAGTTTCTATTGTTGGTGCTCCCTGCCTTTTTTTTTCATCTCTCCATAAAGAATGGTGTGGGCTTAAAAAGAGCAATTAAATGCAGTGTTTAAAAAGGATAGAACTTCTAAATTGTGTATAGGTTAATATTTTAATTCCTTCCTACTTATCCAGTCAAGTACTAACGTTTCATTTAAATACCAGTGGGGATAATCAGCCCTCTCCTCTCCTGAGCTGTCCCTGTCCCTGCTGTTGCACAGACCCTTTTTAGCACAGAATCTCTGCTGGGCTGGGTTCCATCTGTGTCTGTTCTGTTTATGACACCACTGAATTCCCGCGTGAGCCTCTAATTGAGCTCCCGTCATCCAAACCCAAAGTTGTCTGATCCCTTCCCCACTCCAGCTTCTTGGTTAACCTCTTCTCTCTGTTTTTAAATCCTTTTATTTGTAGTTCAGAAATGACACTGCAGGTGCCTGGTGTGATGAGGCAGGAGCTGCCTGGATCTCACTTCTTTGTATCCTGGATCTGCTCTTGCTGAATTTTGGCTTCTTGACCCAGGCCACTTTGGTGAAGTGACAGACACAGGGTCTAGGTAAGGGGTTTGCTGCAACAATTGTTTCTAACTCCACAAAAAGTTTAATTGGACTGTGTAATTTAAATGGAACTGAGTCCCCAGGAGTGAGTGTGAGGCTGAGGTGAGTCACAGGTCAGTCTCTGTAGCTGCTTCTGAAGAAAGATGTGTTTGTTGTGTCAACAGGTGGGACAATGGCAGGTGTGTGTGTGCAACAGTTCCAAGTTTATAGAAACTCAGGGCTGGATTGTTAAATTTTTCCACTTGTGTGACTTTGGCAATTTTCCTGGGAGTGCTCCATGGAGCTCCCTGAGCCCAGGGATTTACCCTGAATTGCCTCAGGACACAGAACTGTTCTGCTGCTGCTTGGGCAGGGCCCAGTGCTCCCTGGGAGCCCAGGGATAAATCCCAGCACCAGGGCAGAGTTCTGTGCTGGGAGCCATCCCAAAACCTCCCTCACCTGACACAAATCTGTGTCCTGAGCAGTGAGGGCTGCAGGGAGAGACCTGGGCTCAGAGGATCAGTTCTGCACTCTGACTTCATTCCTCAAGCACCAAACTCCAAATCTCTGTGTGTTGGTGTAAAAAGCAGCTCTGGGAGGAGCAGCTCAGCAGGGCACAGAGCTGTATTTTGGTGGAGTTCCATTCCAGCTGTTGTGTGTCATAACATATGGTTTGGTACAGGATCTTCTCTTAAACCCTTGATTTGTCTGCTTGAAGTCCACTGTGGATGTCACCAATGTCTCAAAGCAGCCACAGCACTGACAATTCCAATGGAATTGTGTTTCTCTTAAATCAGGTCTAACTCATTTCAATAAATGACTGTTGGAAGTAATTCTATCTCTTCAAGGATAATAAAAAGATTATTAAATCTCAGCACAATGGCGTAGGGAGTTGTGTATTTCCAGACTTTAATCACCAGTTTGACCTTTGAACTTTATTCAGCAGTCCTGGATGAGTTCAAAGAGGCTGGAACTGCTGGAGTCCCTTCAGCTGGGGTGTGAAACAACAGCTGGGGATGGTTCCCCGCGCTGGCTGGAGGCAGAGATGTCCTGTACCAGCCACTCTTATCTGGGCTCCCTCTGGCTCAGGAATCAGTCCCTGCTTAAAGTCCGGCAGGAATTGACTCCTTCCTGCTGTGTGGCACTGGAGGGGGTGACACAGCTCAGCTGTTCCGCAGCCCTGGGTTTGTTCTGAGCTGGGTTCTGGGGGAAAGAAGTGCTTTGCTTTGTTATCACTTGTTCAGTTTAGTTCTGACTTGAGCCAGAGCATTTCCTTCCGCTGTGAGTGGAGCTCAGGGAGCATCCAACATGGTTAAGGATCTTCTGGTCCACTGGTGATGGTTTGTGTTTGCTTCCTGGGCTGGCTGGAGGCAATCAGGCTCTTAAAGTATTAGAACAACCAATATACAGAGGGAGATGATGTTCAGAGGGATCCCCAGTTCTCACTGTAGGTTTGTACCTAAACGTCTCCAAGTGGCTTTGGCTCTATCTCACCAGGCCAGGGATGGACTGGAAGCTGTTCCTGAAGGGATGAGGATCACAGTTTGTCACAGAGCTGGAAAGGAGAGTTTGGGTTTTTCTTCCTTTTTTCCCCAGTCTATAATTTAAAATCAAGAGCCCAAGGTGCCTCCTCTGGGCTTTGCTGGTATCTTGTGTGGGGGCTGTGCCCGAGCAGCGAGCAGGAGTTGTGCTCCAGCCCATCTCCCAGGGAGGGAAAACGCTGCGAAATTCTTCCTTAGCTGGGAGTGTCGGATTCTGTAATGGGAGCCGGCCAGCTCCCGGGGCAGGTGAGTCAGGTCTGACGCCCAAACCCGGCTGCGTGAAGCCGGGACTGGAGCGGGGGTGACTCACGGTGACGCAGCCGCGGGGCCACCCGTGCCCGTTTGTGCCGTGCTTTGGGGTTGGGCCGAGCCTGTTTCAGGGTTTGGATAATCCTAAAAATCAGCGCTGCAGGAGGGAACGTGCTGGCTCCCAAACCGGGGCTGGGGTCAGGGAGGGGGGCTGGGGTCAGTGCCAGGAGCGCAGCTCCCCACGGGTCGGGATTTGCCGCAGGGGAGAAGACTCTGAGCCTTCAGTGCAAGGTGTTTTAATCACCAAGTCATTAATTATCTTTAGCGTTCGTGTTGTGGCAGATTCTGTAAGAGTCGTGGTTTTTCTCATTCGAGATCAATCCATCGGGAATTGTGTGGTGAACACCTCCCAGGGCCAGGTGTGGGACTTGACCTCCGGGCCGGGCCCGGGGGAGGCCGCCCAGCCCGGGATGGGGTCAGGAATCGTTCTGAACTCCCACATCTGCTTCCCCGGGCCGAGGAGTTGAACGCAGGAGGGATGTGAGGTCCGGAGCGTCCTTCCTCCCACACAAAGGCAGGATGCGGCCGCCCGGGGCAGCTCCCGGCGTCATTGCGGGCTTTGTGCGCCGAGCCTCGGGCAGGGACAGGGCTGGGGGCAGCGGGGCTGCGGCTCCCACAGCGACCCCGCTGCAGCCGGGGCTGCTCTTGCAGCGAGGTGTTAAATCCGGGGGCAGCGGGGGCGTGCGGGGACACGGAGAAGGACCTTGTCCGACAGATCCTGGAGAGCTCGAGTTGCTCTTTGCGGCTGTGGCAGGAGCGGGGCTGGGCCTTGTGCTGATCCGGGCGTGGGGGGCGATTCTCCGAATCCCTGGGAAATTCAGGATCCTTCTGTTTCACTTAAAAGAAAACACGGAAAACAGCTGTCCTGGGAAAGCAGCGCTGGGGGGAAGGGAATTGTAGGGAATTGTTCGGTTCCCCCACAGAGCCTTTGTGTTCAGTCCAGGGGCAGAGCTGCGGCTCGTGTAAATTGTTGTGGCTATGAAACAAATTGAATTCTGCCGCCGACGTCAGCTGGGGAATGGCCCCTGGAGAGGAGGGTCACCGTGAGGGGCCGGACTCTCCAAAGCACGTGCAGTCCTTATCTGCTCGGCCAGACCTTCCTCTGGGTTCTGTCCCCACCCCTGACCTGTGCCGGTGTCCTGCTCCGGGCTGGCCCCAAGTGCACAAAGCTCGGCTGCCTCCGTGGGGTCCATCCCCTGACCCACAAGTGGGGCGGGAGAAGGGAATGTCCGTGGGGGCACAGCCTGGGAAGCTCTCAGGAGGATTTTTACATGGGGGGGCTTTTTGTAATTCCTCATTCAGGCTTTAAAACTCGAGCTTCAGATGAAACCAAAGCTGGCGGAACGGTTGTGAGAAATGTGGATCCGTTTTAAGAATAACCCCCAGGCTTCCCCTCTCCAGGAGGGAGGAAGCTCCCATTAAAAATTGATAGTCTCCCTGTCAGCTGGATTTTAATTCAGCGAGTGGATTTGACTACTGATGTGAAAAAAATTACTTTTGTCACCGTGCTGATATTTTTTTAATGAGACAGAAATGGTTTGGCACCTTTCCAGCTTATTAAAACATTTGTGAGTCCACCGGCACAAGGGGACGAGAAGGGAAAATTACATTAAGTGCATGATTGGCAAAACAAAATTGAGCTCTTTTTTATTTATTTATTTTTAATCTATTACAAGCCTGTGAATGAATCCTTCTATTATTTATGGGGGAGGATAAAGGGAGCCGTCCCTGTGGCTGCAGGCAGACTCCGCTTTCAGTTTAACTCTTCTTTCCAGACAGGGAAAGTGGACACCTGCTGTTATCCAGGACAGAGATAAGTGAAGGGAGCCGTGTGAAAAGGGAGAAATCCGCATGTTCTGTGGGAGAACAGGGCCCTGGGGATGATTGATGTGTCAGTGGTCTGTGGGTTCCCAGCTCGCCACAGGGTGAATTTCTCCACTGGAAAAAAGCCTTCCCCCCTCCCAGGGGCATCAGACCGTTTCAGCCACTGCATCCCATGAGTTGAGTCCCCCCCGGGTCTCCATCCTGCTCTGGAGCCGCTCTGCAGCCCCGAGGCTTTGCTGCACAGCGCCCATCCCAAGGTCGGCCGCATTGCCAGTGGCGATCTGGCCCCTCTCCAGCTCCGCTTCCTTCCTCCTGCCCTCAGCCCAGGGCCTTCCCTGCCTGCACAGCAGCGCGGACACGCTGCAGCCAATGTTAATCCAATTCCCTGCTCCCTGCCCTTCTCGGGGGGATTTTTGCGGGGAGGGGGCGAGGTCGGTGCTGAGCTGGGAATGCTGACACGCTGTGGGAATCCTCGTGGGATCCCCCTCCTGCCTCAGTGTCCCCTCAGCACCACGGGTTCAGCATTCCCTGTGACGTAAGGAAGATTCCTGTTGATAAAGAGCTGGATGAAGCGCATGTGATGAACAGCGTGTGCTGATAACCGAGCCTCTTCCTGCAGCTCAGGGGCCACTTTGCTGCAGAGAGGCCGAGGAGGGGCTGGCCCTGCTGGTACCAACCCCGGGAGAAGGGGGCTGTGGACAGCAGGATTTCTCCCTGCTGCCAACAGAGGATTTGGGTTTATCCTCTCCAACTGCACATCCCACTATTAATGAGCAGCCAGGGTATCATTTGAATTTTAATGACATCACAGATGCAGCGCTGCTAATTGCTCATTTGCTTATCTGGAATGAGTTTTAAATCTGTGAAAGAAACCTGAATCACAGAAACCTCTTATGCAGCTGATCAGGGCAGGGTTAGAAAAGCTGGGCTGGGGGGCAGAGGGGTGGCTCCAGTCCTCAATTATTTATCCCGGATTTATGCTTAAACTTTTGCCTCTAACTGGCTCTTATCGTTACTCTGTAGGAGCCCGAAGAGCCTTACAGCAGTCATTACACAGACAAACCATCGGGGTAAAGAGGTGATAATTAAAATTGCAAAAGCAAGTATCCAGTGATCTGAAATACCAGAATTTCAGCCTGAGCAGGTCGAGCGTGTGCTGCAGATAAGGAGCAGGGAGATGGGAAGATTTGGGAACTCTTTGGTCCTGCCCCGCAGGATTGTTGTTGCTCTCCCCATCTGCAGGGCACAAGTGGCTCTGCTGGGGACCGCAGCTGCTTTTTGACTCGGTGACTCAGGAGGTTTGGGTTCAGTTCCCCGTCCTGCTGTGGGTATCTCAGGGATTTGGGATGTCATTCCCTTGGCAGCGCCTCAGGCTGTGAGGTTTGGAGAAGGTGGAGGAGTTTCTGTCCCTGTGTTTGGAGAGCTGGAGCACTCTACGTGCTGCTGCAATGCAAATAATTTTATCAGAAAGATTATTTCTAAATCCTGGTAGAACTGCGAGATCTTGGCCTCTTGTCCTGCCCACAATTCCTTTTCTTTCCTGAGTACTTGGAAAAAAATCTGGCTCCTTCCAGCGTGACTCAGATAGGAGGAAATAAACCCCACATTCATCATGTCACTGCTTGAGTCAGATCAGCATTTACGCCATTGGTCCGGAGCAGGGTGGCTCTGGGAGAGGTGTTCACTTTGTTCCTTGGGATAAATGTCATTAATCCCTGACTTTCCCCAAAGAACCTCCTGGAAAGCTCGGGGGATTTGGGATGCACAGCTTCACCCCACAGGCAGAGCAGTGATATAAAACTTTAGATGATGCCCAGCTGTACAGAAGTGGTTTGGGTTTTTGAAGGTGACAGTCCTGCCCTAAACCGGGATGGATTATTAGGTGCCTGCACTGATGGAATCAGAGAATCACAGAATGGTTTGGGGTGGAAGGGAACTTAAATATGATCCAGTTCCACCCCTGCCAAGGGCAGGGACACCTTCCACTATCCCATATTGCTCATGTTTGAACACTTCCAGGGATGGGGCAGCCACAGCTTCTCTGGACAACCTGTGCCAGGGCCTCCCCACCCTGACAGGGAAGGATTTTTTCCCAATACTCATGGCTTTGGATCAAGCCAGCCTGGAGATAAAGAGGTTTTGTGTTGGACTTGTTTTTTTGTGGATATTTTTCTCTCTGATGTTGGGCTGCACCCCAGAGGGAAAATACTGCATCTTGGTGTCATTGCTGTGATTGGATTGATCCCTGCAGATCCATGGGAGGGCAGCTGGAAGCTGGGAAGGAGCTGGAGCTGGAGCTGCAGCTGCTGCTTCCCCCTTCCCCACACACAAAGGCACAGGCAGCACACGGAGGCTATGCTGCCTTTCCACACCTCCCCTTCCCCCGGGTCCCTCAGAACCTGCAGCCCATTAAAAACCCACATCAAAACAGAGTTTCTGCCATTCCAGCTCCGTGACAGAAGCCAGTCCGCGGTGCTGAAGCCCAGCTGGGATATAACGGACAGGGTTCACTAGGGGAGCCCCCAGCTACCGGCAACTTCCAGGCTTTTCAGATGATGGAAATTCAGCAGGAAACCTCGGTGGTGGCATTTGATTGCTGCTGCAGGGGAGTGTGGCTGATTTAACCACTTAATAAACCTCAGCCAGGCAAAGCTGGGGTTGTTATTTGGGGAAAAGCAGGTTGTGTAGTGCTTTTTACTTCACCAAATCTCCTTATCAGCCCGGGTGTTTGAATCACCTGGGGACTAACCTTAAAAGAAAACAGCCAATACCTGAATTTATTTACTTTCAGGCAACTTCTATACATAAAGGTGGGGAAATATAGATTTTAATCAGGCTCACAAAACTATCTTTTTTTTTCTCTCTTTCCCCAATAACTTTTCAAACCAGGAATGCTGTGGATTTGGGGTTTTTCTTGAAGGAACTCCTTGTCCGTGTGTGTCTGCACGGTGCTGCCATGGGGAGGTTTCCCAGCACTCAGACCCAGCTCCCTTCACAGCAGCTCCATCTCTGCTTCTTGATCCTTTCCAGGTCTCTTCCTGCAGAAGGGAGAAGCCCGAGTCGTTGTTTCCTGATGCTCACAGCAGAGGACAGGCTGATAACTGAATTTGGAAAGTAGGGCAGCAAGAAACGCCAGCCAGAGCACAGCAACAGCCTCCTGCTGAAAGGGGAGTCAGGCATTCAATTACTCCTGTTGTGCGTGTGGTCCTGGGAGCCAACTTTCCTCTTCCCCCTCCTTGGATATCACCTCCAAAGGCAGGGAGGTGACAAGCACTTCAACTTCCCCCGTGTTCCAACAGCACCGAGGTGAAAACTCTGCCTGTGTCAGCATTCCCAAAAAGCTGCCCCCGGTGGGGAGGGGATCCTCGGCAGAGGGAAACCTGCAGACAATGCCTGCTTTGTCCCCTCCCTGCTCCTCGGGTGCCCTGAGATGCTGAGTCCAAACATTTAACCACAAAATGCATTAATTACCATCCAGCTCCCCGGGGGAAGGACCATTTGCCAGTAACCAGGGGGGGAAAAAAAAGGAAGAATCATGGAAAGTCCATTGATTGTTAAATGACTCCAAGTGCCATTACTGCCACTGAAAGTTCTTGATGAACATTTCCTAGAAACATTGAGTTCTCCCACGTCTGCGCTCGGAGCGATGCTAAGTTGGACTGTGGAGCAGAGGAGTGACCCAGAAATTGTGGGATGAAGTCACCTTCCCACATAATGCCATGAGATGTGTCCTGTGCTGCTGTAATTCTGCCTGGGCCCACAGCAGAGCTGGTTTTTGTGGATTTTTCCCCAGCAGCAGCTGTGAGCTCCGGGGCCGGCTCCACGCGTGTCCTCAGCTGCTCACTGCAGCTAATCCTAAAGTCTGGCAGCCATGCAGGATGAAAATGAGTTATCCAGGGACAGCTGGATGGGAATTACAGCAAACTGCAAACAGTCTGACACCAGCAGAAGTTGGATTTCCCCTGCACTCCTTGGAAATCTGGCGGGCTCCTGCTCTCCCAGCAGCTCCAAACCAAACCCTGCTCAGTGCAGGGGCAATAAAAGAGGAATGAGCCATAACAAAATCGTCCCTCCCAGGAGGCAGCTGATGGATGGAGCCCAAAATCCCTCTTGGTACCAGGATGGGAGGAGGAACTTGGAGCTCCTGGGGTTACTCTGCTAAGGGGGCAGCAGCTCAGCAGAGCATCTGTGACACGAGGGCTGGGCCTGCGGTGGCTGCGCTCCCGCTGCTGCATCCCAGCCCAGGATCCCGAATTAGCTCTGGAATGGGAATGCTGGTATTTATAACCAGGGTGTGTCAGTCCTGCCTTTCCTTTAATAGGTGTCCCTGGGCAGGTTCTTCTCCAGCTGCGTCCAGCATGGCTTTAAAGGAGTTCTAATGAACCCAACAGTCAGGACAGGCTCCTGCTTCCAGCCACAGCCAGCTCTGGATGCTCTCCCTCCCAAACCTCCTCAGCACCTTTCTTCTCGCAGCAGTTTCATTATAATTAAAAAAATGGGATGTTCATACATGTCTCCCACTGAGTGACAACATGACCTGTGCGCCGAGCTCCTCCCGTGCCCAAAAAATTCCCCGTGGAAATAAAAACCCATTTTTGAGCCCTGGGGTCAGCGTGGCAGTGAATTCCACCAGAGGAACACGCACAGCCAGGGCAGGAGAGGACCTGCTTTGATATCTTTAACATCTGATGCCTCTGGTTTCAAAAGCACTTGGAAAGTTTGAGATGGAAAAATTGCTGCAGAAAGGCCAAAAGTGCTGGAGAAGCGAAACAATCCCACGTTGTTTTGCTGCTCTGCCAAATGGGAACGAAGCTCCTGAATGCAGCATAAAATAGTATCGAGGGAGTGACCCACTGAGCACACGTGGGGGCCAGAATTGCTTTGTTCCCACTCCCTGGCTCGGTGCAAATTTAGCTTTGAGTAAGTCACTGAACTTTCCTGACTCATTCCTCACCGCTGTTAAAGGTGGGTGATGCTCATTTCCCTATGGATTGTTAGGAGCACTGGTGATTTATTATGTAAAGTGTGGACAAATTAATCCTAAGTGTTATAAAAAAAATAAAATAAATCCAGAATAATACAAGCAGCAATTACTGAAGGAGAAAAGAATGGAGAGCTTTTAGACCGTTCTGAGCATTGTTAGAGGTTTCATTTGAATGGGGAGCATGAGGGGTTTGGTAAGTGGCAGCTGGAAACCAACAAAATGTCATCTGAAAGTGAAATAATTGAAAAGATATTAAAGCAGAGCCAGGGCTGGTGCAGCTGGGTATAAATGAAATAAGCTATTAGCTGCTCCGCGAGATACCAGCAGGGGAGAGCTTTTGTTAGAGCAGAAGCGCAGCAGTGGTGAGGGAAAAACAGTCCTGGCAGCTCCTTTGTGGGGCTGGGGAAACATAAAAAGGCCCCGAGTGCCTCGCAGACCTCAAATTTGTTGCTCTACACCCACCTTTGTGGGCGCCGTGGGAGAGCTGTTTCTTTGTGCTAAACCACTGCCTGCTCTCAAGCAGGTGGGTCTGTGCTGTGGGGACCCCGGGAAAGTACTGCAAGTTTGACAAAACCCTGTGATTTTAAACTTTTTGGTGAAGCAGGGAGGAAGGCTCGGTCTCTGGCTGAGGGGGAGTACCTGGCTCAGTGTTTCTTGTCCTGGAATAACGAGCCAGCTCCTGCCTTTCCCAGCAGACAGAGGATACAACTTTCCTTTGCCCCTCGTTAAACCAGTCCCTGAATCCACATTTGGCCCCAGCTGGCGCAAATTCCCTACTCTGACATGCGGAAAAGCGAATGCAAAGCCTAAGACAGATGCTTGTGGAGTCTCTAGGACAACCCCATTCAAGAGAAATTTCTTTCCTTCCCTTCTGTCCCACCCACGTTCCAACAACAACAACGGTGGGATGGTGTCCTTTGTGGTACAGGCTGCAATTAATTAATGGGTAATTACCGAGGGAGGTTCCTGGCCAGGGCTGGACTGCACAGCCCCACATCGGTTTGGTTCCAGTGACACACCGATTTCCAACTCAGACCGTCCCACCCCATGAATCAGCGAGATTCCTTGGACTCTAAACCAAACAGAGATGAATATTCCACTGGCTCCCGGGGAGCTGGGGCTGTCCAGAAGCTGCAGGAATGGGAATGAAAAGGACTTTGTCACATCAGTAGCCCATCCCCATCAGCTCCGGAGAGGGGCTCACAGCAGTTTTTCCTGCTCCAGATTAATTCAAGGGCATTCAAAGCTGATATTTGCGTAAAGACATCCGGTTATGCAGAACCGAGGGCAGTAAACGCCTGGAGAGAGAGGAGGTTTTGTTATTACCAGCGAGTGCTCCGTTGGTAACCATTCCATGTGGAGCCATCCCGGGCTGCATTTGGGTACAAATTACAGGGAGGCTCATCCCGGGTCACAGACGGCATTGAAGTCACTCCGTGCCACCTCGGGGGATCCCACAGCCCCGGCCTGCCCTGGGAACGGCTCTGCCGAGACGCTCAGGTGCAGCTCCACTCAGACTATTAAAAATAGAGTCTGGGCTTCCAAAAGGAAAAGCAAGGACTGGGAGCAAGGGCGGGAGGCACCGAGGCATGAAAGCCGCTCTGTTCCCGAGGGCTGGGCTCCGCAGGCGTGAAGCCGCATGGGGAAAATGTGATCGCGGGCTCTGCTCTTTTGGTGGAAAGGCTGGAAAAAGCGTGGTTTCCTTTCTTTCCGACAGTTCACCCAGCTCTCCCGCACATTTTTCTGTTCGGGTCCTCAGTCCGTGACCTTAACAGTGAGGGGAAAACTAGGCTGGAGACTCAACTGCCTCTTGGGATGGATTTTTCCCCCTGTCACGAAAGGAGCTGTTTGTGCTGCTCTGGTGTGGCGGGGCCGTGAGGGGGAAGTTTCTAGATTTAAAGTTTTTCTCTGAGGGTGAGGCGATGATGGAGGAGACACATACCTCGACCACAGGGCTGTGGCCCTGCCAAGGCCGCTCCCAGACGTTGTCACCGAGCAAGGCACCAGCCGCGGGCGGTGTCTCACGCCGGGGGAGCCCCTGGCTGGCACGGGGGTGTCCCCACCGCCATGGGGGGGACCGTGGGGACCCCCGTCCCTGAGGGGACTCCGCGGCCGCCATGGCCGGCGCTGCCCCCTCAGCGATGTCCCCTCACGGAGACCGCGCCCCTCAGCGCTGCCCAGCATTGTCCCCTCAGAGGGGCCACGCCCTCAGGTCAGACCACGCCCCCAGCCGCGCCCACGCCCCCTCAGCACCGCCCCCTCCATTCTTGCCCCGCCCCTCCCGCGCGGCCCTGCGGGCTCCGGGCGCGGGGCGGGGCCGCTCTCAGTCGCGCGCAGGGCGGGTGAGGGGAGCGGAGCGGCGGTGCCGTCCCGGCTGTGGCAGCGGCGGGCGAGGCGAGGCGAGGCGAGGCGAGGCTGGGCGGGGGCTGCAGCAGCAGCAGCGAGAGCAATGGCGCTGTCCGTGCCGGTCAACGGGCTGAAGGAAGGCGACAAGGAGCCCGTCATCGAGCTCTTCGTCAAGGTACGGCCGAGGGGAGGCAGAGGAGGGGAGGGGAGGTGGGGCGGGGGAGCCTCGTCCCGTCTGGGCGCCGAGCGCGCGCGCGCCGCGACCGTTGGGCGCCCCCCCCTCCGCCCTCCCGCCCTCCGCTTTCCCGCCCGGGGGGCTCCGAGTCCCCTCACGGCTCCCTCGGGCCGCTCCCCGCGGACCCCGGTCCCCGCCGTGCCGGCCGGGGGAGCCCCTCTGAGTACCCCCCGAGCGCCCCGCGGGCGTGGGGGGCTCCCCTCGGGGCGGCTCCCGGCGCGGTGCGGGCACAAAAGCGGAGCCGAGGGCGTGTGCCCGGCGCCGGGAGGGAATGCGGGAGCCACGGTGAGTCAGAGAGCGCAGATGGAGCGGGCGATAGCGCGGACGGACCGCAAGCAAAGTCACTTTTTGGGGAAAAAGTGCGGCCCCGGTGCGTTTTGCTGGAAGATTCTGTGCCCGGAGCAAAGGGTGCCGCGGGTGCGGGGCAGCACCGCGGGCAGCGCTGGCACAAGGGAAGAACGGAGCGCCACAATGGATGGCCCTCGCTCGGCATTGTGTGCCCAGCAAAGCGCAGGAAGGCGGCAAAAAGGCAGCAAAGCCACGAGTTACTCCTCGCTCCCCGCCCCAAAAGTCTACTTTTTGTGTCGGGAAGCGAATATGTAAAGTAACACCAGGTTTTTAGCCAAGCTAGAGGAATGAGCATGTGTTGTACTGCCCTTATCTGGTAAAGATACCATATGGTATCTCCACATGTTTTGCATTCATTTATTGCTGTATGATGCAATATTTTGCATCCTCCGGGGTTCTTGTGATGCAGCATCTTACTTTTACTTCATATCAAAAGTAACACCAATTACTCTGTGCAATCTTCTACTTCTATGCTTAAACATCTTTTAATGAAAGCCTCTGCAGAAAAGTATTAAAATTCTTCAGATGAAGTTTCTTCCAATAGCAGTGAGAAAATCAGAGATGTCTTCGTCTGGGAACTTGGGAATTGCTTTGTATAAAAGCCACGATGACAAACATGAGAATTTCCAGCTAGAGCTTTGAAAATAAGTGATTAAGTTTGTTTTATTTCTTAAATGATACTCTGAAAGTGTTGAATTTTTCCTCTTTTCATACTTCTTAATAATAGTATCAAGAGGCAGTAACGGGACCCAGGGAGAGCATTGCAGTGGAGGATTCCAGACCTGATTTTGGTTAGAATATTTAGGCTCTTAGTGTAGAGGTTAGAATTTACAACTACAGCAATTAAGTTACAGATTACTTTGAATTATTTATAGCAGTGGATCTTTAGTATAACATGACAATTTATCTTCATCTGTCCTAAAGGTCATCAGCTGATTTTTCTTATTTTTAAACAAATTCTAGTAGTGATTGATGGCAGAATGATTTGGGGGCAGAGGGAAATAAGCTTTGTGGGTGTGTTTAAAGAGAATATTTCATGCATGAGGAGTGGCATGGAAGAAGCTGTAAAAATAGTTTCGAGAGATACGTGTTCATTCTGATTAAATCAGAATAGGACCAATAAAGCTGTGAGATTATATGAAAGGGGGGAATCAGGGAATTTTTTTGTCCTTTTCAATTGAAATTTCTTTATTGGTATGGGTTTAAGAAGGCTAAATTTGGGTTTATCAGTGAGGATTTTTGCCCTCAAGGAAACCTTTTCCCAGTGTTATGGATGACTGCTGCATGCTGAGCACTGTCTGCCCTAGGGATAAAGTTCAGGTTAAAATAAGAAGTTATTCTTGTCTGCCTTCATGATCTTCAGGTAAAGGTTATTTCCCTGTAAAACCCTGTAGATAAAGAACAACCCCCAGCCCCAGCAGACCGACCAAAATAGTTTTTTCACCTGGATATTGCTCCTGTCCCACACCTTATTGAAGCTGCTGAGGATTATTGGGGCACCGTTTTTGTAAAGCAAATAAAATCTTGTTTTCTGACTCATTTAGATGGTCACTTCAGAAAATGCAAGCAGAATATGTGTATTGAAGAGAACCAACAGTGTCTGTCTAGAGGAGCACTAAATTTGGATTTTAGTCATATTTTTTTTCAACGAGAAGCTCAGTTGCAGTTTTTCACGTGGTTGAATGTAGAAAAAAATCTGAAGTTACCGAGCGTTTCTCCACACAGATAATCACTTTTCAAGCCGTGTCTGGGATCTACCTGTGCACTGTTAGCCAGGGAAGCTCTTCAGGCAGAGGTAGTGGAAAGAGTTCTGGACCAAACTCGAGCTCTCAGCCCAGCGCCCGCGGCCCAGGGGCGGTGACTGCATGACCTGAGCACAAAGGATTGTAGCAGCCAGACTGAGATGAAACAAAGGTAGGGATTAAAGCTTGAGAAACAAACCTGTGAAGCAGGAGAAAGGGTCTGGCTCCGTGCCCAAACTGTGGGGTTTGAGCCTTATTAAATTGTGATCAGTAACAAAATAGGATGGGCACGGCGAGGGGAGGAGCACACGCATGGCTGGGGTTCAGTTAGGAATAACTCTATCAGGGTGTTGTCACCAGCAAATTGATACGATTTTTTCCGGAAGACAATGTATCAGTCTGCTGTAACTTGTATTTTCATAGTCTGTGAGAACTCCGTGCAGAATTAGAATACTTAGGTAAGAAAATCTGTTACAGTGCTGAAACTGAGGTGGTGAATCTGTTTCTTGGTGTCACAATGAAAACTTTCAGCACTTTTTCATTCCAGAGCCGGTGGGCTGCGTGTGGTCTCTTTTAAACCAACTGTAAATATTTTCCAAGTCTTTTCCCCTGAGAGCTGATTAGGTGAAAACCAGTGATGTATCTGATTTCATTTCGTTTCCTCGTATGTTCCATGTTTTATTAATGAGGGAGGCTTCCATTGTCTAACAGGAATATTTTTATGTGCCCTAGTGGCATTTCAGAGCAGTGAAGGCTGCATTGAGGTGAATGTGCTCGGAGAAACTTGAGCTCTGGGATCTGCATGCAGCTCAGACAGGTCACTTGGAATAATAGCTGCGCTTTAGTTGATGGTGTGTGGAATTTTATTGTAAATAAAAAACATGGTGAGGTGACTTGGTCAAATAGACCCAGTGAGCTGTGAGAATCACAGGACAGAGTTACAGAACTGCCTGTGCAGTTCCTGTAGGGGAGCGTGTGAGGATGGAGCTGCTGGAAGCTCAGCCCTCGGTGTTCTGGAGGGCACTCAGTGATTGCATCCTCTGCTAATACCGAGGTGAAGACACACAGGGTCAACAAGTTCAGTGTTAAAGGAAACAAACAACAGACTCCACAAACCAGAAATTCACAGTTGTATATCTGCTGGCATGGGATGGGTTGGAGCAGATGTAGGGAACCAGTGAGGAAGGTCTCTCCTCTTCACTGGGAGTGTACTTGCTAATTAATCAGACCTTGGATTTCTGGCAGCTCTCAAATAAGATGTCATTGCGAAATTGGGCACCTGTGTTGAAAATCAGATAGAGTCTACTATCTGTTTACCTTTGAATTGTACTGTCAGTACCAAAAAAAAGCTGTGATTTCACATTTAATAAATACCCAACTCTGAAACACTCCCAGTGATTGTAGCAGAAGCTTGTCCCCGTTTTTGTGTATCTGAACCAAACAGAGATTTGGCAGGTGAACTGTTTGTTTTCCGGGCTCGGGGTCTGCTTTGTTCAGTGCAACGCTGGGGCCGTGGCAGGAAGGGGATGTGAGCATCTCCAGCAGCAGCTCCATGGGAGCTCAGGGCAGGGCAGAGCAGGGTGATTTGTGTGGATTCAGGTCTGCCTTTGTCTCACCCTGTGCTCATTGCCTTACGTAAGCTCTGCTGTGGCACTCTGCAGCCCTATAGCTCTGTACATTGCTTTATAACAAACCATCCCATGAGCTTCTTTGTCACCAGTTTGTTTTTTTTCACCCGCAAAGTAGCTGTACAATTTAAAGGCACATCGGTACAAGGAAATAACAGGACTGGAGACAGGCAGTGCTGCTTCTCAGAGATAGTCTTGGCAGGGTTATTGCTTGATAATCTTATTAGATAAGTCTCCTCCTTATGCACCAGATCATCCTTGGAGGGTTTGATGTAACCTCAGCAGCTGAGAACCTCCTCAGCCTGTCTTTGATATGTGTTTGGTGTAGACAGCAAAATGTCATGTGAGGGTTATTTCTTGGGAGCGTTGTAAAGGAGCCCTTTATAAACTGAGGTGTAACCATTTTGTTATATCCTGTGCTCAGTGGGTATGAATCAGGCCTTTTCCTGCTCTGACCAGCAAACTGTAATTCCTTTAAATTCTGCCCAGGAAAGTTCTCACAGCCAGAAACATCCTTGGCTTTTTGGTTTGAGTCTGGTTGATGATTCAGGAACTGGTGCTCTTGGTACGGAGTTGTTTAAAAGTACAGAGATGGTCTCAAGTGTAAATGTTAAATTTTTTTTTGCAAATCATTGGTAAGTAAGCTTAAAACCTTCTGGCAATAATTTCCAGGGGGATTACACAGATGAGTTAGCTTTCTTTCAGTCAGGAATTGCTTCTGAGTAATGGTTGTATTCCTTGGCATCCCTTCTCCCCTTCCCAATGATTAACATCCAGACAGCTCTGATTGTCAGGAGAACTTGTGTTTGACTTTGCAGCCGAAATGTATCTTAACACTCAGGCACTTTTCCTCCTTTCCCCTTAGAGGGATCTGAAAACTGTGAATTCCCAGATTTCAGCTCATGGCCCTTCACAGGCTGGGGCTTGGGGTGTATGGGCATGGGCAGTGGTACTTGTGAGTCACTCCCTCCGTGGGTCAGATGCCAGGGACACATTCCTGAAACACAGATCCTGCTACAAAAGACAAATCTGTCCTCAGTTTTCCCAGCTGGGATTTCTCAGGGTGTGCATTGAGGGCTTGAAGTGGAAGAAGCCTGTGTGCCAGAGCACATGTTGTGGGGCAAACTTAGGGCCTGGATGCTGTCAAAAGTCAGGGATAAATGAACACTGAGGATCCAAGCCTTGTCCAAGCTTTTGTGTGTCAGTCTGTGACAGGGTGTGTGTGCAGTGATGAGTTCATAGAGCAGGGAAGGACATCACGAACACCAGCATTCTTGTGAAAAAGTATAAAGAGAGTGAGATCCTCTTTAAAGAGAGTTTTGTGTGGACATAAAGATACTTGATTGTTGAGAAGTAACAAGATATGAGGAACCCTTACATCAACTTAGGGAGTGGGTGGGAGGGCCTGCTAATCTGGCAGTGGGTAGCACTGGGACAGGATTAGCATGCTAAGAAGTTGGTAATCATTGCCCTCCCAGCCTGGAGTGATTCATGGCACTGTCTAGTCCTTCCATGGTTATCCTGACCTCATCCTGGGGATGGAAAGAGTTCTTTATTCGAGGAGCAAGACTGTCTGTCTTTTAGTTGGAATGGGGAGACCAGAGAAGTTGTTGGTTCTCTGGACGTGGATTTTTGAAGGCTGAGTTGTCCCTTCCAGAAATCTGTGTTTGGAAGGATCTAATTGGGGAATTCTTGAACTCCAGGCAAACAGTAAGCTGTGTACTCTAGGCAGCGACTGTTGGACTCTAAAGTTAGATTTTTAAAAGTGTTCATTAGCTCAAAAGGACAAAAAAGCGCCCTGAACTGTTATTTTCTCACCAGTGTGTGTTCAGATTGTCTTTAAATGAAACATTTATTGTGATGTGACAAACACAAGGCCTGCAAGCTTTTGTAGCAGTGCCTGCATCAATCCAAGCTTCTGGCTGGGCTGGACATACCACTTAAAAATCCACAAGAACGACTTTTAAGACTGGATAACTGTACTTGGCAGTAATTGGATTTGTTGCCTTGTTTTGGTAGATGTTCTCTTTTCCCAGTGAACTGAGCAGTGCAGTTCTGTAAAGCTTTAACTGGACAGCGTGGGAGAAAACAAGGTGGTTTTTGTCTGCCAGGGTAGGCACTTAGTTTGTCTAAGACAACAAAATTTAATTAAGGTGGTGGTTGGTTGCAAATTGATGGTTCATGTAAAAATAATTTACATCTGTATTTGTTATCCATCTAATTTGATTTTTATCTTCAAAGTATCTTGGTAAATAACCCGTAACAAACAGCTTATTGTCCTAATCAGGTTTGGGGTTTTTTTCCTGCATATTTTTCAGTGTGGAATAATATAGTTTTAGTCTTAAAATAGATGCTAGGTGCTCCCTTGTGGTATTAAGAGTTTGTGCGTATTTTAACAGTAAAAACACCCAAACCCAAAATTGTTATGTTGCCTTCACGGGAGTTTTAATAGAGGTTTGACTTCAGGAGCTTTAAATCCTTTATTTAGAATATTTTTTCCCTAAAAAAAAGATAATAGTTAATTTTTTAAAACTTGCTTTGAGTAGTTTGAGGTTTTTAAATCAGGCCAAATGCCTTTGTAGCACAATCTGGATTTTTAGGGTGTTTGCTTCTGCTGAAGTGAAAAACATAAGCTAAACTGCTGTTAATTACAAACATCTCTGTGTGGGAATTCTCTGAGAGTTCAGACTTACTCCTTGTATTGTTGGCCAGACAAAGGGCAAGGAACTTACCCAAGGAAAGGAAATGACTGAGTTCTGCACACTGAATCTCCATATTAGGTATAAACTAAATATAGGAGTGTAATCCAGGAGTGAAGTCATATCTGTATATTTTCCTGGGAAGAGCTAATGGGATCAGTCAGTGCTACTGGACCAGCTTCAGAGCTTTTTGGCTCTCTTGAAGCTTTACTATTTTGGCTGGACTTTGCTGCCATGTCCTTTGGAGAGCTGCTTTTCTGAAATAAAGGAAATAGCTTTTTTATGTGGTTTTATCTAAAAATAAAATCAAAGCAAGCCTAAGTAGATTTCTGTGGCCTTTCAGAGTGCTGCATTAGGTGCCCTGGTGAGACACCTTGTTCTGGAGCTCAGGGAGATAAGGACACGTGTCCCAGAGGAGGAAACTCGGATCCCATCTCCCAGGGGAGGGGGAATTCAGTCAGGGAGGTGCCTTTTGTGCATTGCTTGTGTTGGAGAGGGAGCAGGCCTTCCTCAAACCCTTCATTCTAAAATAAAAATTCCAGCCCCACTTTTGGTCTCAGATAATACTTTTCCTTCCCAGAGCTTCTGAATGTGCTGTTAGCAGGGGAACAGGTTCAGAACTGCACTGCTCTTTGAGAGGCTGCTGAGAATTTGGGCAGTTTCTGTCTTCTGACACCTCCTTCTGTGGGCATTGCTGCTCACAGCCCAGGCTGGAGGCAGCTGTGGCTGTAGCTGTACATCCTGTGTTTTACCAGCACTTGGAAGCTCCCAGGTGGTGCCTTTTGGGCTGGGATTTTGACATGAACCTGCTCTGGGCTCTCCTGCACCTGGAAGTGTTCAGTCCAAGTCAGCTGGGCTGGAGTGACCTAGAGGAGGAGGAGGAGCAGCCCAGGGTGAAGCTGGAGCAGCTCTTGGTTGTTCTCTCTGCTCATCTGCCCAGCCCCTGGCTCATCTCTCTCTAAATGAGGTTATAAAATACCACAAACACAGCTCTGTGTTTTCCTGTCCCACGGAAGTGATGCACAGTCAGAGGTTTATTTGAAGAACTCTGAAATACCACAGATACAAATTTGACTCGGTTCCTCTAAGCCCCAGTGACAGAGTTTGCAGCTCTTTCCTCTCATGCTGATGCTTCATGATTTGGTGGGGGAGGTTTGGAAATGGGTCTCTTGGGCTGTAGCCAAGGCACACACTGTACTTTAACAAATTTAATAAGTGCAAGGAGAGAGAATCACTGTCATGAACAATTCCTGCTCTAGGTTTATGTGCTAGAGACCCAAAGGCAACTGTCAGGCAGGGTAAAAGAAACCCTCAGTGCTGCAGAATTAATTGTCTGCGTACAGTTTCCTACCAGAATGTTACAAGATTGTGTCAAGATGTTACCCAGCAAATTTTAGTCAGTGTGGCCCTGCTGATCCTGTGGGGGTTTGTTCAACACGAGCTCTCTGTTCAAGGTATTGCCACAGCAGAGATGCCAGGCTTGTGCCATTAGTGAATAATTGAATTTTCCTGTGCCAGGCCAGGAAGTGTCCTGGGTCTGTCTGTCCACAATAAACCCGGGGTTTTGTGTTCCTATCATTAAGCTAATTTCTTCAATGAAGAAAATGGTGATTTGTATTTAAAGCAGGTTTGAGATTCTCCATTTGATTCTCCCAAAGGATGAGCATGGAATCTCCTGTTCTCCAGAGGACTAGAAGCACTTAATTAAATTCTGCTGAATTGTGAACTTACTTCCATACATCATGAGGATCCCAAAGCTTTTCGGTGAGAATTGGGTAGCAGTGAGTAAGAGTTGCAGGAAAGTGGGCAAGACAAGTCTGCTAATTATTTTCTTGGGAACAGCATCACAGGGCTAAAAATAACATCATCCTAAAATGGCCAGTGGCTGTTCCAGTCCAGTGTGTGACACAGTGGTGACTTATCAGAAAGGTAATGACTTAAGAGGCAGCTTGAATGGGCTGACAAACATTCCTTTCCCTGCTGTAAGAGCCAGATCTCAAGTAAACACAGGGACTTCAGTTAATTATTTTGAAGTATTTTTTGAGTTTAAAGGAATTTCAGCTGATGTGGAACTTGGGTTGATTACAAATGGCACAAAGGTGATGGAGCTCATGAGAGGCAGTGGTAACTCAGGTTGGTTTTGCCCTGGCTGTGTTAATGTCAGTCAGCATATAGCAAATATACACTAATTATCTTAGACTAGTTACCTTTGAGAATTCCAGATGTGAGCACTGACCTGATGCCTTTTTCCACCCCATTTTGCCTGTGTTTTCCTCAAAGGAATGGCTATTTAAGGTAGCAGTGATGGCCTAAATTGTTCAGTAGAGCTAAATTTGGGTGGGGTGTGGTGGTATCTGTAGATGATCTTCCCATGTGAAGGCTGGAGAAAGCTTTGCTTGCCCACTGTCAGTGCTTTAAGACAGTGACAGTGAGAGGTTTAAGTTCTTGTCTGTCCCCACAGTGGCTGCTCTGCCTGTCCCTGTAGGCTCCCAGTGACAGGAATGAGATGTTTGATGTGCACTGAAACGCAGCATGAAGGTCCTTCTGATATCCTGAATCCTCTGCAGGATGTGCTGCTGGGTTTTTCTTCCTAATTCCCACCTCTCCTGGTTTTGTTCATTGTGGCAGGGAACTTCTTTGGGCTGTCAGCAGTATCAGTCTCATTTTTGTGTTGAAATGTTGTGTTGAAATGTCCTGTTCGTTTTTGCTCTGCCTGGTGGCACAAGGAAAAGCTTTGCCCTGGAGGTTGTGGCCCCAGCTGTGCTCTGTCCTGGACAGGCAGAGGTGACAGGAGGAAGTGTCCCTGTCACTCAGCCCTCGGATTAAATCTGGTTGAACCGGATTTAGTCAGGGCCTGACTCTGCCTTGCTCCCTGACCTGTTCCTCCCCTAAAAACACAAACCAACTCCCTTCTCAAACTGCAGATCTGGAAGGGTGACAAGGAGTGGAACACTGTTGCAGATAAACTTTTCCAGCCCTGGTCTCTGCACCTCATTGCCTTGTAACTTGTTTTCCTCTTCGAATAAGAGGAAAACATCAATATTCATCAATATTTGAGCCATTGGGAGCCCTTAAGGTCTGCTTTGGTTTGCACAGAGCATCCCTGAGGCTCATCCATCCACTGCCTGAGCACATAGGGAACAGTTGGAATAATGGCACTGTGGGGAGTATTTGTTACATCAATTACTGTCACACTCCTTCCATGGGTGTTATTCTTTACATCTTATCTGAAAACACCCTCAGTCAGCACCAGAGAATTCTGTCTGTTCAGCTTGGCAAGATAAAGGTCCAAGGATTTGGGCTGATACACCCAGACCCTTTTCATGTGTGGAACATCAAACCACTCCTTTCTGTATTCTCTGTTCCTTTATCTCAGACCTTGGAATTGCTGCAGGTTTTTCACTTGAATCTCTTTGTTAGTTCACCTTAAACCATTTCCTCTCAAAACAGCAATCCTTGAAGGATTATTATTAATTACTCAGTTTTGGAATGAGCTTACTGCTCATTAAACGTGCACAATTGATTGTTATCTGCTGGTTTGAGGCAATGGCTTTGCATCACGCTGGGTTGCTCATGCAGTTTTCTCAGCAGGTTTGGTTTTCATTGTTAAAACTCGAGACGTATTTCAAGATTGCCGAGTTCAAAATGTGAACATATCCTCTCATTTATTTTCATTTTACCCCAAATCTGTTTATTGGTTGGAACATTATTCTTCTAGACTTTGCAGAGTGCGGATTTCTTCCTTGGGGGAGTGGGGATTTCCTTGGTGGTGCAATCAGATGGCTCCAGTAGTTGTCTTTGGTGAAAAGCATTCTGTGAGATGCTTCTCAAATGCATTTATCCCGCTTCATCCAAACTTTTTTTACCACTTCTGGTATGTCAGCTCTGGGAGAAATTCCCTTGAGAGTTTTGGGTAAATTAAGAAATGGTTTTCTGGTGTTCTGCCCTTTCCTTTTGTTTTATTTTTGGAGTCAGAGACTGAGCTGTATTACATTGCTCATCAGATGCACTTTGACTTTATTATTATTTCTGCAGTTATTTGATCCAGTTTGGGAAACTCGTAGTGGGCTCCTTTTAACTGGGTAATGTTTGGAACAATTTTGCAAGAGTCTTTGGGACCAAGGATTTCTAGAATTCTCAGATCTGTGCTGTATAAGAAGGGCTTTGTGCCCTTTTAGTGTTTCTTTGCCTGTCTGGTTTTTTGTTAGTCTTGCAATAAACTTCAGCACTCCCTTGCTAAAGTAAATCCACGCAGGTTCTCGTGTCAGGACTCAGGTTAATTTTTATGCAGCTGTAAAGACAAACATTTCACAATTTAAATGGATTTTTTTCTTCCCTTAGCTTGTTCAGCCACTCAAACAGATGTTTGATTACTTATTACTTGTACTCTCTCGGGTTTTTCTTTTGGAAAAACAGTCTCATTTGAATGAAATCACTGCTCAGGGGAAGAGAAAGGGAGGAGGTGGCTTCTGAGCTAAGCTCAGACTTCCAGACACTGGGATAAGTAGATTTTTTGGGGGTTTTTCCCTTTCCAGGGAGCTGGCACTCCCGCATGGGCCGAGCTGCTGGGCACTGGGAGTTGCCAGGAGTTTCACTGTGGCTGTGATAAACCAGGTCGACTTCTCAATGAGCAGCTGATTTGTGTTACTGCCTTGTAACTCTCCCATTCTTGTTTGAACTTCCTTTCTTCTTTAATGTTTCTTTAAAAATAGCTTTATTTGTTTTCACAGAACACTGTAGGGCAGTGCTCTGGTGTGTGTGTGCTCTGCTCTCCCTGTGCCACGTCTTACAATTAACAAGGTCCTTTTTGCCACCTTTTCAGAAGTTTTTTTAATTCAATTCAGTTTGTAGAGGGTAACACCCAAGTGAAAAATTCCATCTTTCCTCGCTCTGTGTGAAGTATGGCACTTTTTTTCTGTCTGGTCCTAATCCCTACAATTGAAAACCTGAAATTCAGTGAAATTAGATATATAGTGAGGTTTTTGAATACATATCCTTCAGTGGGCAATGGTAGAATTGAAAATTAGCCCTAATTGCAGGCAGATTGGCATTAGTAATATTACTGATAATAAAGATTTTTAGACTGGTTTTAAAAAGAAATTGAAATAAAACCCCAAAGCTCCTCAGTATAGAATGACTATAATCTTATTAAATTAACAAATAGCCTATGCTGAGCTCAGTGTAAAGAAATCAACATTTAATATTTGCTTTACTCTGATGGTGATGAAGATTAGACACTGAAGATATCCTGGAATTTTATGGCCGGAATTCAAAGTCAAGGCAATGACGAGCAACAGTTATTCCATGATTAACCCCTGCGTGACAAATCGTGTCAGATTTCAGAATATTGTAATACATAAGGTTTAGAGTTTACTGCCAGCACAGCTCTGTTCTAGTGGACAAAATCAGAGCCAGGAGTGACTCTTGCAGGAAGATCCACCAAACTGGTGACCCTCAGAAGAGAATCCTCACGGATTGAGGGAGAATCCAGTGCCTGCTGCTCCGGAGGAGGGGCTGCAGCAGCCGGTGCATCAAACACAGAGACACAAAATGGGCCTCTCGGGCAAACAGTTACAGGGCAGAATTCCTTGGCTCGAGAGCACTGGAGCCAAAGTTTCTTGGCATTCTGAGTGCATTCCTTTTCCAGTATGTGCTCAGAATAACTTGGGACTTTTTGGAGCAGAAGTGGGACAAACGTTTGCAGACAGAAAAGTCTGGGCTCCGTTGAGGCTGTTGGGCTTTGAAAGTGCATCAGGGCTTCTTCATAGCACTGGCTGTTATTGGGCTCTAATCCTTTCTTCTGACTCAAATAATCCCAAAATCCTGTCTTGCTTAAACCAGAGCAGATGCTATTGGTTGGTTGCTCACTTTGAATGCTGCACTTGCGTTGGGAGAGAAGGAAAGTTTTGGGATAAGTAAATGCATTTGGCCTTTTTTGGTCACTTTGATTTTGGCTTAGGAGGATGGATCTTAGTGAAGGCCACAGGTCAGTGCTATGCCTGAAATTTTAAACAACTTTTTCTGCAGTTCTGTGATTTTAAAGTAGCTTTGGTTTGGATTCCAGTGGGCCAAGAGTTTAATGGGCTGGGGATTTTAGCCTGTGCTGTTACTGCAGTGTAGCTCAGGCTTTGCTTTAAGTTTGAAGACTGAGATCAGTTCTGAGTCAAAGAATTATTTCTGCTTCAAAACATGAATTACCCTGGGCAGTACGAAATACGTATTTTCCTTAGATGGGATGCAGTGTTGTGCTTTTCAATGCCTTTTTCCAAAGGTAGATCAGTTCTGACACGTGGCAGCAGAAAAAGTAGATGAATATAAATCTCTAATTCACCTGTGGGAAATGTCAGTTCCAGTGTAAACACAGGGATGTAACTGTGGTGGGAGTTGCTGAGATCCACCCTGCCGTGTGGAGGGGCAGTGGTGTGTTAAATATTAACAGCCACAAAAGCACAGCTGCTGGCTGGAGATGCAGAGGGAAGGCAGTGCTGCTGTGAGTGTGGGGATGAGGCAGGAGCACAGGGATCCCCAGAGCTGGATCCTCACACAGGTACCTGCCCCTGGGGTGAGCTTGTGCAGAGCAGAGTGCCCAAACTGGCTCTGTTTTACCCTTTTTCTGGATGCTTCTAGAATTCAGTCTCCTGGGCAGACACATGGCAGAGTTTAAGACAATCCAGTAACAATAATCTGCTGCAAGTTTGACTTTACTTTCCAAAGATAAAGCAGGCAATTTGTAATTTAGGGCAGAAAGACAACTTCCTTTTCTTTCAAGTCTTCATTAATGACACTAATAAAGGTTTGAAGAAAACTGACTCTGTCTAACGCCGGATATTTGGAAGCTCTGACAGGAGGGACACTTGCAGAAATGAGTCCATAAGCTGTAGGAACATTAATTAGTTTATAAATCCTCAACAGCTCTTAAAGGAGACTCATCTTTATCTGCAAAGGCCCCATGAGTTTACAAAAACCAAAACAGCTTTCTGAATTTAAGACAGTTTCACTGAAAAACTTTCTATTTTCCTGGTCTTTGAAAATCCTGCTGAGACTCTTCTTAACTTGCAAAGTCCTTCTTAATTCTCCTCACTGTGATGATGAAAGAATTGGCCAGGCTTTGAGAATTGTACTGATGAAAATCACTCTTGGAAGGACTCTAATAATAATAAGCAAAATCCATTGAAACTCATCTAATATAAAGTACACGTCAGGATAATCTGACATATATGGCTGCTTTAAGTACTGAACCAGTTCTCAGAGGATTGAATTTTATGACAAAGGTTTCCAGTGCCTCATTCTAGCCCAGTAAAAACTAAAATTTTCCAACTCAGCAATGCATCTTTCATTGTCAGAGCGATGATGAGATGTGTGCTATCACTGGGGAGCTCACTGCTGCTTTCTAATGGACCTTTGTTGTGGTAGGACAAAGACTGATTGATAAATTGCCTATAAAAAGTGGCTTTGGGATATTATTTAATTGTCAGTGAAGTCTCTATGTACTCACAGTTATGTCTTTCCTCACAACACCTGCAGTACAATCAATTCTCAGTTCCTGGCTGCAGTTGCTCCCTGTAGCACTGCACCAGGAGAGATAGAAGCACTGAACTGGAGATGACTACAATTAATTAGCTATGCCTTGGAGAAGAAAGAAAAAAGAATAATAAAGAGCGAAGAACAACATTGACATTGGAAAATTGCCATCAGAAGGTGTGGCTGCTCAGAGGAGGATGTTCTGCTGCCAAGGGCAGCTGCATCATCTTCAGTGTCAAAGATAACTTGTGGGCTGAAATATTGTTCTATACATTTTTTTTGATCAGCTAGAGGACATGGCAAGTAAAAACTTCCTAAATGTGGCAATTTCAGTTGTACTGAGTGTGTGTTTCACTGAAGATGTTCCAGTGTTTGTGAGATGTGTCGATGGCACAGTCCTACCCAGATTAATGCTCTGTTCTGTCCTGCAGGCTGGCAGTGATGGTGAGAGCATAGGAAACTGTCCCTTTTCCCAGAGGCTCTTCATGATTCTGTGGCTGAAGGGAGTGGTGTTCAGTGTCACAACAGTGGACCTGAAGAGGTAAGAAATACTTGATTTATTGGACCAGCAAGAGTTCAGCACCCTTGGTGTAACAAAGCTTTGGCCAGAGCTTTTATGGCTTACAGGCTGATTTTCTGAAATTGGAAAGAAAATCTGTCCTAATAAATAACTGAGGCAACCTGGATGTAAATGGTGCATTCACTGATGGTTTAACCAAAAATAATAGGTCTGGTAAGTTCTCTTGAACTTGTTCAGTGATGCTCCTCTGTAAATCACACACAAAGTCTTTTATAACTGAATATTGAATCTTCCTTTACTGACTTCACATCAAGATCCCCTAAGTGGGGGCAGAGGGATACTTTTGGTCAACCACCCTCTGGTCAAATCTCCAGTGACTGTTGGATAATTGTCACAAACAATGTGCAGCCTACTCCTTTCCTTAATGTTTTTAATAATCATTTTGGTTATTATGCAATAATAATGAAAATACCTGTCCATGAGGTAAATCCAAGTGAAATGGTAGGAATAAAATGTAGACTATTCTGCCTTTGTTCAGTGTCAGCCAGATAAGTCATGATGCTGTCACCTAAATTGCAACTTCTCCTCTATGAAATGAGTACCTTGGTGGCTAAAAATGGTGAGAAGTGAATCCAGGAGTCTTAATTTCCTAAGCTTGGGCATTCTTTTTTATGAAAGTGCTAAATTCAGCAGGGGCCTTGTGTTTGCCTTGGGTGTGAAGTCATGTTTTCCCAGCACTGATGTAAAACTCTGTTGGTCACAGCTCTGCAGAGAGGGGAGGCTGCCAGTGCCTCCAAACCTGAATTTCAGGAATAAAGCCAACAGAAACACAGTGTCCTCCACTGAATCCAGCAGATGAGGGAGAAATCACCCTGCTGGTCTTAACCTCTTGTGATTTTTTTGAGGGAGGTGACTCGTTTGGGTTTTAAAAATCACTGAAGTTGCTGCTTCGGTGCTGGCAAGGAGTGTTTAAGACTTCCATGTGTGGTGAGGGGGAGAAAGCAGCTTTTGTCAGCTCTGGGTGCTTTTATAGCTGCTCAAAGAGCTTTTCTGGCCAGTGTGGGATTTCCCTGCAAATATTGGTGCTGCCAGCCCCATAAACCAAATGTGTCACATCTTCCAGTGAGCCCTGCCTGTGGTTTGTGGGAACTCAGGAGCAGAACTTGTGCTTGTGGACTGTCAGTGGTTTGGGATTTCCTTTACCTTTAATGATGGTGGTGTTTAACCTATTGCAGTTACTGGGGTGGGGAGGGGGAGAAGGTAGACAGAGATATTTTAGGCTTGGAAGGCTTTTTACTGCTGAACCAGTTTAGATATCATAAAAATGCCAAATATGCTTGATGAATTGGCTTTATTTTGTGTCCTCTTGACAACTTGGAGCTAATTGGATGGGGGAATGGGATGTAAGACTAACTTTTAGCCTATAAATTGGTTGCAGATGTTTAAAGTTGACCTTCCTTACACAAGAAAAGCTTTCTTTCAGGTTTTTTTTTCTGTTGAGGAGGGGAAAACACAAAATTAGTGCAAAGTTAAAGATCTGCAGGGGAATAGGTCAAATAAACCACCTTTGTGTTGTGCACTGAAGGGGTTCTCTGGGAAAGGAAACAAAGGACAACTGAAGCTAATTCAGGTTGGAATAGATATTGATACAAACTGAAGTCTTTTCAGACTTCATTTAAATGTCCATAAATACAACTTTAACATTGTGGATTGATCAATACCCAGTGGCAGAGCAGTGTAGCTTGAAGAACATCACATCCAGCTAAGTGCATAATAGGAAATATTTGATATCAAATGGGGCTGTTTTCCTTTGTTATCACTACCAGAATGATAATAGATATTAGGTGGTGCCTTAACATTGTCACAAGAAACTGCTTTTACAAGCACATCATTCAAGGCAATTATCTCCTCTGCTCTTTGTTCCTGTTAGACACGAACTCGAAGAGCAGAGCAGGAATTGTTTCAAACAACTGAATTAATTTTGTTGGCCAAAAAGAGAAAAAAGGCTTTGCTTGCCTCTGCCTCATAACGTCCTTGCTGCACAACAGCAAGGCCAGTTCTGTCTGTTTGTGAGGCTGAAAAGGTCATGGTTGGGTACAAAAGTTGGCAAGTGAGGGGCTCGGGACACAGGAAAAACTGAGCCTGGATTGCCTGGCTCTGCCGTGTGTTTCCCCTCCGTAACTGCACTGTGCTAACAAAGGCACATTCTGCAGCTCTCTGCTCTGCTCTCCACACACAGAACACTCACACAGGCCAACGAGGAGGGCTGTCCCACCCTCTGCAAGGAGTCAGGCATTTCTTCCCTCTCTTTGGGCACACAGAGGCTTCATTCTTCCCCTTCTGGGCAGCAGCATTTCAGTGCTCAGAGCTCTGGCTTCTTCTGGAGGCCAGAGCAGAGCTGCAGTGCATAAACCATTTGTTGGGCTTGGAACAACATTCAGGGCCAGCTTGCCTTCAGCTGAGTGCTGAAATCCTGTTTGAAACATCTTCATGTTGAGTTTTTGCAGTTCCTTTGACAGACAAAGCTTAAATAACGATACTAAATATTAAAATTAAATATTAAAGACTGCCCAGAGGTGAATCCAACTTCAGCAGTGTGAAATACTGCTGAGGGACTGGGGTTTTAGTGCTGAGTTTTCCCTGTGTTACTCTTCAGATCCTCATTGCAGTACTTGTGTAATTTATAAATGTATTACATTTGGGGGCTGGATTTTGTCTGCTCTACAAGAATTAATTTGCATGTTGATTGCTGTTCTGGTTTGTGGCAAAGCCATGAGGTGTTTACACCTTAACTCTGGGGGTAGTGATGGCCGGATAATTAGTGTGGCCCTGCCTCCAAAACCCCTGGTAAACTTTGGGGTAGGCACAAACCATCTTGGAATTATTTGGGGTGGTTATAGAGGGGTTTTTTCATTTGGGTTTGGTTTGTTTTTTAAGCTCTCCAGATTTATCTCTGAAGTAAAACTTCACTGTTACATTAATTGCCTTCTTGTTTGACTGTTAAGGGAATTTGTACTCTGAGCCTTTTAAGGCTGTTCCTGTGTAGTTGTGCTCCAAAGGCTGTGGTAAAGCAGGGCTTGTTTATAATCTCCTGGCAGGAGCAGCAAACTGGAAGTCAAACTCTGAGTTATGTTTGGGCCTGGGCTGTGGGATCTTAATCTCTGCTTCCATTCTCCTGAAAGATCCAGGTGGTCTGACTGCATGAACAAAGTGCTCTGAGATGCACTCTGGTTCTTTGGAGAAGTTTTTTGGTTAGTTCTTTGCAATAATCTGTTTCTGAACTAAAGCTTCCCTCTGATAGTATTCCTGCAGATCCGGTGGTCTTGCCCGTGTTTGTTTTTAAAATAACATTCCTTTTGAGGAATTTTATCTGGCCAACATGGGGAATTGGAAGGGAGCCACGATGACTTCCTGTAATTGTTGGGAGTTACAAAGCTGTATTTAAATGAAGTGTTAAGCTCCTTAAAGCATTACCCGATGACAGACTTTAAATCCTAAAAGTGAGAGAGTGGTGGCAACTCTTAGTGAGAAATAACTTCTCGGAAGCTTAAAAATTGAAAGGAGTTAAATTCTTGTATTCATAAGATTTCCATCCCCTGGCTTAAAGCAGGGCATGGAGTATTCTGAAGTATGAAAATCACTTTTCTCATTCAGCCTTACAAGTAAACACACTTTGGCACTACAAAGGGGGCAGCAGTGGGCAGGACATGAAATTCTGGCACAGGTTCTTAATTTTGTAAGAAATGGAAAACAAGATAAACTTATAAACTGTGCTCAGTTTAGAGTCCAGGTGCCCTCCCTGAACACGCTGCTTCCTCGTGCTGCCCTGCAGGGCTGTGTGTGTGGATGTCACCAGTTTAGTTTCCCTGTCTGGTGGTGTCAGGAGGATTTCTTGAACTGCAGTTCCAGTTTCCTGTAAATCCAGTTCCTGGATGCCTGGGCTGGCTCAGGAACGTGGCCGTGCTGGACAAGGCTCAATCCCAGTTCAGGGTTTATGGTCCAGCCTGGATTTGTTCAAACAGCACCAAAGGGGCAGCTTTACCTTGGCAAAGTTTTCAGCTGGGCCAGTGTTTGTTGTTGCTGGGCCAGCAGGAGGTGGTGGCCAGGCTGCTTTGCTCTGCCTGAAGGGAATGTTAGAACTGTTAGAAATGGCTGATTTCAGCTTTTTGCTGTTTCTCTCACGTCTAATACAAATGTGGGGATTCCTCTCCCAGGTGTAAATAGCTCTTCTCTTGTTTGTAAATAGCTTTTTTCGCTGGAGGAAAATGAAGCATAATTTTAAACATGATGTTTAAGCATCTGTCAGCCTGCTTAGAACCAAACTCCCTGGGCACGTAATAAATGGTTTATACACTGTGCTGTATCAGAATTGCTTATTTCCAGAGCAGCTCTGTGTGAAGGAGGAGGATTAGCACAGATTATGCTATATATAAACTGTTCTGTAGGGCTTGGGAAAGAGGGAGAGTGTTTGTGTGGTGTGTGTATAGATATCCCTCTTCTAGTCAACATTGTATTGATTTGAGAATAAACACAGCCAGAGGTAGGAGGAAATTGTTTTTAGCTGTTTTAAATTAATTGTTAGCAAGTGTATTCCAAATGTTCAATTGTAAACTCACTTTTTAGAAAGAAAACTGGTGGTATCTATTTCAAACTGAGGATGTGAAAGCCTCAGCAGTGCTTTTGTGTTTGTAGCAATGAAATGATGTCCCCTTGCTTACTCTTTCTTGGTTTGCATCTCACCCCAGAAAACCAGCAGACCTTCAGAATCTGGCTCCAGGCACTCACCCACCCTTCATCACATACAATGGGGAAGTGAGAACAGATGTGAACAAGATTGAAGAGTTCCTGGAAGATGTTCTGGCCCCACCCAAGTAAGTGTTAGAATGATCATTTGTCACCTCAGATAGGCACAGTTCTCACAGGGCTTTTCTGCCCAAATTAAGATGTTCTTCAGCATCAATAAACTGAAGACATGGAAAATAGTTCTTGCTTGTCATACCTTCCTCCCCCAGCTCCCTCATCTTTATATCAAAAACTGTTTTCTCTTAAAGATTCTTTTTAAATTACCCTTTGTATGGCCCTGTCATCCTTCCTGCTCTTTCAAATTCTTCATTTTCGTGACAGGCATGGGCTGTTCTGGTGATGTGTCCAAATAATGCAAGGGAAGATGAGTCTGCTGTACAAAACTCAGTCCTGACCTGTAATAAACTACAGTGAGAATCTGTTTTAATGTGTTCAAACTTTCTCCAGACTCTTGGCTTTCTGCTCTTCAGCTGGCAGGCAGATCCAGACACTGCCTTTCACAGACTGAACTGTTTTGTCTTTTTAGCATGGCAAGGCTTCAGGTTTTTTGTTAAAAGTTGTGGAGTCCATCATCCTCTGGAACAGCTGATACGAATTGAAATGGGAAAACCACTGGGTTGTTGTTTACAGATCTGTGATGTGCCCCCTTGGCAGCACTGGGTATGGGGAGCTCTGGTGACCCTGGGCTGCCTCAGACACCCTGCCTGTAACAAATGTGTGATTCAGAAAGCAGGAACGTGCTTTGGTGTTCCTCTGCAAAGTGCGGGGTTTAAAAACCTTAGTGTGTGATACTACACTTCAGAAGCAAGTCTGAAAAAGGAGAAATTAGTAAATCTACCTGATGTAGAATATTTTTAAAAGTGCCATTTCGTGCTAGGTAATAGATAATGAGCACCAGTCTGCTAAATGTGCTGTAGATCTGCTCCTTGCTGCTTTTCAGGTACCTGAAACTCTCACCAAAGCATCCAGAGTCCAACACTGCTGGAATGGATATATTTGCCAAATTTTCTGCATTTATCAAGAACTCTAGACCAGAAGCTAATGAAGGTGGGTCACTGGGGGGACAGTGCACTCCTGGTGTCATTGCCTTGTGTTTTTCAGAGCAGCTTTGTGGGAATTGTCTCCCTGACAGGTTTAGCTGCATGTTGATGGACACTTGAGAGTCTCATGAATTAAATCTTGTTTAAATTTAATGTCAAAGATTTCAACATTTGGAAGAGAGCTTCAGTTCTATCAGAATTTCAGTGGGGTGTGCATGGTTTGTAAATATCCCTGGCACTGGATCTTCTGTGTGCAACAGCCGCTCAAAACTCTTGTATGAAGGATAAATATTTTAACATCCAGAAGCAAATTTCAGGCAGCGTTTGTGTCATGCCCCGTTGGTTGAATTTCTGTGCATCTGCTGCGTTTGTTTCACCTCTCTAGGACTGAGGGCTCCCATCCAGAGTTCTGAGCTAAGCTTAGTTTGTGTCATTTTAAAGGATTAAAACCTTTCTGTGTGGAGGGAAAACGGGAGATTTAACATGAAAGATCAGTAAGTGGTAAAGAAGTCACAGTTTGGCCTTTAGGTAGTTCAGTACAAATCAGTTTTGTCCTCAGAGAACTTAGAGGGAAAACCAAACTCAGGGAATCAGGATTCCTTTCTGCTGCATTTCAAAGGGAGAGATGCAAAATATTTGTAAACAGTTGGGAAATAAATGGGGATTTTATGGGGTGTGCTGCCCTCTGCTGCTGCATTCCTTAAACCTGCTGCTGCATTCCATATCCTGCTGTATTCCAGCTGCAGCCTGGGTGCTCTGTGTTTGGTCAGGGCTGTTTGCTGAGCATGTGACATTAAACAGATTATGTTTAAATGTATATAAACCCCAGCATAGCTTAATTCTAATCAGTTTAAGCCAGTTAGGCACAGTCTTAAGAAACTGACATAAGCCACTTTTTAAACCAAAAATAAACCCTTGTGGACAGTCTTACAGTATTTTAAATTAGTGCAAACTCCTGTATTAGCCAGCTTTTAAATAACCTGCATTTGTGGGATATTCAAAGGGATTCTTGTCCAGTTTCAATGTTCTGGTGACCACAGAGGCAACTCCAGCAGTGCCGTGGCCACAAAAACTGAACGAGGGTTACAAATCCTTCAGTTTCTGGGTAGCACAGGGATGTGGGGTTTGTGTTTCAGATGTGGCACCAGTCTCAGTTTATAATTTATTTTGAAATCGTCCCTTCCTGTGCAGCCTTAGAACGTGGCCTGTTGAAAACCCTGCAGAAGCTGGACGAGTACCTGAACTCCCCTCTCCCCGATGAGATCGATGAGAACAGCCTGGAGGATGTCACAGTCTCCACCCGCAAGTTCTTGGATGGCAACGAGATGACCTTGGCCGACTGCAACCTGCTGCCCAAACTGCACATTGTCAAGGTAAAACCTGGGGGTTTCACGTGGAAATGCAGGAGAAAATATTTATGGTTTGTGACATTCCTGAGCCCAGCTAATTTCAGCTGTTTGTAAGCTTAACTGCACTGTTAATACCTGAAATTGTGCAAGATTTGAGTCATTCACAAGGGCTTTGAGCAGTGGAGTTTGGTGCAGGTGTGAAGCTGCAGACAGGGTGGGCAGCAGAGGATTTGAATGGCAGGAGCCGAACCCCATTTCCCTGCACTGACCCCGTGGTTACCGGGAGCTGCAGAGCTCACAAGAAGGAGGAAGGTGAAGATCAGGTGAGCAGGTAATGGCTGAAGTGGTGCCTGCTCACTTCTGCAGAGAAGACTGCTCCAGAACAGAGTAAATGACACAATGGGAAACAAAGGGATTGCATAAAATAAAGCCAAGTTGGAATGTTGGAAGAGGCAGCTTGGGATAAGCACAGGAGTGCAGATGTGCCCACAGAAGTGTGGTTTGGTTCTCCCTGCCTGCAGTGATGTGTGTCAGCTCTGGACTGCAGATGGAGCCACAGGCTCAGTTTCTGCCTGGCTGCAGAAGAGTTTCCCTGGGTGAGGACAGCCCCAAAGGGAGCAAGGCAGGAGCATCCCTCAGGAACAGCTTCTGGAAACTTCAGGAGTGACCCCAAGTGTCCAAGTTGGAAGGATAACTTCACAAGAGAGTGACCAGGGCTGGAAAAGTGTTTTAAGCTGAAGAATGTAAATTCATAACGTAACTCTTTCGTTCCAGGTGGTGGCCAAAAAATACCGCAACTTCGAGATTCCCAAGGAGATGACAGGGATCTGGAGATACCTGACAAATGCTTACAGCAGGGATGAGTTCACCAACACCTGTCCTGGAGACAAGGAGATTGAAATAGCTTACAGTGATGTAGCCAAGAGACTCACCAAGTAATCAGCACTTGCAAAGGATGACTTCCTGCATATCCCATAACAATGCTTCTAACAGACTGCTCTTTTCATATCAAATAGCAATTGTTTTTTGCATGAACTCGCAGTTACTCCAAGTCACGGTGGATAGACCAGGTACAGTAATTACCTAAAGTTTGCAGACTTAATTACAGGCTTGTTTTTCCTGACCTCTTCTCACAGCCTTTGAATATTATCGATGCAGTCGTGTTCCTGTTGCACTGGGGTGACTCTGGATTCTTCACTGTGAAGGATTGTCTTGCCCCTGCTGCTTTTCTCTGTAAACATTTGGTCCATGATTTGTCCAGGAATTGGTTTAGGATCCTGTCTCACTGTATGGTACAAGGAATATTTATGTATTTTGGAATTTATTGCTTTTCCAGAAGATCTGTACACAATTGTCATGCCTGTGACACATTGAACTGTACCTGCTTGTCTATCCTATTTACATAGAGAAGGGAACTTAGTATCCAAAAGAGTCATTTGCAAAATATTTGGCAATGTTTTGTTGGTTTTGTTGTATTTTTTTTAAAATGTCTTGGATTTGAAGTCACGGTAATGGTTGAGAATGGACTCAATGTGGAACTTGGATTTGAATGACCTCAGCATCAGGGAAGTTTAAATCCAGGCTTGAGAGCTGGGGCAGGAAGCTCAAAGCTCAGAGTTAAATGTTTAATGTGTCTTCAAGAGCTTGAGGAGATTTAAACACCTGCATTGTCTGAATTTTGAGTTGCAGCAAACAAATAATTGTCAGGATTTACCATCAGGAAACGGCAGAATTGGAAGCTGCCCTGTGTTCACCTTAAGAATTGCAAGTGGTTTTCTTTTTGGTAGTTAAGAGCCTTTGTTTTGTATAGGTCTTTTTGGTGATTTTTACTTAAAAATCTGTTCTGTCATACCCCAAGTCCATGGAAACTGTAGTGTCCTAACTCTGGGTGGGGAATAGCAGTGCAATGATTAGTGATGCAAAATGGACTGAGAGCCATGAAAGGGGAACTTTTTAATGCCCTTTCTTCCCTGAAGAAAGCTAAAGTGACCTTTAAAGAGAACATTTGCCTTAAATGATAGTAGCTTTTTTTTTTTCCTGAAAGGAATTTTGGGAATTTTGGGAATTTTGTAAAGAAATGGTGGTGGAGTCCAGTCCTTTCCATTGAATTGATCCCAGTTGTTTGTCTGTGCACCTGGACTGCAGTTTTGCATACTCACAATCATTGCACTACTATACTTAAATCTTTTTACAGCAACACTGAGGAATAGCACTACAATTTTTTTAAAACCAATTTTCAAATGTTTCTAAACCAGGGAATAGTTTTCTTGTTTAAAATTAATGATTTTGATGCACGAAATAAACTGCTAGGTTATTTTTAAAAGACCATCATAAACAACTCCAAAGAATGCTAGACTTATATGCCTATTTTTTTGTAAAGATACTTTTATATTTAACTGATTTTAGAAGCTGGAAAGTGCTATTCCTGCTAGGTTGTTCTTGGAATATTTAACATTCTGCAATAACGTGGAAATGCTCACATAAACACTTTTATACACTAATTTTTTTTTTTTTTTTGGTAAGCACTGGCTTTCTGAAAACCAGCCTGACTTTTCTAAGCATCCTGCTTTTGCTACTTTATATACCCGTGGAGTTAGTCTGACATAGAAGAGGTAGAGAACCAGATCCATGTTTGTATACCTGGCTTGTGGTGCCTTGCCTTGCCTTCCTAGAGCTAGAATTCCAATATAAAGGCACTTAGCAATCCTGTCACATCTCTTTCGAAGGCAATTCTCTTGGATACACTTAATCCCTGTTCTGATTTGTTACAGGAATTTTTAGGCACAGAGGGAAAATCCTGGGGAGTGACCTGGTTAGGAAAACCTTAACTGTAGTCCTTTAATAATTCCTGTGTTCTCATGTCACGTTCCCCTCCTGAATGAAGTTTCTCAGCCATAAGAATCCTCTGTTGGGCTTCAGTCTGTGCTACAACGTGACATCTAGAAAAAGGAATTACTTTATTTAGGTAACAGCATTTTTCATGACCTGTAGGGTGAGAAAAAACCCCAGCCCAGCCCTCCTTGGTTTGGTGCTCTTTGCCATCGCAGAGTTCACAAAACTGTAGGAAGCACGTGATTGTGGGCATGTCTTTGTTAAGTTTTTAGCTCTCCTTTCAAGAGCAGATCAGGATGGCCCTTGGAAGTTGTGTTGATGGGGTTGTAGGAGTCAGGCCGTGCTCCCTTCCCGGGGGAATTATCCCTGGAGTGCAGAGTGCAGGGCACAGCACTGAGCATCGCCCACAGCCAGGAGTTCCTGGGGTGCAGCTGCTGCAGGCAGGCCCCCACCTCCTTAAACAGCAGCTCCAGCTCCTTCTGGGGATAATCTATTCCCTCTGCTGTTCAGGCAGCCTTCAAACCATTCTCATTCTCTCTCAGTGTTTTAATTGTGTCTGAGAGCTTGTAAACAAAGTTCAAGCTCTGTCTGTGACCAGTGGATTTCTTATCTCGGCACAACGGAGCCTTTCCCTCGGAGGTGGAATTCCAATGAGCACCAGCTTGGCACTGCTAACTGTCCTGGGTGTTTTTCAGGCTTCCTGCTGCTCAGTTTTGTTGTGGCAGGAGCTGCCCAGCCCCTCCTGGCTCGGGGAGGGAGCAGGAATCTGGTGGAGAGGAGCAGCTCCCAGCTCCATAGGTGATCCCTGCAGAGCAGTGGGGAAAGGCAGCGTCTGGTGTGGGCAGAGCACTTTCATCTGGCCCCAATCACCAGCTCCACGCTAATTAAAAAAGCCCTTTCATAACTATGTAAATTCTTGACTTCTGTCAACTTGTTTACAATCTGATCTTTAAATGCATTTTTAATTTCATCAAACAGCAATTAATCTACCCCCTGTTTAAATTTAAAATGCTGCTTCTAGCCCCTTCTCCAATTTAAAAACAGCAGTTACCCTTTCAAGTAGGCATTCCTGTTTGCAAGTTGGTTGCATGTATTAGCATGCTGAATAACTTACTTTATTCTCAAGCTGAAATATGCTTAAATTCGCATTAAAACAGGTGACTTGTGTATTTCCTGAAGACAAAGGGAAAATCCATCACCTGCACCCTGTTTTTGTGTGGGAGAACAGATTATCCTAGATGCATTATTATTATTTTTCCCCCCTTAACAAAGCTTTCCTTCTTGAAGAGATCCCTGCTGTGGAAAGGCTGCCTGTTAAACAAGGGCCGTGTGGGCTCGTGGAACAATTCCATCCCCTCCACAGCTTCCCTGTCCATCTCCTCCCTGGATGTCCCACACGGGCAGTCCCAGCTTTCAGCTTTGCAGTTTCCCATAAAATCGGTGTTTTCTCCGCAGTGGGCATGTCCAAACTGATCGAGAGCTGCGTGCAGCGCCGTGATAAGAAGAGAGATGTAATCAAATTCTTATGCTAAAGCAGCAAATTAGCATTTGGTATCAAAGGAGCACAGACAGGAATAAAGGGAAGCTGCTCGAGCCAAACCCACCGATGCCTATCTGGGTGCCGAGCAAAAAGTGGTGAAGTGCAGCCAACTCTGCTGTGCTCCCTTTGCCACTCAGAGCTACCTGAACACATCCAATGAATATTTTTCAGGAGAAGGCTGTAACCCAAGTGAGAAATGCTCCATCTGCCTCAGAACCTGTGCCACCAACTCTTGTGTTTAGTTTCTGGAGGGGGTGGGAGCAGGGTTAGGGGATGGAGACTCCCCAGACAGGACATTGAGGATTGGAGCGTGGTTTGCAGAAATACTTGAAGAGTTGATACAATTTGTTGTAGTTTGCTTATGTCTTTCACTTTCTGGAACATCTTTTACAGATATACCAGTATACTGCTGGCAGCTATTGTTAAATAAAATTATATTTTCACTACCAAGCAGATCTTTCTTTTATTTCTGAAGATTTCATGTGTCATCCAGGACTGCAGGCTGATGGGCTGATCTACGCAACACAACTTATTAGTAATTATAGTCTCCATTTCTAGCCTTCAGGTTTAGGCTTTTTTCAGTGGTGATGTGATTTAAGGCAGCATTGGTGTTATTTCTAACATTATAACCAGCTGGGGTGCCCCTGAAAGTTTAGAACTTTCTTAAAATTAAGAACAAGTTGAGAAATAATGACTTTCCACAATTTCTTTAGGAGAAGTGAGATTTTTTTTCAGATTTTAAGTGGAGAGAACAAATCTTGGTAGCCTGTTTTTCTGTGGAATACAGGTTTGCAGAGATGTGTGAGATTTGATTAAAAAGACATCAAAAAAATATCTCAAGTTTGGTTCACCTTTATCCCCTGAGTGGCCATTTCAGGAGCTGAGATTGAATTGATCCCATTACAGAATTCCTGGATTTCAGTGCTCTTTTCCTGGGTTTCAGATGTGTTTCTTTACTGTCTCCTGCTTTCAAAGAAGTCTCCACCACCCCAGCAAAGCCCTCCCAGCCTTGGGTTTAACCTGGCTCTGCAGAGCAGGGACCTCCAGCCACCAGTGGAAGTGTTCTCCCAGACTTCCCCAGCCTTATCCCATCCATCTCTCGGCTGCCTGCTGAGTGTTTGGGGTGTAGCTGGGCTCTGATTTTTGTTTCTGAAAGGAAATTTGTGGAATCCAGAAGACATTCCTGGAGCCTGTAATCTGGGATGCCATCGCCTGAGCTTGAGCGGGAAGGAGCAGCAAATGCAGCAATTCAAGCCTCGGTAGGATTAAATACTTTGTATTTCTGTGTGTCCCTTCCAGCCCAAACCACGATCCCTTGGTTTTACTGACTGAGGTGTGAGGTCAGAGGTGGTTTTGCTGTAAGATTTGCAGTCTTTGGTCACATAAATCCACAAGAGAGGGATGCAGGAGCCTCTCTGTGTGTGGAACACTGACAGGGAAGTGTTGAGCTGGGAATTACGACGTCCCACAGGGCAAATGTCTGGGGACATGGGACAGGTTTTGTGTGTAATCCTGATTTGCTGCTCTTACCTCGTTAATGACCTCTGTATTTTTACCAGATTTTATCACACCCCAGGTGACTCAGGTTCCTCCTGAACATCCCAGCAAGAATCCAGCTGGATTTTGGCTCCAGAGAAAGCTGTGGAGCCCAGGGCCAAACAGTTCTGTGTAGCTGCTGACTGAGCAGTGGGAGACTTCGAGAGCTTGAGGGGAGCTGGTGAGGCTGAACATTCCCTGTGGTCTCCCTGTGCCACCTCCCTCCTCCCAAAGGTCCAATTTTCTCATTGCAAAGAGGCTGAAACACGCTGTTTGCCCAGAGTTGTGCCAATTGTGCTGTGGAAACCCCAGAAACAGTTCTCTAGTTGTTTCCTCAACTCGTTTTCCTTACAAACAGCAGCAAAATACAGAAGCTAAAAAGGCTGAGGAGACCCTGGGAGTGTCTCTGAGAGATGCACTTCCTGGTGTAGGAATAAAATAATGTGTTAGAGGGTGGTGGAGATTTTTGTGAAAAGGGAGAAACCTGGACAAACCTTTGTATTCATTGGGGTGGAAAAGGAACTTGTGCGACGTGGTTGCCTGAGGGCTCTTGGACAGGGAAAGCTGAGGAGGAGCTGAATGTTTTTGCTGTTTCTGAAAGTGTCCAGGAGAGGATGGATGTGGAGACTCATTAATCAAGAATGTGTTTAGCTGTAGTGGCTCCCAAATTCTTCTCCATGGATCACAGGAGGCCAAGGAGAACCTTTGATGGGGAATCAGGGGATGGTGTTTAATGGGAATGGTCCATGAGGAGTTGACTGACTTTTCAATCCCAAAAGTTTAAGAACTGCTCTTTGCTTCACTGAATTCCCTCTGCAAAAGCAAAATTCCCTGGATCTGGGGAACGGTTCCCTCCCAAGTGCTTGGGTTTGTGGGGTCCCCTGAGCTCTGTAGGCAGAGGGCTGAGACTGGAAGCAGTTGAGCCTCCCAGGAAAGACAATGCAGCAGCTCTGGCAGCAGCAGAGTGTTTTAACCTGGGTTAGTGTTTGCCAGGACTGCCAGAAGCTGCGACTGAGCAAATTGGGGTCGTGATGGCAGCGTTCAAAACCGACCCCAGTGGGGGACGTGAATTAGTCACGAGGTAATTTCTGAAAAGTCTTAATTAAGGGGACATCCAGAGCCTGGCCTGTGACTGGGAGAGGTGAGCAGCCCTTCTCCCGCAGAGCCTCCTGCACTCGGCCTGGCTAAATTGGGGATGAGCTCTCCAAGCTGATGCTGGATGCTTTCCAGAGCTGGGAAAAGAGAACTCATGATTCTTTGACTCAAGGGAAGAACTGCTGTGTTCTTACCACTGGACAGGGAGATGAAAACAGTCGCTAAACAAAGATCAAACATGTGAACTTAATACATAAACAAACAAATCTGATGCTAAGGGACGTCTCTTTGCCTACGGCAAAGGGCTTGGCAGGACCTAGGGAATGACTTTGTCAGTTTGCACACGGAATTCTTGTTTTAAAGAGGCTGATTAAAGTGGTACTGCTCCTCTTAACGAGTCTGAAGGCAGCCTGGTTGGAACATCCCTGTCCACGCGCGGGGGGAATGTGGGGGAGAGGAGAAATGTGTGGGGCTGAGCTCTGGGTGCAGAGCACGGCAAGGCTCTAAACGATGTGTGATTCAAAACGCTGATTGGGAGCAGTCAGACACTGAAGGCAGCAGGTTTGAGAGGCTGCCAGGGAGGGAGCTCGGGCAAGGGGAGCGGCGCCTGCCCGGCCCCGCTCGGCAGCAGGGGCTGCTTTGATCTGCTGTGCGTTCCCAGCCTCCTGGGCCCGGCCTGCCCACGGGAGATGGGACCCTGCACCACCGAGTGGGATTGCTCAGTGTTTTATCAGAAGCTGGTGATTGGAGTGGGAGCAGCAGCAGAAGCAGACAGATTTATTTGTAGTTTCTTCCTCCTGTCCAGTTTGCAGAGGGACAGGAACTGGTGTGGGCCAGAGTCCTGCCCAGCATGGGGACTGGTCAGTCCTGGCTGCCCATTCCCAGCATCAAGGACCCTCCATCCTCAACAGCTTCTCCTGTTTCTCCCTTGCTTCCGTGACTTTGCTGCTGCCTTTATCCAGATGTTTCTGATGCAGAGCAGCTCCAGCCTCCTGCAGGGAGCCCAGTAGCTCCAAAGAGCTTCTCCCAGCTGCTCTGTGCACGTCCTGCTGTGTGCACACAGCTCTCCCAGGGGAACTCCAGCTCCTGGATGCTCCTGCCCTTGTGGGATGCCAGGAAAAAGATGAAGACCCCCCCAGTTGTCTTCCTGAACTGTTTCCTGCCTGAGGCTTTGAGCTGCAGTAGAGACTTTGCTGCCTTTAAACACAGAGCAGAAGAGCTGGGCCCTGTGAACAGCCACGTGGAGCTCCTGCACAGTTGTTGGAGGCTGTTTTTGGGGTGAAGTTCTTGTTGGGAAGAGCCTAAGGAGGAATAGGATGATCTGGATCCCTGGAGTTGACTTTAGAGGCCAAGAGTTCATTTTTTGTCTGTCAGGCTGTTCCCATTTGTAGTGGAAATGTAGGGAAATTAAAATGTAGGGTGAACTATTCCCCTTTCCTTGATTGTTTGGGGTTTTTTTTTATTTCATTGATTTCATTTCAAAAATTCAGATCTTTGGAAGATTTTGGTGGTATTTCCCATCTGTAGCTACAATCATCTGAGAGCTGAGTGGAGACCCTTTGGAGGGCAGAGCTTGGCTGCTGAACCTGCCTTTAAACAGGAGCCACGATGACCTGTGCAAGGACAGAGGGTAGGAAAGTGCTGGGAGCTTTTACAGCTCCTGCTTTTGGGGATTTGAGGTGTGGGCAGGCATGTGCTGCTTCAGCTACTTCTGAGTTTTAATTTCCTCAGGCAATAGCTCTTATAGGGACTGGGAGTTCCTGCAGTCTGTGTTTGGTTGTTTTTTAAGGCAGTGGTTGGCTCTTCATCTTGCTGCACCCACTCACCCAGGAATCAGATCCACAACAGCACAGGAACGTTTACTGCAGGCTCCGTGCTTGGGCTTGGTGGGTTTGAAGTGTTCAGGGTGAGATTTCTTCATGGGGCTTTAATTTCCCAGCTTTTTGTGGCCTTGGAGCCGGAGTCAGCACCCAGGGAGGAGTGTGAAATAATGCTGCTCTGACCTTTGGGTAAATTCTTCTCTGTGAGCTTCCTTGAGGAGGGAAATTTTGCACACTTGCAGGCAGCTCACAGGATGGAGATTGTCCCTGGGTCCCTCCAGGCACCAGAGTGTGACAGCCCAGCTCAGGGAGTCTGAGATCCTTTTGTCCCAGCGGGCAGTGAAAGATGCACATGAGCAAAGCTTTTCACAGCGTGACTTGCCCGAGGGAGTCGTGATCCAGAGGGGTCAGTGTCCAAAACCCCTTCTCAGGCTCCTTCTCTGGGCCTTCCCGTCCAGCCCAGCCTTCCCTGATGGGCAAAACTTGCTCATCTTTCCCATGAAACCTCTGGGTTTGTAGGGGCTGCTGCCGTGCCTGAGCCAGTTGGCATTTCATTGTCTTTGGGGTGCAGGATTTGGGGCAGGCTGGGGTCAGGAGGAAGGTGATGAGAAACCTGGGGGGTGATGAGAAACCTGCTGGGGGCTCCTGAGGGCAGCTCCTGCTCCAGAGCTGAGCTGCAGGTGCTCGACTCTGGCTCCAGATGGTTTTAAGCCTGTGCTTGAGGAGGGAGAGGCTGCTGGAAGTGCTGGATGGCTGCAAGAGAAGGATCCCGAGTATCCTAACGCGACTCGGTGTCTCGGGAGCCTTTGAAGTGTTCTCCTGACATCCCTCCCGTAGCAGCACCTTTCATCCCTCGCCAGCGCTTCCCCAGCTGGAGCCATGAAAGGGAAACTACAGAAGCCGTAAATCCTGGCTGATAACGTCTCCAGTGGGGAGATTTCACAAGGAGCCCGAGCTGCCGCAGAAGATAAGAGAAGGCCTTGAATCCCAGGCAAGTCGGGGCTGGCTCCCGGGAAGAGCTGAGCTCCACGGCGTCGTTGGGGGTCCCTCCGGCTTCCCCGGGCGCAGGAGCTGCCTCTGGGTGCCCTGGGGTGAGGCCCCCAGCGTGGGGCAGAGCTCCCCAGCCCCGACCCCGGGGTGTTTTGGGTGGAACAGCCCCTCTGCAGGGCTGTCCTGCCGTGGTTACGCTGCTCCAAGGGTTGATCTCATCGTGCCCCTGTTTCAGCAGAACCCCCAGTGCAGAAAGGCCAGGAGGGAATCCAGCAGTCCTGATCCCCCAGGATCCCTGCTTTGGCCACGCTGTCTGGCTGGAATGGGGGATGAAAGGCGAGGGATCTTTGTATCGTCACACTCAGAGGGCAGCCCGAAGGCTCCCAGCTTTATCAGGAGCGTTGGTTCAACAGAGGGGAAAAACAGCCTGAACTGCCAGACAGTAAATGGGAGCAATTCCTGGGAATGTTTCCTGGAGTGAATGGGAGCGTTGTTAGTGGGCAAGCTGGAATCAGTACTGGACTCCTGATTTTATTTACTGCCTTGCTGTGGTGCTGATCTGACCCTCCAGGGATGACTTGGCTCTGTCAGGGCTGTGCTCACTCAGACTTTCTTGGAAAAGGAGCCTCGGTATCAGCTCCGCTGATGGATCTTTCCCTCTTTTTGAGCTGAAAATCCTCAAATTGCTGCCTTAGTGATTATTGGGATATAGGATAAGCCTCTCCACCTTGCCTGCTGTCACCTGTTGGAGCAGGTGATGTGGATTTGGGGGAACTGGGAATTCTGGATCTGCTCCTGGCCTGGGGGCTTCATCTTCCGTGTGCAAAGGGTTCCTCAGGGCCCTGGAGATCCCTGTTGGACCGACAGCTCCGTGCACTGCAAACCTTCCCTTCCTGCAGCATCCTTGTCTCTTACATCCTCCTGATTTCCAGAACAGTAGGAAACAGTGGGGGGGATTCCCAGGAAGAAGTCCTGGATGCACCAGAAGATGGAGAGCAGAGACAGGCCCAGGATCTCCTGTGTCCTGAGCTGGCAGCTCCCTACGGAGCCGCCCTTCCTGGGACACGAGGCAGGAATTCCCGGACCCCACAGGCGTCCCCAGCTTTGGAACACTGGGACAGCTCGGTGGGGGAAGGCCCCGTTCCTGCCGGCAGGGTTTGGGAATGTTTTCCCGAGGAGCAGCCGGGGCTGTGATGATCCCGCCGGCCTGTGGAGGTCAGCCTTGGCTCGGGGAATCTCCGGCGGCTCCGGGAGCAGCCGGGTCCCGGCCTCTGAGGCTGCACCTTCCACCCAGCCGAGGTTTGCCGGCTCTCGCTGCCCTCCTGCAGCATCCCGCGGCTTTGTCTGACTGATGCAGCGGGGAGAACACGGGGACATTTGGGCTTGGCTTGGAGAAACGTTTGTCCCCCATCCCAGGGCTGCCACGTCTCCGATGTGCTGAGCTGTGCCTTCCTCTGAGGATGCAGAGGTGACCACAGATGGACCCTGGGACTCCTTTTGGTGCTTTTCTGTACTTTGGGGTGTGGTTTTCTGGGTTCCCTGGATCTGAGCCCTGTGGGTGTTACCAGAGCAATAATTCTTCTTCCCATTTCCCACCCAATCAAGCCAGGAGAGCTTTGACACCGTGGAGGCTTTGTTGGCACAGCAGCTGCTCCCAGGCTCTGCTGCTCCCTGGTAACTGTCCCCACGGAGCTCCCTGTGCCCCATCACAGCCAGGACCACGTGCAGAAGGTGGATCCCTGTTTTAGACGAGCTCGTGTTCCTTGCCATTCCCAGGTTTCTCGGGATGCCACAGAGAGTGTTATTAAGCAGATGAAAGGCCAGGGAACGAGTTTGCTGTGCTTGTGCTTGCCCAGGGCTGAGCTTTCTGCCCCTCCCCAGGTTTTCAGTGCATCCATCCTGCATCAAAGTCACTCCAAGGAGCTCCCAGAAGGACCTGTGATGGTGGTGATGGAGCAAAACCAGAGAGTGTTGTGCTGCCTGAATGGTGGCCAGGCTGAGCCGAGCAACAATTTCATCTTTTGCTTCCTGCAGCCTGTTCCATCCAAAAAGAGGGCAGCCCCTCCTTCCAGAGCCTCCCCCACCTGCCCTGCTCTTTGCTGACTTGGGCATTCCTCCTTCCACGTGTTCCAAAGATGAATGGCCCCAGCTGGAGCGCGGTGGGACTGGGCAGGGTGTGACATTCCTCTGCTCTGCACCGCGGGGTTTGGGGCTCACCCTGGCCGGAACGTGTGGGCAAACTCTTGGAGCTGGGCTGCTCCTTGCCAGGGCACAGAGGGAAAGGAGCCCCTGGCAGGAGGGATTGCTCTGCCCAGGACCCACAGCTGCCTCTTGCTGTTGCAGATCCTGAGGTTTGACTCTGGAGAACAGAGGGGCAGGGAGGTGCTGCTGTGCCCTGGGGATTTCAAGTAGCGGATGAGCCAGTGTAGGGCTGGGGAGCCTTGGTGGGACCATGGTCAGGGGTCTCTGGTCTCTGCTGTGCCCGTGGCTGCTTCTCCCTGCTGGTTTCCATGGGCTGTGGAAGTGCTGGAGCAGCTCTGTCTCAGGGCACGCCTGGAACCGCTGCCGGAGCTCCTGGGCTCCTCAGATCCTGGAGAGCTCTTGGCTCTGCACCCTCTCTCCAGGCCCAACTCAATGTCAGAACCACCAGGGATCTTCCTCCAGCTCCATCCCTCAGGATGTCCAGCCCCAGAGACAGGAATGTGGCTCCTGCTCATGAGTAAGGACATGCTGAGCACGGGAAGAGGCAGGAGAGGCTGGGCCAGAGCTGCTGGAGGCTTCCCTGAGGCTTTTCCTGCCCTGTGCTGTCCTGCCCTGAGCGAGGAAGTCGGGGCTGGAGGCTGCGAGGTCAAACCTGAGAGGTTAAAGTGGCTTTTCCTGGAATTCCATGGAAGAGAGGAGGGACTGGGAGCCTGGAGCAGGATAAATGAGGGGAAAGGGAGCATCATCTGGAGAAACAAGGACTGGGCAGAGGCAGCAATCCCCACGGAGGGCACTGCAGTCCCAGGGAGAGGAAACCAAGGGTGCAGATTGAGGTTGGATGCTTGGAAAAAGCTCCAGCTGCTGGGGCAGTGCCCCTGCTGGGGTGAAGGCCGTGCTGGAGCACCCAGACACGTCGGGCCGGGTGAACACCGGGTGCCTGGGGCCGGGGAACAGGTTTGGTGACTCCAGCCCTGCTTCTCTGGGGTTTGTGGGCTCATCCTGGCCTGGGCCTTCCCTGTCCCACCGTAAACACACGCGCTGGATCTGGGACAAGAGTTCACATCCATATTCCTTTGGTTGGCTTCTGTCATCTGCTGCTGGTCTTGTTGGGAGCTGCAGAACAGCCCCCGGCCCTGAGAGGGATTATACAAATGAGGCTGTTGTTGCAGGGCTGTAATTTCAGAGATTTTTTTTTTCTTCTTTTCTTTCTCCTTTACTAAAAAAACCTTTTGTGCACTCTGGAGCAAGCTTGTCGTATTTCTTGGAGTCTCCAGTGACTCCTTCATCCTACAGACTTTCTGGAGTCCTTCTTGTTAGGCCGAGGACTGCATGATTCATTGTGTGCTGGAGATTTAATACTGCACGTAAAACAAGCCCAGTTCAAATTTGTTTTCTTTCTTTCCCCCTCCCCTCTTTATTTTTTTTTCCCCTTTCTTGGCTTCTCACTTACATCCTGGAATTTCTTTTTTTTTTTTTCATGAGATATAAAATAAATATATTCCCAAATATGTCCAGGAGGAAATGATCCCGTTGGATTTTTCAGCTGCTGTTTGAAGGCCTTTAGAAACAATTTGGAGCTGTTCAGCTTTCTCAAGGCCTGGCTGGGAAGACCCTCTCCCATCTCTCCTGGATCTCCACGAACAGCTCAGCCTCTGCTGCATCTGGAGATGTCTATCCCCGACCAAAGGCTTTTTGGGGTTGCTTTTCCAAGGGTGAGATGTAGACTTTTAATGCCAAAAGGGACTTCTTTGGTTATTGTCCCACCCTGGGATCAGCAGGTGGTTCTCTGGGTCTGATGTGCTCCCAGCCATGGCTGGGATTGGGATTTTCCCAGGACAAAGTCCTCTGAGGGGCAGTGAAGTGGTGACCTGGCCCTGGGAAGAATTAATTGAAGCCTTTAATTAGAGGTTGCCTGCAGTGAGGTGCCTCTGTCCTGCCCCAGCTCCTCTTCATCTGCATTTTCCAAATCCATGGTAATGAATTCCCATCCCTCTCGGCCATGACCTGGGAATCGATGTTTCAGAGGAGCCCAAGGCTGGGTTTCCTGGGATTTGGTTCTGGTAATGAGCTCCTAGAGCAGCTCCTGACCTTTCCTGCAGCACTCCAGGAGCCTGATTTCCGAAAGGGCCTCAGCAGTCCCGCAGCAGCAGGATCAGCCTGGGGCCCATTCCCAGGATTCAGGGTCAGCCTGGAGCCCATTCCCAGGATTCAGGATTCCTGCAGGAAGGTGGGTGAGCTGCCTGAGCCCGCTGGGTGCTGATGATGCTCTGCTGTTTCCTGGGGGGCACTTGCCTCCACTCTGCCCCCTTCCCAGTGGTGTGGAGCACAGCTGGACCTCGGCATGCCAATCCCACGCCTCTGCTCATTCCCATGGAATTCGGGCCCATGGCAGGGCTGCTGTCCCTGTGCCCCTAAGGAAGACCTTTGCTGCTCCTCAGCCTCAGAGGAGTGGTTTCTCCTCTCTGAAGGACTCTGGGCCACCCTGGGAGCCTCAGCTCCTGGTCCCACACAAGGACACTCAGGGAAGGGGGTCCTGCCCCCAGTGCCCTCCAAACCTGAGAAAAGTGGGGTAGGGAAGGTGGGAGCGGGGTCGTGCTTTGTCCCAGCTCAATGCTGCAGCAGAACCTGCAGCTTCAGCTCCGTTTCTTCTCCCTTTGCGCAGGTTTCTTGGCCGAGGACAAAGCGTTCCCAAGGCTGTGCCCACCCCTGGGACAGACAAGAGGTCGCAGCCAGGAGCGCTCCTTCCGCAGGTGCACCCAGCACATCCCCGCCGGTGGCCCCGCGGCTGCCGCCGCCTCCTCCCAATCTGCAGCCATCGCGGCGGGGCCGCTGCGGCTCCGCGGCCCCGGGGCCGGCCCGGGCTGCCCCGATCGCCGCTTTCCCTGCCCAGCCCCGAACCGCGGCGGGCCGGGCGCCGCTTCCATGTGGTTCCGCCACCGGGGGCTGCAGCTTCCCGGCCGGGGTGGGGCCGGAGCCGGGGGCTGGAATTGCTTCAGCCACCAGACTTTAATCCAGCTCTGAGGTGACTCAGCGCCCCCGGGGGCCCGAGTTAAGCTCGCTCTCTCCACACCATCCATTATCTCTATATTTGTATATTTATATACATGGGCAGTGGGGCTGCGGGAGCCGCGCAGGGCCCTGCCCTCCCCCGGCACCACAGGCAGCGAGATACCCCGAGATGGGGAGTTAAGGGAACCTGTTTTACCCAAAGCCGGGCCCAGACAAGGAGCCCATCTGCGGCCGCTGGTGCAGCTCAGCCGCGGCTGAGGCAACTCCTCAAACCACCGGGGCTCGCCCCTCAGAGGCGCTGCCCCTGCTCCTCCGGCCCCAGCGTCACACCCTGCCCCTGATCTGGGGGCTGCCTGCTGCCTCCTCCGTCTGCAGCCTCAGCGATGCTGCGCCGGGGGTCCAGCTGTCCCTGTCACCCTACGGTGTGTCCCCGTCACCCCACAGCTGATTTTCATCTTATTTTTCCCATTTGCAGAGGGTGAATATTTGGGTTGGTGTGGCGGCCGTGTCCCCTGCAGAGCCACCAGTGCAGGTGCCCCTGAGGGCTGGAGATCCTGAGCAAGGAGCAGAGAGGTCCCAAACCTCTCTGGCTTTAAGTCTGGGCTCCCTCTGTGCCTGCTGAGCACGCTTGGCTGCTGGCAGGGATGTAGCAACTCCCCAGCACACATGTTCGTGGTTTTGAGGGCTAAATTGGACCTTGAGAATTAGCAGCCTTGTAAGTCAATAACAACATGTCCTAATGAATGCAAGATGTCCCCAGGAAATGAAAGCTCCTCTGCTGGACTGGGATCCTGCGACTGGGGGAGAGGACCAGTAAACAAGCAGGAATTCTTCAGCTGGAGATGAGCAGGAGATACAAACTCGACATCTCGGCGTTGCAAACACACCCCAAATGTGGGTGGTGGTGGCGGGGGGAGCTCGAGCCATCGGCAGTTGTGAAACGTGGCCATGTCTGAGTCCTGAGTGTCCCCTGCGTCCTCGCAGGACAGGAGAGCAAGTGGCATCCTGGTTCCTTCTGGGAGATGGGACCTTGTGGGTCTTGTCCCTCAAACCAAAACCTTTTCCCAGACCTGCAGGAACCCAGCACCTGCGAGACCTTCCGCCAAACCTGGAGATGGGCTGAAATCGTCCCAGTGCTGTGATTCCCACCGAGCTGGACACGGGGGTGGAACCGGGAGCCCCAAGAGCTGGTGCTGGATCAGGATGTCCTCGGCGGGAGCAGGGAAGGGAGCTGGGAATGGCAGCGTTGCCCAATCCACGCGCATGGAAATGAAGTGCTTTGTGCGCAGAAAAAGCCCTCGTTCTGCAGAGGCGCTGGGTGTGTGCGCGTGTGGGAGTTCAGACTCTGCAGGAGCAACCTTGGATGCCTGGAAAAATCTCCTTTGTGCATTTAATTAGCGGTAAATCCCATTTGCATGCGAGATGCCTCTCGGTCTGAAGCTGCTCGTTGATCAGCAACTGCAGCCCGTTTGTATTGAGAGCTTTGTTTGTCCCAGACCGCAGCGGCGCTGCCGGAGCGGAGCTGAGCGCTTTGCATTTCAAAGCCGGGCAGGTACCGGGGGTGATTTCACAACCGGGACTTCGGCCCGGCCTCCCCTCCCACTTTCCCCGCGAGCTGGGGACGCTGCAGCCGCTGGTGAGGGATCAGCGCCCTGCCCTGACAGGGTCCAGCCAAGGGAAAGGAGATCCCGGGGCTGCTCCCCGGCTGATGTGCCAAGCAGAGCTCCCCAAACACCCCGGGTTTGCTGTGAAACAGCGGCGCTGGGAGTGGGAAGAGGCTTCTCCAAGCGGGAAAAGGCCTGGTGGACCTTGGTGCGTGCAGGGGGATGCAGAGAGGATGGAAGGGAGGCTCCAAGGCCGGGTGTAGGTGGGAAATGATGGCGTTGGGGTCAGCACATCCCTCCTGCCTTCCGGCTGGGCATTTCCTTGGCAGTGCCCGCTGTGCCACGTCCCCAGGCCAGGCTGTGACCCCACAGGTGCTGCCCAGCCCGGGCAGCTGCCCAGACCTGTGTGTTTTTCCTGTGGTCACCACAAACCCTTCCCAGAAACCAGCAGAAGATGGGTTTGGTTCAGGTTCCCTTTTTCCTGCTCTCCCCTGCAGTGCCTGTGCTAATGACCCGGGACACCTCCCCGGGCTGTGCTTTCCTCTCCTCCCGGCAAACCCCAGCGGGACTCGGGGACAGCCGGGTCCATCCCGGCCGCTCTCACTCGCCCCATCCAGCACTGGGAGCTGGGACAGGTCCCGGGAGACGGGAATGGGCAGAGCAGGTCTGGTGCAGGGCAGGGTGTGAATCCCGGGGCTTTGGGCCCCAAAGGGAGCTGCTCCTACCCCCGGCTCCTGGTCTTGCTCCCAGCTCCTGGTTCGGCTCCCAGCTCCTGGTGCTGCTTCCTGACGTGGCCAGGAGCAGCTGCAGCTGCTCCATCCCTTGGAGATGTGAGGAGGGAGCTGATGGTGAGTGAAGGAGCTCCCCTCCGATTCCCAAGTTTCCTCCCCCTGGCTGCATAGCCAGGGTTGGACTCAATTCTGCATTTCTCCCCTCTTTTAGAGAAAATGGGGTTTGGGGACGCTCCCAGAGTGGGGTGAGTGGATGAGGGGTGTTGGGGACACCCGAGCCCGGTGGCTCCTGGGACAGCCGGGCCCTGGAGTGGCTCAGCCTCGGCACAGGCCCTGGTGACAGCCCCTGCTCCCACTCACCATCCACACAGCCCAGGAGCACCGGGGACAGCGTTTCACCCGGATCTGCCGAGACGGAGGGAGATGAAAGCAGCGCCTGAGGTCATTGCCTCAATCCTGGGCAGAGCTCAGAGCCTGCACCTTCCCCGTCCTCCCCCAGCCCCGCACGGCCCATCCGGGGCAGGTTTCTGTCTGCTCGCCCTCTCGCTCTGTCTTGTCCATCGCTCCGAAACCTCCCGGGCGCTTTGGTCTGCGCCGCTCCCGGCGCGCCGGGCCGGCCTCTCCCGGGAGCGGGGCCGGCGGCTCCGGCCCTGCCCGGCCCCGAGGGGCCGCCAGCCTGTCCCGGCCGGGGGAGGGGACAGCCCGAGCCCCAGCCGAGTCCCGTGATGATCTTTTGGCTCTTTCACTCACGCCAAATCCCCGTCACTTCAATGAAAGAGGTGCCCGAGGAGGCAGCCGGGGTCCCTTCGCTGAGCTGAGGAGGGACGGGGCTTTCTCTGGCCCCGCTGCTTCAGCGAGGTCCCAGCTGGCCCCAGAGAGGGAAAAATCCATTCCTGGTGGGAGGGAAGGATGGGGAACATCCTTTCCTCCCCCGGGAGCCGCAATCCCTGTGGAGATGAGTAATCCCCTCCCTCTCCAGCTGTCCCGGGTCCCTCCAGGCTGGGAACGGGATTCTCTGCACGCTGGTGGCCCTGGAGCCACGGGGACCAGCAAAGCCACCGTGGTCCAGGCAGGATCCCTGCTCCCGGCCCTGCATCCCTGCCAGCTGCACCCACGCTCCCCTGGGAGGTCTGGAGCTCCTGCTCCTGCTGGGAGGCTGTTGGGATCTCCATGACACGTCTGTCCCTCAGCAATGTCCTGGCTGACGCGTGTCCAGTGTTCCTGTCCCTGTGCTCCAGCGAGGCCAAGGCTGATATCTGGGATTGGAGGGAAGAAGAGGCCGGATCCAGCCTCTCCATCCCGGTGTGGATGTGTCCTTCCCGCTCAGCCCAGCCCCTCCATTTCTTACCAGCCACTTTCTGGGCATCTCCAGCACCTTCCTGTGGTGGCAGCTGGCACAGATGGGCTGGAATTTCCTCCTCTTGCTTGGTCAAGGCTCAAAAGGCCTGGCTGACATTTTTAATTTGTTATTTTTGTTTAATTATTATTACTTTATTTGCATTTATTTGGCTTTCCAGCCAAGCTGTGGCCAGCGGGGCCGCTGGCATTTGTAGGGAATTAACCTGGACTCGCTGTGCCTGGGTTTTCCTCGGTGAACCCCGGCCAGTCCAGACCTCCCTGAGCCTCACCTGAGGCTTGGGGCTGTGGTTCCTCACACAAATATTATCATTATCACCCCGTTTTCTGTTTTAAAAACCCAGAATAAAAATCCCTTTGCAGCTGCGAAACCTCGCAGGGCTTCCGCAGCTGAAGCCAGCCAGGGACCATTCCATGGATATGGAAACCCTCTTGTCCCCAGGTTTTCTCCAGCACAGGCAGTGGGAAGCTGGGTTGGAGCCTGACTTCCAGCCCTTTCCTTTAGTCCCAGTTCCTGTTTCTCTCTGAGCGCATCCCAAGCATTTCCCTGTGCTGCTGAGGCAGAGATTTGTTCCCCATCCGGGAACGTTGGTCCCTTCTGGAGCAGCCCAGAGCTCTTTCTGACTCAGGGGGTGAGGCAGGGGAGCAAAGAGTTAAATTTATTCCCTCCACCTGTATATTTTCCCAAGCCTTCCGATAGCAATCGGGAATGCAGGAAACGCTGCATCGAAGGGTCTGAATTTGCCAAAACTGTGCCACGAGTCAAACTTATAAAGCAAAGTTTATTTGTGAGGTTACAGCAGGCTGAGGTATCTCCTGTGAAGGGCTGAGTTCTTCAAACCTATCCCAGGCTGGGTTTTTTTTTCCATCTCTGCCTTTTAAAGTGACTGGGCTTGGGAAGAGGGAGAGGATTCATGGAGAGGGGCTTGGCTTTAATCTAATAAGGGGTTTTTTCCCCCATAGGCAAATGCTGGAGCTCTTCAAGGCACAGATCAAGCCCAGGCTGGGTTACAGAGGGGCCTTTGAGTGGGATAATTTCAGCTTGTTTGGAGCCTTGGGAGGGCCCTGGGTGGGCTCAGCCATCGCCCAGCTGTGGCTGCCCAGCTCCAGAGGGGCTCAGCACCACCCGAATCTGTGGGATGCTCTGTGGGGTGCTCTGTGGGATGCTGTGCTGGGATGCTCTTTTGGGATGCTGCGGTGGTCCATGGCTACACAAGGACCTTGGCTATTAACCCAGCCCAGCTCCGTGTGCTAATTAACAATTAACAAGGATCCTCAAATCCATAAAGGCTCCGTGGGGGTGTTTCATAACCTCTCCATTCCAGTGGCAGCTGCCGTGCCCCTCGTGTCAAGGGAGCACATTAAAACTACTTAATTAGATATTAAAATATTAATGATATTTGTATTTCTTGTAGCAGGGGGGAGCCGAGTGCTGGATTTGGCTCCTTTCTCGGGGCTCTGGGCATTCCCAGCTTGGAACCGGCCTCGTGTCCTGCTGCTGGTGCCTGCCCGGAGTGAGAGGAGAGCGTGTCCCATCCTTATCCCGTCCTCATCCCGCCCTGGAGAGGCGGCAGCTCCTCCTGCCTACGTGAGCTCTGGCACACTCCCGCTCTCCTCAGCTCCCGGAGCCCTGGAGCAGGGAGCCGGGATGGGAGCTGGGATGGGCAGAGCCGTCACCCCGTGCCCTGGCAGCCCAGGAGCTCTGCAGGGGACAAGGAGAAGCTGGGACCCCGCGTTGTTCCCACCCTTGGATGGGCTCATCCCTGCCTGGGGAAGAGCAGCCCCATGGCCAGGCTGCCATGGAACCACATCCCACGGAACCACATCCCACGGAACCACATCCCAGCCCCCCAGGCCGCTGCTGCTCGGACCCCGGCACCCGCAGGGACCCCCGACTCGGGGAGCAGCTCCAAACCCAGCTCCAAACCCTCTTCCCAAGGCGCTGGGTCAGCACGGCACGGCTGGGGCCGGGGTTTGGCACCTCGTGCTCAGCTCCCTCGGGTTTATTCAAATTCCTCTAATCCCAGGAGAGGAATCGGGGATAAAGCCAGGCTGAGAGCGCTGCAGGTGCTTCCCGGGAGCGGGCAGTGGGGCCGGGCACCCGCGGTGGCACCGGGCCACCACAGCCTGGGTGGCCCTTTCTGGGGCGGCGATTAATGAGCGGTAATTGAGCTGAGCTGAGGCTGAGCTGCCACCTGGGGAGGGGCAGGGACAGCGATAGGGGCGAGCACGGCGTGTCTGGGTGCCCCGGGCACGGCTCAGCCGGCCCGACCGGTCCGACCAGCCCGGCACGGTGCCCAATTTCGGCACCAGCCGCCCAGGGCTGAGCTCGCACCTCCTCCTCCCCCCGCCGCGTGCCCAGAGCCCCACCGAGGTGCAGGAAAGGGGTTTAGTTTGGGGTTTCCTGCAGAAAAAAGCACAAAGCCACCCCAAAATGCCAGATTGGGCGGGGTTTGTGTGAGGAGGGGAGCGCTGGCTCCTGGTGAGGTCTGGAGGGTGACACTGGTGTGGTGACTTGGACACAGCGGCAGAAAAAAGCTGGAATAAAGCTCCGTGCAGAGATCCCTGTGGATGGCTGGGCCCTGGGGACATTCCCTGGGGTGGGGATGACTCCTGGCTCTGGAGCGGACACGGGGCTGTCCCAGCCTGGCACCAGAACATGTGCAGCACCCTGGGGCTCCTTGGGCGTCGCTGGCACCAGGTGAGGTTGGGGGTGATGGGAAGGGGCACCTCAGCTCTCTCCAGCCCTTTAAACTCACCCTCAGAAATGCCAGGGCCAGGAACCTACTTTACACTCACTAAAAAAATGGAATTAAATTACGTTAAAAGGCTGATCTCCTATAAAAGGGGATTTAGAAAAGCCACCAGCTGGCACACCCAGGAGCAGGGATGGAACAGGGCAATAAAATCATCTCTTTAGGCAGTCTCCACAAAGCTGAAGATGATTTAGAGGGCTGGAAATGCCTCTCAGCTCCGTAGCTCAGAGAGGTACGTGGGTGCCTGCATGCGCTGAGTGACCCCGCTTCCTCTCCATGGAAAAAAAAAATTAATAATTAAAATCCCCCTTGAAGAAAATTCCTGCAGCGTTTTCCACCCATTTCTTTTCCCCCCACGTGGATTATCTCCTCTGGTTCCAAAGCCACAAGAAAATATCATCACATTTTTAAACCGAAACCTCAAGGTAAATAAAGGAAAGGGTTTGGATCTGCACCCAGCCCTCGCCACTTCTATCAGGGAGAAAAACGCTGGTGCAGTTCCCCGCCGATATAAGATAGAAAGGTGGAGAACATTTTTTAAATGTTCTGAAAACATTCCATCATCTATAGGAATCAAAGCCCCATTGAAAGCTACAGAACCCCTCACATTGGAGGGTTTTAATGAAAACCAAATTTTTTTTCAGGCCCTGTGTTTTTCTTTGCGAGGATTTCCAGGGGAATACAACTGGAGCAGGGGGCGGACGTGGGGAACTTGGCTGGAGTTTCTCCTGCCCCAATAGGGCTTTCACTGTGGGCTTTTTAAAAATGGTTTAATGATAATACGGCCTCGTATTTTTGGACTTGTCAAAGCGCTCTGGATCAGCGCTGGGTTATTTTCCACTGGAAAATAAATGATGGAGCAGGGGCAGGAGGGGAGTTGGGGGTCTTGGGTTCTTGCCATGAGAGGAGGGCTCCCGAGGTCGGGCTGCCAGGCTGCGGGCAGGAAAGCAAAGACCAAATTCTGGGCTTAATCTTTAATGGTGTGGAGCTGGGCAAACCTCCTGCCTTCCGTGCCAGGGAAAAACATCCCCTGAGCTGCAAACTGCCCAGCCCCGGGAGCGGAAACCTCTGCCCACCCTCCTCGGAAAGCAGCAGGGGTTGTGTCCCCATGAAAAAATTCGGCATAAAAGCCCCCCAGTTGCTTTGGGTCAGCTGAAAGGCTGCTGGTAACAAATATCTCTTTGGTCTGGGTTTGTTTCTCCCATTCCTTTTAGTCTATCCCCATGCGGAAGTGTTGCTGTGATGAGGATGAGGAGACGAGGATGAAGAGGATGCTGGCGATGAGGCGCTGCCAGAGCTCTCCACCAGCCCCATCCCACAGCACAGACCTTCCCTCGGGTCTCTCCCTTAGTGCCCCAAACCCCCTGGAGTCACTCCATGCCCAGAGGGGTCCCTCGTGGGGTTGGGTGAAGTTCTCTTGCCCACCCAGGCGGGGACAGGGTGCTGGGCCACACAGGTGCGAGGCAGCACAAGGGAGGGGTGCAGGGAGCCCCAAAAATGCCCAGTGACAGTCGGGGCAGCCTGGGGACCCCCAGGATTCGCGGGAACATTTAATCCCCTCGTTAACGTCCCCCATTAGAACAATTCATTCTTTCACTCCGGCTTAAACCCTCAACTTTGCTTTACAGCTCATTTCATTTATGACTGAGAAATGAAATTACTGTATCGATTTCATGGCAGACAGAGAAAAAAAACCTGGGTGTTCCCGGTCGTAATAAACCCACGGGCTGCAAAGACAAACAGCAAAACCTGCCAAGGGGGGTTTGGGCTGCAGCCACCCCGGGGACACACCGGGAACAGCACCGGGAGCTGCACCGGGACCGGCACCTCCGGGACCGTCCGCCGGAGCCAAACCCAGCTCTGCTGCGGTTATTTTCCTGCCCGAATTAAAACCCTCGCTGTGTATGTTTGCAGGGACCCGGGGGCTTTGCAAATCGCTCGGATGGAAAGGAAATACTGCGCCTGGTAGCACTGGTGTGAAATACCCCACCTGGAGCACCGCCAGAGCCCGGCCGGGGCTGGGGAAGGGGCTCCCGGCATCTCCGGAGGGGGATCACTGAATCTCCGTGCGGTGATGGAGACCCCGAGCTGATCCTTGGCCGCCCACCCCGTCGGCATCGCGATGTGGGTGATCACAGGGCCGGGATTTGGGTGATCCAGCCCCAAAATATGCCTGGGGTTTCCTTGCCCTCCTGCTTTGCTGCACGGTGGTGCTTGGGCAGGGGCTCAGGGCAGCACCCGCTGCTCCTGATGCTCCGGTGCCGTCCCAGGGATGGTTTGGTTGCCCAGCCAAGAGACCCGTGGCTTTTCCAGCCCCGCCGGGCTGAAGGCACACGGTGCTGCCTGCCACGAGCCCAGGGAACATCACCAAGAGCCCCGGCAGCCGTGCGAGCGCCCTGCCTGACCCTCGGGAGCTGCAGCAGCGGGGGGGACGCTCCCAACCCGCTCCCCAGGCGGATCCCGCCCCGCCAGCGCCGAGCATCCCGGGGGGAGCGGCGCATCCCGAGGGGACCCGCCGGTCGGGGGTGCCCGGGTGGGGCTGGCGGGAGGCGGAGGGAGCCGCGGGTGCTGCGGATGCCTCCGGGAGGCTCCGGGAGCCGCCGGGCGCGCGTCCCCCGCCACGCGGGCCTGCCCCGTCCCGCGTGAGCCCGGCCCACGCAGCAGGTGCCCGCCCGGGGCGCTCACCTGGGGGATGCTCCGGGACGGCCCCGCGCACTCACACACGGGACGCGGCCCCGGCTCCCCTGCCCGCCCCTCCTGCCCTAATTAGAGCCCGCTATCGGCCCATCTAACGCAGTGCCAGGGTTAATGAGGCCTCTCTCTCCGTCGTGCCCTGCCCCGGCGCTTTGAAGTGGAGCTGCGCTCAGGGCCGGGTGTCTGAGAGCGGCGGGATCCCGGCGCTGCGTCGCTTAACAGCGTTTTTAGCTTCTGTGGGCTAAGCCAAGAATAAAGACTCACATGAGCCTATTTTAATTTAAACTCTTCTGATCTCCCGGCCCAGCCCAGCCTCTGCACAAGAAAACACCTTCCCTGCGTCCCAGGCCGCTGCTGGCAGGAATTAACAGTTACACGGGGGCCTTGCTTTGCATGGACTAAATAAAAATAAAGTGTGCGATTAAATCACGGAACAGCACACGAGGTGCTTGCTGAGGCTTTCAAGATGTGGTTTTTGGGGCTGCCAGCACCGGCATGCAGGTCCTGGTGCCATCAGGAGGTGACACGGCCCTGCTCGGTGGCATCTCTGATGTGGTTCAGGGCTGGAGGGTGGTGTCAGGACAGGCTGAAGCTGGGGAGAAAGAGCTCCTTGAAAAATGAAACATCCTGAACAAAGCAGATCCTGTGACCTTGGAACAATGTTTTTATTGGGTTGGTTTTGTATTGCACCAAACTGGAGAAATTCTGAGTTATCAGGAATGAAGGATTGGGGTTTCTTTTAGGGTTTTATACTTTGGACACTGGGACCAGCCGTCCACCCCTGCCCCTCTCCCAGCTCCCACCCTCTCCCAGCCAGCACTAATGGAACAGCCAGTTGGGGATCCCAGCCAGCAGGTCCTGGCCTGGCCATGGACTTGCCCTTTATGGATCCTGGGTTAAGAGCTCCTGCCTTTTCCAAACTGTGGGAATGGCACCGGTCACCTCCCAGGGGTGGGAAGGGGACAGAGCCCACCGAGCCCAGGCCGAGGGTGCCAGCGAGTTTTGAAGAGAAGCAAAAAGTCGCATTTTTGTGCCTGTCTGGGAATTAAATGGAGGGGAAAAAACCCCCAACGACTCCTCTATATAAAATACATGTATATAAATGTATATAAATATATCTCTCCCCCAAGGCGCGAGGTCCCGCTGAGTAAGTGGATGTGAATGACGTGTAACCCAACACTTGCCCAGACACCCTAATGAATTTTCCATGTTTTCCATCATTTAGCTTCTAAATAGGCAGCATTCACAAAAACACCCGCCCCAACCCCACAAACCCCCCATCCCTTCCAGCAGGAAGGCCCTGCAGGAGGATTAACCCCCCGTGGATGCCCACGGAGACGATGCCAGAGTGGGAATCTCGCTCTGCTCCAGCTGGGTGCCCACAGGGGTGATATTTTGCAGGTCCAGGGGGTCCCTGGTGCTGCTGGATGGGTGCTCTGCACCTCTCAGGGCCGTCTGGTTCTATTTCAGAGGAACTGGATTTCATTTCTATTTCAGATGAACAGAATCAGGCCTTAATGATGCTGATTGCTCATTTGGGCACGGTTCATTAAGGGCTTGATGTGGGCAAGGCAAGAGACAGGATCCTTCCCCTACATCCTGTGTAGCCCCAGAATTTGTGCAAGTTAAAAGATTATTTACCAAGGCAGTCTGGACACAACAGAGTCATTAAAACAGAGGCTGGGCTTTAGAGTTTGGGCTGGAATGAGAATATAACAAGTTTTTTGCTGAGACTTTTGTTAGCTCTGATCTCAAAGGAAATAGTCTTCATTTTTCCTAGGAGGTTTTTTAGTCCAAACTCCACGCAATTTAATATCTGAATGCTCAAAAATAGCTTTCCAAGCTCCAGCTATTTTTTTTTCCCCTTTCAGTATTCTGTTGCAAAAGAAAACCCAAATATTCCTGCTCTGACTGCCCCACACTGTGGCTTCCAGCCCTGTTTTTCAGTGTGCCCCTGGAACAGTGGGAGTCCTCAGAGCCTTTGGGAGAGGCTGATGCACCCCCACAGCCCCACACTGCCATGCTGGGGTCCAGATTTCCCATTTAGATTCAAAAAATTGGGGTAAAACCTGCATGTAAGCACAATGCAGCAGCAGCACGTTGGATGCTGTGCGCGGTAGGTGGCCCGGGTAAAAATATCCCCCATATAAAAACACCAGCCTTATGAAAGTGTCACCCATATAATAATGCAAATAATAATAATGCCCACATAACAATAATGCCAGTATAAAAATCACACCCCTCTGGCCATCAGGTGCTGGGCACATTTGACGCCATCAGCTCCCTTGGCCTCCCATCAGGATTTTAGGTGCTGTTGTTCCCCTGGCACTGCTTTGGTCCAGCACATTCTCATCCCCTCCACGGGCACCAGCACCAAAACCACTTGGAGGCCGCTTGGACCCCACGGGTTTCATGGATGATCCACTGCATGTCAGGACAATAAACCCCTTTTTATTTGTCCTCTTTTTTCCCCCCTTTCCTTCTCCTTCTCCTTCTCTCTTCCCACTGCAGCCCTAACTGAGGCTGCGAGAAAAGCACGGATCCGTTTGGAACAGAAAGTTCCTGTAAATAACAGCTACACCTCAGGGTGTTTCCTCTCCCGGTAGCTGTGAAGAAAAGGCAGCTATGTCTCGGGTTTTCCTTGGAACACATTCCCGCTGGCCAGGGCTGAGGAGCTGGGTTCGAGCACTTATTGTGGTTTGGTTTGGGCTTTTCCTAATTTTTTTTTCTTTTTTTTTTTTCTCTTTCCACGCAAACGCCGCTGTGGGCTACGCTCACGGAGATGCTGCGGAGGGGAGTCAGAGCTTTGGGAACGGCCCCGGCGCTCCTTCCCCGGGCTCATGAATAATTCTGGCGCTGAGTGCCCCGGCTCCTCGGGAGCCCCGGCCTGCAGTGCCTTGGCATTCTGTTGTGGGCTGGGATCTTTTTACTTTTGCCTTTCAGCTGTCATTTGGGCTCTGGAGGCGAGCACTGAGTGCTGAGGGGTCTGGGCTCGCTCCGCCCGGGAGTTTGGGTCCTGCTGGATTTGTGTGGAGCTTTTGCGGCTCGGGACGGCGCTGACAGGCGGAGGGCAGGGAGGGGATGCAGGGATCACCCGGCCAGGGCTGCCCCCGGGCACGGGGAGTGCCCCAGACCTCTCTGGAGAGGTTTAAATGGGTTTTCAAGGAGCTCACGTCCTCCCACCCCATCCCTGCCTGCCTGCCCTCCCCCTGGACACGCTTGGGGTGCCAAACTGTGGCCAAGAGCAACTCCCAGACACCGGATCTGGCACCGGGGTGCTATGAATGAGCCGAAAATCAGAGCCTGGAGAAAGAGCAGTGCGAGGAGCCTCCCCCTGCCCCGGCACGGCCCCCGGCGAGAAGTGACAGGCGGGAGGCAGCGCGGCCACTTGTAACCATTTGTTTATTGTTCCACATGGCATTGACAGGATTACACGGCGGCCCGAGGCCACGGCCGCGGCCATCGGAGCAGAAGTGACCCCATACCAGAAAAGCAGAGCTGTCCCCCGAGCCGGGGCTCTGTCCCCACGCCATCCCCGCGGAGCCCGGCCGTTCTGAGGGAAGTCAGAGCAGGGAGGCTCCTCCGGCCACAGCTTTCCCGAGGACTTCCCCAGGAGCAGCCCCTCCTCTTCCTCTCCCCCTCCCCACCTCCCCCCTCCCCAGTGACAAGTGCTACAGGTTAAAAATTGGGCTACATATTAAATATAGGGCATTACCTTCAAGTAGGGCTGGGGTATTACACAAATAACCACATTTTTTGGTATCACTAGCATTTTTTTTTTAATGTCCATCGTGAGACACCATTATAAAACCCAACAACTTTAGCCTTCTTTATCTACAAAGATCTCTGATCTCATCTCCTTAGTCTGGTGTTATTTTACCCTGCACATACAAGTATTAGAAGCATTATTAAGAATCGTATCCTTCAACACATTTAAGAATTATATTATTATAACAAGTAAGACCAAAAATTAGATTTTATAGTTAAATATTCTGTGAGCCAGACAAAGGGGCTTTACTGTACAAGCGATTGTGCATTTTTTTTTTAAAAAAAAAGCAAATTATAGTGCAAAGCAAAAAACATTGGCCTGTCTTGTGACCATTTGCATACAACAGAGGTGCATCTATTTACACCTTCACACGACAATATGCCATAAAAACAACATTGTTGCCATTCTTTTTATTATTTTCTCTTTTAAAACTCAACTCACTACAAACAGTCTTAAATTAACCTACAACTACGAATGCCTTGTTTCCTTTGTGCTTTCAACCAGTGGGATAGGATGACAAATGTAAAAAGGCATCAAAACACAGGCTGCCCTGTGCAGCTCCAGAGCCGGAGAGTGCCGGCGCTAAGGCAAGTGGAGGTTGCAGTTTTGCTGGGGTAAGGCTTTTTAAAAAAATTATTATTATCACTATTATTATTATTATTATTGAAAAGAATTGTTCTTTGTTGCTTATGGAACTCTGAGTGGTCATGGCAGCTCTCCAGGGCAGCCAGGACGTGCTGCTCCAGCCTCGCCGTGGTAGTGCAATTACAGCGCTCGGTGCTGAGGGTGACCGGCTGCCAGCTGGGAGCTGGGGACAGGTGACAAGGCTGGGGCGGCGTGACTGAGGCACGGGGGCTGGGAGGGCAGCTCTGGGGGTTCAATTTTCTTACGTTTATGGGAAAATTTTTTTTTAAAGGCGTGGTTACTGGTGGCACTGGGACTGTCCTCTTGCTGCGGGAAGGGTTCTGCAGGGCAGTAGGTACTGCAGTTATGGACCCCCAAGAACATGTCTGTGCATCCTCAGCCCTGCCAGCACGAGGAATCCTGAATCCAGCCCCAATTCCCATGCCAGCAGAAGGCACAGCTGGCCTGCTGGAGGTGACAAACCCTGTGCTGTGCATCAGAGCCAAGCCCCTGACCCAGCCTTGGAGGAGCCCACACCACCCCTCCAGCTGCCGCCCATCATGGCCCTGTTTGGCTGCAATCTCTTTGGTATCAGCTGTGAGGGTGGGTGGTGCTTGGCAGACCTAGTTCCTGCAAATGCCACCTGATGCCACCGCCACCAATGGCACCTTGACTGCCCCCCCTTCAGCTTATTCCTCTACAGCAAGATCCCCGTGCTCGGGGTCACCTGGGGGGAGGGACAGGAGGGTGAGGGGATGGAAAAGGCTGCACAGCATCAATTCACAACATTCCCACCACCAGGAGTAGAAGTTGCTCCTTTCTCCAGATCTCAGGGCTTTCAGGATGAACTGACACACGTGAGTCAAAATAAGAAGTTGTGTTAATCCTCTGTGGGTGAGAACATGGGAAAGGACAGTAACAGAATTATGATGCTTTGCCACCAGCTGCGAGTGTTGCCACTCAGAGGGGACGAAAGGAACACCTGGAGAACAGTGGCAAGGCCGTGCCAAAGGCTCCTGAGCCCCTTGGAAGTGCATCTCAAATGTCTTGGATTGTCCTGAAAGCCGCCTTCACTTCAGCCACCATCACTGAGGTTTGCTAAGGGGAGCAAAGAGCTGAATGGTGAGGTCAGGACAAGAGAGCAAACAAACAAAACAAAACAAAACATCTCCATAAAAAGTACATCTCGTGTGTAAACATAGAGGAGAGGGGTCGGCCAGGCCCGGGGTCAGCCACGTTACTGATTGACAAACGACGACAATGACACAAAAATGAACAATACAACCTCTGTCGTCAACAAATAATAACAATAATCACATCACAGCTCCTGTTCACGTGGCTGACTGAGCCCCAGTGCCCCTGGCTGTGCTGCAAACCCCACTGCTCTTTGGTGCTCAGGGACCCTTCACCAGCAGGGAGGGAAGGACAGGAGACAATGGGGTTTTTTTCTATTTTTTCTCCTTTTTTTTTCAGTTCTGTCCTCCTGCACTGGCAGAGAGATGGCTCGGACGACTCCCTGGTGTTTTCTCTTCTCTGAACCATTTTGCAGAGGAAAGGTGAGCTTCTTCTCACTTTTGAATGCTTTGTGTGGGGAAGAGGTGTGAGTGAGATGAACGAGAAGTGTTCTGCAAGTACCAAACATCTGATTCCACATGTCCTTGGGGTTTTTTTCCCTATGTACAATCCACATACCTAAAACATACGGAAGGAACCACATCAAGCTACACATTCAAGCCTCGTGGGTGTTCACCTTGAAATGTAATGAAGGTCTTGGTCCATCTTCGCTTGATGTTTGCATGCAGAGGATCCTGGTTTGCTTTGGGCTTGGGAGACTTTGGTTTACCTTTTCCCTTGGCATCGCTTTGGTCGCCCCCAAAAGGAGCCATGATGGCTGATTAAGTTAAAGACATCGGTGCCCCGCTGAGTTCCTCCTTAGTAGGGTCTCCAGACGGACTCATCCATCCTCCCCGTGGTGCTCATGGTGGTGGGGGAGTTGCTGTGGCTGCCGTCCGCGTCCACGCCGTCGTTCTGCGCGCCCAGGCTGGGGTTCATCAGGTTGTTCCCTGCCGAGGCGCTCGTGCAGGACGAGAGCATTCGGGTGGGTGAGCGCTCGCCTCCCGCCACCATGGAGAACTGGTAGGAGCCCGAGGACGTCCCGTAGTACAAGTGGTAGGGAGAGGGGTTGGCCTGGAAGGGCCCGCTCTGGTTCTGCGTGGAGCCGGGGTACGGGGGCGGCAGGTAGGTGTGGTGGAAGCGGGTGGTGGTGGGCATGCTGGTCATGCTGATGCCCCCGATGCCCGTGGCCGAGGGCGTGGCCGTGTAGGGGAAGGCGGCGGACATGGCGCCGGGGTAATGCATCCGCGGGTCGGAGAAGCGCGTCTCCGTCAGCGCCGGCAGCGTCGGGAAGGAGCGCTCGAACTGCCGCGGGTCCGAGAAGGGACTCAGCTCCGACGTGCCTGGCGGGGTGCAGGAGGAGAGGGGGTGGTTAGAGCATTCCCAAGGAATCAGAAGGAAAAGCACCTCTTGGATCTGCCAGGGAAGAGAGCTGGGGGGACTTAAATAAAAACCCTAAACCCATTTGTTTAAGTTGCTCCCATTTCCTGTCCTAAAATTTGTTGTTTCCTATCCAAGAAGGGACAGGGCTAAGCTGACTTCTCTTAGGGGTCTATTCATCTCCAGCAGATTAAAGCAGCACACCCCATAAACACAGAAAAAAGATGTTTAGCCATGACATCAGCTGTAGTAAATAAATGGAGGCAGGCCCCAGACGGCCGGGCCTGGGATCATCCATCCCTGCTGTATACACACACTCACACACACGGAGACAGGCAGGAAAAGCTGGAGCCCAGACCAGCCTGCTAAGCCTTCTTGTGGGTGGCCTGTTCGTGCTGATACCATCAGGGGATGGAGCTGATAAACACACAGCTGAAAACTCCCAAGCCAGGAGCCACAATATCCCTCTGCTTGAGTTCTCTGTGTATTTTTCTCCTTCCAAGAGGATAAAGAGAGTGAGAAATTCAGGCTCTCTGCTGGGGGAAGGGAGACTCGGGGCAGCGTGGTGGGGATGTTCCCCAGCTCTGTTGGATAATGGAGCGCCTCATGCCTTTTCCTGGAGGGTCTAATCCCAAAGGGGGTCACAGCCAGCTTGGAACTGGAGAGGGACCTTGGCTTTGGATCCCATCCTCCTGCAGGAAGCCCAGGTTAGAGGTGGGAATCCACAGCAGAAGCTCCTTTGAGGAGCTGGAGGCATTCCTGTGGCTCTCTCAGCTGTCCCAAGGCTGGTGCCATTCCTGATAGAGCCCAGGAACCTCTGGCCTCGGCGCATCAAGGCAGAGAGAAATGAGTTTTGTGCTCCAAGGAGAGAAGTGAAACCTCTGTCCTTGAGACCTCCTCTATTCTCCTCTCGTTAAAAGCAGGGCCTTCCTCCTTTGCTAGTGGGATGCCATCCAGCCTCAAAAGTGACTTTTTTTGGTCACATCAGCTGGATTTTGTATCCCTCAGAGCAAGAGAATGTGAGGTGAGTATGCTAAACACGCTCGTTGGTTTTGGAGATGCATATCCATACAAACACACACACAGAGGATTGTGTGGCTGCTCTGCATGCACAGGGACGTGTGTTTTAGATCTATTTATTACAACGAAGCATTTTTAACTTCTCAAGGCTGGCGTTCCAGGCCCCGAAGCATTTCCCCAGGAGAAAACACTTGATTTAATCCCTTCCAGCTACCCAGTGACACGGGCACGCTCTGGAGGAGCAGGTATGGAGGGGATTTGATGTGAACCTCCCTTCTGATCCCAGGTGAGTCCTTCAGCCGTGGAAGAAGAAGGGGAGGGGAGGATCCTCCCTTCCCTGCAGCCCTTTTGCGGGCGCCCGGCAGCGCCTGCCTTCCCACGCAGGCTCCACAGAGGGGAAAGGCGGGGGAGCACCTGGTTTGTGAACGTGGCTGTGGCTTTGGGGCGAGATAAGAGAGGAGCAGCTCAAAGCTGTCCCGAACCGCACTGCTCTGCACACACCCGGCGCTGCAAAGCGCCCGTGGAAGCGGCTGCCCGGCCACAGGGCCGTCCCTGCTCCGTGCTGGGCTGGCTGGAAAAGCACAGCGCGGGGAAAAGTGCTCCCAACCTGATTTCACAGCCCAGCAGGACGCTGGGACCCATCCCGGAGCCGTGCTACAGCCACAGCTGCTGCCAGGCACCAGGAGCTGAGGTTTGGAGACCAGCTCTGCAAGAAAGAAGCGGCCTGACCACAGCCCCGTGGCTTTAGCAATCCAGCAGCATCACAGCTTGAGATAGGAGCATGGCACAGACACCCTGCCTGCACCTGGGCTGGAAGGAAAAAGTGCTATTTTCTGAATGCCTCCCCTAAAACTCAGCAGCCCTACACTGAGAAAAAGCAGCCTCCAGATCCCCCTCAGCCCCCAAAACACCCAGATTACTGCTCGCTGCCTTCCCAGATGAAAATCTCCAGCGCTCAGACCGCGCTCCTTCATTACTTTTCACAGCTCCATAAATAATATTCCATAAAATGCAAATCGAAATCAAACCTGAGCGCTCAGGGCACATTTCCCTTTTCCTCTACAACGCACTCAAAGAGGGTTTTTTTAGAGGCTACATTTTATTGGCCTGAACTTGCACCGTTTGGCAGCGGGTCCCTGCTACTAATTTAGACAGGAGTGTGTAAGAGTGTTAATTACGGGCTCTGTGTGTGTGACGGGCAAGGCACAGCGAGGCCATGGGGTCTGGAGACACTCAGGTCCTGCCTGCAAAACACGGGTGGGCAGAGAGGGAGCTCTGCCAGGCTCTGAACCCCTGCACAGAGCACTCTGCAGAGCTGGGATCCGCGAATTTGCGTCTCTCAAAAAGCAAATCCCTCAGTGCGAACCCCTCAAAGGGAGCCCACACCCAGCAGAGCCGTGAGGCGTCCGAGTGGCCGTGGCCAGCTCGCTTTCATCCCCGCCGGCCTTGGGCTCTAAGTCTGGACCAGCATAAAGCTCCCTGACCAGTCTGAAGCTAAAAATAAATCCCCAAACTACCCCAAAAACAAAACCCCGGTGGCCCCGGCCCGCGCAGGGCCCGCCTGAGGCGGCCGCGGCCCCGCCGCCAGCAGGGGGCGCCCGCCGGGCCCCGGTGAGGCGGGAAGGAGGCGGGAGGGAGGCGGGAGGGAGGCGGCCGCCAGAGGGGGCCGGGGCCTCGCCATCGCCTCAGGTCCGGCACCTCGGGGCTGCTCTTCTGTCCAGCGTCCTTCACCTCAGGGCTGCCCTCTGTCCAGTGTCCTTCACCTCAGGGCTGCCCCTCCATCCTGTCTCCTTCATCTCCAGGCTGCCCCTCCATCCTGTCTCCTTCATCTCACGACTCTCTCCAGCTCAGCACCCTCACCTCAGCATCCCCTCCATCCTGGCTCTGTCACCTCAGGGTTTTCCCTCCATCCCATCTCCTTCACCTCATGACTGTCCCTCCACCTCAACACCATCACCTCACAACTACCCCTTCCATCTTGGTCCTCGCCTCAAGGTTTCCTCTCCATCCCATCTCCTTCACTTCAGGGCTGCCCCTCCATCCTGGCTGCCTCAGACCAGAGCCACACAGCCCCAGCCCCTGCCCTGCATCCGCGGAAATCTCCATTGAAAAAACCCCAGCGAGATCCAAATAAAACATGGCCATTAATGCCCTCCATAACCACCTAACTCAGCAGCAAGAACCCTTTGTCACAGCCAGGATCAAACAGCAACCTGGAGCAAGCAGCTGCAGAGCAAAGCCAGGGAAAAAGGAGTGGGTGAAGCTGCACCCTCAGACCCCGTGTTCCCTTTGGAATCACAGCTGAAAATGGGCTTTAAAAACCCCATCTCGCTGTCCCCTTCCCCAGCACATCTCACACACATCTGCTCCGTAGTGCTGCCTCCGAGGATTTACTACGGTTTTCCCCTCGCTTACTCGCCGTCCAGCCCCCATTTGCTTTTTTGGACCCTGGCAATACGAGCTTGAGTATTTCAGTTGTCCAGTTGCCAATCAAAATATTTGAAGGAAATGTTTATTTTCTTCTCGAAATCACACCAGCTGCTGCACTAACTGAATAAGCCCATTTAGCTGTAAGAATTTAACCATTGTAAGAGTGAATTGAGTCCCCCAACTACTCCAAAATCTGACCCAATCTATCAGCGGAAATGTCAATGTTTTGGATGGGAGTTTGGGGAAGTGTGGAATGTGTATTAAATAAAAGCCATGTAAAGGTCAAAGCCCTGATTAGTAATGCCACTGTCTCCTCCTTAGGGCTGAGCTGCCCCGGGGACCGCGGAGGCCGGGACACACCCCGTGATTTAATTGTGCAGCTGCAATTTGCACCTTTTGAGGACCCCCAAGTCCCCCTGCACATGGGGCCAGATAGAAACAGGCTTTGAAATCTGCTCAGCCCCTTTCCAGATAAAACAACAGCGCTGCAGTGACACAGCAGCTCTCTCTCCGCCTCAGAGACAATACAAGTCTTTCCTTGGGTGGGTGGCGAGGAGATAAATGCAAAGAGATGCCCTGATGGGAGCCAAAACCTCGGCTGGGTCATGGTGGCAAGGGCTGGCCATGAGGTGGGAAGGGCTGGTTCGTGAGGCTGCCAACCACAGAGGTTTCTCTGGGTGCGTTCAGCCACCTCCCTTAAGACTACGCTGGGTTCGGGAGCCTTGGATGGAGTGGAACTGGTCCCTGCACCCTGGCTGGGTCAGGGCTGGTGGATCTGCTCTGAGGTCCCTGGAAGCCTGGAGGAGATGAGGCAATGGACCCTGCAGATGGTTTTAGCAGTGCTTCCACTGCCTCCTAACCCAGGAACATGTCTGCTGTGCCCGGAGGGAGGAAAAGGCAGCAAAAGCAACATCAGGACATCTTCAGTGCTGCAGGGACACCTAAACAAGCAGCTCACCCTGGGCACGTGGCAGAGCACAGCAGCGGGGCCTGATGTACGGCAGGATCATCATTATCAGATCGTCTGGGGCCAGGCAGCGACGTGTGGAACCTGAGCAGCTCCTCAGCACCGCAGATGCCACCCTCTGGTCCCCACCTTAGAGATGTGGAGAGCACGCAGTGGCTGATGAACCCAGTCAGCAATAAACCTGAGCTTGTGTGGGTGTTACACAACAAACACTCCCAGTGTGTGAGACATACAGAGAATAAAGGGAATTTAAAGGGAACTTGATAGTGTGGCACTCTCCAAGTGTGTAGAATATAAAATATCTTCAGCCTGGCCATATATCACTGTTCTAATTCCATGCATATGTGTGCCTTGCAAAATTGTCATGAAAAATCTACCCCGGGGGAAAAAAACCCTCCTTTCCTGTCTTACTCCACAATGATTGACGACAATGTAAACACTAATGATACTTTATGCTTCTGTATATAACACACCAGCATGTGCGTGATGAGTGGGGACAGACATTCCTGCTCTGGATATACCTCTGGCTGATTTTTCTCTACTCACTTCTGTCATGTTGGACATCCAAAGCCATCTCTGAGCATTTTTCTGACCTTTGTCCCTCTCCGCTTCCTTCCCCTGATCACAACAACTCCATGTGGGAGCACAGAGAGGCAGGTGGCCAGAGAAGGAGAGAATCTCCACGGGAAGGTGCACGAGATGCATCTGATCTGTGAAGCCCCAGCTCATCTCTAGAGAAGGCGCCACTCTCCTCCCCACCCACGCATGCAGGCACGCTCTCACGCCTCTGTCACGTATGTTAACAAGTTCATTTGTTTCCAAGTCAGAGCCAACTAAAAAAGAAAACGGCCCCTTCCTCCCAGCCCACGTAAAATAGAGCAAAATATATTTTGGGGGAGGAGGGGAGGTGTTGAAAAAAAAGGAGGGTGTGAACAGCATCCGTTGTTACACGCCCATGGAGCGCTGCTCTGTATCTGATAGAACCAGCTCACTAACTGGGTGCATGGACTTCCTCTGCAGAGCCTGAAAAAAACCCAAACCCCAAACCAAAACACAACAACACACACATCCTTATCACAGCATCGCCAGGCACCACCTCAACACTGCCAAGTACGTTTGCTGCTCAGTTTTCTGATTCTCCCCGAACACCGTGTGCTGCCATGCACACACACACACGGCCCCAAACCCACCCCGCTGAGCAGCACACACCCAGCTCCTGGGTCCTCTCCCAGCACTTTCAATCCCACCCCAAATACGCTGGGCAGCAGCAGAGCAGGGAAATTCCCAGGTGTTGGCAGCTCTGAATCATGCACCGCATCTCAACCTCCTCTGCAAGCCCTTCCAGGTCCATTGGGATGCTTCAATTCGTTGGACCCATCCTTCTGGGGAGGACTCTGCTCCTAATTCCAGCGTGGGTTTATCCAGAACCATTTCAGCCCCATGTCCTGTGCCTGCAGTGTCCTCCAGAGCTTACATTAGCTCCTCTGCCTCGCTGCGTTTACCCTCTCCATGTATTTACACAGAGCAATCAGCTCCGCTCCCCGCCTGCCCTTTGCTAGACTAAACAAGCCCAGCTCTCCCCGCTTCCTCTCCCGGCACAGCCTCGCTCATCCCAGAGCCCTCTGCCCGCATCCCCCTGCCTGGCACATCCCGCAATCCCCGCCGCTGCATCCCGCGGAGCTAATGAATAACGGTGCTAATTGGAGCGGGTGGGTGGGCTGAGCAGGGATCGCAGGCGCTCCCTTCCGCCCTGCCTGCGCTTTGCTCTTTACCTGTATTCAAAGGGTATTAAAACAAATTAACAAGCCCTGACTACATAAAAGGAAGCTGCTGGATTTACAACCCAGCCTGCAGCTAGACCACCTTGCCTGCCGAGCAGGTTTGGGCCAGGCCACGTCTGCCATGGGAATCCCACTGCGGAGGGGTGATGGCACGGGGGGCTGCAGTGGCCGAGAGCCCGGCAAGGCAGCGGCACCCCGGGCCGGGGGCTCCCCACCCCGCTCTGAGTCTGGCACTGCGGATCTCAGCACACCGGAAAATCCCGTGTTAAAGGCGGGATGGCATCCCTGAGGCAAATTCCGAGGGACTCCTTGCTGTTCTGTGGGGATGCAGCACCCGGAGCTGTGGCTGGGGGATGGCCACACGGCCACGGCACAAATGCAGCGGTTGTGGGTGCCTGGACTCTGTCCTGGGGGAAGCTCCCATCCAGCACTGCTCTGTGGTTCATCTGTGACAGTTCCATGCCAAATTCACTGAAGGGACATCACAAATGTAAAGGAGAGGAGCAGAAAAGCAGTTTAAAGATAGACACAGAAGCCTGAAAGCAGGCAGGAAACCCATCTCGAGCGTGTTCCTTCCTTTGAGGCTGAAGCTGAATCCCACAATATGTTTTCTTCCCACTAATGCTTGCCTAGCTTCCTTTGGAAACAATTTAGTCTCTGCCCGTGGTAGAATGTTTTTATCCATTAAGAAACGGATATTTTAAAGAAACCATAAGTCAATCTGGACAGGGATTAGGAAGCAGCAATTCAGTGTATTTGCTGGGCCCATAATTCAGGACTTAACCTCAGAGCAGCCACGTTGCATTTCAGAAACAATAGGGGCACTTGCTGCCTATGCCAAGAGGCTTCTTAAAAGTAATGTAATACTTTAAAAATGTGTATTTAAAAAGAGAAAGAGAGAGAAAGGCTTTACTTTAAATGTGTATGGTGAAGCATTCTGCTGATGATAAAAATGTTGCACTGGCCTGAAGTACTGGATTGGGAATGAAGCTGGTTAAAGCTGAGCAGTTTCCAGATCAGGAGATCTGAAGCTCTTCACCAGTGAGCACAGAGTCTCCCAAAAACCATTCAGCAGGCACTAGGCCTAGGACAGGCTTGCAAAAGGGTCCAGTATTTACTGTCCTCCCTTTGAAATCAAGGGAGTTTGGCTTCTCTGGAGCAAAAAGAAGAGTGTGCCGGGGGATGTGAAGTGCATCAATGAAAACAGCTCGCTCTGGCACCGAGGAGATCCAATCTAAAATCCCTTTGCAATTGTCCTGGTGAGTGCAAGGCCCCTCCGTGCTGCTGGACAATGCACACAATTGCTTTTGAGTGGTTGAAGATGTTTCCACCACAGAACTTGAGCGTGGGCGGTGCTGCTCTGCTGCACTGGGAACAAAATGGTTCAGCCTGAGCCACTGCCGAAATGTGGGCAAGGGAGGACACGGAGAATTGGGAGCTGCTCCTGGGGAGAATGTGTGTCTGTCACCGTCCCACCTCCCCTGAGCCAGGGGGCCCCGAGGAGCAGCTGAAGGCAGACAGAAGAAGTCCCTTTAACATCTTGCTTCACTTCTGAGAGCTACTTGATTTTTTTAAGCTAAAAGGCAAAACTCGACTGAAGCAGGCACGCAAGGCTCTGGCTTCGCGTGCCCCATAATAAGGAACCATTTCAAGCCATCCTAATGACAGCTTGGTGTCTCGCTGTGGGGATGGCAGAGCTGGGATCGCAAAAACTCAGATTTTCCAGACCTCTCTGGAGAAGCATTGGGCCAAATCCTCAACAGAGGCTCTGCTCGGTTGAAGCCAGGGAAGCAGAGCTGGATGAGAATGGGGGTCTGCCTGTCTGACCTGCCCAGCCACTGGGCCAGATTCTCATCAAAGATACAGGGGGTGAACCCAGAGTTACCCTATTTACCCCCCTAGAGCGGTGCAAGTGGGAATGAGATGGTGTGTGCAGGCTTGCCGGTGTCCATCCCATTTGGGAGCAGGCATGGGAAGGGATCAAGTCTCTGCCCATCTGAGTGGGGCAAGGCAAGGCCAGAGCCACTGAAATACCCTGACGCTGGAGAGAGCAGGATCCAACCCGCTCGGCCTCGGAGCCGTGCTCTCTCCTCCCGTATTTCCTGGCATGCCCTTCAGAAACCATCGGCTTTCTCTTACCGGGAGGGTTTTGGTTTGAGACCGTTTAACCTCAGGATGATCATTTTACATGGGGGCTATTTATAACCTCCAGGGGCTGCTTTACTGAAAGCCTCTGTGAGTGGCTGAGGGCCAGACCCTTCTCCCACTCATAGCGGCGTCCTTGCCGTGATCTCCACCGCGGCCGCGGCTTTCGCTCCCAAGGAGGAGAGATTGGACTGGGCCAGAGCGAACACATCTCCCAAGAACCCCAGTTCTCCCAAATTAAAACACTCTCTCCTGCCTGCCTAAAAACCCAAACTCCACATGCTGTGTTCAGGGATTTGGGGTGCCAGGATCCCGCCGAGGCTGTTTCTGAGCATCCCAGCTCCCAGCCTGGTTTTGCCAGGAGCGGATTAGGCAGTTTGTGCAAACTGCTTGGTCAGCAGAACAGGGAGGCTGAGGACCCCCGGCACACGAGCGGAGGGAGCCGGGCACTGGTGGAGGGAAAACCTCCCTGGCCTCCTTTTAATCCCTGCACAGGGATGCTAAAAACATTAACCTTGGGAAGCACCTCCATCAAAGATAGCGGGGGCCGGATGAACCCCAGCCTGCCCCGTCGCCCCTCCCAGCTGGTATCTCGTTCTGCTTTCCACTAATCGGCCTCTCCTGTGTGTTACCCAAGAACGTGCCAAGTCGTGAGAGTTACAGGCCTGTTAACTCCCTTGTTATTCTTGGCACGGGCCAGGCTCCACTTGCTCGGGTAAAAATTATGATCTTTGTGAATAAGCTGTGTGTGTGCGAGAGAAAGAGGGGTTTTAAAAATTATGATTATGATTGGTCATAGCCAGAGCTGTGTCAAAAGGACAGGGCTGAGATGAAAATTACTGAGCTGGTCCTGCTCCCAGTTACGCTGGTAGGAACCCACAGTCATTTTAAGACGGTTCCTCCAACTTGGGAACAAGGGAGCCAAGAGCAGAGCGTGCACAAACCGCCTTTTGCAGCATTCCTGGGACTTCGGATTCACTCCGCAGGAATGATTTCAGAGGCTAATTTTGTGTGTCTCCACTCCTGCTGTCACTTGACATTTGGGAATTTGGCAGGGGCGGCAGCTTGTGGCCAACTTCATTTTTTTTCTCGTTGAATTTGTGTCATCACCTGATTCTTTGCTCCAAACGACGCTCTTTGGGTTTCTGGCACTGCAGGGGGCTGTGCTAATTTAAAATACAAATCTATTTTTCTTCCCCCAAGAATCTCTTTCTTTATGATGCGGCCAACGGGACCAGCCTAGAAAACTCTTTCTCTCTCTATTGCTTTTTTAAAAAAACTCAAATGATAATCCTACACAAAATGCCCGTGTTCTTCTCATAAACCGTGCTAATATCAATGAAAATTCCAAGCATGGAGATTTGCATTTCAATGAGAAATAAATTAAATTTTCACTGTAATTTTGGGTTGGGAGGAGCGGCGCAGCTTTTACAATTTGGGTAACATTTTCAAACATGTTTTTACACCCAAAACCCCCTCTTTGCCAATGACACCGAGCCTTTCAAACAACCACATCCCTTCTGAATAGGCAGCACGAAGGCTTTGGGAGCTTTTTCTATGAAACCTTCCCAGAAGGGCCACTTCTCACCAAAATTCCAAATACAGACAGCTTAAATTCTATTCTTGTTAGTATCTCTGCTGATTTCTGAAGGAAAAGAACCAGTGAGACTAAAAGTGCATGGAAAAGGAGCACGGAAAAGGACAGGAGAACGGTCTCTTAATTCATCCTGGTGGCATCTGCCTGTGCAGAAAGACGGGAGCAGCACAGCAGCTCCAATATTTCCAAATGACTTGCTTAGTTTGGGACTGAAATTCTGGGATTAGCAGCCGGATCTCTCTCAGGTAACTGCAGTGGCAATTCCTCCCCCTGTCCTGGCAGCAAGCTGCAGATTCCTGGGGAACGCCCAGGGACTCGGGCGCTCGTTGCCGCTGGCAGATCTGGGAAGAGCAAAGGCTCTGTGTGTGTGTGTGTGTGTGTGCGCCCGTGCAGGTGTGCATCCCTGTGGGGAATTATGCTGGCGCTGGGTGAGGGATCACCACACTTGGCACCCACACAATGATAAGAAACCGTTGGGATTAGCATGTAAAGCACGGAACACCCTCTCTGGCTGATGCATAACCATAGTGCGGCTGCCTTCATGTCAGAGGAGCTGCTGGGTTCAAAGCGTGCTGCTCTCATCTCCCTCACACTCCTGCTGCTCAGTTGTTCCTCAAAACCCAGATCTAATGGTGCTAAGAGCGACTTAATGCGTGCAAAAAGGCTTCCAAGGTCAAGAAATCCACACAAACTCCTGCCTGGCTCCTTAACCAGGGGGGAGCTGGACTCCAACTCTAAAATACCATCCACAGTGTTGTTCCCACTCAGCCATGTCAGGAACATGAGGGTTCAGGGGTGACACTGGGACACCCAGGCAGTTACCTTGGATTGGAGTTTGAGCCTGGGAGCCGAAGTGGCTCGGAGTGCTGAGGGATCCGCGGGGGTTGGGTGTTGTTGGGGTGACTCTCATGGACTGGCGCAGCCGTTCCAGCTCTCCATAGCGGTCGGTGAAGGGTTTGGCTTGGTCTTCCAGCTTTTGTCTGTGCCCTGGAACATGATAAAAGAGTCTGGTATCTGATCAGCTCCCCTTTGGCTGCAGCACCCTGGTTACACAGGGAGCCAGCAGAGCCTCTGTCTCTGTGGTTTGCTGTTATTCAGTGGGTGGCAGCCCCGGCAGAGAGCGGCTCCCGGAGGAGATGGACACAGAGTGAACCCTGGGGGAGGCCCCAGATCATCCAGTAAGTCTCTGGTCAAGGAGCTGGATCAGGATGCCCCTGCCCAAGTGACCAGTCTCCCCCAGCCATCACTGACCCTGAACATGGAGGGGAGATGTGTGCAAGGCAGAAGAAACCATATCCTGGCAAAGTGGGGACTGGGGAACCAGCAAACATTGAATTTTAAGTATTTTCTACAGCGTTTGCTCATTGCTCAAAGAACAAACTATCATCTTACTCCAGTCCCCTCCCAGCTCTGCCCACCCAGCGGGGTCAGAGCCAAGTGGGGCTGGAGGAGGCACAGGAGGGGTGGGATCAGCCCTCGCTGGTACCACACCTTGGCCACTTCACTTTGTTTCTCTCTGTTCCTCTTTCCTAGCCATAAAACGGGCAGACTAATCACCCACCTCCCTCAGGCAGGGCAGCAGCTAATGAGCGTTCCTAAAGCACTCCCAGCTCCTGAGGTAGCAGCTGCTGGCACAGGGCAATAATTATTAAATTTATGCTAATTGTCCCGAGGCGAGAGGCGCATGAAATGCACTTGATACATAACTTTCACATTTTACTGTATTAATCATCGCCAAACGGCTTCGGTCTCTCTGGGCCGGATTCCAGTCTCAGTTACACCCGCACAAAGCTGGAGGGGCTCCAGAGGAGCCTCAGCTTTACATCAGTGCGGGGTTCAGACCTTGGCTTCTCCTTGTGCCTTCTCTGCTGCAGCCGGACTGCTCCGCAACACTCCCAGCTCTGCACCTGCCGCGAAGGGACCTTCCCGAGGTGGCACCGCCTCATCCCGGCACAATCCCAGCGCTCAGGGGCACCGGAGACGTGCAGGCACGCCGGGAGACAGAAACCCTTCTGCAGCACTTCAGAGAGCTGGGCCTTATCAGATCCTGCAGCCCGACATTCACCAAGCCAAGCCCAGTTCTTGGTGGCTTTTAAAGAAGAAAAGCAAAGCAAAGCAGCGCGTTTAAAAGGCGATAAACTCAGGCACCTCCCGCTCGCACCCCCCTGCCCTTCCCCCTCACATCTGCACAGCTCTGTGAGCGCGATGTCAGTTTATAGCAAAGTCACAGAAAGTCCCCACACTTCCCCCTCTTTAAATCCAGCGTCTGATGTCTCCTGATCTCCCATTTGCTCGGCTCAGGCTGCACTTGCCAGGCTGTCTGCGAAGACGCCACATGGCTGGGATGGGAGGGAAGAGCATCAGCTCCAGAGGGGAACGCACACTCCCAGCTGGGCTCCCACCAGCAAACCCCTCCCAGCCACAGTTTCTGAGGGGCTTTGACCTCCCTCTGCCATCTCCACACCCAGGTGAGCCCCACCAGCCCCTCCAAGCTCTATAATCCCTTCTAGGGGTGTGAGAGTCCAAACTGATGGAAAACGTGCTGGCACCAGAAAGGAAAACTTGGTGAAGATGAGCCCAGCAGAAAGCAAAAGCCCAGTGGTATTTTGAAAATGTGTTTTCCCTGCTGTGTGAAGTAAACCAAGGAAACCTCAAAGGAACACCATAAACGATCTCTTCTCATCTCTGTGTGTCCCCAGACCTCAGGCACCTCTGCATTATCCAGGGCCTTTGGAGTCAGGAACAGCATCCATCACATGTTGCTTTCCCCAGGGGAAAAGCGTGTGCACTGAGGTGTCTTGTTTTAGCCCACATTTTATTATTTCACTATACAGTTAAGCACAGAAGAAGAAAAATAGGATTATATTTCACCTTTAACCAGGTTTTTTTTTGGGCAGAGCTTCGCAGGAAAGCCAAAAGCACTTCAAAGACTCAGAAATCTAATGGAAATTAAATTCCCTTCCTCTATCTCAGCACAAACCCTATCCTGTGGTGGTATCTGGCATGTGACGGGGAAAATCCTGAAAAAATATATCAAGTGATCTCTATGCTGATAATGTTTTTAGAGATTATTCAGCCGTGCAACCCGACCAAGGGCTTCATGTGGCTGTGTCATGCTGCACTGTGGTTGCTCCGGTCCCCGCGCTGTCTGAACGTGGGCACAGCCCCGTGGGCTTTGTCAGCCTCAAGCAAACACCCTCTAGAAGGGGCTGGTTTGTGGGGAGACCCAGCGATTACCAGCAAAAGCCCCAAACCCCTGAAACTATCCTGCTGAAAAGAAAGTGGAAAACTTGATGCAAACGTAAATCAATGCAAACAGGGGTGGTGGGATCAGGGCTCCTCCCAGCTCTCCTAGACCCTCTCCAATCTGTATCCCCACATGTGGGACCCGGCAGCCCCAAACCCTGTGAAACAAGGCAGAGAATGAGTTAAAAACCACCAACTTGGCCTGCCAGCCCTCTTTAGCTCAGGCTGTCTCCCCAGGACTTCCTGCCGCTTGTCACTTAGGGCTGGGGACGTCAGACTTTGTCACGCAAGAGAGAATCGCTGTTAATGGGTTTCTTTCATCAGAACAACCTGAGCTTTTTAATTTCTGCAGCGGTTGGCTTCATTAAAAGCCCTTCCCCATCTGCCCACAGCTGTCACGGAGAGGAAACCAGTGAACAATAGCTCATACCTTAGAGAACAGGAAGGTGGTTTCTACCTTCACCCAAGTACTGACTCAAAGCCTCCCGAAGCCAGTGGGCGGATTTTCACTCAACTTCAAACAGCCCCAGCCCTCATCCCAAGAAATCTGTCTGAGAAGCCTTAATCACCCCGGCCTGTGAATTTTGGGGCACAAAAGCTGCTGCTGGGGTTGGAGATTCTGCACTGCATTTCCAGCTGGGCCAGCGCTGGCTTGCAGGTCAATATTTATGGAAACAGCAGAGCTCAGTACGATCAAATGGTGGCAGCTCCTGACCTTGGGCACTCCTTGTCAACAGCGCCAGGGTTTTAACGCTGGATCAGGTTTCGGAATCGGTTAACTCCAGTATTGAACATGACATGATGTAAACATTGACAGATCACCTACGATCCTGATGTAATAACAAGATCTGTATCAGCATATCAAACAAACGATCCCATTGAACACTTCCCAGCTGGAAGAGCCGACGTGAATTTGACACTTTAGGCCAGTAATAAGAAGCATACTGGAAGTTTTGGGTGTTTCCTTGGAATGCAGACAGCGAAGCAGTGTGTGCCACACGAGCTCGAGCCCTCAGAGCTATGATTTAGAGACATGCTTTCTGCATTAAAATATTTCAAAGACCAAACAGAGCCTGCTCTTCCTTCTAGGAGTGTGCAACCTGATGTGGTTTCCCAAGCCGGGACTAGGATGGGGTTTCCAGGCTGTGGAGGGGGAGTTCCAAAAAGCAGCTGATTTCCCCAGATCACTGAGATGCAGAATATAAAGTTGATCAAAGGTAGAAAGGAGCTCCATGAACTTCATGGCTCGAGTGACACCAAAATCCCATAGCTGAGAGATTTGATTCAAAAAACCCCTCTCTGGGGTGAGTGGGAGCCCCAGTCCCCCAATTTCTCTGTAGATGGAGTCAGATGAGAGCCGAGGAGCTGCACAGCCTCCTCCCACCCCTGCTGGGCTCAGAGCTGGGTGTCACGTTCATCCCCAGCCCCTGGCTCAGCCCCATGCTGCCGGGGGCTGGGAGAGCAGATGTTGGGAAGTGGCTTGGCCCTCCCCAGGAGCCTGGCTGCGGAATGCTGGCGGCAAGCTGGAGCGGAGGAAACGCAGAGGGACGTTCATGAACACACACACACACACACACTGCAGATCATTGCCTCAGCCCCACACAGGAGGAGACGAGAGCCAGGAGAGGGTGGCACGGGCTGGCACAGCAGCTTGAGCCACGCTCAGCCACCTTCAAAGAATCCAAGCATCCCCCTGGCATTCCATCATCCTCCCACCAAAGCTCCCACCAAGGCTCTGCCCAAACGTTCCCAGCCTAACTCCAGGGCTGAGCCAAGCTCACCAGGAGCAGTCCCTGCACACAAAGCCATGACTTCGTCTCTACATGTCCGTGAGAAGGGACCACAAGAAAGCAATCAGCAGTGGATAAAACTCCGTCTCAATGTGCAAAACACCTTTCAAATCCCTCCCGTAGCCCTGGAAATAGGTACTTCAGAGAGACAAGCCAGTCCTCTGCAGAGGCTGGAATTTTTCCCCAGTCTGAGTCTCGGCTAGACTATCAAGTCCCAGCATGTGCTCCAGAAAGAAGCCACATGTGAAACTCCTGTGTTATGGGAACAGCAGGCCTGTCCCTTGCAGCAGATGCTGGGCTGGTTTCATCTCTGCACACCTCTAACACAGGGCAAGAACATCGCTCAGGTTCTCCCTGGAATCCCACCTCCAGCTTGAGACCTGCCATGGGAAATTCCCAGCCAAGAAGAATTCGGTGGAGCCCCACTGCCAGGGAAGGAGGGAAGGGAGGACAGCGCAGAGCAGGGAGCTGGAAGGGACTCAAAGATGACGCAGGATGACGGAGGTGCCCTCTGAGCCCCGGTGAGCGCCAGCCCCACTGCTAAAATCAGAGCCCAGGAGTTCACAGGAGGGAGCAGGAGGGAAATGTTGGGAGGCACCGTCCCTTGTGCTGCCGAACAAAGTCAGGCACAGATAACTCATTATTCACATGTTTGAAGTTGGCCTGCTTACGCCATTTGGAAGGAGAATCAGTCACGGCCGGGCTTTGCTTTGGTTTCCTCTGGCTTTCGTGAGACACTGCTGCTACTGTGTTTCTGCAGCTCAGGGAGAAAGGGGAGTGTGGCGCAATGCGCCCCGGCTCGCATGTCCTGGCACAGCGTTTACACCAACAACCAAAGGAAAATAATATTTAAAGGGGTGGGGGAGAGAATTAGGAGGGAAAAAAAAAAGAAAAAAGAAAAAAAGGCTGCTAATTTATAAAGCTTTTTTAGCTGGTGGTGGTCTGAGATGAATTGGCTGCCCCTAAAAGGATGAAAATAAATATCCCTCTTTTTGAAGGAAATAGGCTGGCTCTAGGCCAGCTGGCAGGAAGCACAGAGATATGTTGCATTTACAGTAGGTTTTTTAGTGTCTGAAGCTCCAGCAGCGGGAGAGATGTTCGTTCTGGGCAGGCTGGTATTGATTAGGAGGCTTTGGGAGCCCCTGATCTTCTCTCACTCCTGGCTTAATGCTGAGGCTTCGCCTCTGCCTCTCTCTCTGCCCACCCTGTGCCCACCCTGGCGAGTCTCTGATAAACCCTGTCGGGGCCTTTGATTGCGCTGGGAGACCCCAAAACTGAGCCCTCTGGAAGGAAAATAAAGCAGGGCATTAATTTAAACAGAAATCCAGAGCAGTGCTTCCAAAAGCTCTGGGGACGGGAGAGCTGTGGCCCGTTCCCAAATCAAAGGGAACATCATGCCCAAATTTCCACGCAACTGCAGCTCAAATGCCTGAAGGACTCAGGCTCCCAATTCCCAGGGTTTCAAGAGTCTTTCTGGATTTGCAAAAATATTTGAAGCCCTTTGGAACACAGGGAAAGCTGGGGGCATTCTCAGCAGTGGGTAAAATTCAGCAGGTTTAAGCATTCAGCCCACTTGTGCCTTGCTGAAAACCCCCACCAGTGCTTTCCTGCCTTTTTCCATCCGTAAGAACTCTGAAAATCTGCCCCTGAGACGCGGAGCAAACAGGGCGGGGATTAAAAGTTGTGATTTACAGATGTGAAAGCTGCAGCCCGGGTGTCACAGAGCAGCAGGTGGGTGCACATCTGCGGGAAATCGGGCAGCTTTCAGAACAGGGTGCAAAAACCGCCAGACCTGACGGCCTCTCTGCAGTCACTCCCCGTTCCAGGAAGGCAAAATTCACTTATGGGCTGTGAACTGGTCCTCATGGAACCAGGCAAACTCCCTGATTCCAAGATTCCTGAGCTGGGTGCTGGGGAGGAAGCAGACAGATCTCAAGGACATCCAGCTGGTATTGCCTCAGCCCTGGCTGAGATCAGATTTTCAGATTCCATAGATCCATGGAGAGATGCCAGTCCCAGTGAGTTCCTGCTGCTATCTAACAACCTGGACTGGGACCTACCAGTAGAGCTGGTTTCTCCCAGTTCACAACCTGTTCCATTAGGGCAAGCACATCAAATTCCTTGGGGTGACACTGGTTAAGGACACTCTGCCTGGGATGGGGAGGACCGGCTGCTGGGTTCAGCCCTGTGCAAGGAATGTGCCGTGGTTCAGCTGATGGAGCTGAGATGTCCCTGGCGCTGCGGGGAGGGAGCAGCACTTTGCAGCCCGGCCTGTCCCGTCGGGAACAGACCCGAACTTTCCCAAGGTTTGAGGATGCTGAGCGCTGCTTTTCCCCTTTGCCCCAGGACAGAGCTGGAGCTGAGCCCTGGCGGTTGAATACTGATACCCTTGATCCCAGGACTGAGCTCCAAGCTCCATCTCCAGAGTCTGGCTGGAATTATCCTGCTGGATAATTACAGCTCCTGCCGAGCTTTGCACTGGAAGGAGGAGCCCCAGAGCGATGGCATCTACACCGCACCCTCGCCCTCCCTGCATCCTCCCCAAAGCCACGGGAGCACAGCTGAGCACAGGAAAAGGGGCTGCCTGCTCCCACACCTGATTTGGGGATGGGGAACCTCCCAGCACGGAGGTTCCCATCCTGCTGCCACCATCTCCAGGGGCTGGGAAGGGCACCAGGGACACTCCCTGCTCGCTGTGTTCCTCTTCTTCCTCCCCTCTCTGCCCCCTCCCACCACAGCACGTAGAGACACTGGAAAGAGTAAGAGAAAATAATGCAAACTCATGTCTGAGCCCCTTCCGCTGCAGGAGGTGATTGATCTCGGGCTGGCTGCAGGACAGGTGACTCTGGCAGCGGAAGAGAAGGGTCTTAGGAACTAAATTTCATCTCACTCTGAGTCAAATCCTCTTCCTCCCTCCGCCACATCATTAAAGTGATTGGTTGCACTGATAAGCTCTTTTGGGAGGGAGAAACAAGATGTGTCCTGCCTGACATCTGATGTGATCTTGTGGTTTCGTTTGATAGTTCTGGTCCTTTAGCTGTTGTCTTCCCTGAAACGAAACTCGCCTTTTAGCACTGGCTGTGTTTTCCCCCTCTCTCCTTTCCAATTCGTGACCCTTCGCTCTGTCCTCCTGAGCTCCCCAGTCCTGCCTGAGCAAGCTGGGGCCACACTGCATTAATAACCCTGCAAATCCTCCCTGGAGGAGGCAGCCTCCTCCACGTCCCCTGCTGCCCACCAGGAGTTACAGACAGGTAAACTGAGGCACGGGGCAAAACGCTGCTCCTTTGGGAAGGAGCAAAGCTCACCAACGGCCTTGCTGTGATGCTCACAAAAAATTCCTTTTTGCTGCCACCTGCGTCCCATCCCAGCCCCCTCATCCTCCTGCACAGCTCCCTTTGGATCATGACACTGGACCCAGCAGGAATTTCTTTTGCTGTGTATTTGAACAGCCCCTGGCACAACCCGAAACAGAGCACCACCAATATCCTGGAAAAAACCTTCAATGTAATTAAGCCCCCAAACATCCCTAGATGACGCCCAGATCCCACCAGAAAACACCTTTACTCAGTTTAATCTCTCCCAAATACTTCATCCATGCCCATTTCTCTGATTCTGAGTTATTTCCAAAGCCACCCCAGGGCCAGGTTTGCCTCTTACACCCCAGCCCAGAACCGTGCCCTGGGGTTTTCCCAAAGCTTTCAAAAGCAGGAGATGTTGCAACAAATTCCAACAAAGATTCCTTTGTAGGACGCAAGCAAAAATAATTTCCCTGCTCTGACTCCCAATATTGCTGCACTTAGAAAATATTGGCCGTTCTCAGGCGAAATGATTTTGAAGTTATGACGCAGCAGGCGATTGGAAAAGAGGTGGAATTTACTGCATGTGGCAAATAAAATAATGAGAGGAGTGGATTTACTGCAGCCCAGATAATTTCAGCTGCTCCATTATTCCTTTTGAGGCTGGATTACAGCCTCGAGCTGCAGCACCAAAGGCCCTGGTGATGCAAACCCAGCGCTTGGAGCACTGTCAGGCAACTTTCATCCCTGCTCTGCTCTCCCCAGGGAATTCTCCGCATCCTGGTGTCCTGGGACATCCCCGTGTCCCACTGAGGGACAGCAGGTCCCCCCTGGGGCTGGGGATTTTGTCCCTGAGGGGTTTTTATCCAGCCCCAGGAGCTGAGCCCGATTCCCCCCGGCAGGATTGGCCCCGGCAGGGTTAACCGGGATAGGAATGGGAGGAGGAGGTGGTTTCACGTAATTGCCTTCCCTGCGTGTACGGACAGCGGCCCCACTGCCCCGGCAGCAACTCGGGGCCCTGGACGGCCCCAGCGCATCCCAAAGGGGGCGAATTTCCCTGCTGGGATCAAAACATGTTAGAGATGGGAATACAGAGAGAGAAACCTCCTGTGCAGCAAGCGCCGACCTGCAGAGGCTCCTGCAGGAACTGAGGAGCCCCAGGGCTCCCCCAAAGGCTCCTGAATGGACCAAAGCCCTTCCACTCCTGCAGGCAGGGCTGGATCAGCACAGGGAGAAGCAGAGCTGCACGGGCTCCATCCCACAAAACCAGAGGCTGGAGCACGGCTGGGATTAGCCCGATGTGTCCGAGCACCATCCCAAGAATATCCAAGAGATATCCAAGGATATCCCAAGGGAAGCACCACGGCAGGTCCCTCAGCAGCAGGAGCGATGCCAAAGCTCCATGATGGGCGCATGGAGTTTCCTTAAACACCCTCCTCAAACGGCCTCGGCAGTGCCAGAACTCAGTCTATGAGGAAGCCATAAAGGGCCACTCAGGATTTCCTTCTCTTCCTCCCCAGGGAAGGGGACAGGGCTCCAGAAGTGGGAAATCAGCTTGTTTTGAGTACTGAGTATTAAATTAGATTACAGCAATTTTACATGGACAAATAACTGTCCAGGAAGTGCTGAGGTCATTTATTTGTTGAAATTATCTTGGATTGATTTTGCTGCATCTTTTTTTTCTTTTATTTTTTCCTTCTTTTTGCCATTTCCCTTTTTTTTTTTCCTTATTCCCAGACAATCTGGGAACTGTCTGTGTCTTTATTTCTAGCTAAGGACAAGCAGGGGAATAAAACAAAAGACCTCAATAATACCCAAAACTATCACCCCACGGGAGCACTTCAGCACCAAGTCTGCTTTTAATTACAGAAAACATCTCCAGCTCGAGTTTTACACAGCCCCACGAGGGAGCCTTTCGGCCAAGATAAAGATCTAGAATTGGACAATACTGGCACAACCCACCCCTGTCCCGGGTCTCCACTTGAGCTTCTGAGAGGCACAAGACCCTCCAATAATTTGTTCTCCAAGTACTTCCCAAAATTCCGAGGAGAAAAAGTGCAGAAAGCACAGGATCTCTGCCTCGAGGTCCAAAAACTGCCTGTAGGAATATGGGAACAGGGGATCATTTTGCCCCTGCTCCTCTTTGGCTCCCATCCCATAACCCCACTCCCTCTTCCTCATCCTCAGCTGTTTCAGGCTGTCTCCACTGACCCACACTCATCATCTGCCACTCAGTAAATCCCAATTTCCCTGTGTCCCAGGAATGGGAGAATTACAGGTTTTATTTCACCCTCTCCAGACTCACGGAGCTGCCGTCCCACAGAGCATCATCCCAACCTTCCCACAGTGCTCCCAAACCCTGCAGAGCTCTCCCAGCTCCCCGTCTCCTCTCAAAGTTGCTTCAAATCATAACAAGACCTGTATTTATCCCCTTTGAGGAGCAAACACAGCATGGATTGACACAAATCCCCTCGCAGCACAGGCCACACAACATCCCGAGGCAGGCTGGCCAAAATCACCCCCCAGGCTGAGGAGCAGCTCTGCTGGGGGCTTCCCAGCCCTGCACAGATAATCCACTTTTCTCAAAGGTAACAGGAAGGTTTCTGTTTCATATTTTCCTCTTTTTTCCCCCAAAACAAAGAGGGAACCCCTAAGAGATGCTCTTTGTTACAAGCAATGACCAGGAGTCAGAAATCTCACCAGAAACCATCCCTGCTTTGAAAGAATCCAAAATTTAGCACAGAAATAACCAACTCCGTGATACATTAAACAGCATTTTGTACTTTTGGTGGCATTGAAGCCATGAAGGCATGAAAATAGGATGCTGCTAACCAGGTACAATACTGCACCTCTCTTCCCCTCCCTGAGTCAAACAGAGTTTCAGTTTTGCTGTTTCTGGGAATAAATCTCAGCCACGAGGGATGGGGAAGGCAGTGAGAGGTCACTTGTTTTTCTAGCACAATCCTGTGCTTCCTTTTTCTCTCTAGCTTCCAACTGGAGCTTCTACTAGGAATAAAAGGGGGAAAAAAATCCCTTCTAGTGGCAGGAGTGGGTTGGAACAAGATGGGTTTTAAGGTCCTTCCCAACCCCGTGATTCTGTGAAAAGCATCGCAGCACAGACTCCTCTGAACCCAAGAAATGGATTCAGATGCACCTTCAGTCAATAAATAAAGAAGTGAGAGAGGCTTTTGCAGGGTGGTTTGCAGCCACTCTGCGGTTCAGGGAGCCGGGGCCGGGCTGGGTGTGGGATGGAGGTGCCATCCCAGGGATGAGATCGGACTGTGGGCAGCAGGGCCGAGGTGTGGCTGGGGCGGGTCAAGGCTCTGCTCTTACCCCTTCAAGATGGAGAGAGGAGCCCCAGTGAGCTGTGTGTCATCCCAGGGAGTGCTGAGAGAGCCCTTCCTCTTCCCAGGCTCCCAACTGGGAAGCACAAACTGGGAAGAGATGTCCCAGCAGCCGGGCTGGGGCACCCAGGGCCACGGGCACCCTCCTCCCGCAGCCACCCCAGCACTGATGTTAACAGAGCCCAGCCCAGGTTGGATTTACAGACAAAGTTTCCCCTTTCCAGTCCATATTTCTCCCAGTTTTTTGCTTTTTAACCTCATATTCGAGCCAAGAGTTCACAATGCATGAGGTGAGGGCAACCAGCACCCCCCGACCGCCAGCCCCGCGGGGACAGCGATGCCACAAACACCTCCACAGGCAGGGACAGGGGGGTCCCACCCTCTGCTCATCCCAAACTCCTCATTTCTGCTCATCCCAGACTCCTCATTGGCCAGCTCAGAGCGCAGGGCCGGGCTGTGAGCCCTCGTGGGAGGGAAACCCTCGCTCAGCTGAGGCTCTCACAAGTCTGAAAGCCAAAGAGCAGCAGCGGTTCCTGGAAACGCCTCGGCACCAGGGGAGGTGAGAAGCCTCCCACCCGCTGGCTACGTGACAGGGGACAGCAGCTGTCTGGGGACAGCCAGAGCCCTGTGGGGGCAAGGAGCCTTTTTTGGGGAGGAAAAAGCAACCACGGAGGGAATTTGGGGCTGTGCAGGATGGGCCCGGCCAGAAAAACCCTGCAGGGACAACGAGGTGGGAGAGGGGATGTGAAATGCTCTGGCCACAAGCCCCCTCCTCCCGGTCCAAGCCACGCTGGGGACACGTTTGTGTCACTCATTGTGGTCACACCAAGCAGGGACATGACTGAAAGCACCAAATCTCTGATGCACACCCCAAAAATGAACAGGGCAGGAGGCACCAACAGCCAGCACGTCCACAGTGCTGCCAGGGCTGAGCAGGCAACGAGGGGCGACACAGGGATCCCGTGGGGACAAATCTTCTTGGGCTCCCTTTCCTCCTCAACAAGCACAGCAGGGATGGGGTGGGAGTCAGAAAGAAGGGTTTAAATCCAGAAGGGATTTAGAAAGTGGGGAGAGAGGTTACAGACTGAATGGTGGCAAAAAAAAAAAAAAAGAGTCAAGGAGGGGAGAAAAGGAATTTAACAGGAAAAAAAGACTTTGTTCAAGAGTTCTGGGCAGAAGGGGGCTGGAGCTGCGAGAAGGAGCCGGGAGGGAGAAGGGAAAAGTGAGAGCAGAGAAGGTGAGAGCCTTGGGAAGGAAAGGAAGGGAAAGGGAAGGGGAAGGGAAGGCAGCCAGCAGCGGGGTGTGAGGGGGAGGCCCTGGGGATGCTCCCATTTCCCCAGGAACGGACTGAACATCCCTGTACAGCTCCCAGACGTTCATTTCTCCCCGTTCTGCCTGCTGGGGGTTATTTTGCAGCAGCTGTGGATGTGAGAGGGTTTTGCAGCAGGGCTCCTGCTGAACACGGGGCTGCAGAAAGGGGGGGAAAAGAAGGAAATTCCACAGGAAGTTCAAATATTTTATTACTTCCTGTTTGTACAAAGTATGTCAACACTTGGCACCCGCTGTGCTATTTGTTTAGAGCTAAGGTGCCAACTTGACAGAATGTCCTTTTTTCCCCCTCCAGATCTAACCCAGAAAGAGCTGGAGCACAAGGAAAAGGAGCTTGGAGCGAGCGGGGCACTGGGAGGAGCCTGGGGAATGGCTTGGAGGAGATGCTCAAGGAAAGCCAGCGCTGGTGGCACCCCTGGTGCTGCTGCTGGGGGTTCCCAAAGGAGCCTCCTCCTGCTCCAGCTCTCCTGCTCCCTCTCCCTGGCAGGGCTCTGCCCGTCACCCGCTTCCCTGGGATTTCCCACCCATCCCCGCTCGGTCTCAGACTCCTCAGAAGTTTTTTCCGGGCACAGCCTGAGTTAAAAGCCTCGCTCAAGGGCTGAGATAAAGCGATGGGCCAGGGCGGAAGATGAATGGGATGCTCAGAGGTGGAGCCCAGCCACAGCTCTGGCCCCCAAAGCCCACAAGGACGTTTGCTGGAGGGATTCTGCTGCAGCTGAGAAGACACTGCCCAGGGCTTTCCCAGGGCACCAAGACAAATGGCCAATTCTTTCCATGTTAAGGATGGGTTGTGTCCTCTCCATCAGCCCCACATCAGCCTCCAGCCCTGCCCAGTGCTGATCCTCACAACAGGAGCCAACACACACCGTGGCCCATCTTTTGAAGCCAAGAAGGGGAAAAAATTCCGTGTATTTTTGTGCCCACATACACACACATATTAACATATATGTTAAAAAGTGTATATAATATATATATATATATATATAAAAATTGCAATTCCTGCTGGCAGCTCTCACCCCCCACAGCCAAACAAGGCAGAGCAGCACCAGCCACAGTGTTTGGCCCAAGATGGGGATCACCAGGGCTGTGCCAGCCCCAGATGCCACCCCGGGTGCCAGTGCTGGCACTGCCAGGGTGCTGTGCCCGGGAGCCACCCAGTGGCAGGTGAGCCAGGAAAACCTCGGCTTTCCAGGATCATTTTACAGCTGCTGTTTCCACACCCAGGGTTTCTGCAGAGCGGGAAGGGGGAAAAGGGGTTGTTTCATTATTTTTTGAAGTTTTCGTCTTCATTTGAAAGTGTGGCAAAAAAGACACGTTTTTAAAAAGGTCTTTCTTCCACTGCAATTTTGTCAACCATGAGTTCAAGCCCCAGGGTCAAACTGGGAGCCAAAACATGACCTTTACTGCCAACAAATCTATGATTGCCTGAAAAAAATCCCAAAACAGACACAAATTGGGTCTAAACCTTTTTTATCAGCAATTTATGGGCTGAGGGGTGCAGGGATGGGGGAGAGATCAACCTCTGGGGGCCACACAAGGCAAGGGCACAAGCAGCAAATAAACACCACGCAGATCTCCTCAAGGAGCCAACACTTCCAGCACATTTTGAGGTGCAGAAATCATCACAGAAAAAGAAGAAAAGCCCCAAAAACTGCTGCCCTTGCACCTGGGCTGTGTCCCAGGGAGGGCATCCCTTGGGCACCCCACACCAGAGCCAGGACAAGCTGCTCCATCCTCGGCTGTGGCCGAATTGCCACGGCCTCCGTATCAGAAAATTGAAATGAAGGATGGGGAGCTCTGGGGTGAAATGCTGAAATTCAGGAGGAACGGGTGTGATTCACTGGGGTTTGGCTGTCGGGGAGGCCAAACCAAGCTCCGAGGGTAGCAACTATCTCGCCTTGTATTATTATTTATGTATTCCTGATGATGATGATGATGATTATTATTATTAGAAAGGCGATCTGATGCAGCTGATAAGGGGCTGAGCCAGCAGTCAGGAGGGCTGGTTTCTATTCCTGACACTCCTGGCAGAGTTGTGAAATCCCCTGCCCAGCCCCAGCACCCACCACGACCCACAGGTGCTCCACACCACGGACCTGCCTGGTGTTTCTGGCTTAAAAAAACCCCCCACAACAGCAGCGTTGGACTTCCTGCATTCCAGCTTCCAAATCCATCCTCAACAGGCTCCAAAATAAAATCGAGGGGGAAGAAAATCCACCAAAGCTCGATGCAAATGAAACCCCCTGGCCGAGGTAACGGCCTCCACCTGGCCTGACATCAAGGGGCACCGATGGCCCAGCGACAGCATCAACAGAAAATGTTTTCTGAAGCGTTTTTCGAAGGATCAAACCGCTTCCCCTCAATGTGGGCACTGACAGCCTCACACGCAAAGGGAACAAACTCGGCTTTATAGTGCCGGGCTGGTGCTGACCGAGCAGGAAGGCGAAGCGGGAGCGAAAAGCCGGAGATGGAGCCCCCAGGGACAAGGTCCCACCGCACAGGGGGGTCCCACAGAGCAAATAATCGTCGTGGCGAGAGGAAACTCCCGCGGGCGACAGCTCCAGAGCGTTTCCCTGGATGGCTGGGAGCGCCGGGGGGAGCTCCGAGCAGCCCGACGCCGAAACCCAACCCAGCCAGGGCAGCTCCCGGAGCCTCCCTCAACCACGAGGCACCATCCTGCCCCCGGGAGAGCCTCCCCGATCACAACAGAGACGGTTCTGCGGTCGCAGAGTCTCTTTGGTTTCTCCAGGCTCAGCCCCCGGCCGCGGGCGCTGCCAGCCCCAGCCTTTGACAGCCCGAAAGCGAAACCACCGCGAAGCCGAGGGGAAGGAGCTGTGCCAGAGCAGACACCGGCTCAGCACCGCGGGAACCTGCACCATTTTTGGTTTAAACACCAGCAATCAGCCCCAAAGCCGAGCACAGATCTCTGATTTCACAACCCCTCAAACCCCCTGTGCAGCGCCAGGTTGGGTCCTTTGTGCTTTTGCCATTGAAGCCCAAAGAGTTTTCCCAACATCCCAACCCGGAGCTATAAAATTGTCCCTCCAAGATGGGTCAGGGAGCAGGGCAAGGAGTTGGAAACCATCCCTCCGTGATGGGATACGGAGCGAGAGGCAGGGAGGGAGGGACACACGGGGAAATCCGGGCAGCAAACGGTGCCACCCCAACCCCACCCCTCAGCTCCGGGGGCCGGCTCCGCACCCTGCACCCCTCAGCCAGGGAGAGCTCGGAGCCTGCACCCCCTCCCCGCAGTCATCAGCGCTGCCACATCCAACCCTTCACTTACTGCGGGGCTCCCGGGGTCCGTCCACGGTCACTTTGATGGCTCGGTGGTAGGTGGCCACTTGCGTGGGGTTGGTGAACACGGTGATGGTCAGGGTGAAGCTTTTCCCTGAGGACAGTGGGGAGGGAGGAAAAAAAACCATAACATAAGTGAGGATCCCCGCCATGGGTTCAGCTCCTGTGGGAGAGAGAGGCTCCCGCCCGAGCGGGCTCGGACACAAATCCCCGCACCCATCACTGCGTTTAACGAGCCGTGATTGCCGGGACACAAAGCCCGGCGGCTCCCGCTGGGGCTCCGCTGGCTGCGGCAGACACAGCCCTGGAGCCGCTTCAGGGCGGGAGCCGGGACCTTCCCGCATGGAAAAGTCACTCATCCCCCCTCCCCTGCCCTGTCCCCGTACCGACCCCTCCACCCAGAGCAGCTTCCTGGGGTTTTCCCGCTCGGAAGCTTCCCCTTTTCCCATGGTAACCCAGCCCTGAAACAGCGCTGGATGCGGGATCCCCTCCGTGGGGGGATTTGGGGCCTGGTGCCCATGGGATGCTGCCTTGGGAAGGAGCTGGGGAGGTGGGATCAGCCTGCAGGAGATGGGGGATCCACGGCCTGGTCCCTGTGGATGCTCCCACTTGGCGGGAGCTGTGCTTGGCCTCGGCACCCACGGGAGGGCCAAAAACTGGGAACTGCAAAATGGGAACTGAATCCGGCCAGCTTTGGCCACCAGAAGTGGTGACCAGACAGGCAGCTCTGCAGGGACTGTCCCCTCTCCCAGCCCTGCCCAGAGAGCAGGAATCTGCTGCTGGGAAAGGCTTTGGATACCCTCAGGGCGGTTTCAGAGATGCTTTTGAAGCACCGAGCTTGTCACCTTTCATGCAACAAAAAAAAAAAAAAAAGAATAAAGCAGTGAAAAGCTCTTGGGATCCAAATTTTACAAGAAGAGCCCCCCTTGCCCCGGCAAAAGAAGTTTCCATCCGCAGCCTGAAAATGCCTTTATCATCACAGAGGGTGTTACATGCCAGCCCTTCCGCCCTGTCCCTGTGGCTGGGACCCGATATCCAGCCGAGGGGAGGCTGTGGGAGAACAGAAATCCCCGCAGGAAGGGCCTCAGGTCCCTCAGGCTCCCCAAATTCAGGAAACCCTCGGGTAAAGGAAGGAGGCTGCACAAACCGCTCTGAGCAAGCCCCCAGCAGCAATCCCTGAGGGATTTCAAAGGTCTCAGGTACTCCAGAGGTCTGAACCCCAGCAGGATATGAGGTATAAACCTCTGTGTGATGGATTTCTGCTCCTCCAGCCTTTTTTCCTCAAATAAAGGCAGTAAGAAACTACCTCCTTTCCCTTTTCTCCTAAAGCAATCAGGGGTTTTCAGATCCCGACCATCACCTCTGTAGAGGGAGAATACCTGAGAATATCCACAGCAAAACAAAACAGGATTCATCCAGCCAGGAGGAAAAAAGGAATAAACTGAAAAAATGAAATTATCTCCCCCGGAGAACATCCTGGAATTATCCCAGGTGGGAGAATTCCTCCATGCAGCACGGAAAGGGGGGAATGCCGGCTTGAAACCGACAGCAAGCACCAATCCCCGCCTCACCTCGGCTTTCCAGCCGGGACTGAACAACGCACAAACCTTCCGCTGATTTTCTGCACGGAAAGGAGAATTTGGGAGGGCAAAAGAAATGTAACGCTGTCATTGTGAATCCCCAGGGACACAGCCCCGGCTGCCAACCTGCAGGGACGGGACGGGACGGGACGAGCCCGCGGAGCGCGGAGGCTCCCGGAGCCGCCACGGCCGCGGAAACAACAACCAGCACCGAGGGCTCGCTGGTAAAACCTCTGCAGAGCCAGAGCGCGGCATGAGGAGGATGAGGAGCAATTATTTAGGGAATTCTGCAGGAGGAGAGGGAAGGGTTCACAGGCAGCGTGCGGGAAAAGCCGGCTGTGAGGCACAGAACCCCAGAGCCGAGCCCGGCACCTCCCTGTGCCCGTTTATACTACATTGAAACTGATTTATTTTATTTATTATTATTATTATGATCTTTAATTTGGTATTCTCCACGGGAAACAACCTCCCTGCCCCGGAGTCCCTCGCTGCAGACACAAACCCAGTTCTGCCTCTCTCAAACCCTGCCCTGAACCGAAAATGATGATTCTGCCCCAGCATCATTTTTACTCATTTCCCGCCTTCTCAGGAAGCCGGGCTGGGGTTTCTCATCCCCACCGTGCCCCGGCGCCGCTCCACCGGGGCTGGATCCCGGCTCCCGGGCGGCTTTGGGAGCACCGCCGGCTCCAGGGGATGCTCCGGGGGGATATTCCAGCTGGGGGTGCGGCAGGGATTACTTTCATTTCATACAGCTCAATCTGAGCAAAAAAGGTCCGATTTTTTTTTTTCCCTCTTTGTCTTGCACATGGAGATGGGAATTTATTTTTAAGGGAGAGTTAGGAGCGGCTCTTCCCAGCTCACAGCGCCGGGGAATAAACCCTGACACCTTACTACTAAAAATACCCAAATCTGGCCCGTTTTGAGTCGCGTTTTCCCAAGGAGAGCCTGGCTGCCGGGGGTTTTCCAGGCTCCTGCAGCTCGGGCACACGGCAAGGCTGCAGCAGGATCCGTGTTTACAGATCCACACGTCCTCACTTCGGATTTACACAAACATTTGTACACACACAGGGAAATATTCCACAGCGACTCCAAATTTCTGCCAGAATAAATGAAAGCAGCACCGGGCTGTCAGGGATGGAGCCAAACAAGGCAGAGCGAGTGTGACACCCGGGATAAAAATTCAGTAGGAGCGATTTTTCACAGTAAATTGCTCTGGAAGAGCCCCGTGCTAGGGAAAGCAGCGCCAGACACGGAGAGTGAAATCCACCCTTCACACGGCGAGAAAACCCCACTGAGCCGGCCCCAGGGAGCCCCGGTGGGGCTGTTTCTCTCTGAATATGACAAAGCCTCATCCCACAAGAATAGGTTAAAAAAAAAAATTAAAATAATTAGCGCCCGAGCTCCGCCCGTTAGAGGCAGCGGAGCTGCTGCCACTGCTGTAATGAGCGTTGGGAGGACTCTGCCCGAGGAAGGAGTTTATTCACCGAGGGCTTTATGAGACCAAACTCCTGCTAATTCCGAGCCTGAGAGTGCAGAGGAAGCAAGTTAATAATGAATTCAAGAGTCACGCTGAGATTGGGTTGCGTTCAGTTTGGAAATTTGTGCGAGGATGAAGAAAAAAATTAAAAAAGCCCAACCAGAAAGAAAAGAGCCTAAGAGAATAATTGATTACAGAAATGAAAGCTTAATTCATAAAAGAAAAACATTTTCCATCCATCAACCTGCAACCAGTTAAGTGGGGAGTTTTAAAGAAACTGCAACATGGAGAAGGAGCCAACAGGAAAAAGGAAATGTATGAAAGAATGTAAACTATTCAAGTTTCATAAAGAGGAACAAGTAAACAGTTATTACATGCAAATAATTCCTAACATCACTGCTTTTAATTAATGCAGAGAAGTCAAAATATATCTGACACTGTGTGTATACATTTGAAGCCTTTGAGAAAATGCTGCCATATGGCCATTAAAACACAGAGCTCTTATTTGGGTTCAAATGCAGAATTAAGTGCTTCGATCTGCAGCGTTTATTGGTGATGAAATGCTGAAATACTATTTATACCCTCGGAGACTCAGGTACAGCGAGGGCAGGCTCGTTTAACATTTCCAGGGGGTTTCTTTCCCTCTGCTCGGATGGCACGGACGGATTTGTTTGGGAAAACCCGGGAAGGCGAATTGCCGTCCTGCTTTTCCCCGCCACAAGCGTGTGGAAAATGAGCAAAATCCCTCCTGAGCACCCGCAGCAGAGCCCGCCGCCTCCCTGCCCGTGCCAGGCCGAGCTCTGCGTTATTATTTCACTTTAAACTCTTGATTTTCGTTATTTAAAGTCGAGCTGCCAGGTGGGGTTTGCCCACCGAGCACCCTCCGCTGCCTCCTGCTCGACGGGAGAAATTGGGGAGGATTCGGGCCAGGGCTGCTTTATTTGTATTTAGATAGATTTATAAATATTTAGATATATTTAACTCTGTATTTTAATTTCTTTTTCCTCTGCACATCCCATTCCCGACACCTCGGCAGAGAAGAAGCCCTGGGAGGAACGAGGCAGAGCTGCCGGTGGGGCCGGGGCTGCTCCCGCATCCCTCCCGCATCCCTCTCACCCCTCGGGAACCGCTCCGGGGCTGGGGGGCTTCTCCCGGCAACAAAACCACGGTTGAAATAAAATATAACATAGAATAAATTGAAAAAAAATAAATAAACCAACCAATAAAATTTGAAATAAAATTTAAAAGTAAAATAAAAATTATAAAAGAAAATAATAAAATAACAACCGAAAAAAAAGAGAGAAACTTTTTTTTCCCTTTTTCTTTTCTTTTTTTTTTTCCTCTAAAAACCCAAATAAAAAGGCCAACCATTTCCTGGCCGGTACCTACCCCTGCCGCTTCTCCCAACAAATCTGAGGTCGTTGAATCTCGCTACTTGGTTTTTCATCACGGCAGAGGCGTTCCGCAGCTCCGCCGAGTAATTCTCGTCGTTCCCCGCCATCACCGTGACCACGGTCCCATCGGGGACATCTCCGAGGGCAACGACCTAGGGCAGGGCCAGAGCATTTTAGGCTAAAATTAACCTTCACCGAAGCCAACCTGCCCTACGCTTCCCCCCCTAAACCCGCACAAAAAACCCCAAAGCAAAACCAAAAGCAACCCCAGCCCCCGAGGAAGGCTGAGAAAATCGGAGGGGGAAGGGGAAAATGAGCTCGAAAAGGGTTAAAAGCAGACAGGGGGTCCACGGGGAGGGGGTAAAGGGGGGCTCAGGCCACCCTCGGCCCCATCGGAGGAGCTAGTGCGTTTATTTTGATGGATTCGGGACAAAAATAAAGCTCTGCCGAGCGCGGGGCGGCCGCGAGCGAGGCCCCGGAGCTCCGCGCCCGGCCCGGGGAAGCGCCGGGACCAGCCCGGCCGGCGGGGAAGGGCCCTCATCCCTCCCGGGGAGCAGCGCCCGGAGCTCCCGGGGCCGGGGGAACCCGGTTTAGAGCCACCCTCACCCCGCCGGGCTCCCCGGGACTCCGCTGCCGCCCTGCCCGGCTCCCCTCGCCTCTCCCCGGCTGGGTTTTGGCTTCCCCCGGCCGGCCCCGTCCCCCGCGGGGGTAGCGGGGATGCCCGGCCCGGGGGTGCCCCAGCGGGAGCCGCGGGGAGCCCGGGCAGCGCAGCCCAGCACCGGGGCTTCAGCTCTTCGCTCGACTTTTTGCAGATTAGATCTCCCTTCCCTGCCTCGCTCTCCCTCTCCCAGGAAGGTAATTAACCTCCATCTCATTAAACTTCAAAGTTGCCTGAGAGCTCCTAACTGTACGGAATATCTAAGATGCCGTGACCGCGGGGCAATGCGGAGACTTGATTAAAAATAATAAACTGGGCTATTTGATTAAAAATAATAACCCGGGCTCCCTCGGCGGTGATGTCAGGAGAGGTTTAAAGCGAAAGGAGCGGAGGGGAAAGGGCGAGCGGGTCGCGAGCTCGGTCCCCGCGAGCCGTCGGGGCTCGGGACTCACCTTGAAGGCGACGGGCAGCGTCTTGTTGCACCTCCAGTGGGACGGCAGCACCGAGCACAAGAAGTTGGGGCTGTCGGTGCGCACCAGCTCGCCGGCGTGGTCGGCCAGGACATCCACGACGGAGCGCACCTCGGGCCGAGCGCGGGCGCCCGGCGCGGGGGCCCCCAGCGCCCCGCTGTTCTCGCCCATCTTACCGCAGGGGAAGGCCGTGGACGGGGGAGTGAAGCGCCTGCTGGTGCTCGGGTCTACGGGAATACGCATCACAACGGCGGGCGTCAGGGAGCCGGGCGGGACGGGCGGGCACCCGGCGGGGCTCGGCGGCGGCGGGCGGCGGGGGCGGCGGCGGCCGAGCCCCGCGCTGCCTCGCTCCGTGCCGGCGGAGCGCCGTCCTCGGCGGGGCGGCGCGGGGACGGCGGCGCGGGGGGTCGGGTCCCGCGCGGCTCCGGGGCTCGCCGCCGGTGGGTGAGCTGCGCTCCGTGCCGAGTCCCGGTGCCGAGCAGCGCTGCCGGCTCCCCGTGCCGAGCCCGAGCCCCGCTGCCGGCCCCGCCGCGCCGCCCGGTACCGTATTTACTGCCGGCCCCGGGGGGGCGGGGCGGCCGTGACGGACGGGCCGCTCCACCAATGGAAGCCCCGCGGGGGGCTCTGGCCCCGCCCACAGCGCTCTCCCGCGGGGCTCGGGGGCGTGGTCATGAGGAGAAGGGGCGTGGTTAATGCCGGGATGGGCGCGGTTCCGAGGAAAGGGGCGGGGCCTGGCGGGACACGCCCCCCGCGGGCGCACGTCGGGGCTCCGGTGGTTTCTCGCCGCCGCCGCCGCCGCCGCCGGGGAGGTTTTGGGGTGCGGTGGGGCCGGTTTGGGGCCGGAGCCGCGGCCGTCCGGAGCGGCTGAGGATACAGCGCGTCCCCCGCCGCCGAGCGCTCCCGCAGCCGCCGCCGCCGCCCGCGCCTTCCCCGCGGTGGCGCGACCGTGGCGGGGCGGCGGGAGCGGCGGCCGCGGGGATCACCGGCACTCGCGTCCCCGACGGGACGATTCGCCGCACGGTCTGCGCTGAAAACCGCGGCTCCCAAACCTCCGCCTTCTGCCCTCCCCAAAACTGCGAGCCGCCTCATCCCCGGCGGTCTCGGGGCGCCCGCAGCCCCCGGCGCCCCCGGCAGCTCCCCCGGGGCTGCGGCTGCGGCCAGGGCCGGCGGCTCCGGCCGGAATCGTTGGCGAGAAAATTCGTGGCGAAGCCACCGGTTCTGCGGGAACAAACACAACGGAGGCGGCGGCTCTCTGCCCTCCGGGGGTGCCCCGAACCGCGGGGCGGGCGGGGGCAGAACCGGCAGAGAACCGGAGGGGGAACCGGGGGAGAGGAGGAGGTTGCTGTGCCCGCCCTGCTCCCGGGCTGTTTCCCGGGGCTCGACTCGGTCCCACGGTGTTTTTGCAGACCGGCCACGGTCCGTCCGAGAGGAGCGTTCTCGGCTCCGCGCTGCCCGCTGTGAAACGCAAATTTCCTTAAAACAAACCAAACCAAACCCCAACACCAAAAAATTCCTTTTTCCTGAACTCCCTTCACTGAGTATTGAACGATTTTCCTCCGCCAGCCCCGGTGCCTCAAGGGGCGAGCCGGGGCCGGGCTCCGCCAGGCCCAGAAACCCCCGGTGTTTCTCCAGAAAAACAACAACAACAACAACAACAACAATAAATACATATTCTTTTAAACGATGAGCGGCGGCTCCTGCTCCGCAGCTCCCGTTACCCGCGGCAACCACGGGAATCCGAGCCGGGGCCGTCGAGCCGCCGCCGGGAGCAGCCCCGATCCCCGCCGGCCCCGCGGGTCGGGCCGGCCCCCGCCGCTACCGGCGCTCAGATTCTGCCCTTTTTAGGTGAAAGCGGCCGCCGGTTCAGTTCTACTTTTCGCCCCCCGTTCGCCAGCGGGGGGAACCCGCACAAACCCCGGGGCGGGGGCAGAGCTGCGGGCGGGGCCGGGGTTTGCCGGGGGTCGGGCACGGCCCGTCCCGGTGCCCCCGGTACCCCCGGGAGGGGCACGGAGGGGTGAACGGGGGGCACTCGGCGCATGCGGGGCGAGGCTGCAGTTCCGCGGTGCGGCCGCTGGTTGGCACCGGGGCACCGCCGGGGCGGGACGGGACGGGACGGGATGGGATGCTGACACCCCCCGGGCTGCTGACACCTCCGCACCATCCCGCGATACCGACACCTCCCACCCCGGTGCTCCTTTTGCCCCTTCCCGCTGCTGAACCGACCCCCGGGGCTACCCCGCCTCTGCCCCCGCCCGGCCCTGGCAGTGTCACCCCTCGGGGCCGCGGAGGGCAGGGGTCCGCGCACGGGCAGGTGGAGCCTCGCTGGGGCCACTCGCCCCGTCCTGCAAGCGCCGTGGGGTGATTTGGGGCTGGGTCCCTGCAGGACCGAGGTGCCACCCTGCAGCAGGTCGGGTCGTTCCCTGCCTTCACTGATCTATCACAGCCCCGCCATCCACAAATTCCCCTAATCCCTTTTTATATTGGGAGCAACTGGTCGGAACGGGCGCTGAGTGCATCACCTGGATTCCCCAAAGCACCATCCCCGTGCCTCCCCGAGTCACCGGCAGCTGCAGCCCCAGGTGTGCTGGGTACCACTCCTGCTCCCTTCCCCAAATCCTCTCTCTCACCGCTCTCTGCCCTCCCACCCTGCGCTGTTCTCCCCTCAGCGTGGCGGGGTGCAGGCTCACCCCACACCCCACAGCAGGGCCCTGCACGTAGGTGCTGACTCGCAGCAGTGCACGACGAGACCCAAACCACAGGGCTGTGACAAACCGGGCTCCCCACAACCCCAAAACTGTCTGCAGACCTCCTGAGACGCAGAGCCCAGCAAAGCAACCCCGTGGCTGCTTCTGCAAGAGGTGCCCAGCCAAGCAAAGCCACCCCAGCGCTCCGGGGACCCACGGAACTGCGCCCAAGGAGGAGCGAGTTTCCATCTGAATTCTGCTTTTCCAACACAGCAGGATCCAGGGCCTCAAACAGGCGGCGGAGCTCCCGCTGCTCTGGTCCTCCGCAAACCAGGAGATGTCGACACGTGGGGATTATCCCTCCACCGCCCTCCCCGCACTCCCGAGGAGGTTAATAGAGTATCAGACCCAGGATTTGCATGGGCCTCTTTACAAACACTCAAAAGCTACTGTTCGCATCGCGGGGAGGTCAGCAGCTCTTTAAATCATTCCTCACTGGGATTACTTCCCTTGCAGGCTCCTCTGTAGTTTTTAATTCATTTGAGCTGCTCTTTTAGCAGCAGAGCCTCTCTTTTCGACAGCAGAGCAGCGAGAGCAGAGGCTCATAGGAAGCTTTCTATTAAAAATTCATCGCAAACTCTCAGGAGCTCGGCACTCAGTAGGGCCAGGCGGGTGTCTGGATCTATTTTGTAGCTCAGGGAAGGGGATCTGAGAGCAGCACGCAGGGAGGGAGCGTGCAATTCATTCATAAATCAAACAGCAGATGCCGGGGCCTATGGGGTGCACGGTGGTGACAATTTTTAACCCCTGAGTGTCACTGCTCGAACGGGCTCCCACGGGGCAGGACCGGCGCTGGGGGCAGAGGCTCCTATGGGAGGAAGCTGCGGGGCTCAGGGAGGAATGAGGGGAAACTGGGGGAGGAAAAGGCAGCGGCTGCCCCAGACGTAAATCAGGGAAGCCTCGTCTTGGGCCAGGGCGGCCCCAGGACGGCCCTCAGGGGGATCCCACAGTGAGGGCCCTGCTCAGCCCCAATCCCAACGCCGCAGTTTGAGGTCGGATCCCGAGCCAGGACATCCAATAACCCCACGGGAGCCGCAGCTCCCCGGTCCCACCTCGCTGTGTGTGCACAGCCCTGGCGCCCGAGGTCCTCGCCTGGGGCAGCGGCAGGAGGAGGAGCAGGAGGGAGGCTTTAGCCGGAGTTTCAGATCCTGGCACGGAATGCTGCCAGCAGGAAAATCAGTTTGAGATTCCCACCTGGCTGCCGGGGGCCAGGTTTCATTCAGCAGCGTTTGAATGACTGCAAAACGCTACACTAGAGAAATCGCCATCAGTGCCACTCCTGGGGCTTGCCAGCTGCCCCCATTTGATACCTGCGGGTTTTGCTACCAGCCCTCATTTCCATCAGCATCCCCAGGGCACACCCACACCTGCCCCGGCTCGGGGCGGCAGCGGTGGGAGCCACACGCACCCAGCGGGGTGGCTCAGCGGGATACAGGAGCAATCCCGCCGCCCTTGGGGATTTGTCACCTCCCAAGGGGATCCGGGACCCTCTGTCCGCCGGCACCGGGCGCGCTGTGCTGCGGGTGTGGCACAAAGCGCCCGGGCGTGCGCAGCGCCCAGGGATGAGACGGGGTTTTCAAAAGCTGCGAAGTGACTCGGGAGCACGAGTGCGATTGACGTGAATGCTGCGGTTGTGAAGTCACGAAAGTGCCATTCTTCATTGCTCGGGGCCGCGATTCTCCTCTCCCCACAACAGCCCCGCGATGAGGAGCACGCTCGGGGCTCACATCCTCTGTGCTATTGATAGCACGGCCGCGCTTTTTGGAGCGTGGGTCCCATCTGCCACTTCCACTCCTTTTTAAAAGATCCTAATGACTGTCAGATCCTCTTAGTTCTTAATTAATTTCAGAGTTCGACTGCAAATAGGAAACAAGGCAGCTTTTGCCCTTACGCATATGAATATTACTGTTCCATTTAATGTGGTTATGGGTGGAATGCTGTTATTCATTCCTGCCTGCAATAAAAGCCACATGTTTTTAAAACTTTGCACTTGAAAAAACTTTTAGGAAAGGGATCAAGTATGCTTTGTATGCATGGCATGAGATAAAAACTGGTCATAAATATTCAAAGAACAGTTAGAGCTTTATGCTTGATTTAAACAAGTGAACAGAGGAGTCCGACGGTTGGGGCGAGAGCAGAATGAAAGCCCAACACTCCTTCAAGAATGTGCTTATGCACAGAAAAGGAACCATTCATGCAAAGGTTATGGAGCACCTAAGGACACCCCATCTCCTCCAAAAATGCCCAAAGGTGCGGAGCACAACTGGAAGCGCCGGGCTTTGTTCAGAGCTGCTCGAGTTCATGGGAGTTTCTCTCTCTGAGGGGGTTTCAGAGGAGTTTTAGGGAGGGGTGACGCCGCCTCTGCCAGATCCTGCAGGGAATGAGGGCTCTCCTTGCTGGAGACACCTCCAGTGTGTCCATTCCCCGGGGAAGGCTCCTGGAACCCCTGGAGAGACCTTCCCTGGAGCCCAGCACAGCCAAACCCACCTGGGAAGGGACGGAGTGCCGGGCTCCTGTCTCACGGCGGCGCCACCAGAGCCTGGGGTGCTGCCAGACCCTCCAAAACCCAAAACGCGACAGGGGGAGAAATTAAAAAAAATTCCAAAGGAAAGAAAAAGGGGAAACGTCTGGATGGCGAAAAGAGGAACCAAAAGGCACATGACGGCGAGAAAAGCACGACGGGCGCAGAAAAGCAAGGTTTGAGTACTGAGTGCAGGGAGAGGCGCTGGGAGCAGCTCTGTCACGGAAAGGCTCCTGGGCAGAGCTCCAAGGCGCAGGGAAATCCTCCTGCACGTGCTGAGCAAAGCGCTGCTGCAACAGGGAAATGCTGCAGAACGCTGTGTCTTGCCTTGGAAAACCACGGTGCTTTGGTGAAGCCAGACCCAGCGCTCACTGCCGTCCTGGTGGGGTGGGAAATCCACCCCCTGTCCCCTACACTGGCTGGAGGGGCAGGGGTGCTGCCCAAGGAGCACTGCCCACTGCTGTCCCCGACAGCCTGGCCTGAATTGTTGGGATGATTCCGGGCACGAAGCAGGTGGCAGCGCTCCTGTGTGTGAGGCTCCTGCAGGATCCTTGGGAAGGGTCAGCATCCACGCCCCCACCAGCGGCCAGGGACGTGCCTGAGCCCCGCTGGGGTGAGGGAGCTGTGCTGGGCTCTGCTGTGGAAAGTTCCCTTTGGGGAAGTCAAACGTGAGGAGGGAAAGTGACCCCTGGGGAACGCAAACCCACAGGCTCAGCTCCATCCCTGCCAAGGGCAAACCTCGGCCCGAGGCCTCCCTGCGGGGTCTGTCCCTCTCTGTCCCTCTCAGTGGGGACAGGAGGGGGTGCTGACCCCCCCAGCAGGGTCTGGCAGCTGCCTGAGACACTGCTGGTGTCAGACAGGGAACTCCAGTTTCCCTTTTGGCTTGGGTCTCACAGAGGTCACGTCTCAGCAGAAGCAGCTTCACAGCCAGGGGCAAACACTCCCCAGTTCTGCTGAACCGCTCTGTGGGACACCAGAATCGCCAGAGGAACCCAGGCTGCTCACCCTGAGGGCACCCCCTGGTCCCAGACACCCCCCCAGCTCTGCAGGGCCCCTGTGCACCTTCGCCACTGTGCTCTGAGGGGATAACGGGGCTGTGCTGTCCCACCCTGACCGACCACAGGGCAGTGGAGAAACTCCTGGGCTCAACTTCCAAAGCCCTTCCTGAAATATCCTCTGGCTGCAGGTGGAGAGGGTCCCCCTCTCCCAAAGCTCAGCCTGTGCCTGTCACACCATTTTTGCCAGGTTCATCTGCTTTTTGCCATTTTTCACCACTTTCACTCCAAGAATAACTTCGAGGTGTGATTTCTGCTCTGACTGGGTGGGCTCTGGGTTGTGCTGCCTTTGCTCCTTCCTCAGATTGGTTTTTCCTCTACAAACCTTTTCTTTCATACCTATCCTTCCATAAAGGCTCCCACGGATGTGGCTTTGCCCAGCATGGCCCATCAATGAGCCTGGAGGTTGCAGAGCAGCTCCAAAAAACCCCCTGAGAGGGCTCAGTCTGCGAATCCACCCAACATTTACACAGCCCCTGAGGCCCAGACAAATCCCCAATTTGGGGGAATTAGTCACAGGCTAAAAACGAGGCGGGAGGTGCTTTTCTGCCTTCTGGCTATGAACTGAGACAGCTCCAGCTCGCTGTTATTTAGGGCTGCTGTTAAATCACTCTTTGCTCCTTGTCCATCCCCGGCAGCTCGGGAACGGAGCTCATCCCAGGCGAGCCCCGTGTTCATCAGCATGAGCTCATCGGGGCTTTTGCAGAAGTTTCTTATAAAAGTTCCTACACAAGCAGGAGGTGCCTGGCCCAGCTGGCTGCCCCCACGGGAGGCTCCTCACCCAGCCCAGACATGGCCTGGGAAGTCACAGAGGCTCTGGAGCAGTTTGGGGCCAGGGATGGGAAATGGAGAACTTGCCCAGACAGAACGGGAGCAGCTCTGGTTCTCACGCGGGCAGAGAGGGGATCTGGGCTGGGAAACACAAATTCAGCATGTGCTGGGGCTGGGCCACGCTGCACCTGCTCAGCCCTGAAAAACCGGGGGAGTTGGGAAGTGGGATTGTGGTTTTCCCCCACGCTGGCTCTGGAGAAGGCCTTGGCGGGGCCGGGGAGGTCACGGAATCCTGGATTCGTTTGGGACAGTGTGACCTTAAACCCATCAGTGCCACCCCTGCCATGGGCAGGGGCACCTTCCACTACCCCAGGCTGCTCCAAGCCCCGTCCAGCCCGGCCTCGGACACTGCCAGGAGGTTGTTTCACCTGCTCTGACAGGGAGTGGGGCGGTCAGAACCCCACAGGAACACGGCCAAGACACTGTGGGTGTCCCCTCACCTCCCCCGAGGACTCAGAGCTGGGGCTGCCCCTCCCAGTCTAGCATTTTTTCCAAATTCTATGGAAAAAAAAACTGGAAGGCTCCCTCATTTTCCAAACGGACCCTGGGCCAATAAAAGAAGCTGTTTAATTACAGGGTTCAGGGTAATTGGGCACAAAAGTGCCCCGTAAAACACGATGTGGCAAAAGGGAGCTGCAGAGCCAGGGCTGGGGCTGGAGCAGCACATCTGATTTAACCTTCAGGATCCCTGGCTGGAACTTGCTCTGCCCTAATGAGGGAGAGCAGCACAGCCTCTCCCAAATCCCCCTAAGGAGTTTATCCCTGACTCCGAGTCACTGAACTCGCCGTGCTCTGCCCCTAAATCCTCTCCGTGCACGCTCCCAGCTGAAGGGGAAGCAGCGCAGCCCCTGCCTGGCATTTAATCCCTGCCAGGCTGTGAACAAACAGCTTCCCTGGCTTTTCCATGGATCCAGAGCCCCAGTCCCAGCTCCAGCATCCTCTCGCACCGCCCTGGCCGAGAGTGGGATGCAGCGAGCAACATTCCCTCCAACATTTCCTAAGCGACACAGAAAGCAATGGAAGCAGGGAATATTTCGAGGTTTGGGATGGAGCGGAGCTTCCTCCGCGGCTTCTTTGGCTTCTCCCTGGGGCAGAACCCGAGCTCCGGCGGGGATATTCCTGCGGCAGCCGCGGGAGGCGTGTGCTGCTCGGGAATGGTGCTGCTCCCGGGAATCACCGTCGTGCTGGTCCCGGGGAAACTCCCTCCAGCGCCCGGACAGACGCACGGAGGGAGCCGGGATGCCTCAGCCGGAGCCACGCACGGAACCTCCTGCAAAGCCCTGAGCGAGGTTCATTAACAAATTAATTGTCTTCAAATGAGCAGCTCAGCCCGTGGCGCGCTCGGGGCGTTTGTCGCGGCCTCTGTCCGTCTGTCTGTCCCCGCGCCGGGCTGAGCCGTGGCCGCGACCCAGCAGGAGCCAGGGCAGGCTCCGGGCCGGGGCTGTGCCGCTCGCACCATTCCTGCCGTGCTGTTTGGGGCTTTTTTAGGAGTTATTTTAACAAAAACCACGCAGGCGCTAAAATCCCATCCCAGCGTAGCCGCCATAAACACGCACAGGGGGGAAAAGCAGCGCCGGAGCCCTAAATCCCAACTTTAGCGGGAGAAAAGAGCCTTGGAAGGTGTCTCCTCCTGGCCGGGGCACGAATCCCTCACGGGGTGTGAATCCCTCACGGGGTGCTCCTTGCTGGGATGAAGATGGGACCATCCAGGGGGGCAGGAGGTCCCTTCCAGTGTCACAGGGACCCCTGAACCTCCCCACGTGGAAATACAAACCCAGGAGCCCCAAATACAAACCCAGGAGCCTCAAATACAAACCCTGGGGCCTCTCCTCCCTCCATCCGGGATTCAGCAATCCCAGTCTTTACGGGACTCTCCTGCCCGACAGAGTTTGCTGAATAAAAGCCCGGTTTTCGGTGTCTCCCTTCCCAGCTGAGGCCTTTTTTTAATTATTATATATCTCTCCCTTCCCCTCCTATTCGGGTTGTTTTTATACTTTATTTTACAATAGCCCGGGTAATACATTCCTCATGTTCCAAAGGCGCTCGCTGCTTCCAGTGGCAATGGAAAATCCTTGTTTCTGGTTTATTTTCCCTTTTCTTTTTTTTTTTTTTTTTTGTTTTGTTTTGTTTTTTTGTTTTGTTTTTTTTTTTTTTTCTTTTCCTTTTGATACATTTACGTTGTGGAAAATACCCCTGGATCACAGACGTGTGGGCTGTCCCACTGTCTTGAAAACAATAATAACAGTAATAATAATAATAATAATAATAATAGTGACAATAATAGTAATAATAATAATAATAATAATAAATAAAAATAATACTAATACTACTACTACTACTATTAATAATAAACGAAATAATTTTTAGAGCTGAGGAAGAGGGGACACGGCCGTGGCTGGAGACAAACAGCCCCTGTGCCGAGGCCTCCCCGTGGATGCAGAACTGACTCAGGGCTGTGACATTTGTGGTTTGGTGACAGGCACAGCCCCTGCCCTGCCCCGGCGCCTCCGGGGCTCCCAGGGGAGCAGGGCCAGCCCTGGGCACGAGCCACGGGCTGCTGGGGTGGAGCGGGGAAAGGCACAAGCACTGGCCTCCAAAAGCGAGGTTTATGTCCCCAAAATAGCCTTTATATCCCAAAAAGAGGGTTTATATCCCAAAAATAGGATTTATATCCCCAAAATAGGGTTTATATGCCCAAAATAGGGTTTATATCCCAAAAATAGGGTTTATATCCCAAAATAGGGCTTATATCCCATAATAGGGCTTATATCCCAAAAATAGGGTTTATATGCCCAAAATAGGGTTTATATCCCCAAAATCGTTGACTGGAGGCAAATTCATTTCTGTCTCCGCCAAATATTTCACCGGGATGTGAATCCAGTCTGTGCAACCAGGGACTGGTGCCTCTCTCCTTCACCCAACTCCCTGGAAAGCCAAAAAAATCCCTTTTCTACAGTAAAAAAATCCACTTTTCCAAACCAACCTTTGGGATTTTTTGTTTCATGCCCCAAATATTTGCACGAACAACCCTCCCACTTGCACGGACGTGCCCAGAAAAGCAGAGCCAGGCCGTGGCTGGGGCTGCTGCGTCCCCCAAAGCCACGAGGAACTGAGATGAACATCCCAGGGGGTTTTGCAGCGCTGCCCCGAGTCCAGCCGGGCAGGAGAAGACACTCTGAGCTCCTTAAAGAAAACAAGGGTTCCTTGTCCTAATCCTAAACAAATGTTTCACCATTTGGCCGCATCCCAGCCTTGGTGCAATGGTTTAATTCTCCCCCATTTAATAAAAAACGATGTCTGAGACAAAGATGTTTATTGCTTTTATGAGTTCTTATTTGTGTGGAAATTGCAGACAGGACGTGCGATTTCTGCTGCTCGCCGGCTTTTTATTTTTAAACAAGCGACTTAAACCCCGACGTTTCTTCGTCTGGCTCAGGGAGGGAGAAGGAGAGATTCAAAAGAAGCCTGCAAATGGTTTTTATAAATTTCTCTTCGTTCCCTGCCATGGGACTGCCTTTAATTAAGCGCAGGGAGTACAAAGGACACGGCTGTGATGGCACCGGCTCCGAGCAGAGGGCAGGGACAGGGACGTGGTGCTCCAGGACGGGCTTGGGAAAGCCAGGCTGGATTCTCTCTCCCCTTTCCCCCCATCTTATCCCATCCACATCCCATCCACCTCTCCATTGCTCATCCCTGGAATGCCCAGGGCCAGGCTGGACAGGGCTTGGAGCAGCCTGGGACAGTGGGAAGTGTCCCTGCCATGGCAGGGGTGGCTCTGGATGAGCTTTAAGTCCCTTCCAACCCAAACCATTCCGTGATTCCGTGCTCCCATTGCATCCCTGGCTCCTTCTGCTGCCTCTCCAACACCTCCTGCTCAGACGAAAGCTCAGAGGCGGCGCCACGGCACCACCAAGCCACCGCAAAGGTCACAGAACCTTCTGCATCCTCAAAACCAGGCCCAAATCTGCTCTGCAGGACCAGTTTCTGGGTGTCCTGCAGTGCTTTGCTCTCTGGGGGGATCCATGGCCCCCCTGCCCTGCCCTGCTGGTGACCAAGGCACCTCCCAGCCCCTCACGGCCACGATCAGCTCCAGCTTTTCTCCTGAACCACCCCAGGAAGGGAAAAGGCTTCCAGAGCTCTTCCCGACACCTTGGTGAGCACCCAGCTCCTTCCCACACCACCCAACCCAGCTGCCCCCGGCTGCAGGGACATTCCAGGAGAGGACAGGGGCTGTGGGATGAAGGCAGGTTCAGTTTTGGGGACGTGAGACCCTGCTGGGAGCCGGGGCTGAGCAGAGGAGGAATTTGGGGAGCAGTGACCTTGCTCTGACAGGAGGTTTGCTCATCCCATGAGGGCTGAGAGCATCCCAGGGTGCGAGGAGACACCAGGAAGAGCAGGTTGGGCAGATTCCTCTCCCAAAAGAGTGATAAATTCAGCGAAAATGCACAGCTGTGTGTTTGGGTATTTGGAGAGTCATATAAAGTCAATATATAAAATATTAAACTTCGAGGGCAGCCCCGACCTCCTGCAGCTCTTCTCCTTTTCCCTGGCGCAGCACCGGGGGCTGATCCCACCAGCATCCAACACACCTGGATCAACCAACACCCCAAACCCATCCCAGCACATCCCTGACCCTTCCCAAGGCTGCGGCTGCACGGAAACGGGAAAAATCAGACGGGAGCAAACCACACCAAACCTGGAGAACCACGGCAGAAACCCAGGAGAGGAGAGAAGTGCCAGCAAAGCCACGGCTGCTGGCTTGGTGCCTCACCAAAAAAACTCACTCAAACAAATACAACACCAAGAAACACCTCAAATTAATCCAACCCCCCCAAAGATGTTCCCTGTGAAAGCACCCGGCCGGACTCACCGCGCAGGAAGGAGGAGGAGAAGGTGGCCAAGGACTCGAAGATGCTGTTGGATCCCATCCTCTGGGCCCTGCAGGAGGAAGAGGAGGGCTGGGAGAGGCGGCAGCAAGGAGCAGGAGGAGGAGGAGGAGGAGGGGGAGGAAGCCCAGGTAGCCGGGGCTGCTGGAGGTTCTGTGGTCGGCACGGCAGAGCCCCGGCTCGGCGGCGTCACCTGACCCGCGGCGTCAGCGGGGCCTCGGCGGGGCTGTGGCTTTGGGGTGCTGGGCTTCGGGGTTCTTTTTTCCTACACATCTTCTTCTGACTGATCATTTCATGGTTTGTAGCTGGGAGGGCTCGCTGGGGCTCGGGGCTGGGTGGCAGACGGGAGTGGAGGGGGCGTTTCTCCCTAATTAACGAAATTGTTGCCTTACAACAAACGGAGCGAAGAGCCCACAGATCCCCTAATTGGGTGATTGAAGTAATAACCCGTTTACAGGCCGTGGTTTTCTGCCTTTTCCCCCCACATTCCCCACTTGTCTGGAGCCTCCCAGCCGGGTACGGGGTCTGTGTGCCCAGACTGCTTCCATATGTGGGGGTGGAGGGTTCCTCTTCCCGAGGTTTTGGTGGGAAACGGGATCAAGCAAAAAATAGGAAGCACATGCAGCAGAATAAACAGCCCTGGAGCAGGGAAGGTGGAGAGGGATGGAGAGGAGGAGGAGGAGGAGGAAGGCAGAAGGTACAGCTGAGCTCCTGCTCCGCACAAATGACAGAAATTCATTTTTAAATATATTTTTTAAGTAATAAAACCAATCTGTAATAAAGCAATAAAGGCGTAGAACAGGCACAGCAAACTTCCAGGAGCACCTGAAGATGCTCCTTAGGCTGGCACTTTTCCCACTGGGAACTAGAGCTGCCATCAGATGCTGCCCTGCCTGGGACTGGGGGTGGTTTTCACATAAAAAATTGGCATTATCACCCTTAGAGATGAATTTTCTTTCCCTAAATAGGAAGAAATGCAGAATCGAAACACAAGATTTTATTTGTCCTTTTTCTCCCCTCGTAGGAAAAGCAAAGGCAGCTCTCTGAGGGAGTGAAACAGACACAAACCAAGCCTGAGCCACCCAAACCCGCAGGGCCCGAGGCAGAAAACACCAAACTTTGGGGCACACAAATGTGATTTTAAGGTGTTTGCAGTGGGAGTCTCAGCCAACACCCGGCTTAGGCCCTGCTGGGGCTGATGAGGAGAAAAGTCAGGATGAAGAAGAGGGGAAGGTGATTTTAGGGTATTTTCCCACTCCTCGCCCCGCAGGTGCCGGGTGGGAGCTCAGATCCAGCTGTGCTGATTTACACCCCGCCCAGATGTCCTCCAGGGGAGGCTCTGGATGGGGCTTTTCCTCTCCATCAGCCTCCCACCACCCTTTTTGTGGCCGTGCCACCCCCGGACACGGTGCTGACCCCCTTGGCACAGCCAGGGCTTCTCATGGTTCTCACCTGAGCCACAAAATCAAAGCTTCCTCCTAAAATTTCTCATCCTGCCACTTCCAAATGGTGTTTTTCCCTCTTGTGGGGCTTTAAATCGAACTGCTCCTGGTCACTGCCGCAGTCAGGGGTGAGGGGAGTTCCAGGGCTCTGACCTGCGGGGTTTTCCATGTGTTATCCAGGGATGGTTCCTGCGGGGCAGAGCCAGCACATCCGGGAGATGAAAGTGGCACAGGCAATGCACTTAATTACACTTAATTGCATCGAGGGGAGAGCCATGGACATCCCCAAGGATTTAGATCCAAAACTCCTGCCCAAAGTCCCGGGAGTGATTCAAGGCTCCAAAGCCACTTCAGGAGCCCAGGCCTGGCCAGGGCGGGTCCCTCTGCCCGAGCCACGAGGCCACAAAGCCCCATCCCTGCCCCAGCGCCCGGGGCCATGGGAAAGCAGGCATGTGATCCCTGTGATCCCTGTGATCCCTGCATCTCCACGGCCACGACCTAGGAACAGCTCCCGGCTGTGTCCGAGCCTCTCCCGGCCGGCGCCAGGCCGCTCTGGGAACGCCAGGGCCGAGCACAAAGCCGGCGTTGTGAGCCCGCCGCCTCCGGAGCCTGGAGCAGGGATCGGCCAAGGGATCGCTCCCATCTGTCCCTCCCTGCATCCATCCATGGATACACCTATCTATCCATCCCTGCATCCATCCATCCAACCATCCATGGATACACCTATCCATCCATCCATCCATCCATCCATCCATCCATCCATCCATGGATACACCTATCCATCCATCCATCCATCCAACCATCCATGGATACACCTATCCATGCATCTATCCATCCATCCATCCATCCCTGCATCCATCCATCCATCCCCCCATCCATCCATCCATCCATCCATCCCTCCATCCATCCATCCATCCCTCCATCCATCCATCCATCCCACATCCATCCATCCATCCATCCATCCCTCCATCCCTCCATCCATCCCTCCATCCCTCCATCCCTCCATCCCTCCATCCATCCCTCCATCCCGGCTGCCTCGTTCCCCCCTCAGCCCAGGGAAAAGGGGGAGCAGCTGGGGCTGGGAGCTGTGGGTGCCTCTGTGGGGATGTGGTGCTGAGGTCCCGGTGGTGTTGGAGCTGGGAATTGCTGGAAGTCAGGGAAACGGAGCTGGAGTTCTGCTGGAGGGGCCGTCCAGGAGGGGTGGGGAGGTGGAGGCTGGGGGACTCTGGAGTGAGTTTTGGGGGATTGCCCAGAGGAGTGACCATGGCTGTGGGAGAAGGGGAAAAAAGATAAAAATTTTTAAAACCCCCAATTTAGGAGGGGACAAATTATCTGAGGCACCTTGGGGACGCCTTTGGCCATCTCCAGAGCCTGGAGGGGTTTGGGACGGAGGCGTGGGCAGAGCCAGGAGGACGGCCCAGCCCCGGGGCCGCAGGGAGGGCGGGATGGCAGCAGAGCCGTGGGACAGCGAGCAGCTCCTCGGGGCAGCCGGCATCACCCAGCCCGAGCCGGGGGCACGGATGGGGGGACGGGCACCCCCGGGGCCGGGGCCGGCCGGGCCGGGTCACGCCGCAGTCACACGGGCAGGGCGGTCACACCAATGCCCTCTGCCCTACTCGGAGGTCACGGGCACGGCGGGGAGCGCTGGCAGTGACCCGGGGTTAGGCGGGTTTGGGGCATTTCCCAGCCAGGTCGGGCCAGGAGGTGCCCACGGGGCTGAAGCCGCTTCCAGCGCCACAGAAGGAGAGTCTGAAAATCACCCAAACCTCAATTCATCCACAGAGCACGAGGAAATTCGCTTCCCTTTTTGGGGTTAAACGCTTCTGAAACAGCCCAGGGACCAGCCAGCCGTGCCCGCCCCGGCTCAGCCGCGGCTCTCGGGCAAAAAACCAACGATTTATGGCAGAAAAGGGGAATTTCTGTGTCTGGGCTGAGGTCTCGCAGTGTGCACACTCCAAGGAGAGCTTCCTGCAGAAGCTGGGATGTTCCTGGCGGTGTCACTTCGAGGAGGATTTGTGTAAAACACAAAAATAACGGGCCTGGATTGCAGAGGAAAGGTGGGAATTGCACCTCCTGAACAGGAATTTCTCATCCCACACTCCTGCTGCTTGAAGGGTCTGATCCATGGGGCTCGTTGTCCTTTTCAATTTTAAAATCCAGATCGGAAGGCTGGGAAAAATTCTGATGTGTGGTCACAAAATACCAGAAAATATTATTTTATATATTTATATATTTATGTATTAATGTAAATTTATTATTATTGTCATGCAATTGTGGAAGAGAGACCTTGAGTCATCCGGAGCCTTCCTATTGTGCTTAACTATATAAATACACACATGCATGAGCATATAGAAAAATATATAAATATATAAATATATAGAAATATGTATTTGAATTAATTTTTAATTCCATTGAATTATTGCCCGCCCTTCACAGAGCATCTCACACTGGAGGTGTCTCCATCGAGAAAATTCATGTCTTTTTTTCGTGAAAAACCTTTCGCTTAAAACAGCTCATTTTTGAAAAAAAAACCTAAGCTGGAGCTTGGCTGAGATCCAGAAGTTCTGGATGTCCCCAAGAAGGTCTGGGGGTCCCTCTGAACTTCTGGAGGTCCCTGAGAAGGGCTGGAGGTCCCTGAGAAGGGCTGGGGGTCCCCATGAAGGTCCGGGTGCCCCCATTAAAGGCTCTGATGGTGGCTCTGGGGTCACGCCCCACTTTTACCTTTCAAACCCAAGACAAGAAGCGGCAGCGCTGGGGACAGGAGAGACAGAGGGACACAGGGACAGGGGGACAGGAGGGACAGGAGGGACAGGGTGACAGGGGGACAGGAGGGACAGGGGGACAGGAGGGACAGGAGGGACGGGGGGACGGGAGGGACAGGATAGACAGGGGAACAAGGGGACAGGAGGGGCAGGAGGGACGGGGGGACAAGGGGGACAGGAGGGTACAGGAGGGGCAGGGGGACAGGAGGGACAGGGGAACAAGGGGACAGGGGTATAGGAGGGGCAGGGGGACAGGGGAACAAGGGGACAGGGGTACAGGAGGGGCAGGGGGACAGGAGGGGCAGCTCCGTCCCCACCTCCCGCCGCTGCCGTTCCCTCCCGGCCGCTTTCACAGAAACGCCCCGGCCCCGCTGCCCCGGCCCCCCCCGGCACCTCGGGCTTCTCAGAAGGGCCCGTCTGCCCCTGCACCCACAGCTCATTTACTGGAAGGGCGCGGGGGGCCCCTGGCGCGCTCCTTCCTTTCTCACCGCTCCTTTTCTGGGTCTTGTTTCTTATTTTTTTCTTTTTTTTTTTAATTTTTTTTTTCCTCCTTTTTTTTTTTTTTTTCGGTGACACTTTCCTAGCAAGAGCCCGGGCGCGTCACCGTGAGCCCCGCGGCGGAAGCAGCGCTTGTCACGAAGGCGGTGGCAGGTGCCACCAGGCAGGGCTTGGCTACCAAGAGCCCGGGCTTGGCCAGCAAACCTCGGGGCAGCACCCGCGACCCCTCCGGAGGGGTTCGGCGCTGGGAAAAGTTTCCCCTGTGGGGTGTTTTTTTTTTTTTTTAATTTTTTGGGGGGTGTGGGGGGAAAGGGGAAGGCGCGCGGGAGGAAGAGGATGGGGGGAAGCGCTGCTCGGTCCGGCCGCGGCTCGGGGCTCTATTTAAAGCGCAGACCGTGGGAACCTCCTGCAGACGTGCGGTTTGGTGTCTCTGAGCGCAGGGACTCGCTCTTGTCTTCGCTGCCGCCGGGTGAGTCACAGCCACGGCAAGACAGGGGAGGAAAAGGAAGAAACCAGAAAAAAAAATTAAAAATAAAATAATAATTTAAAAAAAAAAAAAAGCGCCCAACGACGGCCTCCAGCAGCGGGAAATGGTGCCGCTGCCTCCCCGGCCCCACAGGGCATCTGGGGCAGATCTTTTCACAGGATAAAGCGCCAAAAAGGGCTTTTTTTCTCCTCTTCGAACAGAAAAAAAATGTCCCCTGTCTAAAAAAAAAAAACAAAACCAAACCCAAAGAAAAAAGCCCAAAGATCTTCTCTGAAATGGGATCCCCTGGGAGGGGCTGGAGGGATGCTCAGGGCATCTCTGACCCCGCAGGGACACTCGGGTGGCTCCGGGACCCTCGGGCAGCTGCAGGGGTCGAGAACTCCATCCCCACCCCAGGGAGGGACCCTGGAGGTCTCAGTCAGCAGTTGGGGTCCCCCCAAACCAGGAGGGCCCCAGGTGACCCGGGAGGAGAAAAACTCTGTCCTTGACCCCACGGGTTGGACGAAAGGAGGGGGAAATGCACATCCAGGGTTTCCAAAGACCTTTTTCCTTCAAGACTCACACCTTTCCCTGCAGAGGGATGCAGCAGTGAGGGAAACTGAGGCACAGCCCACGGAGCCTTCCCAGTTATCCCCCAGGTGGCTCTCGGGCTCCGGGTGGAGCCACCCAGGCTGCTGGAGCAGCATTTTTCGGGGTGAAAAGGCCCCTTTCTGGCACTCTCGATGCCGTCATGGGTGAGGTGTGAGACCCTCAAAGCTCCTGTGAGGAGCCCCAGCAGGAGCGGGGGGTGGCTCTTCCTGGGGACAACGTCAGCACAAAGCCACCCAGGGGACTCCAGCGGGTGCTGCTGACGCACCCGGGGGCACAGGAGGGGCTGGGGGGGCACAGGAGGAGCTGGGGGGGCACAGGAGGGGCTGGGGGGGTCTCACACCTCCCCCCCAGGCTCCCCCTGAAACGAAACCGCTCTGAGATTGAAACACTGATTTCTTGTAATTTGCTCTGAATGGGTTTGGAAGGGCCACGTTCGCAGGTGACTCAAGCTGGGGGGGGGGGGGAGGAGGTAAAAAACCTAAAAATAAATCGCAGGGCCACGTTTCACTCGGGTTCGGGGGGTACCAGGGCAGGCCGGTGTGGGTGACGATGGTGGCACTGGGTGACACCAGCACCGAGCCAGGGCCAGGGCGGCGAACAGGCTCCTCTGGAAGGAAAAATCCGCCCCGAATCCAGTTTGTCCCAGTTCCTGAGAGATTCTGAGAACCGTGAGAGAGCACAGCAAGGATCCAAACCTAAAAAGCAGATCAGAAAGGGAGAAAAAAAATGACAGCAAGGTTCGGCTCTGGGCTGGGAGGAAACGCTTCGTTTCAGGCAGCGACTTTTCTAAGGTTTCAGAGTAGAAAGTAACAACTTTGAGTGTTGGAGCGACTTCCCCCCAGCTGTCCCGACAGCCTGAAGGGAAATCCAAACTCTCACCACGACCCTGTGGGGCTGGGCCTGCGCATCCCCCTCGGCGTGGGCAGCCCTGGGGGGCCGTGGGGAGCCTGGGGACGGCGGCAGGGGAGCGGCGGGGACGGGGATGGAGCCTCCGGCTCGGCACTGCTTGGAAGGATTCGAAACCTGGCGGCCGCAGCCGCTGCTGAACTTCGCAGGAACCCTGTGGTGACACAGGCAGGGCTGAGAGTCCCTTATCAGTGACCCAGATAAGAGATGTGAAACCAGCCCGGCGCAGGGACCCCGCTCACCCCGGGGCACGGCCCCCGCCGGGGCCGAGGGCTCCGGGGAGCCCCAGCCCGCATTTGGGGTGTCCCTCGGGGGTCACAGCGCTGCCGGGGAACCAGACCCGTGTGCAGATGGCTTTGCACCGGTTTTTTGCGCCAAAACCAGCGGGGGTTCGCTGTGGGGAGCGCAGGGAGGGGTGAAGGGCTCAGGTTGGGTCCCCTCCCACCCCAGCACCCCCTGCTCTGTCCCGGGGCCCGGAGGAAGCCCAGAAGGGCATTTTTCCCCCCCAAATTCGAGCAGACAGAGCCGCTGCATGGAATCCCGAAATGCTGAAATCCCGAGCTCCCGAAATCGCCGCTTTTCCCGGCGGAGCTGCAGACACAACCCCGGCAGCCGCCGGCGCTGCTCCCGCAGCCCCGAGCGCTCCCCAAGCAGAAGTTGGAGCCGTTCTGGGGAAGTCGCCGGCGGGCGGGGGATGGTTTGAGCCCCCCGAGGGCCGGGGGGGCGGCCGGAGGGAAGGAGATGTGGCTGCCGGTGACCTCCACCCCCCCCACCTGCAGCGCTTCGGGGCTCGAATGAAAACCAGCGCTGCAACCCCGCCGGGGGTTTCCTTTCTGGAGAGGGTTTGTGCTGAATTGCCGCCACTCAGAGCTGTGCTTCTGCCTTCTCGGAGCGTGGAGGGGGCAGGGGTTGCAGGGGGGGGTGGCAGCCACTGCTTTTCCCTTATTTCCCACGTGGGCACCGTGCTGGAATCCCTTGGATGCGGTCCCAGACCCCCCCAGCACTCGGAGACTCCCATTGCAGAGCCCCAAAATGCAGGTCCGGGGTGTTGGACTGGCCTAAACGGAGAGAGGGAGGAACGAACCTCAAATCAGCTCCAGTTTTACAGGATAAAGCAAAAGGAGAAAACATCACGAAATAGAAAAATAAAATCCTGACAGACAAAATTCTGCAAAATGAGAGGTTTTGGTGGCTCCCAAAGCAAGGGGCTGGGCAAGCCTGGTCTCTCTGCTCCTCCCGTGGCACCCACACCTCCCGGGGCTGCATCCCCATCCCTGGAGTCAGGAGGGATCAGGATCCCTCCTCAGCCCCATCATGATGGCGAGGACAAAACTGCAGCTCCCCGAGCCTAAAACACGAATCCCGTCCCCAGTCTCCTCTCCTGGGGCGGATCCCGGTCAGGGGCTGTGGATCTCAGAGGTTTTTTCCCCCAGCCTGCCCCGAGCGAGGCCGCAGCCGCAGCAGCACCGGAGGAGTCGCTCCCCAGGAATCTCATAAACACTTCCAACCGCGGCCGGAGCGTTTCCTCGATCGCCAGCCCCGCACTTTTCATTAGGAATTACTTATTAAACAGCGAGCAAACCTCCCGAGGTAGCGAGGGCTTCGTGGAGTCGTTGGGAGTGAGCTGCATCCGCTGCTCCGGGGGCTCTGGGCTTCATCAGCCAGGGGCTCTCGTGCCGTCTATAATTAAATGTTCAGTGCCTTAAAACCCAGCACAGCAAAGACCAGGGGAAGGGATCAGGGAATGCTCCTGTGAATGGTTTGTGCCCCGCTGCTGAGAACACCTTCCCGGGGGCTGGGCTACTGGGAAATTGGACCAGTTCTCCAGTTTTTCCAGTTTTTTGTTCCTCAGTGGCCCTGCCCAGAGAAGCTGAGGCTGCTCCTCCCCTGGAACTGTCCAAGGCCAGGTTGGACAGGGCTTGGAGCAACCTCGGACAGTGGGAGATGTCCCTGCCCATGGCAGGGCTGGACTGGGATGACCCTTTAGGGACTCACTCAAACCATCCCATGATATGATTCCGATAATCCCATAAATTCCAGCTGAGTGAATTAAGTGCAAACTGACGCTCAATTTGTTACGTTGCTCTGATATTTTTCTCTGCTCAAGGAAGAGGATCTGCGAGGATCGAGGGCTTTGTGACACGTTTAAAGGCAGGGGAGGGAATGAATCCTTCCCTCATGGAAACAGAGCTGCAGCACGGTGTGGAAATGACCCCAAACCAACCCCAAACTTCTCCCAGTGCATCCCAGACCAGGGCAAAACCTCCCAAACCCACCACTCACCCCAAAGGACAAACCTCTAACAAAAAGACCGATTAACAGGAGCCTTTCTCCCCGTGCCAGCAATTCCAACCCCGGCAAGGAGAAACCACAGCGCCATTATTTCAGTCTGGTCAGCGGGGCTGAGCTTTTCCACGAGGCTCTCTCCTGCCACGAGTAATTCTCCCGAAAGCCTCGCCCCGATCCCGCTGCGGTGTTGGCTGTGGCCGAGTGAAGGATGGGGAGGTCACGGCTGCCGTGCCTTCCCCGGGATGGGGTTTCATTAAAAGGGAGTGACCACAGGATTTCAGGAGCAGCCCGGCAGCGCTGCCCGCTAATGGCTCCCGTGTGCTCCGGGTGCCACCACAATTTCCCCTCCTCGGCGCTGGGATTTGCCTGCTCTGCTCCAGGGTCCTTCCTCGGGATTGTGGGGACATGTGGGCTCCTGGTGTAAATCCGGCTTTTCCCGAGTCTTTGGGGTTCCTGCAGCCTGGAGGAGGACACAGCCCCGCTCTGGAGATCGCTCGGTGCCCGCTGACACCACTCAGCAGCACAACCCGTCCCCGGTGTCCCCGAGCCCATTCCACAGCCAGGGAAACTGAGGCACGGGCAGGGACTCGCCCAAGGTCACCTCACAGCATGACCTGCGCCTGGGAAAACAGAAAAAACCGGGAAAACACACCAAAAAGGGGGGAAGTGGGGCTGCTCTTGAAGAAAAGCAAACGTTTTAACACCCCAAGAGGTCCCTCCAAAGCACAGGCGAACCAGGAAAAGCCCCTTTGGAGCTGGAAAACAGGTGATGGGGTAATTTTGGAACCCCAAACCCCCGCCCCACACCCCCAGCCCCACCAGAGGCTGCAGGGAGCCGTCCCCACCGAGCTGCCTCGGGGCTGGCTTTGCTTTAGCCGAGCCCCATCCCCGTGCCCCGCCGTGCTGTTCTCTTCCTAAATCTTGCATTACATCGAGAGTCTTTTACAGCGCCTGCAGGGGAGGCCTGGCTGCGGTTTCAGGGCATTTTCTGTTTAACTTGCATTAAAGTGTAGCAGAGTTACAAGTGCATTAGTGGTCCTGCTCCCAAATTGCTGCTGTAACCTCTGCCCCCGGCCAATCCATCTTGCTGACACCCATTAAAATGAGCTCATGGTGCCGTTTTTATGGCCGGATTAAGTGGGGGATCTGCAGCCCGGGCGGTCGGGCGAGGGCGTCGCGCTGCTAATGATCCCTTTATTGATCTTTAATGATTTCCTACATTAGGACGAGCAGCATTAGCCTCGGCAGCACGCTCCAGGACACGCCGGCTGAGTAATTCACTGCAGCAAACTGTGATCACACAGCGGCACGCTCCCCCTCCGCGCCGAGGAACGGGGAAAGGGCAGAACCGCGCTCCCTGAGGAAGCACGGGGGGCTGCTCCCACCCTCTCCCTCGGCTCGGCACAAGGAGTTTTCTCCCCGAAATGCCAATTCCGAGGTTCTGAGGTGAGGGAGCTCCGCTCCTCCAGAGAGGCTGAGCTGAGCGTCACCAGGACTCACCCAGGCTGGCTACAAACCCTTCCCCGAGGTTGCCAAGAGCACGCCAGCGATGGGAAGGGTCCCAGGATGTCAGCTGAGGATGTCGCTGCTCCTGGAGAACAGGGCTGGAAGGGCAGGGGGAGGTCAGCAGGGGCTGCTTTGGGGACCTTAATGAGGTGTCCTAATGATGCTCCTACCACCCCACAGAGGTGCTGGAACCTCCTGCCCCTGCTGCAGGGACCTGGGGCTTCCATGTGCCTCCTCTGAGTGCCCTAAAAACTCAGCTGCCACCAGGTCCCCGAGGAGCCACTGCAGCCAGGGCCCTCCCCGAGCAGCCCCAAGGAGCTGCAGGCCTCACGGGGTGATCTCAGTGCTACAAAAAGTCCTAGAAAAACCCTTTTTTCAGGCCCTGGGGCAGACGAGCGGCCTAAACAAATGAGGCTGCTCAGAGGAGGCTGGGTTAGAAGCCAAAAAAAGACAAACGGTGGCTCTAAACAAATAAACAAAGTCAAGCAAGAGCTCGTTTGCATCCCTCAGCCCTCGGCCCGACCACAGAGGATATTCTGGGCTGACAGCACAGACAGCATCTGACACCTGCACTGAACCCTCTCCCCGCGCCCCAAACACCCCAAATCCTCCCCAAAATCTTGCCCAGGGCCGTTCCCACCCCGATGCCATGGCAGGGAGAGCACACATTGCTTTAATTATTATTTGCCCAGGTTTGCCCTGTGCCAGGCTGAGCTGCTGACCCAGGGCCGCTCTGGGTGAGGGGTTTCACTGTGACCCCACAAAAAGCATCAGCTGAGATGTCAGCAGTGGTTCAGGTTCTGTGGCCCAGGCAGAGTGGAAAAAGGAGGGAAAACCTCAGCTGTGCTCAGGAGAGCAGCCTCCGCTTGGTCCATTTAATTAATTAATTCATTAATTTTATTTTTCAGGCTGATTTTTTTTAATTTCAGGCCACCCCGCATGGCACAGCCTGGAGGGCGGCAGCGCGGCCTCAGGGACAGAAAATGGATTTTCTACAGAGCAGAACCAGAGTAAAAGGCAAGAAAATAAACAAACAAACCTCCCTGAAACAGAGCACCCGGGCATGGCACAGGCTGGGCGGGAATTGGGCACTGCCAGCAGGAAAACAGCCCTGAACCGCAGAGAGATCCCACGGAGAGCTGGGAGCAGGGCTGTGACCCCGGTTCCGTGGGGTGCAGCTCCAGCCCTCCCCGTGCAGACCCCCCTGTCCCTCCACGAGCGTTTTCCAACCGGGAAGCCCCCGTGGATCAGAGGAAGCGACTCCCAGAGCTCTGTGCCCTCCCAGCACGAAACCCGGGAGAGGGTCTGTGCCTCCCGTGGGCCGGGCAGAGACCCAGTCCCGGGGGTTTTCATCCCGTCCCAGGGGGTTCCCATTCCCATCCCCTGGAGCACCAGTTCTCATGGGGTCCCCCCTTCATGGGGTTCCCTTTCCATGGAGGTCCCATTCCCATGGCGTTCCAGTCCCCTGGGGCACCCATTCCCATTCCATGAGGTTCTCATTCCCATTATGCGGCTCCCATCCCATGGGATTCCCATTCCCATCCCCTGGGGTTCCCATTCCCATCCCCGGGCACCCTCTCCCCGCGCACCCGGCCCCCCCAGCCGAGCGTGGGGCTTTGTCTCCCTCTAGTGCACATCGCTCCGGAGCCGCTGGACAGCGGGATGTGCCGGACAGGGCACCCCGGACACGGCCGGAGCCCCGGCCTCGGGGCTCGCCCACCCGGTGGTCAGCGCACCCGCCCCGCCCCGGCCCCCGCCGTGCCCCAGAGCGGAGCTGCAGCAGCGGGGCAGCCCCACTCACTCCTCCTGCAGCGTGTCCAGCTGTCCTGGCACAGGGAATGGTGTCCGAGCGGAGCCTGCTGAGGGCACAGCCTGGGCACAGCACCCCGAGAACCGCCCCCCCTGCAGCAGTGCCCGGCGTTTGTCACCTGCAGTGACACAGCCCCTTCCACCCCGTCCCGTCCCTGTCGGCTCCCGGAGTGTCCTGTCCCACCAACATCCTGGCAGAGGGACTGATTATCCCTGCCTGGCAATACCCAATCCACAGAAATATCCATTATTCATCTATTTGTCTATTATTCATTTATTCGCTGGGAATTTGGAGGCAATCACAGAGGCACTCCTGCTCATTCTGCTATAAAAGCATTTTTGAGCCTCCTCCCTGCCAACACCAACTTGTCTCCCTCGCTTAAAATACATTAATGAGCCATTACAGGGCCGGGCTCTGCCGCCCCGCTCGGGCCCGGCAGCGTCTTCGGAGATCCTGAGATTGATATAAACAAACCGGGGCTCGTTAATGCGCTCGCTAATGAGGGGTGGGCTGGGTGAGGAACGCGGCCTTTTCCACTCCCGGCTCCCCGGGGCCTCGGCCACGGGAGATGTGAATGCCTGAAAACAATGACAGAGTGACAGAGTGAGACAGTGACAGAGTGACAGAGGGACAGAGGGACACAGTGACACAGTGACAGGCCAGGCTGTGCCAGGGCTGGGAACCCCAGGACAGAGAGGCAGCGCCCAGCTGGCACCGACCCCAGCCCTGCTGCCATCCCCCTGCCAGGATGGGCCACAGCCCAAACCCTGAGCCCTGTCTGGGACACGGAACGCACCGCAGCAGGGACAGGGTCCTGGCAGCCTCCCAGCCGTGTGGCCCCTCGCTTCTCCTTTCCCGTTCCCAGCAGTGGCCACCCCAGGGGTGGCCTTTCCCCGCTTCCCCTGCGCTCCTGGGGTGAGGCCAGCGCGGCCCCGCAGGTGTCACCACCCGATGGCCTCACAGGGAGGGGGGAGCGGGGCTCCTCCCTCACCCTGGCACCGCGGGGCCACCAGGAGCCCAAAACCCGTCCTCGGCCACCGACACCGCTGCACGGAGCACAGGGTCACCCCCGGGGCTGTGCTTGGGGACAGCCAGACGAGGTGGTTCACCAACATGCTGCTTCTGCTTTAGCTCCTCTCCCACTTCCATGAGCAGCATCCTCCCCGGCACTGGCCTGGCCTGAGCCTCATCCCTCCTCCAGGAGCACAGTCAGCTCCGAGCACCCCCCGGCTCTGGGGACACCCAGGAGGAGAAAGGAAAGCAGGGAAGGGGATGGAGATGAGGGCTTGATCCAGGCCGTGACAGCAGCTGGAGGTTTTCCATCTCTCCCAAAGGGTGCAGGTTGATCCTCCAAATATCGCTTTATCCTCCTCCTCCTCGGCCTCTGCAGAGCATGGAGGCAGCCCCAGCGAACACCCACAGTGGGCAGGAGGGCTCTGGCCAGCCAGGACCAGGCAGAAAATGTCAATTACCGCATCAGTGAAACACATTTACAACAAAACCAAAACAAACCCCAAAAACACCCTCGGCCAGAAATGAACGCAACCCCAACCCCCCCAAAACGGCAACAGCATTATGGAAAAACTAAAGTTATTCCTGGCTGCCAGTGCTCAGGCTCCTGAGCAAGGCCTTTGAGAGCTAATTTGGGCTGTAATTAACATCTCTGGGCTAATGGATCGGGATTGCAGGGATAAAGGGCTGCATTGTTCCCAGCCCTCGCTCCGGCCGTGTCCGTGCCGGAGCCACCGGGAAATCTCCGCTTTCATCTGCCACGAGCGTCGGCCCAGCTGCTCTGCCCAGGAAATTAAAACTGCTCCCTGCAGGAGAGGCTCAGCCTCGGCGGGTTGGTTTGGCGTTCCCGTGAGTTACGGGCGGGGCTGGATCCCCCTGCTCGGATCGCTCGGATTTGTGGGTTTGGGAACGGCACCGAGCGCAGCCCCGGGCAGCTGGGCACGGGGCAGGGCACGGAGGGGATGCCAGGGAGGAGGGACAGGGACACCCCGGGAGGAGGGATGGAGATACCTGTGGAGAAAGGATGAAAATGCCCAGGAGAAGGGATGGAGATGCCCAGGGAGAAGGGACAGGGACGCCCAGGGACAAGGGATGAACCTTCCAGCACCAGAGGACCGATAGCCCCTTGCAGGAGAGAGGAAATCCCAACGTGCAGCTCATCCCTGCCTCAAACCCTTCCAAATGTTTTATAACCTCCCACACGAGGGTTTCCCCCTGCGAATTTCCCTGCTGGAGCCAGCAGGATTTGGGAACAGAGGGAGCAGGCAGGACCCTGCACCAGCCTCCAGCACCCGGAGTTTTCACTGCAAAGCAAGAAAATCAACACCACAGCCAAAACCTTTGGGAGAATCCCACTCAGCACCCGACATTCCCTCACAGGGACGGGGAGTTTGGAGCTGTTGGAGGGGAACACACGGATTGGGAGAGCAGGAGGGGCTGCTTGGTCCCAGCAGGAGCCCGGAGCTCCTGCAGCAGCATCCTGGATCCCAGCAGGCTCAGAAATGCTTCAGAGATGGATTTTGCATCCATCCTTGTGGCTCCTAGAATATCTTCATAAGCCACAATGTGCCCTTAATCCCACAACAAAATCAAGTCAAAGAGCAATTAATATTCTGATACCTGTGGCTGGCTGAAGTGATATAGAGCTGAAGATTTCTTTTTCCATTTCACTCCAACTGTGGTTTTGTTTTTTTCCAGCCATTCTCTGGTCAGTGGTTTTAGGGGCACCAAGGTTCACTTTTGTGGGTAACCTCCACTGTTAGCTGTTGATTTAATTAACTCAGGCTCCTCTGCCTTCTTGACCATACCAACCCCAGCAGGGCTGGAGAGCAAACACAGGATTAAGGTCAGGGGGTTTGGAGCTCAAGCTTTAAAAAAAAAAAAAGCCCTGAGAAATAAAAAATGACAGCTCTGAAGGAGTGGGCTCTGCCATTCCAGGGCGGCTGGGTTGGTTCTTTAATCCTAAACTTGATTAGGAACAAACATTTGTTGCCTAAACTTGAACCAGGAGTCAAGGGATGTGTTCAGCACCCAAAGGTGAAGGTGCAGCCACGGGGATGCTGCAGCAGCTCCCAGAGGCAGCACCCAAGGGCAGCTCCTGATCTTTTGCTGAGATTTCTGATTGCATCCACCCCCAAAAATCCAGGGAATATTGGAGTTTCTGGGCAGGTCAGGCAGAGAAACAACCCCAGAGCCCAGGGAAGGGACCTGTGTCACCCCAGCACTGCTGTCCCCAGGAGCTGCAGGCCCGAGCCCAGGTGGGAGAAGATTCCAAGTCCTCCGTGTGAGGGTCAGTGGGAAAACGCCTAAAGCGGGATTGACCAATGCAGCCCCTCCTCTGGACCCCAAAATAAACCCAGCCCCCGGCTCCAGGAGACCCTCAGAGCACCCAGGGGTGTTCCCCGAGGAACCCCCTGACCTTCCCCAGCAGCCGGAGCCCCGGGTGAGCCATTGGCCCCGGGCAGAGCCTGCCTTGTTTTTAGCAACCTCGTTGAAATTTAAATTGATTTGTTATTTATCCAACTGACAACAAAGAGAGGAGAAAACAGTCCTAACGCAGTGCGCTGGGGAGATTGAATTCCTGTATCGCTGTCAGCTGCATTAACTGACTTCCTGGACCTAAATTCAATTAGGGCAGCATTCCCTAGCATTAATAAATCAATACCGATGCCATTTTGATATATTTTGAACGTCTTTCATTATACATTTCAGGGCAGGGATTAGTGCTGAACTCGAAGTTAATGGGACGTGACAAGGCGGATCAGGTTTGGGGAGGCAGAGCCCTGCGAGCCGTTGGCTGTAATTGCTTTGTGCTGCAAAAATCGGTGAAACAAAAGAGCTGCCGAACCTCCCTGGCCGGGGAATGATCTTTAGGAGCTCTTCAGGAGGGGGAAGAGGAGCTAAACAGCAGAAAGTCTCTGGGCTCACAATAAAGGGCATCAAGTCCCTCCCGCAGCAGATTTTGGGAGGATTCACACCTCGTGTTTGTCCCTGGAGCTGCCTTAAATTAAAGGCTCAATATATTGGAGAAGAGAAAGCTCTGGGGAGACCTTGAAGGGTTTGTAAAAACCAGGGAGAGTGAATTTCCACGGGCAGAGAGTTGACAGAACAGGGGGGGGAATGGATTTAAACTCACAGAGGAGAAATTTGGATGGGATATTGGGAAGCAATTCGTCACTCAGGGAGGGGGGGGCCCTGGATCCCTGGCAGTGTCCAAGGCCAGGCTGGAGCAAGCTGGGACAGTGGGAGGTGTCCCTGCCCATGGCACCGGATGGATTTCAAGGTCCCTTCCCACCCAAACCATTCTGGGATCCCGTAATTCTGTGATATCGGCACCCCTAAGCCTAAACGCAAAAGCCAAAATTCCAGCAGCTTCGCTGGGATTCCCTCCCCGGCTCCCCCGGGATTCCCTCCCCGGCTCCCCCAGCGCTGGTTTGGCTGCTCTGGGCCACATCCCCGGATCCGAGGTGAATTTCTGCCTCTCCTCGGGGCTGGAGCCTCCCAACTGGCTGGGGCAGAGGGGGCTGCAGAGGAGGAACCAGCGCTCAGGGCTGCGATCGCGGCCGTCCCTCACTCAGGCCCCGGCAGAGGAGGAACCAGCGCTCAGGGCTGCGATCGCGGCCGTCCATCACTCAGGCCGGGCCCTGCAAAGCGCCAGCGAAGCCTTTCCTCAGGGCGGCCCTCCCGGGCCATAAACCAGCGCCTTGCAAAGCGCGGCCTGCGCCTCTCGAAGGCCTTGAAAGCATCTGCCAGCTCTGAACGGCCTGGAGGGAGCCATTCCTGCTGCACCTGGGGATGGATAAAGATGGAAAATAATCGCGGGGCCGCGGCGCTGCCGCGCTCGGCTTGGAGGGGTTGGAGCTGCTCGGGCCTTCAGAACGGGGGTGGTGAGGGACAGCTCTGGATTTCGGTGCCTTAACAGTGGGAAAATGTTTTATAACCTCCTGAGGTGACTGCTGGGCCGTTCCCAGAGAGATTGTCACAGATGTGTCCCCAAAAAGCCTGCACAGGGCTCAGAGAAGGCCCTGGCCCTCCACAGAAAACCTTCCTCTCCCGCCCAAAAACCTTCTCCTCCACCAAAAACTTCCAAGCTTCAAAGCCTCAGAAAATCCCAATGTTTCCTCTGCCAAGCCAGCCAGGCCCCCCAGTCACATTATCCCATCCATAAAATCAAAATATACCATTAAGAGCAATTAAGAGCCAGGACTGCCCTTTGAAAACCAGGTGTTTCCACTCTCGGGGGCACCAGAAGCTGCAAGAATGGAGGGTTTATGAAGATTTTCCGTAGCTGACTTGGAAAAACGAAATAAATTCATGGAAGGAGCCCTGAGAGGGCAGGGCCAGTCCCATCCTCTTGCAATTCATTAGATCCTTCCTCCTCCCGGGGCAGGTGCTGATCAAGGGAAGGGGAAGGAGGTGGAAAAAGCCGCCCCATTGTTGATCAAAACCATTCCAATCCCGACAAAAGACAAGTGGCTCTTTCTCCAAGCGGCTTCCAAAGCCTTGTAAAGAGGCACTGAAGGGTAATGGCCCCATAAAGCTCAGCCCTGGGTGATTTGGGGGCAGCTCAGCTCAGGCTGGGCCTTCTGAGGAGGCCCCCAAAGGAGCTGTGCCCTACGAGGCAGCGCTTGGTACTCCCCAGGTGATGCCAAAAGCCAAACTGGGATTAATCCCAGCAGGGATCCGGGCATGGGGCAGGATCTGACCCTCCCAGCCAGCTCCTTTTCACAGAATTATGGAATTTTCTGGGCTGGAAGGGACCTTAAAGCCCATCCAGTCCCCAGCAGGGACACCTCCCACCATCCCAGGTTGCTCCAAGCCCCATCCAACCCGGCCTTTCCCAAATTCTCCCATCAGGGCTGGGCTCCCCTGAGGGCCAGAGGAGCTCTGGCTCTGTGAAAAGCCAAACGGAGCCGTTTTGGCCACACCTGCGGCTTTGCCAAACGAGACCGGGCATTTTCTGCCCCCTTCTGAGTGATCTGAGGGGGTTTATGGCCCCTGCAGGGGGTGGAAACTCAGCTGCTGTGGGGTTTTTATCTCACTTGGCCTCGGAGACCAAAGCAAACAAATGAATGTTCAATTAACCCCAGGATCAGGGAGGATTTTTCCACCTCGGCCACAGGCAGCAAACCCTCGTGGCTGGACTCTGCTCCTGGATGTGATGGCAGCAACTGAATCCGGGCAAAACAGACCCAAAATCAGATCCAGCTCTGCATCCCAGGCTCCCCAGCGAGGGTGGTGTGGCCTCCTTGTCCACCCTGCAAGGAGCACCCAAGGGTGCACCCGGGGGTTTTCCTTGCCTGTCCAGTTTCCCTGCAGGACATCCCTGCCACAGTTCCAGCCTTGCCCTCCCTCTCCCAGGCAGCCAAACCCCACCCAGCACCAGGAGAGGGCCAAATCCCCGCCGGCAGCTCCAGGCAGCCTCCCCCCAGTGCACAAAAAGGATTCATTCCCTCTCCAAAGCTCCCTCTTCAATTTCACATCCCCAGCAGCCCCAGCCCCTCTCTCCACCTGCCTCCCCCACATTCGTGCCAGGTGAGAGCCCAAACCCAACCGCCCCCAGGGCTGGTTCCCCCCAACTTCCCCAGTTTAACCCACTCCGGGGCAGAAGGAGAAGAAGAATCAGGAATGGCTTTGCCCAGATGTGTTGCACAACCCCTAAAAAAGCAGAAGCCTCACTTGCAGAGAAACCTGCACCAGGCAGCCCCGGGGAGCCCCAGACCTCGCTGCCCACAGCCCTGAGCAAGAATTTATCCGAGGGGATCCTCCCTCCCCGCGCCAGGGATGGCTCCAGGTTTGCTCCTTGCTGAGGGCTCCTCATCCCACAGCCAGGGAGGGGATGCAAACCAAGGGCTGGGAAGCTGGGAGAGCCCCACAGCTGCCCAAGAGAGGTTTGATTTCTCCCGATTTTAATTAATCAGAGAGGTAAAGCTCACGGCAAAGAGAGCTGGGGCACAAAATCCCAGGTATGGACATGAAAATCAGCCAAGTCTTCGATGACCCAACAGGGAGAGGAATAAAAGAGTGAAAATTCACCCATCCCAGAAATAGCCCGGGCAGTTCCTGAAGAACCACAGCATTAATGGAGCTGCTCCGCTGGCAGGACACCCAAAGCTGCCCCAACCCCACAGAAATCGATGTGGGAGAGCTCTGCCGGCCTCTCCTCCTGGGCAGCGCTCCTTGGAGGATGCCCAGGACAGCAGGGACGGGGATCCCACACTCCCCCTCAGCCCAGCCCTACAGCCATCCCCTAAAAGCAACATCAGAGCACTGCTGAGTCCGGAACCAGCAGATCCAGCGCTGGACAGAGCAGGAAAAATCCCCCCACCTGCAATCCAGCCCCAAACCCTCCGCTTTCACCCCAAACAAAGCTCTTCCTTCCCCTCCTTGGAGCGATTGTTTGATCCTCCCAACGCCAGACTCAGCTCAGGGCCGAGCCCCTCTCCCTTTCCCTCCTTGCCTTCGCTTCAGACGTGACCTTTTGATTTCTCGGGTAGAGTGTAAATTACATGTCGCCAGCATAAAATATTAAATCCAATTTATATTTAATTATTGATGTTATTATGTATTCCATAGTAATGGCAGCAGGAAAAAAAAGAAGATCTCCACCCCACCATTAAAGAGCTCGGTTGCATTAGCAGCTTCTTGAGGTTAAGATTTCTTCCTCTGCTCCTTCTTAACCGTAAGATTGATGGGGATGGGGGCATTTTGTAAATAGTCTTCCAGAAATATTTTATCTGATTATTGTACCTATAAAAGGGAGCTGGGAGGGGGAGAAGGGGCCTTTTTAAACCGCTGATCATTCGCTCAGCTAAAGGGCAAACGGCTCCCCAGCAACCCCAGTGCAGGCCCCACAGGCAGAGAGGGGCCGTGGAAACCAGGCTGGGTTTAAGGAGAAAAAAAAAAGCTGGTGGGGAACCACTGTGGTTTTTCCAGCTGAGATTTAACCAGTCTGTTAAACTCCAGCGTGAGGTTTTTACTAAAATATTAATCAATTCTGCTTAGACTTGATTAAGGTAATTTTCTCCCCATTTATATTTAATGTGGGAGCCACTCAAGGTGTGTGGGGCTTGGTTGGGTTGGGTTTGTGGACACCCAGCACAGACTGGGAGCCCACCAGGGACAAGCTCATCCCACCACCCCGAAGTGTCAGGAGGGAACTCCCAAATCACCTTCACCCCTCGCCGCAGCAGCTTCAGGTTCCCCAGAACACAGCGATAATTCCATTTATTCCGCAGCGCCCACGCCCCTCCAGAGCCCTCAGCTCCCCGCTCAGCACAATAAAACCAGCACTAAACCCAGCATCATCCCCCTCGCTTTAAAATTCAAATCAATAGAGCAAATGGAGAGAATCCGACTCAAGAAAAGTCAGGAGAACGAATCCATCTGGGGACCGCCAGGAGGCCGCTAAGTGCTCCGGTGTCACCGCGCTGGGTGACGGCCTCTGGGACCAGCCAAGTTTGGAGGGGCAAAGTTTCTCCAGGCCAAGTCCCCCCCTGGGGATTCTCCTGCAGCAGAGCCCCGATCGAACAAAGAAATGGTTCCCTGAAATCCCCCCTGCTCGTCTGGAGGCTCAGAACATCCCGGGAGCTGCACAGGGGCACCCAAAGGCTCTGCAGGTTCCTCTCCTTTCGCTGAACTCCTGTTCCAAAAGCCAACTTGGGCAGCGTTTTGGAACAGAGCGTTCCCACTTTCTGGTGGAAAAGGCTTTAATTTTGGGTTAGAAATGCTCCTCAGCAGCCTGGCCCAGAAACCTCCAGCCAGCCCAAGAGAAACCCAAAGTGCAGCTTTTCCTCTCGTGTGGCTCAGAAGCTGTGCAGGAATTCCCAGGAGCCAAAGGCGAGCTCAGCTGCTGGTCTTTGATCCCAGACTGTGCAGAGACCCCAAAAAGCTGCTGGGCCAGAGATCCAGCGGATCCTCTGATCCTGCTCCGCTCCCCAGCACCCCAAATTTCCCCTTTTTGCTGCTTTGCTTTCCCCAGGGCTCCAGCACACGAGGACCTTGAGTGCATTTGAGATATTTCAGCATCGCAGCAGCTCCGAGGAGCAGCAGCAGCTTCCCCACCCTCGCGTTTGGCAGCAGCCCGGGAGCAGGGCCAGCCCTTCCACGGCTCCTTCGTGCTTCCATCGCCACTCGTTGCTCTTTTATCTTTTTCCCTGGTTTTTTGCTCCCCCAGCGGCAGGAACAGCAAACCCTCCGTGCCTCGTGGCCAGGTCCGGCACCTCCAGAGCCGCATCCCTCTCATCCCCATCCCCATCCTCATCCTCCTCCTCTCCCATCCCGCTCGGCCACGCTCTGTCTTGGTGCTAATTAACACAAATTGTCCCGCTAATTACCCTCTTCAATTACTCTCTGTGATGCCCAAACCAGCTCCAGCAGAATTATCAACCCTGACTCCCGATCCAGCAGCGATTCCCGAATCCCATTTGCTCACGTCCCGACCTCTACCTTTATTTAATGGACATTTACGGGGGTAAGTGCAGCTCACGGCGTTTCTCAGAAATACCCAAAAACCCCCAGCCAGTGCCACATCCGGACAACAGGACCCCCGCAGGGACATCAGGGACACTAAAAATCCACAGCCTGGGCCGTTCTTAATCCCATTTTTATCCCTGGAGCCCCAAATCCAGCCCATTTTACAGGTGGCAAGGCCCGGCTCTCCTGTCCCCCCGGGGCTGGTGGTGCCTGTGGGGACAGAGGGACAGCCACGGTGACAAACGCTGGCAGAGCCACCGCGCCGAGCTGACGCCTCCCTGCCGGGGCACGCCTGGAAACAACAACTGGAATAACTCTGGAATAACTCAGGAATAACTCTGGAATAAGTGCCCCGGGGAGGACGCGGTGTCCCAGCGGGATAGGGCACCGGGAGAGGCGGCTCCTTTCTCTGTGACACCCAGGATGGGACGGAGCCGCCCTTTCTGGGGGGAGCGGCCAGGGAAGTGTCACCGCTCGGGGTGGGGAGAGCAAAGGACAAATCCCTGGGCTGGGTTCGGAAGGGAGGAGGCGAAGGGAGCCGGGCTGAACATGCGGAGGGGTAAATCCCAGCTCCCGCTGCAGGGGATGAGCGCGGAGCATCCCGCTCGCTGCATCCAACCCCATCTGGGCTCCGGAGGCTCCCGGGAGGGAGCCGCTTCCCCCTCTCCGCCCCCCCGGCTAATTTTACCCGGTCTGGCCGGAGCTCGCAGCCCCTGGTTCTCGTTACCCCCCCGCCGCGCTCCAGGCACGCAGCATTTTTGCAAAGTTACAGGGTAGCAGAAATATCCTTGTTTTGTTTTTCGCCTTTGGCCACTCCAAAGTTGCGCTTCCAAAGTTGGGAAAAAATTACGAAGTAGCAAGGGGGGGGGAAATAAAATAAAATAAAAAAAGAAGCGTCCAAGCCAAAGCCAAGCAACAGAGATTAGACAAAAGCATAAATAACCCCTGGGCTCTGGGGGGCTGATCGTGCTCAAGGGAGGAAGAAGGGAAAACATTCAAAATGTAAAAAATTGGAGTTTGTGTATTAAAAAAAACCCGACAACCCAAACAATGAAAATGTGCCCAGGCAGTGACGCCAGCCCGGCCAGGCCGGCTCTGCAGAGGGACCCAGCGGCTGCAGCTCCCCAGCCCCAGCCCCAGCCCCAGCCGGGGTCCTGTCCCACAGCACGGGCCTGGCTGGGGGGAAAATCCACAATTTCCTTCTCCTTGGCACCGCTGGGCACTGAGACAGGGAGGGAGATGGGGATGAGCTCAGGGGGGGCAATGGCATCTGGGAGAGATGGAAAAGAGGGGGGAGCAGGGAGGGCAAGGAAAAGGGAGGTGTTGGCACGGGAAGAGCAGGGCTGCCCCCGAAAGGGGCAAATGGCCCGGTCAGAATGGCTCCAACGGCTCAAGACGTGCTGGGAGCTGGTGACATCTCCGAGCAGCACCAGGAGCTGCCCCAGCCCCTGCTGAGGGGTGAATAAACACCTCCAGGAGCCCCTGGGCTCCCAACAGCCCGAAATTCTGCATATTTCACATCCCAAAAGCCATGGGCCCGAGGAACCACAGCAGAGGGAACCGGGAGCGGCGCTCGAGGTTTGCAGCGCAGCCCTGCCCCGAAGGGCTGGGCCTGAGGGACGCAGGGGATGGAGCCCAAACCACCGCGTTCCCTGGAGCCATCCCAGCCCTGGGACAGCCCAAGGTGGGCGCCAGGAGGAAACGGCCCCAGCGGAGGCTGAGGAAGCTGCGGGGTCGGCGCAGAGCCCTGGTTAACACATGGCCCCAGAGCAAAAGCCAAATGCAGAAGGAAGCAGAAGGTGACAGTGGAGATACCGTGACTAACGGGATCTTCCAGGGCTGCAGAGGAACTGGCTGTGCCGTGAGGCGGCCGGGGATGTGCTGGGAGCTCGGCGTGGCCCCCTGATAGCATCAAGTGCCACCCAGGTGGTTCCGAGGATGACAGATAAAGGCGGCGAGCAGGAACACGTTTGCAGAAGTGACACCCGCGAGGGCTCCGCGCCAGCTCTCGGCCGGGCCCGGTGGTTTCTCTGTTTACTCTCCCAGGGAACAGCTACACCTCAGCTCCCAGAGAATCTTCCCCAAACCCAGCTCTGGGTGAGCATCCTCCAAGGATTTCCTAACCCCGAGGCAGGCACAGCGTTGCTGCAGGGGTGGGTGGCATCCCCACACCCCTAAATTCCCCCATTCCCAAAAAAATCACCTCCCGGCCCTGCACTCAGGTGCCTTTTCCCCACGCTGAAACACCCAAACGCTTTTCCATCGGGGAATTATCGTCTTTGGTGCCTTTCCCAGCTGGCACAAAGGAGGGGAGAGCTCGGGGGGCTCCCAAAACAAAACAGGGGCACCCCCAAATCCCCTGCCCAGCACCCGGGGGGGCCTCTGGGTGAGGGATGCTCTGGGCAGGAGCATCTCCCGCGGGACAACCGAGATGGAGCACGGCTCGGAGCAGAGCTAAACTGGAATTCCCCCCTGGAATTGAGCATCCCTGTGCAGGAGCAGCCGCTCCCGGCTCCGATCCTCCCCGAGAGCCCAGCAGCCCCAGCTTGCTCCCAGCCCTTCTCCGCTCCTTTCAGCACAGTCTCACCATATTAAGCAGCTGAACTGCATCATCCGAGGAGTGTCAAATTGGTTTTAAATGGTTCTAATTATAACCAGGAAGTTTTAAAGTGTGTGGGTGGAAAGGAATGCAGCAGATTAATTTAATAGCAGTTACCACGGCACAATAGTGCTTCAATTAAGAGTTCTTTCTGACTGGGATTTGTTTTATTTTTTCTTTTCCCTGTTAATAATAAATGTCACAAATGAGAATAGACATATTACTTCATCAGATGCTTTGGCGTATCTCGTCGCAGAGAGCCTTTTGAGCAGAAATAGTAGCTGAAAGGGTAATTTTATAGGGCTTAGCACTCACTTAACACTTTAGGGGCAAAATGAGGCCTCAGCACAAACCCAGGAAGCTGCACCTGTTTCCATCCCGGCACGATCGCGCTCCACAGCCACAAAGAGCCCTCCCCGCGCTGTGAAATGGTGTGCGAGGCACGAACCCGGGGGGAGCATCCTGCCCCAGCGGCTGGGGAGCGCATGGCGAGCGGGATCTGCGCTCCCGGGAGGCTCCTTGCGCTTTCCCAGCCTGCGGACCCCGGTCCCGCCCAGCTGGGGGGTGGCTCGGGGGCACGGAGGGAGCGGGACCCCGCTCCGGCTCCCCGCGGACAGGGAAGAGGCTCCGGCCCTTTGAACGGCGTGGGGGTTCCGCGATTCCAGGTGTCCGGACGGGAAGCGCCGTTCCCGGCCCTGCCAAGACACAGGGGCCGCGTGTGGGGCGGGCTGGGGGTGTCCCGAGGGATCGGCCTGGTCCCCGGAGCCTTCCCGGGGCCGGGATGTGCCCCATGGATCCCCCGCCGTCCCCCTGGGAAAGGGACAGCGCGACCCCGTCCCTCTTCCCTTTGAGCTGCTGTCATTAACGCGCGGCGCTAATTGCCTCACACCCGGAATGCAGCCGGGCTCTCTGATCCCGGATCCTTCCCAGCCCCTTTTCCCTCCCGGGCAGGTCTCCCTTTGCCGCTGGAAGTTCTCCCCGGCTGCGGCTGCCGGTGCTGCGGAGGGAACGCGCCGGCCCTGCCCGGAATAGCTTTGCTGGGTGTTATTTTTCCCTTTGAGAGGTTTGTTCTGGTGGGTTTCGAGGGGGAGCCCGCTGGGACGGGGGCAAACCACGGCGCAGCCCGAGGCGGGCTGGAAATGACTGGGGAGGATGCGGCAGCCACGGCCCGGAGACGAAAACACTGGGAAATGCCACCAGAAAGAGCTTTAAAAAGAAAACCTGCGGCTGGGGGGGTCAGGGGACACCTCCGGGCTCCAGGGACAGCGCTGCTGCTGGCACGGACACCCCATGGACCCCCGGAATCCCCAGCAGGGCACCCGGGGGAGGGGCACTGGGAGCACTGGGAGGAGTTGTCCCTTGTCCCCCCATTCCTTCTGGTGACCCCCAGCTCAGGAGTGAGGTGCCACCACTGGGAGCACTGGGGAAGCTGTCCCCTGTCCCCTGAACCCCAGCTTGGGGGTGCGGTCCTGCCGCTTCACCAGCACCAGCTTCGTTTCAATAATTTAACGATGCCTAAAATGTGTTTCCCGTGCAAGGAACACCCCAAATTTCCCTGCTGTAGGACAGGGACACATCCCCAGGAGCCGCCTCAGCACCCCCTCCCCCAGTGCCCCCCAGCCCTGCCCGGGGGAGCTTCCCTGCACACGGCCGAGTGCTGGAAAACAGCGCAGCCTGACCGATATTCCCCAAAATCCGGCTCTGTCTCGGTGATTTGTGTCCGCTGCGATATCGAACCGCTGCCTGGAGGGACTCGGGTACTTAAAAACCCCGTGCAGGAGGCAAACAGGGAGATTTATCATTTTACTTTTGTGGTTTTCAGATAGTTTATGACACCGGGCTAATAACTCCCGAACCCAAATCCTCATTGATCCGGGGGAAACGTGACGTTATCCTCCCTCCCCGTGCCCCCCGAGAGGCCGCTGCCCTCCAGGGATGGCTCCAGCCCGGCACATCCTTGGGATGTGCCTGCTGGGGCGTCCCAGAGCAGGGAGAGGAGCAAACCCTGAGCACCCAGGGCGGCCTCCCGGGTCTCCCGTGCCTCTGTGACTCCTGCCAGGGCCACCGGGATTGTCCCTTCCATGCTCCCAGCTCCCTCCAGCCTCCTCCTCCCTGCAGCAGGACCCCAGGGCCCGTCTCCCCCCGTTAGGGACATTAATGCATCGCCCCTTGTCGCACTCCCCTGGGACAGCGGCCACGCCCGGCTCTCCATCCCTGCTGGCTTTGGGGAGCTCCGCCACATCCCCATCCCAGCGGGGGTGAGCGACAGCCGGGCTGTCCCCTCCCCAGGGGTGCTGCTCCGGGAGGGGACCCCGGCCGGGCTGTCCCCGAGGGGCCAAAGGCACAGGAGGTGCCAAAGGCACAGGAGGTGCCCCGGTGCCGGTGTTGGTGTGCTCAGACACCGTAAATCTGCTTCATTTCCAATGCACGGTAACGACCGAGCTGCTCTCATCCAGGAAACTCCGCGAGGTTCCGGCTTTTAAGGGAAAAGATGAGACCGGGCAGGAGCTGCCGGGAGCTGCCCCCCTCTGCAGGCACCGAAAGGCTCCAAAAGGAGCGGCAGCCCCGCCTGGGAAGGCTGGGATTTATCGGCCCTTGTCGCACCCCACTGTCCCCAGCCCATTGTCCCAATTCCAGCTCTGACCCTGGGCTGGAACACGGGCAGGGAAGGCTTGGGCAAGGCAGCCCCACATGAGGGCACCAGGGACACCCAGCAGGAGCCTCCCTGTGATTCCAGAGGGAAAACAGGGAGGGTTTCCCACTTTTTGCCCATCAAGGGACACCCAGCAGTCCCTCTGTGCAATCCTACAGGGAAAATGGGGTGGATTTCCCGTTTTCCCCCCTGGCTCGCTGCTGGCATTAAAGACAAACCACTGCCATCATTTGAACTCCACCATCAGGACCTAATTCAATCCCATCCTGCTCATTGTTGGAGGGCTGAGCATTAAACTGAAACCCTAAGCCAGGCCTGCAGTCATTTGGCTGGGGAGGAATTGATTCTGGCCATCAGCACTTTCTCATTTTCAATGGAGTCCCCCCGTAACCAGGTTAATTTCTGTTAATCCCATTAGCCAGGTACTTTTGGCTCTCCAGCCCAATGATTTTGTGTCTGGTCTGAAAGATTGAAATTGCAACCCAGGAGGACACGAGCAGGAGCCTGTGATGGAGAGGAACCGGCCTGACACAGAACCAGCTCCTCTTCCACCTAAAAACCAAACCCTCCCCACGTTTCCCCTCCCTCCGGATCTCCCCGTGGTTGATGACCATGCACAATCAGTAAATTCACCCTGATGGATCTCCCAGCAGATCAGAATCGCCCCGGTTCTGCTGGGTTGGTGTTGTCACTGCAAGTTTGGGTCCTGTGCAAGTTTTAGGCCCAGTTTTCTTCTCCTTGACTCAGGTCAGTGCTGGTGCCTGCAAAGGGCTTCCCAGGGAGGCTGATCCCAGTATCCCACCGGACCCAGTGCCAGCCTGTTTTCCTCCCCAGGACAAAGGAGATTTGCCCCCAGGACTGAGACCCCCAGCTGGGGGTAATAGGGGTTCCAAAGGGGGAGAGTTTTAAACTAGAAGAGATTTAGATGGAATATTAGGGATAAATCCTTCCCTGTGGGGGTGGGGAGGCCCTGGCACAGGTTCCCCCATCCCTGGCAGTGTCGAAGGCCAGGCTGGACGGGGCTTGGAGCACCCTGGGATAGTGGAAGGTGTCCCTGGGATGGGATTCAAGGTCCTCCCAGCCCAAACCATTCCAGGATTCCCTGATCCTGCGGTGCCATCCCTCTGCAGGGAGCCAGCCCAGCAGCAGCACACCAGACCAGCCCTGCAAGTGCCACCCACGCCCACCCCTGAGCTCCCCCCAAAACCCGAGGAGGGGAAGAGTCCCCACGCCGCTGCCTGGCTGGGGACACCCGTCCCCCCCTCGTCCCTCATCCCAGGGCTGGGAGCGGGCTGAGCAGAGCCTGCCCTGCCTGCAGCCCTGCCTGCAGCCCTGCCTGCGCCTCGCTCCTGCTCGCCAGGGCTCCCTTCCGCTCCGCAAGCACCTTTCAGCACGCAGCAGGATGGGGAGGCAGCTGGGGAACAGCTCGGAGCGGGCAGGAAGTGGAAGCGGCTCCCGCAGCTGCTGGGCCGGGGCAGCGGAGCTGAACTCGCAGCCTGACACGCGAGGGACACGTGGCGGGGAGCGCCGAGGGACACCGAGGGACACCGGGGGACAGAGGGACACGGGGACACCGAGGGACAGAGGGACACCGAGGGACACGGGGACACCGAGGGACACCAAGGGACAGAGGGACACCGAGGGACACGGGGACACCGAGGGACACTGAGGGACAGGGTCAGCGGAAGGAAGGGCTGGGCTGGGCTGGGCTGGGCTGGGCCATCCTGCCCCTGCCAGGGGCACCTGAACAGGGAGGGACCTGAGGGGACACGGGAGTGACCATCACACACCTGCAGGGACACAGGAGTGACCACCACAGCTCAGGGACACAGGAGTGACCATCACACACCTGCAGGGACACAGGAGTGACCACCACAGCTCGGGGACACAGCTGTGACCCACCGTGGTGCAGGCCCAAGTTGTGGCACTGTAGGTCTGGATTGTGGCATTGCACACCCAAAACATGGAATTGCACACCCAAAACTTGGAATTCCACACCCAAAACGTGGAATTGCACACCCAAAACTTGGAATTCCACACCCAAATCAAGGCACTGCACACCCAAGCCCTCTCCTATCCCTCATGCTGGGACATGTCCCCAGGGCTGGGGGTCACCACCTGCAGGGTCTCAGGGTGTCCTGGCCGAGCTCTGTGTTCTCTGTCAGTCTGTCACCATTATTTTCCTGGGAACATCCCAACCCTCTCCTTTTCCCCCTGCCCCAGCCCCCGGAGCTCCCTGCAGATCCCTGATAAGAGCTTTGGGTGGCAGATAAGGGCTGCTGCTCCCCCCCCCGGGCCCTGGCCAGGATGTTCCCCTTTGAAAGGGCCAAATTTACCCGAGATGAGTCAGTTCCTCCGAGCTCCAGCCCCTGTTCTACATGGAACTGGAATTTCTCATGTCGGCACCGCAGGGGAGGCAGAGCTGGAGAAGACAATGGAGGCAGCTCCGGCCCGGGGGAGGCAGAGCCAGCTCTGTGTGCCTGACAAACACAAACATTTTCAAACCTAAAAATAAAATTACCCGTAAGCGACAGCGGGAGCAGCTCTGCCTGTCCTCACTGCCAGCCCTGCAGGGCCGGGCCCCGCTCCTCGGCACCGGGATTTGGGAGAATTCCCTGCTCCGCCAGGCCAGGCTGGGATGTGCAGCCGTGCCACGGGGCTGGGGGGACACCGGGCACCTGCAGCTCCCCGAGCTGGTGCTGGATCCGGGGGCAAAGCCACAGGACAGGGAAACCTCTCGGGGTCATCTTCCAGCTGGGAGAGGGGAGAAGGGGCTGCACTGACAAACCCTAAGCCCCATCCTGCTCCCCTGACGGAGTAAAAGGGTGGTGGGGACACAGAGCAGAGCCTCGGGGCAGCCCCGAGCCCCTCCTGCCCTCCCTGCTCCCAGCTTGTGTTGGGGGAGACACCAAACGTGGGAATGTCCCAGGATACAGCCCGGAGGCTCCAGGGTCCCCGCAGAGCCAGCCCAGCACCGTCCCTGCTCCCCAGGCTGCTCTGAGCCCCAGCGTGGCCACGGCCCCAGGGCAGCGGGGCCAGCAGGAGCAGGGGGATGTGGGGAGCGCCGTGCCCCAAACAGGGATTCGGGCAGCGCTGCCCTTAACAGCACCAAGCCCTGCACTCGCAGCTTCCCTCAGAATCCCCCCCTCCCCAGCCCGGTGGCTCTTTGCTCCACGAGCACGGAAATCCAACAAGTCCCGGCACAGAGCGGGGATGTGGAGAGGGCAGGAGAGGGGAGACCCCCGAACCCCAGCCCCAGCGGGACAATCCTCTGCTCTGCTCTCCCTCAGCAGGGCCATACAAAGATGTTCTCCCTCGCCCCCCAGCCCCTGTTTTCTGGGGTCCCTCTCCCTCCTCGCTGGGTTTGATATTTTTAATCCCTCAGCAGGCAGCGGGGCTTGGCAGCAGAAGAAAGCGGAGCGAAAAGGGAACAGAGCCAGCGGGGTTTGCCGGGGCTGCGATTCCCTCTGCTGGGAGCTCACGGGCCACAGCTCGAGCGAAAATCCGCCTCAGCCTCGCAGTTACTCATCCACAGGGGTTTGGGAGCTTTTTCTTCAAAGGAAACCAAAAACTCGGAGCCCTTCTGCCCCTCCTGTGCACGCAGAAGGGCTTTGCACAAAGGTGCATTTCTGTCAATACACTGATAAATTTATAATAAGTCTCCATTTAAGGCTGGGAGATCCCGGCCGCTGCAGCAACGCCATGGAAATTTTGACTTCCTTCGCTCAGAAGTTGCAGCAGAACCTTTTTTATTCTGTGAAAGCTGTAACTTTGCCCGTTTTGGGACACCTCAGGAACTCCTGGGGAGGCCGAGAGAGGCTGTTGGTGGTTTCTCATCCTACACCAGGCACTACCCTGGACCCTGACGGCCTTTTCCAGCCTCAGCGATGCTGTGACTGCGGCTCCGTGGCCGGGATTTTGTGGATTTCGGGATAATTCCGGGACCCAGCGGGAGGCGGCGCAGGGCGGCGGCAGCACCTCCGGCACGCTGGGGGGCGCCGGGCAGGACGCGCCGGAAGCCGGAAGCGCCGGGAGCGCCGGAAGGCGGAAGCGCGGGCGGGGCGCGATGGCGGCGGCGGTGTCGGCCCTCAGCAGTTTGGGGGTGCCCGAGGCCGATGTCGGGGTGAGGAGGGGACGGGATCGGGCGGGGCGGGAGTCCCGGCTGCCTCCCGGGGCCGCTGGCTGAGTGCGGGTCGTTTCAGAGCTCGGAGGAGGAGGAGGAGGAGGAGGCGGGCCCCGGCCCGGCCGCGGCGGCGGCGGCGGAGCAGAGACGGGAGGAGCGGCTGCGCCGGTTCCGGGAGCTCCACATGAAGCGGGTACGGGGGACGGGACCGGGACCGGGCAGTGCCTGCCTGGCTCTGGGGGACGGGATTTGGTGGTTCTGGGGTTTCGTGGAGCTGGGCCTGGTCAGTCTGGGGAAGATTGAGAATGGATCCCGTCAATCCACTCAAATATCCCCCGGGGATGTCACGGAATGGTGCCAGGAGCAATGAGCATAAACTAAAACACGACATGAGGGTGGCAGAGCCCTGGAACAGCTGCCCAGAGAGGGCTGGAGTCTCCCTCTGTGGGGACATCCCAAACCCACCTGGAGGTGTCCCTGTGTCCCCTGCTCCGGGTGACCCTGCCTGGGCAGGGGGTTGGGCTGGGAGATCTCCAGAGGTCCCTCCAACCCTCAATATTCTGGGGTTGTTTTATGTGGTTTTGTGCCCCCCCGGGGGTTTGGGTTTGTTCTTTGTGCTCGAGTGGTGCCGTGTTTTGTTCCAGTACGAGGCCTGCAAGCTGAACAGCCAGGAGGTGGTGGAGGAGGACAAAAGACTAAAGTTGCCACCGAACTGGGAGGCTAAAAAAGCTCGGCTGGAGTGGGAGCTGCAGGTGCAGGAGAAGAAGAAGGTAAAAAACTCCCTCACAGCCCAGGGGCCTGCAGGGACACACCGACAGCCCTGGGAGCTTGCACAGATGTCACCCCCCAGATCCGTGTCCTAATTAGCTCCTGATTGTTTAAATCGCTGTCCTGCCCTGGGGGTTGGCTGGGCCGAGCTGGGGAGCTGTAACTGGGTTGGATGCCTGGGTTTTTGCTGGAAGTGGGCTGCTCTTTGTGCCGTGCAGGAGTGTGCAGCCAGGGGGGAGGACTACGAGCGGGTGAAGCTGCTGGAGATCAGCGCCGAGGACGCCGAGAGGTGGGAGAGGAAGAAGAAGAGGAAAAATCCTGATCTGGGATTCTCAGGTAACGGCTCAACTCCACAGCTGTGTTCATAATGAACACCCGTGTTGGTATTTGGGGTGAAAAGTGAACAGTGAGATCAAACCCTTCACACCCTGCCCCCAATTCTGTCCCCAGATTATGCGGCGGCGCAGCTGCGCCAGTACCAGAGGCTGACCCGGCAGATCAAACCCGACCTGGAGCAGTATGAGAAGCTCAAGGAGCAGTAGTGAGTCCTCATTTCAGTCCTCTGGTACCACCTGTGGGATTTCTGAGTGATCAGCAAACACTGAACTCTGAAACTCTTCCCTGTGAGGGTGGGGAGGCCCTGGCAGAGGTTTCCCAGAGCAGCTGTGGCTGCCCCTGGATCCCTGGAGGTGTCTGGGGCCAGGTTGGATGGGGCTTGGAGCCACCTGGGACAGGGGAAGGTGTAGGGGTGGGACTGGATGGGCTTTAAGGTCCCTCCCAACCCAAACCCTTGTGGGATGCTCAGAGACCCCAGAGCACTCCCCAGGTGTGTAACTGCTGTCCCACTGCTCTCCTCCAGCGGGGAAGCCCTGTACCCCACCTCGGACAGCCTCCTGCACGGGACCCACGTGCCCTCCAAGGAAGGGGTGGACAGGATGGTGGCAGACCTGGAGAAACAGTGAGTAACCGGGAGAGAGGGGTGGGGCAGGGGCTGGGGGTGCTGCAGCCCCCGGGGCTCAGCCCCTGCTGCCTTCCAGGATTGAGAAGAGGGAGAAGTACAGCCGGAGGCGGCCCTACAACGACGACGCCGACATCGACTACATCAACGAGAGGAACGCCAAGTTCAACCAGAAGGCCGAGAGGTTCTACGGGAAATACACGGCCGAGATCAAACAGAACCTGGAGAGGGGCACGGCCGTGTGAGCCTGCCTGGCACAGCCCACTCCTGCCACCTCTGTCCCGGTTTTTACACAGTTTTAAGTTGTATCGAAAGTCCATTGTAGCTGTTGCTTTCTCAGCTCAGTGGTGTTTAGCGTACTAGAGGTAATTTGTGTAATTCAGCTATAAATAGCTTTTACTGCAGCTTGTGCCGTTCGTGCTCTATTAAATAAAGGCCCTTTGGTGTGATCTGGAGGTGGTGTTTGTTCCTCAGGGCTGTTTACCAGCAGGATAAGAGCAGTGTGACGTTTCACCCTGTCCCGCCCAGCCCCAGGGTGGAACTCCCCCCTGGCAGTGCAGCTGTCCAGCCTCACCCACAGGGACAGGATAAACACGGGATCCTCCCAACCATTCCAGGGTTTCTTAAAGAAGCTTCCAGACATGACTACTCAAATTCAGTTTATTTTACTAATAATTTATTTATACAAAACCCGAGTTTAACCAATTACTGCCAGTCCTTGCAACAGCCCCTTGGCTTCCTGAACTCCTTTCTCCTGGAGCAGAGGTCCACAACGCTCCTGCCCCCTACACCTTTTCCTTCCTCCCTCACAGGGAGCCTTTGGAGGCTGCTTCTGAAGCAAACCAAATAAATACAATCCCATAGTGACTCGAGTTCGGCATCAGAAGGGACAATGTGACAGTGGGAAGGGCCATGGCTTCTGTGGCAGGCAGGTAAAATCCTACAGAAACTTTCCACTTCCAGAGGGGTACCCAGGGAAGGAAGAGGCCCTGAAGGAGGCAGGATCCACAACAGCTCTGCTGTGTCACACCTCGTGAGGAGCTGGGCAAGTGCAAGCTAAACCCAGAAATAACCACGTAGAGCACGGGTCTAACACCTCACACACTCAGCCAGTGCAAAACTAAACTTTATTCACTTGAAGTAAACAGTTACACAATGTAAATCCAGGTGTTCAAAGAACAGCTACTCAACGATGGTTTAGAAAAAGTTACCCACCTGCAAGTTCTAGTCCAATAAAGCAATACAAAATATTTACAAATATACACAAGATTCCCATCTGTGGCTTCTGGATCTGTGTGCTCTCTATCTGAAAGAGAAACCTAAGATTCCAAAAATTAAGACCTCAAAATAAATACTCAGTATTAACAAATCTTCAAGCCCATCAGAAATCTCCATCTCTCTACTGAGGGGTGTGAAGTGCTGCAGTCCGACAGTGACTCCCATCAGCGTGCCCGGAACAGGGAGCTTTTGGGTGAGAAGTTCAGGAATGTTTTCTTCTCCTCCTTCTTGACAGGAATCCACTGCCCATAGGGGCTTCCCTTCCTGTCATCCTCTCTGGGTGGAGAAACAACTGGCTCCTTAACAACAACATGGCTCACTGGCTTCTGCAGGGCAGGCTTGGCCATTGTGTTCTGGAAGAAAAAAAAAAAAAAAAGACATTTCCTGTAAGAAAAGGAGCTAAAATCTGTCACTCTTCAAAGGGTTTGTCTGTACTGATCACATAAATCATGGAAGTGTTTTCTCTCCAGGTTTTGGAATTTCTGATGCTTATACTGGGTATCAATCATGTGCACTTATGCGAAATCCCTGAATCCTGAGCTTGCATTACTAAAACATGGAACTTGAAAGAAGTTGTGTTTTAAACTAGTTCTAGTTTTAAATTGTTCATGTTGAGGGTAAAAACCTGTTTCAAACACACTGCTGAGGTGTATTCACAGTGCTCTACCAACTCCTCCAGAGAACTCATTATCAAACGTCAAATCCCTTCTGTTACCATTCTTATGATCTTTATTTGGGAAAAGCCTGAGCCAGGAGGGCTGAAGCGCAGGAATTCCATGCTGGGCTGTCACTTACATTAGGGCTGAAGGAAATGCTCCTCTGTATGGCTGCTCTCTCCATGCCACCCTTGGCCACGTCCTCAGCTGCACTCCCAGGTTGCTAAAGAAGAGCACACACAGCTTAAGTGGGGATCCCTCAGCCAGGGAAGGTCAGGCAGTCACTACACAGCACAACTTTCTGTGGAGCGTTTCAGGTATTTAATCTAAAGTAGCTGTAAAGCTACAGCAGAGCAGTGCTGAGCCCCACTGAGAGCAGTCAGCATCTGACCAAGGCAGCTGTGCCAATTCCCGTGGGAATGGAGGCAATTCCACGCCCCAGTTACGGCTCAGAAAGGACTCAGAGTCACAGCACAAGCTGCCACACCAGAGCAGTGACACAGCAGCAGGTGCTGCACAACCATCCTGCAGAGCTTTGGAGAACGACAATAAACTTATCTGCAAGTGATGCAGGCCTCTTCTTCTGTACTCTCTCAACATCTGGAATATATTGCATACATTTATGAAAGGGATGCCTGTACCATTTGTGTCAAACCCTCAGCAAATTCACTTCCCTTTCTAACAGCAGCATTGCAGTTACTGCAGGTTTGTATTTACTGTGCTCAGGGTAACACACCATGACAGAACCAAACTAAAATTCACTTTAAGCTGCTCCAGTTTCTCCCTCCCTTCAATTCACAGCAGCTACAGCCCACAAAGTCCCTTAATTACCACCAGATTTTCTTCCTCATGTCTGGAACCATAGTCATGATTTCTATAAGACAGAAATAAAGTATGTAAAATGCATTGTGTGCTTGGGTATGGAATTTCTGGGAAACAGTTTGTTGCACATGAAAAACTTTTAACAGTTAAAAAAAGGCAGAGAGATTTAACCTTAAAAAAAGGAAAAAAAACCCAAAAAACCCGACACTATTCACTAGGTTTGGCAAGGACACTCTTGGTTTTAGGTCAGAAAGGCATAAACTAGTGGAATTAATGGGAAATATCCCATTAGGAGAACAAGTCAAAGGAACAAGTCTCCTCTCCTTCCCCACCTGTCCCTACTGGACACTCAGGGGATCAACCACCTCTGACCGGGCCTTTGTGCTTCCAGCTTAAGGCAAAGCCTCGAGGTTTCTGGAAAAGTTTTTGTTCAAGAGTTTGAACTCATAAGCACAACCTCCACAGTTAAGCTACAACACAGCCATGCAGACAAGTCTAAGAGGTGTTTACCTTTTCAGGGAGAACACTCCATACTTACCTCAGCTGACTCCGTGGCTTCCTCACGCTTCTGCTTCTCAGTTTTGATCTCTTTGGCAGGAGCAGAGATCTTCAGGCTCGCTGGCAGGACAATGTTATCTGTTCCCAGGGCTTTGGCAGCATTGGCTTTTGCAATTTCCAGGAGTTCCCTCTTGTCTAGAAGAGGAAGGAATGAAAAAAAAAGTGCTTTGTGTCATGTTAAAACCCACACACATCTACTCAAACAAGCCTAAAACCTGCAGGTTTTGCACCTATGCAAGCATCAACTGGGACTGATTTCATCATCACAGCCTGTTCCCAGTGCCAATAATGTTCTGAAGAACAATTTTTGTTAAATACATTTGTCCAACCACACCGAGGTTTTCCTTCACTTGGGCTTTACAAACCCAGCAAGCAAAGGAGAATCTGCTTGGTTCAAACAAAACCTGTTTTTAGGCTCTCACACAAAGGAAATCTTAAAAAAACCCCAAAGTACCTTTTTCACTGAGGTGCAGAGGTGACCTACTCCGGGACCGTGTCCGGGACCGGCTCCTCCAGCTCCTGTAGGCCTCGGGGTAGATGGTTCTCCCAAAGCCGTAGTACCTCCTGCCCCTGGAGCGCGACCTGCTCCTGGAGTAGGAGCGCCTGTAGTAGGCCCTGCCGCGGGACCAGGAGCGGCTGCGGGAGCGGTGCCGGGGCGGCGAGCGGGGGTAGCGGTGCCGGTAGTGCCGGGGCGGGTACCGGCTCCGGTAGCGCCGGTAGCCGCGGGAGTGGCTCCGGGAGTAGGAGCGGGAGTAGTGCCGGGAGCCGTTGCGCCGGGGCCGGGAGCGCGAGCGGGACCGCGAGCGGCTCCAGCTGCGCGAGGAGGCCGAGGAGGAGCTGCTGGAGCTGGAGCTGCACGAGGAGCGGCTGGAGGAGCGGCTGGAGGAGCTGGCGCAGCTCCGCTTGGACCCCACTGACGACTCCCTCTTCTTGGGCGAGCTGAGGGTCAGGTCATCCATGAAACCCGTCATGTCGTCCGTTTTCCCAGCGTTCATCTTCTGCACGCTCTCAGCGGCCGGTTCGGGTTTGGCTGCTGCTCTGCAGTGCCCAGTCTCTGTGCCTGTGGGGTGGGCAGCGGAAGGTCAGCATTTGTGGGCATCACGGCATTTCCTCAGCAAAAACAAACGCGGTGACGCACGGACAGCAAGGGCAGGGATGATTAAACACCCCAACAGCCCCCAGCCAGCTTCCAGTAACAACTGAGTTCTGCAACTCCCTCTGCTGCAGTCAGGCAGAAAACTGAGATATGAGGTTGTATGAAAAAAGAAAGGGTTCAGTTTAAACCATGAGTAGCTCTGTGTGGAATTGCAGAGGGAGGTAAGTTTGTGTGGCTTTTATGTGTAATTCCTTTTACAGTACATTTTTTCGCCCAAAGAGGAGGAAAACCTTGACATTCTTGAAAAGAATTTTCAGGGTATTTTATTTTCCATCTATCCTAAATGCAGCCCATTGCATCCACGATACGAAATAACCACTTGCCTTTCAGATCAGAGTTCTCTGCTACAGCTCTGTGGAGGTTCTTACTCCAACAAGGGGAAATGAAAGTACCTTCTGTAAGTATAAAACAGCTAAAATCTTGCCTGCATCATGTCATAAAACTCCTGGCACACAGCTCCACACATCCCAGCGTATGCAACAAGCTGCTGTTAAAAATGTTCCACTTAAACAGTGCAAAAGCCGGGCGATGATTCAGTGGCCGTGACTCGTACAGGACGCAGCGCTCGTTATGGCTCTATATTAATAATTAAAATGGCTGTCCCTGGAGTGGCAGCCATTTTATAGCTACAAAGGTTACTCGGGGTAAGGATCTTATCACCAGACTTAAGCCCTGACTTACGTAACCAGTTTACAGTTTAGGGAAGCTTGCTTTAACACGGAATTTCTATTTAGTGCTCAGTGCAAAGCGAGGTTAGGCAATAAGTCCAACCCCCTCACTGAAATCTGTAACTTAAATTCCGTGAGAGTTGTCAGACGCTCTTCTCTCGCTATTACTCCAGGTAAAGTTTCACTACTTCACCTCTACACAAGGGCCAAGGTCACACGGCTGGAACGGTAAGAAGACAAATCCCGAAGTGCCGCCTGGCACTGCCAGGCCCCTCCCGGCCCGGGGCCAGCCCCGTCCATGGGGGCCCATCGCGGGTACCGGCCCCCCCGCCCCACCGAGTCCTCAGGAGTCCCTCACTCACCGCTGGGCGCCGCCGGGCACGCCCCGCGCTGGTTCCCCTGAGGCACCTGGGCGCTCCTGGAATAAAATAAATAAAAATCCATGAAAACCCACCCGTGAGCGATTCACGGCCCTCACTCCGCGGCGGCCACCGCGATCGGCCTCTCCCGCCTCCTTCCCCCCCGCTGCCCCCCGGCCCGCGCCGCTCCGCCGCCTCACCGGCTCCAGCCGGCCGGGCTGCCCCCGCACGGGTCCTGAGGGGAGAGCCCCGCTTCGTGAGTCACTCCCATAGCGCCGGGCCCGCTGCGCCAGCCGCGATAGGCGATAGAGCCGCGATAGAAGCAGGACAGAACGGGAACAGAGCCGCAACTCGAACGCGCCCCCGCCCGCTCCCGCCGCCCGGCAGCGACTGAGGGCCAACCCCGAACCTTCCAGAACGCCCCTCCCGTTACGCAACCCGCGCGCTCACGGCGCACGCGCGCCCCACCCCCCCCAACGCCGGCCCCGCCCCGGCGCCTGGGACACGCCCCCCACCCCTGCGCGCGCGCGCTGCGCCTGCGCGCGGCCGCCGCCGCCGCGTCCCGTGACGGTGCGCGGGGGATGCGCGGGGCGCGCACGGTGCGGGATGCGCGGGGGATGCGCGGGGGATGCGCGGGGGATGCGGGGACGGCGGTGCGGGGGGTGCGGGTGCGAGGGGAGGCGCGTGGGGACGCGCGGTGCGCGCCCCGTGGCTGCGCGGGGTGCGGTGCGGGGAGGTGCGGGTGGGGGATGCGCGGGGTGCGATGTAGGGGGATGCGGGATGCGCGGATCGCTGGTGCCCGCGGGGTGCTCGGGTCGGGGGTGCGTCCCGGTGGGAGCCGCCGGTGGAGGTGCCCGGGGGGCTCGGGCGGGAGCTGCGGCCGGCCCTCGGCTGTGCCCCCCGCGCAGAGCTGCGCTCCGCTCCCGCCGGTTTCCTGTGAGACAGAACCTCCCTTTTCCTCCCGCAGTTGTTGGCAGTGCTGAACCATGTCCGGGTTCCTGGAGAGCCTGCGGTGCTCCGAGTGCGGTGACTGGGGCGAGAAGCGCAACACCATCGCCTCTGTGGCCGCGGGGGTGCTGGTACGGCCCCGCCCTGCTCGGGACTTTGACTGCTTTTGGCTTTTCTGTCCTAAGATAAAAATTATGAGCAGTTTGAGAGTCTCTTCTCCGGCGTTACAAGTGGAAGGATGTGAGGAAACGGCCTCAAGTTGTGCCAGTGGAGGTTTAGGTTGGATAAAAGGGGAAATTCCTCCACTGAAAGGGTGCTCAGGCAGTGGTGGAGTCACTGTTCCTGGGAGTGTTTAAAAAACACGTGGATGTGGCACTTGGGGACACGGTTTAGTGGTGACCATGCTGGTTTGGAATTGATGATTTTAAAGGGCTGCTCCAACCACAGCAATTCCAGGGAAAGGAAGAACAGGGATACATTGTATAGCAGCAGAGTTACTGACAAAATCTGGCCTGGTTTCCTCCATCCATTTTTTGTTCAAATTTCAGTTTTACCCAGGAATGAACTGCTGGAGTGGGTAAATCCCTGGCTTTGCAGTCAGCTGGATCCCAAACTGACAGCAGAACTAATGGTGTTACCAGTTTAGTCTGGGTTGGAGGCTGTAAGGGTGATTTTAAACATTGATGTCATTTTTAAGCCATTGCGTTCTCCCTTTCCCCCCAGTTTTTCACAGGCTGGTGGATCATCATCGATGCAGCTGTGAAATACCCTCAAGTGGAAGACTTCAACCATTCCTACCATGCCTGTGGGGTCATAGCCACCATTGCATTCCTGATGTAAGGATCCACCACGCTCCCAGCAGTTAATTTGTGCTTTAGAAGGAGAGGTTTAATGCCATTTTTGTCCTGTTTTCCCAGGATCAACGCGGTGTCCAACGGGCAGGTGCGGGGGGACAGTTACAGCGAGGGCTGCCTGGGCCAGACAGGTACCTGGGGTGGGGCTGGGGGGCACAGCCATGGGGACACTGAGCCTGAAGAGCTGTGCCAGGGGGGATTTGTGGGGCTGGGGTGTCCCACAGGCACAGAACATCCCCCATCCCCTTCCAGGGGCTCGGATCTGGCTCTTCATCGGTTTCATGATGGCTTTTGGGTCCCTCATTGCTTCCATGTGGATCCTTTTCGGGGGCTACGTGGTTAAAGGTAAGACCTGACCCTATTTTTGAAAGTTTAAGGTGTTTTAAATGACTCCTGAATTTTAGAACTGGTATTTAGAGGGCTTCTGGGCAGGCCCAGTTTGAATATTCTCCTAACCCTATACACCACTATCCTGTATTATTACTGTTGGGATGGATTTGATCTATTGCTAAGTACAAACTTCCCCTCCAAACCCAGCTCTTGCCCAGCTGGGAACTCCATGGATATAATTAAACTGCTGCAGTTTTAAGGGAATAATTCCCTGGGTGAACACTTACTCCCAGAATACAAATTACTGAGTTCCTGCACATTGCTCCCAAAGCCTCTCTGCTAAATTAGCACAAGGGAAAATGACATGTCAGAAATGGGATATGCTTGAAAATTACTTCAGAAAAAAATGATGGGGATTTTTTTCTCTTAGAAAAAACAGTGGTGTACCCAGGAATAGCTGTGTTTTTCCAGAATGCATTCATCTTTTTTGGGTAAGACTGTCCTCTTTTATTTGTTTCCTATTTAATTGCCTTTTAATGATAAAAAACTGAAACTTGCTGTGATCTGGTTGGTCCTGAAGTCCTGTTTTGTAACCAGACCTGTGTGAATAAACTGGGATCTGTCTGCACAGGTTTCACTCAGGAACTGGATTAACAAATACCCCGATTTGCTCCTTGAAATCCTGTGTTTAAAACAAGAGGAATCTGATTTGTGGTGTCCCTTGGTTGTGTTCACACAGGGGCCTGGTCTTCAAGTTTGGTCGCACGGAGGATTTGTGGCAGTGAACCCCCCTGGAGTGCCCTGGGGTTTGGCTGCACCCCCCAAAGTTTTGTAAAACCATTTTGTAAACCTTCCATTGTGTCTAAAGAGAAATCAAGGAAAGCTGAAAGCACTAAATCCAGCTCTATTCTGTTTATTTTTTTTACTCTTGTACGTCCACTTCAGTTTTGTGGTGTTTTTGAGAAATGTAAAATTGCTACAAACAACAGTGGAGTCACTTTTCTAAAATGATGTTTGTTACAAATAAAAGGAGAGTGGAATATGGATGTGTTTAACCAGCTGTTTCTATGATGTTATTTACAATCCAAAACTTACTAAAAATGCTTTAAAACAACCTTTTAACAGATACTTATTAAATATTTCCTATATCTGGACAATATAACCATTTCTCCAATTTCAAAGCTTGCTGGTGTGTGGCTTTTCTTGTGTAATACGGAACTGTGGTGGTTTGGGATTTCTTTTTCCCCCCATCCCTGAATATTTCATTTATCCTGTGGTGAAAAGAGGAAGTGTCTGGGAAGTAACAACTCACAGTTGTGTGTAGAAGGTGTGGGCAGCTGCTGAACTCCTGCTGGCTCTTTTGGGAGCTGGGAACAAGGAAAACTGGCCCTTCCTCTGCAAGTCTGCATTCCTTGGAAGCTGTCTCCCTTTGTAGCTGCAGGGATCTGCTCATCCCAGTGAATGAATGAGGTCAGTGAGCCTCATCAAAGGACTCAGCCTTGTCACGAGTTCCCTCATTCATTCCTCACAAGGGTGCTGAAGAAAGAAAAACAGCCACATTTTCACTCCTTTATTAGGTAAGCACTTCTGGAAGATTTTCTATGTCAACTATTTTTGAAAGTGAGAAACACCGAGGATCACAATTCACTTAAAAATGAGGCTTCACTTGCAGAGAATCCTCTGTCCCCAAAGTCCCTGCACTTCCAAAACTGGGTGCATTCCCCCAGTCCCCCTGTGCTGCTCCAGGCTGTCCCCTCCCAGACACTGCCCTGAGCTCTGTCTGTGTTTTACACTTGGCAGCAAACCCCAGGGACTGCAGCAGCACCATCCACAATTGAACTTCTCGCCATCAGAACCTCCCAACATCCAACCCCAGCCACGTAATGCCAGATTTTTCCAGGAGTTCAGTCTGGCAGGATGCAGAGTTCTGGCCCTGCTCCAGCTCACTCATCAAATCCTGGCTTGTCAAGGCCTTCAGCAGAATCATCTCAGCTTAAAAAATTGAGTGCTTTGCTAGATAAGAAGTGCTCCTGGAAAAATGACACTGTAAAATCCATCATTTTAGCTTGTAAACTCGGGAGCTAAAAATAGTTTAATGTTTCCAAGCATTTGGGTTGATAAGCCATGAATGCAGCCAACTTTTTTGTATATATCTTACAAAAATATTTAAGGTAAGGCCAACAAAGCAGAAAAGCTGAATGCATTTTAAGTTTGCATCTGTGAATTCACACTCTATCTTTCAAGAATAACTAGAACAGTTTAATTTCTTGAGTGTCCATTGGGGAGGCTTTTGTGGGCCTGAGAATTGATATTTCAGTGCTCTTTGAACCCATCGTAGCTGTTCAGTTTTTCTGGTGACAGAGGAAAGTCTTATCTGTCAGCTGGGATCCTCCATTCAAAATCCAACAGACAAGTGGGGAAACTGTGAAGACAAACATTCTTGTATCAGAACATATCAAATCATCACAGAAAAAACCCTTAAACCAAGGGAAAATCTGATTAGAAGCTTATTTTCACCCATTATTCCTGTAATTCAGATACAGCCTCACATCAGCACCTAAAGGTGCCCAAGGCCTGTTTGTGCATCAAAATGTGCTGGGAAAAGGAATAACCCTTTTTCCCCCTTATTTTTAATTCAAATACCTGGAGTTCTTCATCAAGGTGCTAAATGAAATCCCCCCACAGGGAATCTGACATGATTTTGAAACTCACCTCCCAATAAAATTGGTCATCAAAGTACTTTGAGACATGCAGAGTCTTAAGCAGTTTGGTGTTTAAGATTAGACCTGTTGGTAAAAAGAGAGATATCCAAAATAAACAGCAGGGAAAGGGGAGGATTGTGTGGAAAAGGAGGTTTCTTGGTAACATTTATCCAAATGTACCAGATCAAAACACAAATTCAGACCTAAATCCTTCAGCAGAGCCCCCTGGCTCAAGCTGGCCTTAAATACAAAAAGAGGCTTGCCAGGATCAAGGCTTGGGATATTAAAAATGAATTACTTTCGATAAAACCCCATTTAACAGCTGCTAGATTATAAAAATACATCAAAATGATGAATTTCTTGCATCAGAAGTGCCTGTGTATTTAAAATAATCTGTCTTATCAGCACTGCTAGTTTGGGATCTCTGATGGGAATCTCTGGATTTTTGAACAATTGGGTAAACACTGAATGTTTGGTTATTTCAGATGGATGTTTTCTAAAAATCTGTTCATACTTCATTACATTGAAAGTAATGCAAAGGTTTAAATAAATTAAAACACACCCAAAAAATCAATGTAGGGTGTATTTCCCAGCAATTTTCATTGGCCATTTCCCTGTTACTCCAGACAGAATTAGGGGCTGTGGAAAAGCAGCAGCTGCCACAAACCAGAGCATCCCACGGGAGCCACGTGAGTGCTGCTGCTCCCAAAGCAGCAAAAAGTCCCAAAAATCCCAAAATCTCCTGATCAAAGGGCTGCAGCTGGGCTGAGGCAGCTCCTGATGTTATTGAAACTGTGCACATTTGCACCAAATGGCCTAAAAAGTGACAAGCCCCAGATTGGGGCATCTTCTGTCACTAAGACAATACCCAAATGTGGAAGTATTTTCATCTTCACACCTCTCCTGTCTGCAGTTTGAAGGCAGCTGTTAAACCTTGGTTAAAATAAAACTTCAGCACTGAAAGAATGGTGCTGCTGGGTTATTTCTTCTCCTTCAAAAGCCTGGCTGGGAAGAGTCCCTGGTATTCATGTTTCCATTTATTCCACAAGTAATTTACCCATAGAAACTTGCTCCAAGGAAATAAAGAAATTCCTGCAATGTTTCAATACTGACCTGTAATCAAACCTGTTATCAAGGCAGTGCTGATGGTCTGGCAGAAGGCACCAAGGTCAACAAAGACCAAATAACCCAGACTGAAAAGCAAAAAAAAAAGTGTTTCACCTTTTACAGTTGCTGAATTCAGCATTGAGACCACGAATTAATCTACAGAGCAGTTCACATCAAAATCTCTCACAGAAACTGTAATTCTCACAAAATCTCTCACAAAAACTGCAGCTGCAGGGAGATGTTTTAGGAGCACACCAGAAGCCTAATACAGACTTCGGAGGATGTATTTTGCCCATCTTTTGGTATTAAAACTTCATTAAATTTGTTTCATTAAGAACTTGAGAAGTGTCAGGCCTTCATGCTGCACTCTGATTTCTGCCTCCCTCCTAAGCTCCCCAAACCCTAAAATGAGCCTTGGAAGGAGGCACATGCCCAGCCTTCATCTCCTGTGTCTGCTCTATTTAATATCAAACAAAAAGAGAGACAGAAAACAGGACTCAAAGCTGACGTGAAAGTTTTGACCCAAAGTTTGCTCAACTCCCAAATTCCTCATTACTGACTTTTTTTTGTACTTCAGGGATTCTCTTGGGTTACCTGATATAAATAAAACAATGTATCTGTGATGACATTCAGGCTCTCTGGATGTCTGAGAACTCTTCTCAGGGCACGCTGCAGTAATGATTATTTATCTTTACTATTTAAAACAAGAATTTATGTACCTGGATAAATTATTCCATTGTGTATAAATGCCTTCTACGACACAGAGAACAACGGCGGCCACAGCTCCAAGCACAGCAGGCAAACCAAAAGTGAAATGAACTCCAGAAGTATCCTGAAGCTTGAAAGCAGGATTAAAGCACCTCTGGGAAGAAGAAAAGGTTTAATTGATACCCAGAAACACAAGTTGGTAATTGCAGATCAGCTGTTGCAGACCTAGAGGATGAATTTGCTCTCACAAGTTGCAATCCTGCACTCTGCTCAGAACACCTCAGTTTTCCTAGTTTGGAATAGAGGTTTCCCTTGGGGTGTCCTGCATTGAAAAGAAGTTTATACAGCTTATACAAGAACCATTTCAGGGTTTGAGTAATACCTGTAAACAGTGAGATCCCAAGATGGTGATGACACTGCCAAGCAGCCCCAAAATCATGGCAATCCAAGGGTGCTGGATGCTGTGTGCTGTGTAACTGATAGTGACCCCTCCAGCCAGGACTGCACTGTGGATGTGAGTCTGTACAAGAAAACAACAAGAACAGGGAGTTAAGGGACTTTTTACAAGAGTTTGTAGTGATAAAACAAGGGGCAATGGGTTTAAACTGAAAGAGGGAAAGTGTAGATTAAATATGAGGAAGGAAATGTTCCCTGGGAGGGTGGGGAGGCCCTGGCACAGGGTGCCCAGAGCTGTGGCTGCCCCTGGATCCCTGGAAGCGCCCAAGGCCAGGTTGGATGGGGTTTGGAGCAACCTGGGATAGCGGAAGGTGTCCCTGCCCATGGCAGGGGGTGGGATGAGATGATCTTTAATGTCCCTTCCCACCCAAACCACTCTGGGAGTCTGTGACTGTCAGGCTGAAACCCTGGACTTGGTTTCAGTTAACAGCTCTTGTATTTTAGTGTATACTGAGGGTAACAGAAAATCTCTTCTAACAGAAAAACCCCATGCAGGGTTTTCCCTCATCCTTACCATCCTGAATTTGCCATCCCTGGAGGTCAGAGCAGACAACATGAAGGCAGCCACAGCGCTCACTGCGAGGGCGAAGTAGGTGTTGAGCACTGCTTTGTTCTTGGAGTCAGCCAGGATAGAATTGAAGCTTGGCCAGAACACCCAGACAAACACCGTGCCTTGGGGACAAGGACAAGAGAACCGCAGGGAACCCATCACTGCCTGTCTCTGGAGGGCTCCAGCCCACAGCATGCTGTAATTCCCAGACATTTCCCAAAGCAGAGCCTTCCCCAAGACCAATCCCAGTGAGGAACTGTCAGTGTCACACTTCCATGACCACACAGGCTTCTCTAACAGGAATGAAAACAGGTTCTTCTGCTTCTGTGCCCCTAATTGTCAGCATTTGGGAACGCCAGCCTTCACGGAGCAAGTGCCCTCCCTGGCAGGATGCATTTTTCCAAGCACGCCTAGGGATGCACGTGCACAGAGCAAATTCCAGCCAGCAGAGGGAAGTCGGTGGCCTCAAAGCACCTCAGGTTGATCCTACACGGGCCTGTGCCCCTGGGCTGTGCACAGACACCAACACAACCAACCAGCAGTTCCTTTGGCATTGTCCACTTGTTGTATTTTGTTTCCAGCCCACTCCCATTGCTGATGTTCCCCACCCCAGAGTACCAGACCCTTGTGCAATCCATCTGACAGTGACATCTGATGAGCTCTTGTCCAAGACCACTAACAAGTGACACAGGCATTGTCACTATGAGGCACAAATCCAGTTTCCAGCAGCCCTGGCAGGTACTGATTTTGTACCAGCTTGTCTGGGCTCCTTGAAATCCAATTTCCATTGCTAATATCCATGATTTCAGTGCACCAAGGCAGAGATAACCCTGCCTCAGACTGGAGAGGCCATTTCAGCAACTCTAAACTTATGGAGGCACTGAGGACTAGTGAGATGATTCATCCTATTCCCATTGATGAGGCAGTTAGTCAGTCACAAATATAAATATCTATAAAATCTACTGGAGCATTCTTATGAGTATCTGCTCAGCTCTGGAAATAAACACCAAACAAGAACTCCAGGGACACAAAAATAGCAGCATTTAAATTTTGTATTCCCTAAACTGGGCAAACACTGACTGAGAATGAGACTCTGTGGACCCCTGCAGGAAGCTCTGAGTTCAGCTGGTGGCAGTTGCACTACAGAAGTTGTGATAATAAAGACACCAAAATGCTTCCACAGGAAAAGGAATGGAAGTCCCAGACACTCAGCCTGTCCTCCCCCAGCTCCTCTCTCGTGGGCCTGCCTATATCACACTCCCCACCCTTCACCAGGCTTTATCTTTTTATTTACGTTACCAGCAGGGACTGCCTCTTTATATCTCTGAGCACCACCTGGCGAAACAGCCTGAGCTGGGACCGGGGAGCTCTGCTGAAGCACAAGTGATGAGCTCAGCTTTGGCACACAGTTCCTCACCAGCAGGCCTGGACAAGCCCAGGGGGACAGCTTGGCCAGGAAAGGGAGTGCTGAACCTGGAGAAGGAGCAGTTAACCTGGAGTAGCCTTTATGCTGAGATGACAAAAGCAAACCGAGCCCCGGCTGCAGCAGGAGTGGCCTCTGGGCCAGGTAGGAAAGTGGCCACTGTCACAAACCAGCAGTTTCTGTGCTTGGCTGCATGCAGAGCTGCATTTTGCATTCAAAACCCCCAACCCTCCCTATGTTCTCCCTGCAATCCCTTCTTCCAGCTGAGGCATTAAAGCCAAGGACTCACCCAGCATTGAGAACAGGTCTGACTTTGGGGTGCTCCTGTTCTTGTCCAGCCCTGGGGGTGGCTCAGGGAAGCGGGAGGTGACTGCCACACCAAAGTAGGCTCCAAAGAGGTGCACGTGCATCAGGGTGAGGTTGTCTGGGACCTGTGCCAACAGAATATTCACCGTTTGTGGGCTAATTCAGGCCACACAAAGCCTTTGCTGCAGCTCCTGACAGAGTTGTTCCAAAGTTCCAGTGACATTTCCCCCCGTGTATCTGAAAACCCCACCAGGGTACCTGCAGGAATGTCCTGTTGATGCATCTGCTCACAAAGAAGATGATTAATTCCACCAGGCTCATCACAATTAACTGCACAGGATTGGCCTTCCCCAGGACAGCCCCAGTGGAGATGGCCACAGCAGTCGTGCTCACCACAGCCTTCGTTAGGCTGCAATAAGGAAAGAAAAGAAAAATAACTCAGTATCAGGGTGACACCAGGGCAATAAAGAAGGAATGGCACAGAACAACGTACTTAAAAACCAAAAGCCCTCTAAAATGCCTGCAAACATGGCTCTGCTCGTTCGCAAACATGGCTCTGCTCGTTCCCAAACAGGCCCTATAAGGAGGCATTCACCTCCACGAGGAGCAATTGGCAGTTCTGGATTAGTCCAGCTCTAACATGAACTCATTACCTGTTCATTCCACCTTCACCTTGCTGTACCCAGAGGAAAGCTAATAAATCTTCTAACAGCACAGAGCACTGCACACCAAGAACAATGAGCAGGAAGTTGAGTCCAGTGCTGCTAAAGCCGTATCTTCTCAGAACCATCAGGAAAAAGCCAAATCCAAAAATCACCATGTGGTTGACATCTTGAAATTCTGCAGGACAGAAAAGACCAAGACAGCAGTGAAATTATTAATGCAGATTGGATTTCTGGTTAAAAAAAAATATCCATTAAAAATCACAATTAACTTAGAAGCCTTCAGATAAAAATGTAAGTGCGACTATTGTTTAGTACTTGGAAAGAATTCCAGAGCTTTCTTTCCAATCCGTAAGTAATCAAAGAAACAATATCCTTAACCCTGAGTTTATTCTTACAGAGTGATCTGAAAGCATGCCATAAGATGGGGGCTGAAAGGTTGAAAAACCCAACAGAAAACTGACCAAAAATGCAATTTAGTCTTGGATCCCCATCATACCTCTGATATAAACAAATTCCCACCACTCCTGGTGTTGAAAGAGCAATAAAACCATTCTACTTCTCACCACCAAACCCCGCTGAGTCCCACCCCTACTGCAGGGCACAACAGGAGCAGGGATTGTCCCTCCTTTCCCAGCAGGGTGCCAGGCTTACCTGGGTAGGACATGGATGTTGAGTAGATGTTACAATTATTTGTGAAGCAAAAGAAAACGTGGATGAGGAACAGAGTTTCCAGGAAAAGGATCAGCCAGGGCACGCTGCAGCGGAAGTTGAGGTAGCGGGAAGGCATCGTGCACTCGGTACATGAAGCACCAACACATGAATTATTCCTTTTCCCTATAAAAATGTCCCAGTGCCCTCACACCAATAGCAAAGGAGGCGTGGGAGGCCAGGAACGAGAACTCAGCGAGAGATAAAAAGCCCAAGAGGCGTGAGCAGGGAACAGCTCCTTATCTGTGGTGTGTCAGGAGCCCAAACTCACCCCAGCTCACACGGGCTGAGCTCAGAGAGTGCCCAGGGACACAGACACATCCAACTGCCAGCACTGCCCCGCTCCAGGACACCTCCCTTGGGGCATTCCCACTGCTGGGGGCCTGGCAGCTCAGCTAAAGGGCAGGAAAGCAGGACATGGACTCCTAAAAGCAGGATGTGGAAGATTATGCAGAGCCAATAACCGTTGACATCACAGCTCTGCAGCCACATCCCACAACAAAGCTTCTTCTACAGGATGGATCCAACCCAGCCCCAGGGAATCGGGGACCTGGGGAGATGCAGCATTTCCTCTGCCACTGTGGGATCAGCCTGTTGCTCACATACAGCCATGGGAACAGCTCCAGGGACACTTTATGAATCCATAGCATGAATCATGGAATGGGCTGGGTGGGAAGGGACCTTAAAGCTCATCCAGTGCCATCCCCTGCCATGGCAGGGACACCTTCCACTGTCCCAGGTGGCTCCAAGCCCCGTCCAACCTGGCCTTGGACACTTCCAGGGATCCAGGGGCAGCCACAGCTGCTCTGGGCACCCTGTGCCAGGCCCTTACCCCTCTCTGAATAAAGAATTTCTTCTTAATATCCACTCCAAGCCTGGCCTCTGGCAGTTTAAAGCCATTCCCCCTTGTCCTGCCATATAAAATCCCTCTCCCTCCCTTTTATAAGCCCTCTTTAGGCACTGGAGGAACATTTGTCCCTTCTCAGTATTCACGGTGCTTCTGTGAACTGAGCCCTCTTTGTTCAGGCAGTTCAGATTAAAGCACTGTAATTACACCTCAGCCTCTCTGCTCTGAGGCTGTTGCAAACCAAGTGCTGAGCTGGCACAGCACAGCCTGAGGAGTACCCAGAAACGGGGAGAAATGTGCTCAGAAACAGGGAAAAAGCCACCTGCTGGTGACAGGAACATTTATCAGGCAAGAATATACGCAGAGAACTCCCAGTTCACTTAAATTTTAGGACATTCCTCCTGCCAGCCCAGGCTACAGGGCACAATAATAGTTTTCAAGCCACCTGCGAAAGGTTTGGATTTGTGGTATAGCTTGAACCTTCCTCACAATATCAAACTGCTTTAACATCAAACTGCTTTAACATCAAAGCCCTTTCCCAGCTTTTATTTAGGCCTAATAAAGTTAAAATATCCCTACACCCATTTCAGAAACTCCTAAACAGCATCAAAAAAAACCCACCCTTTCCCAGGCATGCACAGCACTGCCCTGGCTTCAGAAAAACCCTGGTGCAGAAAGATCCACATTCAGGTCCTTTTTCTGTGAATTCTGTGACCCCGTGGGCAATTCAGACAGAACCAGAACACCCGGTGAACCTTCTCTAGACAGGGTAATAGCTCAAGCAGCAATTTAGGAATTAATTTAGCTAACACAGTGAGCCCTTCTGCTACCTGTTACTAAATCCCATCAGTGTTAACATCCAGGGAAAACACCCGAAAGGCGAAGAATTCACCTGTCTGTCTTCCCTCAGTATGACACATTGTAAAGCTGATACTCAGATTCGCAGCTTAAGCTTCCAAACAGAGACCAAAAGTTGGTGATCTCTGACAGGATGAAGCACAAAGTAACTTTTATGTTAGGATAAAAGTTCTTCCCCATGAGGATGGTGAGGCCCTGGCACAGGGTGCCCAGAGAAGCTGTGGCTGTCCCTGGATCCCAGAAGTGTCCAAGGCCAGGCTGGATGGAGCTTGGAGCAGCCTGGGATAGTGGAAGGTGTCCCTGCCCATGGCAGGGGTGGAATGGGATGATCTCCAAGGTCCCTTCCAACCCAAGGCAATCCGTGATGCTCCGATTCTAAATTAGAGTTCCACTACTAAGAAAACACCCCCATGATACAGCCAAGGGCGCAGCACCCTCCTGGGCCAGGTTTAACGCCGTTTTGAGCCCCGCACTCCTCACACTGAGCCCATCACTGCCCGACCCTTATTCTGGGAGATCCATCATCCCCTAGCAGGACGGTGGCACCCAGCCCAGCGCCAGGCGAGGTGGCACCGCCACCCTCCACCCAGCCAGGGCCGGGTGGGGCCCAGGCCGCGCTCCGGCCTCCCTCAGACGCGGCGCCGCCATTGTTCCCCTCACGGCTCCCAAAGACCACAGGGGCGACAGGCCCCGGGGAGGGGGCTCCGCGGAGGCTCAAGGCGCGGGCCCTGGGGCGGGGGCTTTGCCGGGTGGCCCGAGGGAGTGGAGGCCGGGAGCCGGAGCCCGGAGCGGGGCCGGTGGCGGTGCCCGGCCGTGACTCGGCAGCCCCAGCTGGCGGCGGCGGCGGCGGCGGCAGCGGCGGGACCCGCCCAGCCCCGCCCTACGCTGAACGCCCGCCCCCTCCCCACAGGCCGCCCTTAGGGACTGCCCTCCCATTGGCCGAGCGCAGGCTCATCCTGGCCCCTGATTGGCCTATCACCAGCACCGGACGTCTTTGGGCTGCGCGTCGTGCGCCGCGGTTGGTCCGATCGGTTGTCACTCATCAGTGCTCGTTATTTATTGGCTGGCGCGGGCCGTCAGTCGCTCCGGGGGTTATTTTGCCCTGCGGTGAGCCGGTAGCGCAGGCCGCGCTGTGGAGGCGGTGTCGGGCGTCACAAACTGTCACTGCCTGCCTTTGCACCTGAGACATAGTGTCCTCCTCACCAACTGCCGATTTGCCAGAGAGGCTGTCAATCAACCGTGAGAGGTGGCACCTCGGTGCTACGGTGACAGAGGAAATTGAGCCCTCCTTCTTCCGTTTCCGAGTGGATGGCTGAGCTGTCCTTTTATTTTTCTGTTCCTCTTCCATTGGGCAATTTCGTTGTCGGTCACCGCACGGGGCGGGAACCAGCCTGCAATACAGCAGGCGGGACGAGACCAAAGTCTGCATCTTAATTGGTCCCAAACCCATCAATCACAAATCTCCCTCTCTGATTGGATCACTAGGTTATCAATCAAGTCGGTGGGCGTGCCACGCGACTGCACGAGGTGGGAACAACTTTCTAGTGCCGCGAGTGGTCGACTCCACCGTCCGTCTGCCTTTCCACGCTGCCGATTGGTCAGGCATGCTGTCACTCAGGTGGGGTCAACCGTTTGATTGGTCAGCGGTGGGGAGGCGGGGCGCTGCGCGGCGGCTGCGCGGGGGGACACGGCGGGGAGGGACGGACCAGGAATTATTTTTATTTCTTTGTTTCCCGGGGAAAAAAAGAAAAAAAAAGGGGGAAAAAAGAGAAATAAACCAAAAAAAAAGGCCCCGCGCTCGGGAACCCCCCGCGGGGGCGGATGGTGCTGCCGTGAGCGGGGCGGGCTGGGCCGGGCCGGGCCGGCGGGATGAAGCGGCGGAGCGCGGACTGCAGCAAACTGCGGCGGCCGCTCAAGCGGAACCGCATCACCGAGGGCATCTACGGCAGGTACCGAGCGGCCGCCGCGGCGCCGGGAGCGGGCGGTTCGCGGCCCCGGGCCCCCCGGCCGCCCCCCCGGCCCTGTCACCGTCATGGCGCCCCGGTGCCCCTCAGGCGCTGCCCCGCCCCGGGCCCTCCGCGGCCCCCGGGGCTCCGCGGGGCCGGGGGGAGCTGCTGGCCAAGGTGCTGCCGGGGAGGGAGCGGCCAGAGCCGCCCTTGGGGTGCGCAGGCAGCGCTGGGGCCTTCGCCCTGTGTCACCCCCGGGGGGCTCCGCTGCGGGAGGGGGCTCGCGGCGGTGCCAGAGCCCCGAGCCTCACCTGTGTCTCCCCGGGGAGTTTTTCCCAGCGGGGTCTCACGGCTGGGGGCTCCCGGAGGTGCCAGAGCTCCGAGCCGCACGCTGCAGCCTCAGCCGGGGAGCTGTTCCCGGCGGGGTCTCGCAGCTGGACATTCCCCGAGGTGCCAGAGCTCCGAGCTCCCGCTGCAGCCTCTCTGTCTCCCCGGGAAGGTTCTCCCGGCTGGGCATTCCCAGAGGCTCAGCAGCGGTTCAGCAGCAGAACACCTGGGCTGCTGGCTCGGCTCCTCATGCAGGGCTTCAGAAAGTTGTTTTTCCCGTGCTGGTGGAGGTACCTGTGCGGTGGGGCTGCGGCGGGAGCTGTGAGAGCCATGGGAGCAGGAGCGTGTTTGGGAATTCCCGGAGCAGGGATGGATGGCCTGGTGTGGTGGGAACACAGCAGGTGCCCGACTCACCTCTGACCTGGGGAATGAGGAAACAAACAGTGGTGAAGTGAGATCCACGTGGGATGTGCCTCATCCTGGGAATCAGGATGTGTTTTCCAGGTGTTTACAGGCAGAACACACCAAAATGCTGATTTGTGTTCCAACACGGTCGCTGTGAGCCTGTTTCAAAGGGTATTTTAGAGCTCTCTTTTCCCGTGTTTGTCAAATTTTATATGGAATGCAATAATTCTGTATTTCTCAATAAGCAGGAGTTTGGGTCAGGAGAGGCTTTGAAGCTTGTGAGAGCTGTAGTAAATGTGCTGTCCCATTTCTGTTTCTAGTTCAGTGGGGTTGATGAATGCAGTGCCTGGAAACCTGAGCGAGCTCATACAATTCAGATGTTAACTTTGCATGAGGGAAGCAGCTGCTGGGGAGCTGTGACAGGAATAAAATTGTCCCAGTGTGCTGCTTATCCCACTTGTAGTGAATCTCTGCATGAGAGCAGAGAGTGTTTTGCTGTAGAGTTTCGGGTTGTGGGAAAATGCTGCCTGGAATGGTAAAGAAAAACATCCCTTGCGTAGAAATTAATATTCAAGGTGAATAATAATTCAAATATATAAGGAATTGCTTGTAATTGGTTTCCAAAAGTAATTCAAAATGCTGTGCCTTTGAGGTGACTGGCAGGGAAGGTGGGGTGAGAGAAGGAGGGAAAATCAGGGAAAGCTCAGAGGAGCTCCAGGAGCTGCGTGCGTGCAGCAGGAAGAGCTGCTGGAGTCCTGTGAGCAGCTCAGACACACCTCTGGCTTCGCTTCTCCTGGGATGCTCTGGTTCAGGAATGGGATTTTTAGCCTTTGTTTCACGTGGCATTTTGCTAAACAGAAACAGTCAGTGTCCTCAGAGTGTTGTCCCACAGAAAGGAAAGAGAAATAGTGGGAAGGCTTTCTCTTTGGAAATCTAAGCAGAGGGAGGTTCCTTCCACGTGGATTGGGGCTCTTTTTCTTTTTTTGAATTTTTTTTTTCCTCTCTGACTCCCGTAATTCAAAGAACTCAGAGGTAACTTCTCACAGAACTACAGCTGTCTAAATTCTTGTAATTACTGTCGTTATTTACTCAGCTTATCTTAATTGTCCCCATCAGCTCACACAGACCCAGTAAATGCAGTTATCAGGAGGAAACATCGTGGCTTGATAGGCAAAGCAGCCAGGCTGAGCAAACAGCAGGATTGGGATACTCAACTCTTTGTTTTGTTTGCTTTTTAAATTAAACCTGATCTTCCCATCCTTGTTCCCTCTCCAGCCTCGGAGTGTGAGCGAGGCACAGCTGTCACTGAGACACGCGGGGAGGTTGAGAGCTGGGAAAATGAGGAGTTCTGGAGCAGGTGGAGCAAGGAGGGAATTGTCCTGCAGGGAAGCTCTGGTGGCAGGGTTCACTGCATGTGTAAAACTGAAGCCGATTATAAGAAGTGATAAAAAAACAACAGAGTTAGAAATATAAAATCCTGGGCTGCACTGAAAGATGTGGATGATTTGCCTCTCTGAATATTGATTTTTGCAGTGGCTTGTGCTGTTTAGAAGTATTGCAGGATCTGTGGAAAGAACTTTAATGTTATTTAAAATAACTGCTTTCAACAGATCTGCAAACCCACCACGCTCACGGTAGGAATTGTGGGATCTCTTATTTCCACAGCTTATATTCCAAACTTTGCCTTTTCCCTTGTAAAACAATGGCAACAGTTTAAAAATGCTGAAGTGATTTAACATCTCCTACCTTTGGCAGTGTGCATGCATTAAACCCTTAATTGTTAATTGAAGTATTCATTGCAGCTTGTCATTAGTTAAGCAATTAAAGTTTACTTGTTCCTGCTTGTTCCTCAGTCTTCCCAGTTCTCTTCTTTGATCTGGTTAAAATCTGGTTGAAATCCTTCAGCTGTATTGCTGATACTGCTTGTTTTGGCTCTGCTGGGTCCCAGTTTTGTAGCTGGGGAAGTTTCAAGATGAATTCCACACATCCCTGCTTTAACTTGTGCTGTCACATCAGCTGATGGATGCTGTCTCATGGATTCCCTGACAATAGTCCTTAAATACTCCATGTTCCTTCAGAGCCAGGATTATTTTAGCTCGGGATGTAAATTGCCCTTTATCCCAGGCACTCCGTGGGCTGGCAGCCAAGTGGGTGCCTGGCAGGGGAGGGTGTCTCATCTCCAAGTGGCCCTGGTGCCACAGGACAGGATTTCTGGGTGTCACAACCCCTAAAATACTCCTGGTTCCCTGTGCCACCCAAATCCTGACAGGGCTGAATTCCAAGGACTGGATTTTTGACAACCAAATAAACTGGAAGGAAAACATCAGCACTACCTCCAGGAATGTGGCCTTTTTAGGCTTTTCTTAAAAATCCATAATGATTCCTCCTGCTAATTTATTCTGGCGTTTTTTTTACGAGCTTCCTATAGAGGGTAAAGCATTTTCTTGTGGAGCTGCCCCGGAGGTCTGGAACAAAGCAGCAGAGCTGCCTTTTATGACTTGAACTCCAGTGCAGGGCTCCAGTGTAATTTAGCCTATATTTAATGTGTTCTACTGTGTCAGCCCCGGTGGCACATGGAATATCAGTCCCTCTGCCCTGGCTCTCACTGCCTGCAGCTAAAGGGGCTCCTGTGGCTGGATTTTGGTGTTCACAGCCGAATTCCCAGAGCTGCCAGTGCCTCCTGTGCCAGCCCCGCAGCGCTGAGTGCTGATTGTCTGCCTGTGCCTGGGCCTCTGCAGTCGCTGCAAGGATTTTCTCTTTTGTCTCCCTCTCCTTACCCTGCCCCAGCTCAGGGATGGATACGTTCCGTGCCATGACAAGACACGGAATCAGGAGTCGGGGAGCTTTCCTGGGGTTCTTTACATTTCTTTTCCTTTTCAGATCTGTAGCTGGCAAGTGTTTCACATGACCAGTCCCAGCAGTGATGTTTTCTGCCTTTCAGACTTGCTGTGCTCACTCTGTTCTGCGTCTTCTGCCCACTAATAATAATCTTAGATATCTCTTTGTGTGCTTAAATATGTAAAGCTGTTATATTTGCAAATCTCCACTCAGCCTGCCCAGTGTTGTGGCTGCTGGGTAACCTCGAGCTGGGGGTTGTTGATTATTTGGTGATTTCACCCAAATGCTCAAATTCACCTTTTTAAAGCTCACCTGTGCCCTTGGCACCCTGCCAGCCTCGGGATGCTTCCCACTCCATTGTCTTGGATGAGTCAGGCTGCCAAATGGAACATGCCAGCAGTCCTGCCAGGATTCCCTTTCCAGCCTTTGGGCCTTGCTGATAATAGTGGGATGGAATGAAGGCTTAATCGATCCCCAGTTTGGGTTTGGGGTGCAGAACTGGGTCTTTTTCTAGGGATTTTTTTGCAGTATTTTTACCTTACAGCCAGCACAGGATCCGCTTCTGCGGGGCAGTAAAAGGAGAACAAAGAACAAGGGAGGAAAAAAAAAAAGCGGGGGGGGGGAAAAAGGAAATGGCATCTGGCACTTGCAGGGGGAGGAAGAATAAGAAGGAAAATTATTTGTTTGCAAATTCAAAGGGGGAGCACAGCCACTGTGGGGTTATGGATAAATCTTTCTATCAGTGTACATTAGCCATCAACTGACCTTTCAGAGAAATTGCAGCTCTTTAATCACTGCTCCTCCCTGCTCCGTGCCCTGCTCCTCGCATGGATGTGTCCATCCTTCCCCTTTTCCTTCATTACCCTCCAGGATTAGATGCCATATGCTGATTTCTAGGGAAAGCCCTGGCCTTAAACCTCTGCCAGGTCACTGAGGGCAGATTTTTTGACATGTGTCAGAAAATTGGATAACCCAGATTTTAGGTATTTATCTGCAAGAATCTTCCCCTGAATTGGGATCCACCTCAGAATTCCAATTGGCCTCGTGGAATATATTTGAGCCTCTGCAATAAAAAGGTTTTCCAGAGGTTGGGAAGCCCTTGTGCCTGGTGAATGTTGTGTGAGAAAGGCCCAGGGAGATCAGTGACTGCCAGAGCTTCCCAAAGGGCTGGGGCTGGATCCTGGAGGATATGTCAGAGGGGACAGAGGGATAACAACAGGAATGCACTGAAGGGAAGAGGTAGAAGGAATCAAGGGATCCCAGAGCAAGGATGAAGGAAAAGTGGCTGGGACACAGCAGGGAAGGGAGGAGGGCTGGTGCTGAGCTCTGTGAGTTGTTCCGTTCGGGTGATGTTGGCCGGGTGGTGCTGGGGGAAGCAGAGCAGCAGCAGTGCTCAGCCTGTCAAACGAGGTCCTTTCCCCGATTTTCTTGGGGAAGGTTTCAGCTCTCCCTGGTTCACTGGAGAGCTGTCAGCTCACGCTGCTGGGCTGGGGGCTTGTCTGAACACAAACCTGGGTGTGCAGCACCTCAGGGGGGAGCAGGATCTGAGATTTGGGCTCCTTCCCTGCTCCTCAGGAGCTCATTCCATGCTGGGCCAACACAAGGATTCAGGCTTTTAAACTTTCCTGTACTCCTGGAATTCTGAATGGCTTTGGAGCCTTTCAGACAATGAGAAATAGGCTCTTTAATATTGTTGGCAAAACCTCCTTACAAGTGTTGCATTGTTCCAATTCCACTTTAGAAGGTGCTAAGTGTCACCAGGGCCCTTGGATTGATATGAATTTAATATCAGAAATCACTTTAATGGCTGTGTTACAGAACTCTTGTTCAGCAAAGGCTTTCACTTGGAGTGGCACTTCACAGTTGAGCAGCATTAGTTCTGACAGCCCTCATTTGCTGGGAAAAATGGGGTCTCCTCGTGGATTCCAGTGGCAGGGAAATAAACAATGGCCATGAGTGTAACCCAGGAAAAGGCTCCATAACACAACTAAACAGAGCAAGGAATTCCTGGCTGTGATGATTTTAGAGAATTCCTCAAATCTGAGGAGTTGCACAGGTACGATTCCACAGTCTGGGCCCAAATGTCACCTGTACTGCCAAATATTCTCTGAATGCAGCTGCTTTTTACAGATTTCTAGTGAAGATCTAAACTTTAAATTCTAAAATTAAGTTCTAAGCGGGGAAAGGCAGCCTGTGGAAGCATAATCCACCAGGACAGACAACGTGAGCATTTAAGGCTTTTTGGTGGGTTTTGGTGTGGGATAGTTTGTTGGGTTTGAGGGTTTTTTTAATACTTACACTGTAGTTTCATTCTTCTCAAAGAGTAATTCGTGGCTGAGTGAGTGGGGCTGGTTCCATCAGAACTGAAAACAGCAGTTCCTTAACTTTTCCAAGTGTGTGCCATTAATTTTGTTTCCTTTCCATTAAAGTGCTTCCTGGAGCCTTTTGCTTTATTTTTTTCCCACCCCATTCTGTTGATAAGGGCACTCTCAGGCACATGCCGTTCACCTCTGATTCCCAAGAAATCCGAGTGTTTTCCCAGCCCTGTGGTTTTGGACCTGACCTTGTGTGACAAGTGGGTGCGAATTGCTCACGTTCAGCTCTTTCCAAACCTCTGCTGGTACCCAGCTCTTTCCCTGGAAGTTTTGTGTTTTGTGTCTTCCCCAAAGCTCTAAACGAGATCCTAAAAAAGCCCCGTGGCCCTGAGCAGGGCAGGAACTCGACCCTACCTGGCACTGGGTGCAAGCCCTTGGCACGTCCCCAGTAAACATTCCAGGGCAAAGTTCTGCTGGTTGTGTTGGCAGGGTGGGAGAGGAGGGAGAATGAGTTACTAAAAGGAAAATCTGCATTTGATTTAAAAGAGAAAAATACGTTTTTAACCCCCCCATTTTTGTTATAACCCAGTAGAGTGCAACAAGGTATTGGGGAGCTGGAGTGACACATCTGGGGGTGATGGGTTTAGAGGGAAAAAGGGCTTTTGCTGCTTCTTTTTTGGAAGAATGGATTGGGCTGATCGAGGGATCAAGTGTTACTTGGGTATGAGCTCAAAGTGTTTTTAAGCTCTGTTGCCAAGAAGGATCATCAGTGGTTCGAAATGCAGGACTCAGAACATGGGAATGTGGTTCAGAAATAGTTAGGAAATAGAAGTTAGGCTGGGCTCAAGCCTCGTGTGCCTCTGTGTTTCTGGGGGTTTGTTTGTTTGTTTTTAAGGGATCCGTTCACCTTCATAGAAATGTTTTCAAATCTAACACTGATAACTCAGTATCAAAACAGTCTTAAAATTGCTATAGGCTTAAAATACATCTCAGTTTATTGGTGTTGCAGTCTGTGGTAAATGAGGGAACATCTGCAGCCTGCTGAGGAGAGGGAACAGAAATTCCTGAGCTCCAAGTGCAGGAGAGGACTGGAAAAGGAACATTCCACCTGGGAGAAGTTACCTTAGGCAGGACTTAAGTGTGTGAAAATGTGAAGGGAGATGGGTGCTGATGTCTTGTGAGAGCAGTGACCCTGCTGTTTATTAGGAAAAATAAATGCAGTTGAGTATTAACTTCATTAGACCAGGGCTGCTGTAATGGAATAATAAAAAACCCCCTAACCTTATTTTATAACATTATTTTGGCTGACATTTCCTTCTACATATTACAGTTGTCCATTTTAATTCCAGTTTTAATTCTGGATCTTTTAATTAAAAAAAAAAATTAGTTTGTCTGTTGGAAATCCTGACCTGAAATTTCCTTTTTCTTTCTTTCCCCAGCACTTTCCTGTACCTGAAGTTCCTGGTGGTGTGGGCCCTGGTGCTGCTGGCAGATTTTGTGCTGGAGTTCAGGTTTGAGTACCTGTGGCCGTTCTGGCTCTTCATCAGGAGTGTTTACGATTCCTTCCGATACCAGGGCTTGGTGAGTGGCACTCGGGATCGCTGCGCCTTTCCAGGGAAATCCTACACTCCAGGGAATATTCCATATTACACAGCTGACTGAATGAGATGAGTGAGATCCTCCTCACAGGAGGAGGGGTTTCTCTGATTTGTCCCTTCTCTCTGATGGGTATTTTATCCATGGCAAGTGGGAATGAAATAAAGATTTATCAACATTTCACCACAGGAAAATACTGTTTGAATTCCTGAGCTGGGTTTGAATTAGTCAGGATTATATATAACCTTATATATATGTAAACAGTCAAGAGTTTCTGCTTTGTTTTTAAGAAAACCCTGTTATATAGGAGGTTTTATATTTATATATAGATATATGTGTGTGTATATGTATATATACACACACATATGCTGCCTATTTATATATGGGGCTATATATATAGGGGGTTTATATATATAGAAAGATTTTAAAATATGTTAACATATATTAAAATTAAATAAACATGTAATATTAGAAATATCGGCATGTTACAAAATTATAGCTATTATATATTCTATATAAAATGTATCATATGTATTTTAATATATATAAAAAACCTATATTGGTTATTTTCCCTGGAATAACCCAACCCTCTTCTCTTTCCCCCTCCCCTCCTTTCTTTCAGGCCTTCTCAGTATTTTTTGTGTGTGTAGCATTCACCTCCAACATCATCTGTCTGCTCTTCATCCCAATCCAGTGGCTGTTCTTTGCTGCCAGCACCTATGTGTGGGTACAGTATGTGTGGCACACAGGTGGGTCTTCCCAACTCATTTATAACTTCTTTATTTACAACTCTTCCTTATTTACAATTTCCTGATCTCAGTAGATACCTTACAGCTTTTAGGAACAAACCCTCTCTGCTGTTGCCTCATTTAATGCAGGTTTTTTTAGAGTTAAAAATGTTTTGGTTTTTTGGTTTGCACTTTGGGTGCATCTCCAGTAAGCAGGAACTGGAGGGGTATAAACAGGAATTCCAGAGCAGCTAAAAAAACCTAAATTCCCAACTTCAAAACTCTCCTGCAGTGATTCAACAAATACAGAGCACACAGGAGAAGTTTGTGAAAGTGTTCTATTCCTCCACACTCAATTGATGTGCTGTTAATTTAGTTATTAATATTCAAATATCAGTTATTTCAGTGATCACAGTTTAATTCTGTTTTAGCAAAGCTTTGTGTCAGCTGAGCTGGTGATACCAGAGGCTGCCCTGACAGTTTGAGACTTATATGGAGAATTCTTGTCCCCCTCTGCTGCCCTTTTTCCCCTGAGTTATTTGGGTTTGTTCTCGTAAATCCCTGGGTTTGGATGAAGCAGTGGAGCTGGGGGGAGGTGGCTGAGTTTTCAGTGGCACTGACACATGGATTCCACACATCCTTCCCTCAATCAAAACATTTCAGGAGCAAGACTTGATTTAGTTTTTTTTTCTAGGGGTAACTTTTCACTCCCAAAGTTCTCGGGATTTGGGGTTTGTGTAACATTTTGTGTTAGACTCGATCCCAGGGGTTTGCAGGGTGCTGTGGATCATCCCTCACTCAGCTCTGTGACAACTTAGTCACTGCTGATAATGGCAGTGTGGGAGCTGATGGCAGATGCTGGGAACCACTTGCTGCCCAATTTCAAATACCTGCAGAATCTGGGGTTATTTTTAGAGTTGTGTTAATATGTTAAAACCTCATCTGAAGTTGTTCAGGTTTGATGCTTAGAAGGAAGAACCTGATGGGCCAGTTTTAGCTGTAGCTATTGAACTGATTTAATATTTTAATTCATGGCAACCTCAGGAATTACTCATTTTCAGTGCTCATCCAAGTTGATGGGAACTTGCTTTTTTTTTTGCCTTTTTTTTTCTTTTTTAAGTTATGATCTTTCTAGGTGAAATCTTTAGGGTCTGTTTCCTCTGACTCTTGAAATGTTTTAAAAATAACTTTAAAATCCTTGCTGCCTGTACTCTGTCCCTGAGGTGCCTCTGTTTCCCTTCTCCCCACAGAAAGAGGTGTGTGCTTACCAACAGTATCACTGTGGATACTTTTTGTTTATATTGAAGCAGCCATTAGATTTAAAGATTTAAAAAACTTCCACGTGGACCTTTGTCGTCCATTTGCAGCACACTGGTAAGCGGTTCTCTGTTCTCCTTCTCCTATTAACCTTTATTTCACCAGGAAAATGAATAATCAAGGCTTTTTATTTGGGTTCAGGGCTTGGCTGTTCAGTTTTCCCCTCACACTTCTGCCATTAAATATTCCATGAGAAGTGTGTGCAAACAAGGACCCAGAGCCACCTCTCTGTGCTGTGAGGAATTTGTAGTGTGGATATTCCAAGCATTTCTTGAAAGCTCCTGCCATCACTTCACAAATTTTGTATTCACATAGTGAACAAGTGATAAAAGTAACAAAAAAAAATAGGTTTCCATGATAGTTTATGAAATTATTATTGAAATTGTTTTCTGGGACAGAGGGCTCTCCTTTTTCCCTCAGACAGGTTCTCATGAGTGTCTGATTTAATAATTCACCAGAAGCAATGAACAGGCTTCAGGCTGAAAATCATTGCAGGAAATGAGAAAACAAACACTGCGTACTACACTGCTTCACTGGAAGTGAGGAGAGTGACTCCAGGCCAGAGCCTGACCTGCAGAGTACCCAGATCTGGAGGAAATTCACTTTTATTCCACAGGTTTTTAGTGTAGCATTCATTGTTCTACATTTAAAATACGGGCTGGTTTTCCTGCAGTCATTGAGTGCAGCCTCCAGTAAAGCAGACATCTGTCATTTGAATTTATATTGTCCACATAGTGCAACAAAGCCCTTGAACACCAGTTAGACTCTGATAGGCCACAGAAGCACTTCAGGAGCTGTGCAGAAGGAAGGAAGGAAGGTCTTTGCTGCTGCATGGGTGCAAACACTGGAGTTTGTCCCCAGGGTCTGGGAGCTGCAGCCACAGCTGCCTCTGCAGGGCACTACCAAAGAGGCTTTGGCAGAAGTCATGCAGATGCACATGCAAATGGTGCTGGCAGCTCCCTCAGAAACACAACTTGCCCTCTGACCAAGGAACGAGAACATTTGAGTGGTTAACACTCATCTGCATCAGTGTTCCCCTGCTCTAGGACACCTCCAGTGCTTAAAATTCTTGTCCAAGACAGATTCCCTTTGCACAGGGCTGTTTGCTCATGGGTGGAGCACCCATCAATAAACACACTGCACGATTTGTCTGCATTCTGTGCTGGTGCAGTTGTCACAAGAACTCAAACTCTTGGGGATGAAGCTGACAGGCAAAAAAACCTGATCCCAAAGTTGTGTTGCTGATAAAGCCATGCCTGCATTTTGAACTGTGGAACAGCAAAAAACACTTTATAGATTATTTTATATGGAAAGCTGTCACCTAGATGTATATAATTTAGCCATTTGCTATCATGGCTACAGTTTGATTAATAATAATGCTTTTTTTTTTTTCCCCTTAGCATTGGCTACCCTGTTGTGACTTTGGGCTTTGGCTTTAAAAGTTATGTCAGCTACAAGATGCGTTTGAGGAAGCAGAAGGAGGTGCAGAAGGAGAACGAGTTCTACATGCAGCTCCTGCAGCAGGCGCTGCCCCCAGAGCAGCAGATGCTGCAAAGGCAAGAGAGGGAGGCAGAGGAAGGCAAGTTATTCCTTCATGTGTTCTCTGTTCTCGGCTGTTCCAAGAAAAAACAAAGCCCAAACGTGCTGAGGAGGAGCTGCTTCAGCCCGGGTTGGTTTGGTGGGAGTGTGGTGAGCCCAGAGGGGCAGAAATGAAATCGTTTCGGAGTGGTTAATGTGACAGAAAAAGTGAATTATGGCTCCTCTGCTCAGTGCTTCATTAGCAGCTGCATCAATCTGGTCAGTCAGCGTTGTGTGAAGCACCTGTATTTATTATTAAATCCCTGTTTCCTGCCTGTAATGAGGCAAAAAGCCTTAAAATAGGTGACTTTGGATTCTCTTTTGTAGAGAGTCTCCAATAGTGATTGTTTCCTGCAGGAATGAGGGATGTGTCCATAATGATTTTTCTTTCTGTGGCACGGTATTGATGGATTTAATGAACTAAGTTGGGTTTTTTTCCACTTTGGTTTTGCAGCAGCCAAAGGATTATCTGATATGGATTCCTCAATACTCCTGCAGCACAATGGAGGCATTCCAGCCAATAAAAAAATCTCTGCAACGTTGCCAGAGCTGGAATATCGAGAAAAAGGGAAAGAAAAGGACAAGGATGCGAAGAAACACAACCTTGGAATAAACAACAACATTTTGCAACCTGTAGACTCTAAAATACAAGAAATTGAATATATGGAGAACCATATCAATAGTAAAAGATTAAATAACGATCTTGTAGGAAGTACAGAAAACCTCTTAAAAGAGGACTCATGCACTGCCTCGTCCAAAAATTACAAAAATGTCAGCGGGGTTGTGAACTCCTCACCCCGCAGCCACAGTGCAACCAACGGGAGCATCCCCTCCTCATCCTCTAAAAATGAGAAAAAACAGAAATGTGCCAGCAAGAGCCCGAGCACACATAAGGACTTAATGGAAAACTGTATTCCTAATAACCAGCTAAGCAAACCAGATGCACTGGTAAGGTAAGTTGGGCCTGAGCCTTGTCTTATCCTCCCTTGGTACATCAGGGCTTTCATTTGGTTTTTCTGAGAAAAATGTCATTTATGATCACGTGGGGAAGACGGAATTGTGTAGGGGTGGGATAAGATCTCCAGGAGATGTGTGGAGTTGTGTTCCTGGTTTTTGTTTGATATGCAGCCTGGAGCAGATTGTTTCGTTCCTAGCTCAGAATGTGCTGCTCCCCTGCCTCACAGGGCTGTTGTGAGGCACCATAAATACTCTGGTAGAAGGCAGGAGAAAAATGTGGAGAAAATCAGCTCATCTCTCCTTGACAGCTCTTCTGTGGAGTGACCTTTGCCTCTCCAGGGAGTTCAGTGGGGTTTCTTGGTGCCCAAACAGGTGTTGTGTTTTGTTTTTCCTTTGAAGTGTTTGGCTTTTGCTTTAAGTTTTAGTTCCAAGCGTGGAGGCAGAGGGTGCAAAGCACCAGTGCTGAGTTGGGGCCCTGCTCACAGCCCTGGTGCAGGCACAGGTCACAGGGATTCATTTGGCTGCCTGGGAATCTGTCAGCATGGAAAAGTCACAGCTTTACATCTGCTCCTGGGAAGTTTGGAGGAAGATGTATTTGTGAGGTGCAGAGTCTCACCCTGAGACAGATGGTGTTGTCATGTGCTGCCAGAAAAAGCACCAGCAAGGAAAGTGGTGTGACTGTGCATGGAGAGATGTCTGGAACAAAAACTGTTCCACAATTATGCCCTTCTCCACCATTTTCCACCTGGCTCGTGTCTCTCTCATTCCTTATTCCACCAAATCAGTGTTGGCCAACTTAATTGGCAGATCAGGTTTGTTTTCCCCGCAGGTACCTTTTGATAATTGGGCTTTTGTCTCTGAGGATTTGTGCTGTGGGAACACAATTACTTCAATGCAAATATTATTTTCTCCTCTGATAGTCACTCTGCCCCTGACTGACGTGCCCCTGCCAATTAAACACCCGGACTAATTGATACCTAATGTCTGTGGAGAACTTGTGTGAGGCAAATCAGAGCCCAGCTAATCAATCTGATCTGTGAATCAAATCCAGGCAGGATTGACGGGATGCAGATGGCTCTGCTGTGAGCAGAGCTGCACCAACCCCCTGTTCAGGGCTGGTTGGGTGTTCCCATTTCCAGCTGGCAGCTCTGCACTCTTTATAAGGTTTGTTTGCTCCCTGAGGGAGACAAGGGTCAGCTCAGTGTGCTGCAGTTCCAAACATCATTCCTAAGTCTTGAGAAGAGAGAAGTTTTTTAGGCCAGACTGAGAATTGTGTGGCTGTGACAGGGACTGAGATTTAAACCTTGTGTGTTTAAACTTTAAATTTCATGTTGAAATCTTTATGTGGTGCCGTGGAAGCTTAGAGCAGGTGGTCACTAATTGCCCAGAGTGGATTTTCTAACACAGAAATGAGTCTACAACAAACCAGATCGTGTCCTGAGGGAATTCCAGCTCCTGGAACTCACTGGGGAAGGACAGAGAGCACAGCTGTACTCTGAAAGTGCCTTACTCAGCCTTGAAAGGGAATTTAACTTCTTCAGACAAAAGTTTCTGGGATGTGTGGGTGCGGAGCTGTGCTACAAATCCCTGGAGCCGTTTCTTGTCCGTGGTGTCCCTGTGCTGGCAGCCCAGGAGCACGGGGAACAGCAAACACCAGCATCCTGCTCCAGCTGGTGACTGAAATCATTCATGAAATCTTGTTTCTGCTCAGCCTGGCTGTGTAACTCCCACACCAGTGGGAGCATAAACTCACCTGACAAATTGGATGGGATGGATGCACTTAAATTTAAAAATTCATGGTGCTTTTTTATTTTAACCTTGTCAATTATCCTGTCCCTGGAGTGCCAGGCATTTGTTCATCATCTTTTCCACTTCCAGGAGTGTTACTCATTCCTGTTATTAAACTTTCAGTCTGCATTGCTGCTGGAGCCCGAAGAGGGCTGAGTGAAGTCCTGCATTTGTTCAGGCTCAGATCAGATCTGTTCAGCTTCCAAATAAAGCTGCTTTTTATAACTCGGTGTCCAGAAGCCTCGCAGCAGGATGGCAGACCCGAGCTGCTTTCCTTTTGTGTCCACAGATGATGGCCCTGAGCTGAGTAACCAGGAGCAAATGTAAAATATTCCTTCTGCTGCTGGGGACTTGGGGTTAACAGGGCTGGAGACTGCCAAGATCAGGAGGTTTTGGAGAACGGGAGTTTTTAACTTTGAAACACTTGATGTGGTCTGTCTGGAAGGGTATTGCTGGTTAAGGTTTAGGTATGTATTTTATATATACAATACTGCTCTCATTTGAAGCTAAGCTTTTATTTTTGTTATGTCTGGTGGATTGTCAGGGCCTGAGTGCTTGGTTTTGTGGAGAGGAACTTGCTGATGCCCATCCCTGGGAATTGTTCTGTTCTCGATAGCCAGAGCTGAGGGATCCCAGAGGCTCAGCCCTGACAGGAACCTCTGGGGTTTTCCGAGACATCTCCTGAGGGTGCTGAAATCTGCTGGTGCTTGTCAAGCCCTTCATCACCGAATCTCTGTGATCTGAGTGCTTCTTTCCCAGCTCTCTGGTAATGGGGCCAGTGGAGGGATCCATTTGGGATCAACCTGGTGTCCCTTTGCACTTCACTGCTATTTGTCAGGAGGTACAGAGCAAATTCATCTCTTTTACCATTTCACTGTCATTTCTGGGGTGAAACAGATTTAGAGCCTCAATATAGGGAACCAGTCCAAGCTGTAATTGCTGCAGAATTTTTTTTTTGTTGTTTATTGCACATTACACAGCAAAACCCATGACCTGTGCCTGCCTTTTAGCACCCTTAAAAATCCCTGCACTAAAACCACACAAAAAACCTGGCAGTGCAGCTTGGCAGAACTGTGTGTATCCATAGAGGTCCTGCCTTTGGCACACGAGGTGATGAACAAGCTGTCTCATGTACTAATTATTCCCACAGATAACGAGGACATCTTCTGGCAGTTGGACTAGGAAAATGATTGGTGAAGCAAAAGCTGCTCTTGCACAGCTTATTTTGCTTTCCTAAAACTGTGTTACCTGCAGAGGCAGACTGGAAGGTTTTAATGGAAACTTGTGGCCATTTGGTGCTAATTATTGTAAAATTTGGTGGCATCTCTGGTGGGCAAAGAGGGGTTGGTGCCTCTTGCTCAACCCCCCCTGCCTGGAGTGGCATTAAAGCACCAGAAGGTTTCCTGTTGTCAGCTGCAGGGGGGTGATGGCCAGGGTTTCCTGCTGTAGGAAGGCAAGCACAGAACAGAAAATCAGAAGGATTGGGGATGTAAATGAGGAATGTGGGAGCCAGTCCCTCCTGCAGACCCCTTCTGAGGCAGCAGAGTGCTCGGCCTGCTCGGAACCAGAACAGCCATTTGGAAATGGCAGCTGCTTGGAGCAGTGCTGTGCAGCAGGGAAAGGAGGATCCTGGCTTGCTTTCTCTCTGTGGCTTCCTGTGATTCCTGGATTTTTGGGAATGAGAGCTGCTCCTCAGAGCTGCAGGGAGAGCCTGCCAGTTCCAGCAGGAGCAGCTCGGTGCTGCAGGAGCTCAGTGGCCACTTCAAAGGAGCAGCTTCACTGCAGGGGCTGCTTGTGCCAGAGCAGAACAAAGGCAGAACTGGGGCTTTTGGAGAGCATCTCAGTGCATTCTGGGTCCTTTAAAATGATACTTTTTATATAAACCGTGTTTTCATTCATGTGCCATTGCCAGGTGATTATGGGATGGAGTAAACAGCACCCAGCATGGGTTGTGCACCAGACATCAATAGTGGGGAGCATTAAAACTGAATTGAGTTGTCTTTAAGTTCATCTATCAGTCCTCCCCGAGGCATTTGGAAAAATACTCACTCCCAGAGGTGATCCCTGATTAATTCTCCTCACCAGGAATGATTGGAGGTGGTGCTGAGCAAAGAAAATGGGTAAATCTGCAGTTAGAGGAATGACAAACTGAAGGAATTGACCTCGCTTGTATAAACAGCACAACATAATCTGCAACTAAAGCCTCATTTAAGAAGCAGTTCTGTGTCAGAATGACTGGTGGTGTGTGCAGCAGCAGAGAAAAGTATCTTCCAGAACTTGGGTTTTCGTTGCTTCCCCCTCCCCTTAAATAATTTTGTCCAATAAGCCTGGAAATAAGAGATTTAAGCAGCAAATGAAATCAGAGTAAGAATAACAATAATTTGAAAAATGCTGGTTTAGTGGGTCATTCATCATTGTAACAGCAGTGCAGCCCATTCCAGAGGGGAGGAGGGACAGCTCCCTGCACTGCTCCCTGCTTGCAGCAGTGGAGAATTTTTATGGCTTTGTATTGATGTGCTGTTATTTTAGAGTGGGTTTAATGTCCTTGTGGGAGAGGTGACCTCTGTGACAGCGCAAGGAGCACGTGTGGGGCTGAGGGGTAACTCCCTGCACGTCTTTTCACTCTTAATGAAGTTGTGTCTCTGCCTAATTGGGGCAGGGCTGGGAGCGAAACCACCCAGGGAACATTTGCATGATGATGGATTATGATCTTCTTCACTCGTTTTAGGGAGAGAGGAGCCTGCATTTGCTCTGTAATTGGCAGAAAACAGATATTCTCTGCTCTGGTATTTAAAGATGGAGCAAAACCTTCAGTGTAAAGAAAAGGGGCGATTAAAACCTGCTAAAATCTTACTGTAAAACTTCATTCTAAACAAGCCCATTGATAAAGCAATTTCCATTGGTTTTGGCTGGCATTGACTGGAAATAGATGAATTTTCTGTGTTTATTATCTTCTGGCCCTTTGGAGTGATGTCTTGTGGATGTACCACCCTCCCTGAGCCCCAACCCCACAAATTCTGCACACACAGAAGGAAAAGCTGTGGCCTCATCTCAGCTCCAGGGCTGGAGGGCTGGCTCCTGTCTGCTCCCCATGGATCCTGCAGGTTTTTTCCAGCACAGTCTGAAGCAGCCCGGGGAACACTCAGGTGCAGGAATGCCACCAACCAGATGGCTCCACAATCCTGAACTCACGGCACTTCTCTGTTGCCAGAAATACAAATTCAGCCTGTCCTGTGCCAGCACCTCTGAGCTGTTCAGGCTTTATCTGCTCAGGGCTTCTTTTCCTGGAATACTCAATACCCAAAATAAATCCTGGGGTATCTTAGTTTGGCATAGTCTGAGCTATAGGTAGAAGCTATTTACAGCTCTTATCTTCAGTTATCACTTCATTGTAGGCATGGATATTGCAATTATTTATGGCTCAGTGTAAAGTGGGATTTAGGTGTGTTCCTCTACGTTGTCCTACCAAGCATTTTTCCACCTACTTATGAAAACCTGGATTAAAACCAATCAGCTGCTGGCACACACCAGTTTGGTAGTGGTTCCTACAGCTTCTTACTCTCTTTAATTAAACAATTTGCTCTCTCTAAAACACTGGGCTGCTGCTTGTTGGCAGATGACATGAAACTCAGATTTCTTTGCCCAGCAGCTGCCCAGTCCATCATTTAACACTGAGCACGGTGACAACACTCACCAGCTGCTGGTGTTCCCAGTTTGGGGCTGAGGGCTGTGGCTGGAATATTTGGTCAGGTTTGCAGATTATTCCCCTCACACAGCAGAGCACCAGGTGTTGACGTGATTTGTGCCCTTCCCTTTGAGGTGGGTGTTTGCTTTGTGCCGTTACTATTTGCCTGTACATTGATTTTTTTTCTGTGTAAGGGTGCTTTTGACCATTTATTCTGCACTGAAGAATTCACCTTCCCAGGAGGGCACTGCCGTAGAACTGGAGAGGCAGCTGAGTGCAGCTGGAGCAGGAGGGGGCTGAGATTTGAGTGGTCTGAGGTGTCCCAGCCCAGCCACGCTCCTTTAGAGGCTGCTCCCGGCTCTTCATTCACCCTCTCATCCCTTTGGGGCTGTTTTAGCTGTTACAAACCCACTTGGATGGATTTCTGTAGCTTTGATGATTCCACACTGACCCTCTGGATTCACTGGCACAGGATGTTCTCACTGCTCATCTCCCAGTGCCTTTTAGGCTGAGATTTCCCTGCACTGAAGCCCAAAAATCCTTCATTAGGAAGGCAAAAAGCTCCAGCCATTCATCTGCACTGCTGAGTGTCACCAAGGGCAGCTCTTTCTGGCTTTTGTGATTGTTCTCCTCTTCTTAATGTCCCACTGCCTCTAATTCAGAATGGAACCCTAGGAAATACAACCACCTTCATCTTCTTTATGGACATTTAAAAACTCTCAAATCGATACCTGGCAGAGCAAAGGAGGATTATGTGAGAATGGCTGGGGTGTATTTGCTTTAAATAAGTGTGTAACAGAGTTTAAAGAGGTTGATTATTCACCTGTGAGGTGTTTTTATTCTAAGAATCAATAACCTTATTTGTGGGGGAAAAATCCAAGTGAGCTGAGTGCCTCTCTTCTGAAATGTGTGTTTTATTTCACTGTTTTTTGTTGAAAATATTTTAATTAATAAGATTACATGAATCTTCAAGAACTTTCCAAAGCTACAATTTCAAGTGTAGAGCAGATGGTCTCTGTTCAAGAGCAATTAAAACTAAATTTACTGACTCCTGAACTGGGGATGACTTAACACATCCTCGTTACTCAGCATGCACATCATGTGCTGCAAGAAAATACCAACATGTTGAGGTGACAATTCAGCAGCCTGGCCCACAGCTCGGCTCTGGGTAATAAATCAAACTCAGTGTTTGTGGACAGAAGTGAAATTTGTTCCTGTGTGGCTCTGTCCTGGTTTAGAACTTCTCAGAATTCAGAGAAAATGTAATTCCATCGGATTTGTTTTACAACTTTACAGTGCAAGGAAGCGAATTCCTGTGGGAGGCTATGAGGTGTGTGGAGCTCTGCATGGAGCTATATATGCAGAGTTATGTAAAAGCTGATTATTTAGCAAGGACACAGTCACAGAATTGTGAGAGTTGATTGTTTGGAGGCTGAAGGTTTGAGGGTTTGGCAGATGGTGCGAGGTTTGTTCTGCTGTGTTTATAGAAGATGCTTGAACCCTTGGCTGAGGGGGCCATGAAGCTGAAATTGTCCTTTGAAATTGTCTTTGCTAGGTTGGAACAGGACATCAAGAAGCTAAAGGCCGACCTGCAGGCCAGCAGGCAGGTGGAGCAGGAGCTGCGCAGCCAGGTGAGCTCGCTGAGCTCCGCCGAGCGCGGCACCCGCGCCGAGATGGGCCAGCTCCGCCAGGAGAACGAGCTGCTGCAGAACAAGTACGTGCCACTTACCCTGGGGCCGCTGCCTGGGCAGGGCTGGGGGCTGCAAAGGGGGATGATTCCATTGAAACCTCCTCAAACGTGAGGCAAATCCACCCAGAGTTGCCGGGCACCGTTGGCGGCAGTTTAATTTTAATAAATCAGAGCCTGTGCTCACTCCTGTCCCCCTGCAGATTGCACAACGCTGTACAGATGAAACAAAAAGACAAACAAATGATCAGCCAGCTGGAGAAGAAGCTAAAGGCAGAGCAGGAGGCACGAACCTTTGTAGAAAAGCAATTAATGGAAGAAAAGAAAAGGAAGAAGTTGGAAGAAGCAACTGCTGCACGAGCTGTCGCCTTCGCTGCTGCTACGAGGTGCTCTGCCCTTGGGGAGGCTTTGGGGCAGGAAGGAGGAGCCTGTGTTTGATCTTTTATTTAGAAAACAAAAGCTTTATTTGTGTTGAGAGGTTTATTTGAGTTAAAACAAGGGAGGACTGGGAGATGTCTTCCCCTGAGCTGAGCCTCAGTGCCTACATGACATTTACACATGTAAAGGATGACTGTGCTCTAAATTACCTGCTGTTCCTGGACTGTGCTCTCAGATGTTGTGTCCTGCTCAAAGGAGCATCTCCTTTCGTGTGGGCACTGGGAATCAAGGATTTGGGCAGTGACATTGGCCACAATGCTGGAGTTTCCCTGCTCTGGGCCGTGGCTCCCAGTGCTCAGCACAGGGGAGTTGCTGCAGTCACAGGAGCACAGCACAAGTGGGAGCACTTTAACCTGCAGCGCTCCAAGTGTCTAAAAAGAATTATTCCTGCTTTTCTGCTCTCCATGTTTCATCAATATTCTGAATTTCCCCATACTCGAGGTGTAACATTGAGTAACTTCCTGCACTGTTGCCGTGAGGGGAATTATTTTGCTGAGAAGAGCAAAGTTGGCTTTCTCTTGTCATGCTTCAGTTTTTATTTTAATTTCCATGTTGCAAACAGCTGAGGAATGACAGGCTCACTCTTATTTCACCTCCTTCTCCTGTGCTGTTTCCCTGCAGAGGGGAATGTACCGAAACCTTACGGAACCGCATCCGGGAGCTGGAGACAGAGTGCAAGAAGTTAACAATCGACATCAAGCTGAAAGAGGATCAGATCAGAGAGCTGGAAATGAAAGTTCAGGTAATGCCAGAGCACCAGAGGCTCGGGGCAGCATCCCAGGGAGAGCTCTCAGCCCTCCCAAACCAGCAAAAGAGCAATCCCCACCTTCAGGAGTGCAGCTCCTCAGGTGCCTCCTGCACGTCCTGCCCCAGGCTGGGCAGGGTGTGGGCAGGAGGAGGGTCCGGAGGCTCAATCCACACCTTTCCATTGCTTAAATGGGGATTATTTTCCCCCAAACCCAGTGGTCTGTGGAGGCTGAGGGTAGACTCATTTTTCACCTCATGCAAGGAGCCTGAGGCCAGTCTCATTAGAATAAATCATTTTAAATGTCACTAGAGGCTGCTGATTCAGGGCAGTCTGGAGCACTGGCCAGGCTATTTTTTTTTTTGGTGCAAGTGCCTGAATATTGAAAACACTTGGTGGTAGATGTGCAGCAAACAGTGCTGGGGCTCGTTACAGCTAAAGGGCTCAAATGTGTGCCCTTATTCCTGTCCTAAAGATGTGCTCAGCCTGACAATCTGCATGAAGATGGATTTTTAATGCCTCTTCAAAACCCACCTGGTGCTGCTGTGGACTTGTTTCCCAATCCCGTGTGCAGCCTTGCTGTCCCTGGATTTACCAAACCCTTGATAACAAGTGTGGTTTATCCGTGGAGTGTTTGAGCATGGCTTTCAAATAATTAAACCCAGCTCTAATTAAGCTTTTTAATTTTAGGAGCATCTTCAAACTGTTAGAGAAGCTTTTTGTTGCAGGCATTAATATTTTCCCCTTTGCACTATTGTTCCTCCATTTGAAGGTACAGAATATTTTTGTGTATATTTTTTTTTTTACCTGGCTCTTATATCCAGGATAATTGCTCCCTGTTTTTCCCTTTCCTTAATTTCTGGCTTTGCAGCACAGTGAGGTTTAATGTGAGATAAATAATCCCTTTAATCAGCCATTTAAAACAGCTTAGATTGGATTTTAGGGAAGTTTTTTCCATGGAAAGGGTTGGGAAGCATTGGAAGGGGCTGCCCAGTGGTGGAATCCACATCCCTGGAAGCATCCAAAAACAGGGATGTGGCACTTGGGGATGTGTTTTAATGGTGGATTTGATGCTCTCAAAAGCCTTTTCCAACGTGAACAATTGTGTGATTCCAGCCTTTTTTCCTATTCCAGCCTGGCTGTGGGTGCTGTGTGGTGCCTCTTGCAAGGGGATTTTGGGGCTTTGTGGGTGGAGGGCTGAGGCCCAGAGCAAATGGTGCTGTAATTAGGGCTTTCATCACTTGTAGGGTGGCCACGTGTAATTACTGGAGGTGATACTGGAGGCCTTAATTAACCAGCATTTTAATTTGCCAGCATTAACACCAGGCCCAGTGTGGGGAAGAGGAAAGACTCCTGTGCCTCTCTGCTGTGCAGAGCCCCCCAGGATGGCATTTTTGTCCCCCCAGGATGGCATTTGTGGCCCCAAGGGTGACATTTTTGGCCTTCTTGTCCCGATTTTCGCTGCAGGAGCTGAGGAAGTACAAGGAGAACGAGAAGGACACGGAGGTGTTGATGTCAGCGCTCTCAGCCATGCAGGACAAGACCCAGCACCTGGAGAACAGCCTGAGTGCAGAGACCAGGATCAAGCTGGACCTGTTCTCTGCTCTGGGAGATGCAAAAAGGCAGCTCGAGATTGCCCAAGGTAACGGGGCTTTCATCCCACACAGGCTGGGGGGAAATCGTGGAATTTCGTGGCCCCCACGCAGCATTTCAGCCCTCAGAGGGGGTTTGGCATTTCCAGCTTGGGGAATGTGGAGCCGAAACCACCTGACCTCACCTCCTCAGCCCATCAAACTGACAACAAACATTAAAATGGGGGTTTAAGTGAATTCGTGATCATTTTCTGCATTTTATAAACCATTACAAGGAGCTGGAGATCTTTTAAAGCTGCAAAAAAATTCTTTCTTTAAAAGAGATTAATTAATTAAATTAAGCTGCTGTCCTTTCATCCTAAAATTAATATTTTATTACTCCTCAAGTAAATGAAACCTACATTTGGGAAGAACCCAACTTGTTTTAACCCTCAGCAGGTGAGGGGAGCGTGGGCACTGCTGATGGTGCCACCAGAGGGAGCAGAAAACCAACATAAAACCCAGCCCAGCCTTTGTGCAGCTGTGCAAACCACGGAGCAAAATTAAATAACCTTTGCATTTAACACCAGTTTAATTTCCCTGCAGAAGGCTGTTTGACTGCAGGGAAATTTAATTAGAGGGAGAAATTGTTTTGTTTTGTTTCAGCAGTGGGTTTTTTCTTCACCTGGTTTCTGGAATTGCTGTAGTGGGATTGTGAAAGCACAGAGAAAAATGATGGGAATGGGACAGTTTGGAAAATAAACAGGTTTTCTAAACAAATACTTGTGCTTTTGTGAGGAGTTTGGAGAAGGGGAATGGGAAAAGGCAGAGAAAATGGCAGAAAAATGAGATTAAATAGAAATAATCTTTGGGGGAGGTGCAGCTGTGAATCCAAATAATGCAAAATTATAATGGGAGTGTTCAGCTTTGTTCTGTGGTAATTAGAGATAATTAAACACAGCTCTGAGCACAGAGCAGGAGTGGCACAGGTGGCGATTTCAGGGGTGTCAGGCTGGAGAAGGGAACGATGTGAGCTCCTGGAGAGCTGGTGGAGGGTGCAAAACCGCAGGTTCTGAGTGCTGTGATTTGCTGCTTGCAGGGCAAATCATCCAGAAAGATCAGGAGATCAAGGACCTCAAACAGAAGATCGCAGAGGTGATGGCAGTCATGCCCAGCATCACGTACACTGCAGCCACCAGCACTCTGAGTCCTGTTTCCCCACATTACTCCTCCAAATTCGTGGAGCCCAGCCCCTCTGGACTCGACCCCAATGCCTCTGTCTATCAGCCCCTGAAGAAATGAATGCCAAGGTTCTCTCTGCCCTGGGGGCTGAAGGAGCCCCCGGGAGTCTCTTGCAGTCAAGATGAAATTGTTTTGTGTGGGACTGTGTTTGTTGTCATTTCCAACAGGAGAAAAGAGCATCTGCATTGACTAGAACTGCCCATCAGTTTTTCTTGTAAATTTTTAGAAAACCTCACAGAACTTTGCGATTTATTTTCCTTGGCCAACGCATTAAAAAACAATTCTTGGTTTTCAAGTAGCCAATTTTGCCTTTTTATGTACTCTTGCATGGTTTCCTCTTGAAAAAAACACAGGGCTTTGCTTGATTTTGAACCCTTTCTCCTTGGTTTTTTATTTAATGATCAAATTGGATTTGCAGATTCATCCAGAAGCAGTGAGGGAAACCCTTCAGTTTTCCCAGTGAAAGGGTTAAACAATCCAACAAAGCTTTGATTTATAGATGTATTAAATACAAACACGTGGATGTTGCAGAAGATAATTTGATTTTCCCCCCCTCAAAGGACCAAACAAATTCCAGGGGCGTTGTTTAAGGGAAGGAATAAAGAATAGCTGATGACGTGATGGTGGTTGTTGTGTGAAATATTTATATCCCCATTGGTGTTTTTTAGTCATTGAGAATTGCTCAACAGTCTTGTTCACAGTGCCTTGGGAAAAGACATTTCAAGAGGAAACTTGATGGTTTAAACTTATTTTCCCCCCCTTCACTGTCATCCAGCTTCTGTATCAAAGCTCATTACAGAGCCTACTGCAACCTGCACTTGGTAATTTGGGTGTTCATCGGGAGCCAGGCTTCCATCCTCTGTTTATTTTGGTCCAAACTCAGCAGTGTTCTGTAACTCGGTGGTTCTGCACTGGAAGGCACCAGATCCCTCCAGGAGAGTGAAGGTGGAGCTGTGCAATGTTCTGTACACGAGAGACTGTAAAGCTGGCTAATAAAAGCTGCAGTTCTGGGGTTTTTTTATTTTATTCAGCTGTGATTCACACTTTATCTCCCCTTCTGTCTGAACGGTTTCCAGCCCTGCTGCCAAGGAGTTTGGGTTTTTTTATTAATGAGTTTTCAAGGAAACTCACAAATTGCACAAAGTTAGAGACGTGGATTTACATCCACGAAAAGGGAATTGCACTGGCAGCTTCTGCAGTGGGTCAGAGCTTGGGAGGGTGGGGATTTGGGAGGGCTGGGAAGCCAAGAGAAAATCCAACCCCGGCTTTAGGATTTTGCTAAGATGTAGTGGACTCTGGAAGTTCTGAAAAGAAAATAATTTTTTTTCTTTTTTAAATTACGGTGTTAATTGGCACATTGCCTCATGGAACAACAACAACAAAGGAGTAGGACACCCAAGTCAATAGAAAAATTCCAGTTCCATCCTTTCAGTCACAGAGATTCCCCTGGGCTCCAGCTTAGCCAGGTGTGCACGTTGCTGCCTTTTGCATTTTTGACTCGCCCTGTGTAGCTGTGGCCACGGAAGTGTTGCTCAGAAGCATTGGAGGTTTTCCATCCCTGTGCAGAACGTGGAATGCTGGCGAGGTTTTCCATCCCTGTGCAGAACGTGGAATGTTGGCGAGGTTTTTGTGTTGAGGTTCCCCCGTTTTGCTGCCCCTCGGGCACAGTTCCCGTTCACTACTTGCTCTTGGCTGCATCCTTTTTTTTTCCTGTGGGGTTTACAAAGAATAAACATTTTCTTGCAGATAAAAAGAAATCATTTTAATTTCTTTTTCTTTTTTTGCCTTTTTAACCGCCCTGCCTTAGCAGCACAAAGGCCACGGTTGGGTTGGTATTCCAGGTAAGTTGTTCCTTTCGCAGCAGTGAAACAGGAGGAAGAACAGCTGGTTTTTGGGTTCCTTTATACAATTAGCAACTTCCCCTGTCTGTGGGCTCTAAGAGAAGAGGAAAATGGGTAAATTTAAATTCCTTGAGAATTGCAGAAGTCTGTAAGTTTGGCCTCTGCCCTTTCCATTCTTCCTGCAAAAGCAAAGCCAATTTGGAGGTTTGAGCATTGTCCTTTTCAGACAAAGAAGCAGCAGCTTGTCCCTGGTTTTCCGTTCCTGCCCAGTTCTCTGTGTTGTAAAATCTTTCATTGGCAATCCTGCAGTTGGATTTGGGGTGAATGACCTGGATTTTCCCTCCTGGCTTTGGCTCCTGGGCTGCATTTGGCCTCCAGGTAGAATCCTTCAGGAACCAGGAAATTCCAGCCTCCTCTGTCCCAGGATCCTGCTGGAGGCACTGCCAGTACTTCCCTGAGGAAGAATTATTGTATTATTTTTTTTATTTTTGTTTTTATTATTTTATTTTCCTTTTAATGCTTTTTATTTTAATTTTACTATTTTTATTATTTATTTTATGTTATTATTTTTGCATTACTATTTTTTTATTATTACGCCACCACCACTGTGACACCCACACACACAGATTATTTCCAATCAAACCCCATCCTGGATAAATTTGGAATTTTTTTTACACATCCCCTTGCATCTCCCGCCCAGCTCCAATGGAATTACTCCTTCAGGAAAGGTGGGAATCTGTGCAGGCACCGGGACAAGTGCAAGGAGCTCATTCAAGCATCAAATCTGCCAGCCAAGCCCTGGATCTTGAAATATTTAAATGTCTGGAGTGGAAAAATCTCTTAATGACTCATCAGGAATTCTGCCTGCAGGGTGAGCATGGGGAGCTCACCCCGCACGTCTGGGGTGTCCCGCAGTCCCTTCTGGAAAATTGCTGCGGGATGAACGCTCCGGGGCGAGCTCCCGAGGGAAACTGAGGCACGCAGAAGCTGTTCCAGCCGGGAAAAGCCGAAGGCAGTGGAAGGGCAGGGTTTGTGTGTGACGGGTTCGGTACCTCCGGGTTTCTCCGCGCTGCGAGTGGAGCAGAAAGCCGGGGTGGTTCTGCTTTTAATGTTTCACAGAAAGCTCCTTCAGCCGGAGGATTCATTCCAGAACTGTCTCCTCCAAGGCCCTCTCTCCTCGGATCAAACTCAGGGCTTGTTTCCCTTTTTTCCCCCCTTTTTTTCCCCTTTTTTTCCCCTTTTTTTTCCCCCCTTTTCCCCCCTTTTTCCCCCCCTTTTTCCCCCCTTTTTTCCCCCCTTTTTTCCCCTTTTTTTTCCCCCCTTTTCCCCCCTTTTTTCCCCCCTTTTTTCCCCCTTTTTTCCCCCTTTTTTCCCCCTTTTTTCCCCCTTTTTTCCCCCTTTTTTCCCTTTTTTCCCTTTTTTTCTCTTTTTTCCCCTCTTTTCCCCTTTTTTTCCCTTTTTTCCCCTTTTTTTCCCTTTTTTTTCCCCTTTTTTTTCCTTTTTTCCCCCTCCCCCCCCTTTTTCCCCCTTTTTCCCCTTCCCCCCCCCCTTTTTTCCCCTTTTTTCCCCCCCATTTTTTCCTTTTTGCTTTCCTTTTAACTCACGTTTGGAAGTTGTTCGCCTGCCCCCACCTTGCCTTCAGCACCTCGGAACTGCCCTCTGGAATTGCACCTTGTTAAAACTGGCTCCAAAAAAAGGCCAAAAAAAGGCTCCTTTCGGCTTTTCCTGGCGCTGCCATTCCCGTGCCCCGGAGCTGCTCCAAACATTTTATTGCCGAGGCCATTTGGGCGCAGCAGATGGATTTTCTGCACTCCGAAACCCAAAAATCTCCTTCCAATAACACGAAATTGGCGTTTGATGGAAAATTAAATGAAAATTCCTTCGTGTCCTGTCCCCGACAGCCACGAGAGGGCCCAGGGCGCCTCGGATGGGCCCGGAGAGCAAATCCTGGGCCTTCCCCAGCCCCACAGGCTGGAAAAAATTCCTTTTTTTCCCCTAACCGTGGCATCCGAATGTCGCTTCGTGGCCTTCTTTTTGTGTGAAGGGACGGGGAATTTATCCGGGAAGCCCGAGGAGCTCGGAAATCCTTGGATTTGTGCTCCAAATTTTGTGCTTTTTGAGAGGGAGAGCCCCATCCCACAGCGGCATTCCTGCGTTCCCAGATCCCAGATTCTGCCTTTGCCTCCCCTCCTTGAGCTTCCCCAGGAATAAAACCCCCAGAGCCCGGCTGGAAGTGCTGCTGCCCCCGAGGATTCGTGTCCAGGCTCCGGGAATTCCATGGATCGGGGGATGAAAAGGGAGCTGCCCTTTCCTGAGGGCGTTTTCCCGTGGCTTTGGCACAACTCGCAGCAAAATGAGACCTCGGAGCTCTTTCCAGCTGGGATTTCCAGGCACAAATCATCCCTTTAATGCATCTCAGGGATGGTTTTATTCCAGGGGCTGGTTTGGATTTGCTGGATTTTGGGTGAGTTTCGCTCGCCTGGTTTGATGCTGCAGGTGAGGCTCTTTGTGCAATTTCTGTGTTAAAGCCTCTTTCGAACAAACCGGGTTGCGCTTGTTTAAAAACAAATTTGTTGTTTGCCTGACGACAAATTAACTTCACTCCCTCCCGGGCAGCAGCTCTGCCTTGTGTGCTCTGCTTTTGAGGTGCAGAATCTGCTTTGGTTTGCTACAGAAAATTTGATTTTGGCTGCCGGGCTGCGGAGGGTCGGGGCCAGGTCTGAGCGGTGCCAAGGAAGCAGAAGTTGCCACTTTAATGCCACCTCCCCGGGGATGAGTGTGTGTCCTGCAGGAAGCCACTGCCCCTCTCCCTGCCGGCTCACCCACCTGGAAAATGGGATTTTTGTTTCCTGGCTTCTCAGGGAAATATTTGAGTGCTTCCTCCGTGTTTACCTCTGCTTTAGGAGTTTGGAGCCTCATGGAAATTCAGTTGTTCCGAGGGGACTTCTCCGGGCCTCGACTTTCAGGACTGGTTCAGAGGGAGGAATTGCTCTGGCAGATATTTTGTGCAGTGTTTGGCTTCCTCCTGTGTCTTACCTTACCCACAGCAGTGAAATTTCAGTAACAACAGAAGGAATACTTAAATTATGCCTATTTTAAATCAAATAGTCTGGTATCTTCTGGTCCCTGGCTTTATAATTGGTTCCTGATGAACCGGGAGCATTTCCTGCTCATTTTTTCCAGCATTGATGTTTACCAGCAGTTACGTAAACCAACATTATCGATTCCCCCCTGCCCTGAGCTGAGTTTGCTTTGCAATTTCTGTGTTTCAGCTGCCCTGGCCATGCCTGCCCTGCCCTGAACCAGCTGAGGAGCCAAGGAAGCAGAAAAAAGAGCGGGGAAGAAACTCCCCGGAGCTGTTCCCAGCTGGAAGAGCCGATCTGGGTGACTCTGCAGTGACTTTATCTGTTCTGTCACCGCACTTAGAAGAGCAATTGGCCTGGGATTGCCACTCCTGCCTGGCAGAATGCTTTGGGGTCCCCCTGGCACTGGGATTTTTATTTCTTTTTGAATTCCTGGGGCTCTGAGCACAACTGCACAGTCCCCAAGCCAAAGCCATCCCTGGGCTGAGCGATCCGGCCTGACAGGCAGGAGCTGTTCCCTCCCAGGTGGGCTCTGTGCAGCTCAGCTCCGAGCAGCAGCAGCTCCCTCCTCTCCCTCATTCCAGAGGAGTTTGTTCACCTGGCTGGACCTCTCATCTCCCCCGGTTTTGCAGCTGATGGAGTTCCAGCCTGCTGCAAGTTCAGAGTCTGTCGTGATTGCATTTTGGATTGCAGGGCTGCCAGGAACACAATCTCTCTCTGGAAATGACTGAGCCGTGTGTTTGGCAGTTAATAATCTGCATAATTACAGTTCTAGCAGCAGATCCAGTGCCTTCAGAAAGTGCAGAGGAATCCCAACACCTTCCTCCCTCTCTGCCTTGCAATGGTATTCATTTATTCCTCCCCTAAATGACAACAGAATTAATTCTGGAGACACCTGTTGCTTGAAGTGGAGCCAGTGGATTAATAAAAGCCTTAATTATTAAAGGCACCAAATGCTCCCTAATGATTGTTTGCTGCAGAGTTAATGTTTGATTGGGGAAGGTCATCTGCAAAGCCTGGGGAGGAAACCTGGCTGTGTAAGAGCAGCTGAAGGCACAATTCATTCCCTTCTCCTCGGGATCAGCCCTGGAGCTCCCCACTGCTCTCTCCTGAGCATCCCAAAGAGCCTGGAGGAGGGGCTGCTCTGCCCCGGGCCAGCTGCAGCCCCACAGGTCACAGGCTGAATGATCACATCCCGGAGGTGCAGAGGGAAGCAGGGGACGCTGCTTTATGCCCACAGTCTGTGCTGACATGACGGCAGAAATGCCTCACAATAATCTGTGCTGCAAAGCCCTGCCTGGGCTGGGAGGTGCCACCCCAAATCCTCTGCCCGTGCCTGCCCAGGGACAATCCTCAGGTGAGTGGCACCAGCAGGGACAGAGACCTTCCCTGGGCATCCCAGCACGAGTTTCCCTCCTCATTCCAGGTCCAAGGGATGCTGCTGAGCCTTCCTGCCCCAGCCGTGTAGGGACAAGCTGACTGCAGGCAAGCCAGAGCCTGTGAGGGTGTTTTCCATGCTGAATCCTGCATTCTCACCGTTTCCCTCTGCTGAAAGGTAATTGGGAAGGGCATCAGGAATCTGACTAAACGTTGTGACCCTCCTCCCATGATGGTTGGTTGCACTGAGGGTGGGGAGAGACCTCGAGTTCTCCCAGCCCTGCGGCTCACCCTCCCTGTGGTTTCAGGCAGAGCATTTAACCTGTCGGTGCTTTGAAGTCGTGGGGTTTTGGTTTTCCCTTTCAAAACGAGAATGATAAGAAAGCCTTGAGAGCCTGGCAGGAAGGGCGCTGTCCCAGATGTGCCAAGCCCCGCAGGTGTCACAGGAGCGGATGTTGAACTGCACAGATTAAAACAAAACCCCTTGAGCGAGGCCCTGCTGGGTTTGGGCTCCAATAAATGGTGCAAGGCCCTGCAGACGCTCCCTGGGCCTTTTCCTCACCGGGGGGATGAGATCGGGGTGTTCTGCAGACGAGAGGGGAGAGCACGAGGTGCCTCTGGCAGGGGCGACACCAGGAATGAGAAGGAGGGAGCAGCCAAAAGCAGCTGCACCTGAGGAGAGCCGGGCACACGCTGGAAGGGTCCTGGCAGCGAACAAGGCAGGCAGGGAGCAGAGCGGGGCTCTGACACGGAAACAAACGCTGCTGCTCATCGCCGAGCTGACAAAGGCTGTGGAAGTGCCTGGTCCGACAGCTCTGCTCCCCAGCAGATTTTGTGGGCTTGCTTTATTTTATTTGAAGAGTCTGGTCAGCAGGAAAAAGGGCCAGAAATGCATCTCCCAGAAAAAACCTCCAAGCCCCGTGTCCAATTGGAGCTGCAGGGAGAAACGGAGCTTGGCAGAACAGAATTATCTCAGCTGGAGCTCGGCCAGGACCCTGGGGCTCAGCCCTGCTCCTCCTCCTCCTCCTGGGGAAGTGCCACTGGTTTTTGATGGCTCTATTGGGTCCCAGCACTTGGTTTTATGGATCCCCCGAAAGGCTGGAGCAGCAAACCGCCCCTGGCTTCTGGCTGGAGCTAAAACTGTGGAGAAACACCTCGGAATTCCCAAGCCATGGCTTGCTGCACCTGAGTTTTCCTTGGCCATCCCTATCCAGGTGCTGAGAGCCTGCTCTTCTTCCCATGTGGAATACTCTGGCAGGATCGGAGCCCCCAGGCTCTGCTCTGCTGGGTGACCCCATTCCCGACCCCACAGCAGCTGAACCCCCCCAGAGCCCGCAGCAGGCAGGGAATCCGGGATGGGAAAGTTATTCCCTGCCTAAGGACTTTCCTGGAGCACCATCAGGTGGCCCTGCCCGGTCCCGGTGACCAGAACGGGCCAGAAAAGTTCCATTTTCTGGTTCCTTGGTGTGAAAATTCCACGTGACCCGGGGAAGCTGTGCCAGCGCTCGGAGCAGGGCCCACGTGCAGGGGAGGTTTTTATTAATTATCATGGAACAGCTCCGAGAAACAAACGCAGGTTGCCATGGAAGCACCAGCAGCGACAATGTCACCTCGGTTTTAAGATGCTTTCGATGTTCCCAACACAATTCCCTTTCTTTTTTGAAATAGACAATGGAAAAATAAAAAATAAATGTAAAAAAAAATTAAAATGGCAAATTTGGCGTCCCCTCATCACAACTTGGTGCCTGAGCCGGGGGGAGAGGGCAAAGGGGGCTGCAGGTGGAGCCAATCCAGGAGGCAAATCCAGGGTTGGATTTGGGAATGGGGCTGTTCCTTCCCCATGCAGGGCTGGGGATGCCCAGGGCAGCCACTCTGGTGACCACTGAGCCCTGGGAGGAGAGTTAAACATTACAGAGGGGGCACGGAAGCTGCCTCAGAGGATTCAGCTGGAATAAATCGAGATCCTGCCCGGGAGAGGGAATGGGCGAGCAGGAACGCTGGGAATTGGTAATGCTGCGTTAATGAATGCAAAAATTTAAATTATTGGAGAGCAGGGGAAAACTCCAATAATAAATGCCCGGAGTTCTGCCTGCCCCTTTCAGTCATCTGTGCCAGGCAAAGGTGACCTTTTAACCCCTTTATTTTAATGAACTTTTTGGTGCCTGCCTTGCCCTGGGAATTGTGGTTTTAGGGATGGAGCCAGTGCTGGTGAATCTAAAGGAAAAATCAGCTGTAGCCCCAAGCAAAAAGGGAATTGTGCCACCCAAACCTGGAGAGGGGCAACTCCAGCATTCATGGTTGGCCTTAAAATCTCCCTTGGACTCCCAAGGAAAGCTGCAGCCCGCTGTGTTTGAAAAACAGGCACTTGAACGGAGTCAATAAGTGCAGGATTAAAAGGACCCAGCCTGGATCCCAAACCCTCTCCTGGTTCACTCCCTTGTGCCTGGGCAGGATTTTGGGGCGATTCTCCCCGTGGTTCCCATTCCAGCGCCGAGCTGCCGTTCCCCCCGCGCTCCTCCCGGGTCCTGGCTCCCTCTCAGCGCTCCCTCGATGCAGTTTGGCATCTCTGGGTGAGAAGTGCCGCTGCTGCCGCCTGCCCCTGCCCCTGCCCCTTCCCCGCAGGGCCCTGGCAGCGGCTGCCACCAGCTCAGCAATTAGTGTCGGCTGTAATTGAATTGTCAGAGGGAGCCGGCAGCAGGGCTGGGCCGGTCAGGGCCTCCTTCGCTCTCTCCTCGGCTTTTTTAACATTTTATCTTCCTCACCCCAGCATTTATTAGTGCTGCTCACAGGTCAGGATTCGGCTGGGAGGGGTTTGGGGCTGGGAGGGTTTTGGGGCTGGGAGGGTTTTGGGGATGGGAGGTTTTTGGGGCTGGAAGGGTTTTGGGGCTGGGAGGGTCTTGGGGCTGGGAGGTTTTGGGGATGGCAGGGTTTTGGAGCAGGGAGGTTTTTGGGGCTTGAAGGGTTTTGGGGCTGGGAGGTTTTTGGGGCTGGGAGCGTTTTGGGGCTGGGAGGGTTTTGGGGCAGGGAGGGCTTTGGGGCAGGCTCTGCTGCAGCTCCAAACCCGAGCAAGGGCCCTGCCTGGTCCCTGCCCCATCACTGCAGCCTCTCCCTGCTCCGAGCTGTGCCAAACCCCCAAAGTGACCGGGGGGACGTTCCCAGCGAGTGGCAGCAGCTGTGCCCAGCCAGGTGCAGCCAGCTGCTCGAGCAGCAGCTGGGAAAGGCTGGGGAGCACCTGCAGTGCTGCCAAAAAGGGCCTGAGGCAGCTCTCGCTCCCTGCTGGTGCCTCCCTGGGGAGCTGTGCCCATCCCGGGCCCTGCCCTGCTCCTCCTGGGCTCTGCTGCCCGTCCTGGCCCTGCTCTCAGCTCTGCCAGGGGGTGTTGAACGTCTCTGCTTCAAGCCGAGCAAATCATTTGGCCTTGCCACAGTGGGGGGAAGAAAAAAATAAAAAATGAGAAGCCAGCAAAGACTTCCAGAAAAGGATTTGGTGACTTTTTGGAGTGGTCAGTGGCTGCCCTTCCCTCCGGGCAGCTGGACCCGGGCACGGGGAGGGCCCAGCTCTGCAGCCACGTGAGCAGATCCCAGTTTTTCTATTTAAAGCTCCAAACCCCAGAGTCAGCTCCTCCCCCGGATCCAGAGATTAAAAAAAAAAAACCAGTCATATTTCTCTGCTTGCTGTGTGGATTTTTGAACTCGTGTTCTTCATATTTCCAACCACAAAAATCCCGAAACCTCATGTTTTAATGGAAAGGGAGACTTGTAACCTGATAACACCACCCTGGGGGCTGTGTAAAACTCCAGGGCTTGCGAGAACAGGCCCCTGCCAGAGCTTAAAGCACATCCAGAGCGGAGCCAGCACTAAAATGTGACCTCTGCCTGCACGGGCTCAGCGGGAAACGTTTATTTTCTATTTTAACTCGCTGGCACCTCTCACACTGCCCCAGCCCTGCCCCTTCTCCATGGGAAGGGTGCTGTGCTGGCAGAGAAATCCCGGCTGGAATCCCCACCTGGCTGCTGGTTACACCTCACCGAGGTGCAGGGATGTCCCAGGCGCCACAACAACCTCGGCACACAGAGCAAACAGCAATCCGGGCTGCAGGGCAAGGAGATTATCGGGATTAAACACGGCGCTGAGAGATGTTTACAATTATTATTAGCTCCAAAATCTGCCCAACCAGAACAGCACAGGCACTGCCCATCTGTTGTTCTACAGCAGCCTCGCTGCCTTTGTTCCTGTCTGCACCTTAAATTTGATATTCTGGCACAGCCTGGATGCGAAAGTGACACCAGCAACAGCAAAATCTGCCCCTGGTGCTGCAGGGCTGGAGGGGTGGGAGGGAACAGCTCGGGGGGAAAGTGCCCTGCAGGGAAAAACAGCAGCTTGGAGAGAGAGAAATCCCATCATAAATGCAGGGATGTACCGGGGGAGAGGGCAGAGCAGCACTGCTGGGACAAAAGGCAGCCCTGAGGGTTTTCTGCAGGGGAAAGCTGGAAAATGGCTGTAATTAAGGACACCTTGAACCGAGCCGAGCGTGGGGGGGCACGGGGAGGTCACGGCTCTCCCACAGGTCAGGTTAACTCCCTTGGCATCCTGGTGAATTCCCTCAGCCACGTCTGCTCCAGCCCGGCAGGGAAATGTTGCCCAGGGCTGCCACAGCAGCAAAGGACGGCAGAGGAGAGGATGGGGAACGTGCCAGCAGCTTCCTGGAGGGGATGGGAAGAGGATGGAACCTTTTTCAAAGGAAATACACAAAAATCAAGAGATGGGGCTTGCAGGCTCTTTCCAGATAAACTCCTCACCTCAGCACTGGGATTATTTCCAAGGGGAAATTTTACCTCTGCCAGGGGAGGGTGCTGGGCCCAGGGCAGCCCCAGAGGCTCGGATGTGTGGGGAGGTGGAGGAGTGGCTTAAACCCTTCCTGAGACACAAATTCACGGCTGCTTTTCGGCTCAATACTCAGCTCTTTCAAAGCACGTTGACACATTGAAGCATGGGCGGCCCCAAATCCCGGGATGTCCCTGCAAAAATCTTGGGATGCTGGATCAGTTTTAGGGATCGGGTTGTCAGCACACGGATAAAGGATCCTGGAAAGAGGATCTCAGTTCCCACTGAATTAAACCCCGGGGTCTCCACGGGAGCAAGCGACCTTTCCCGCTGGGAATGCAGACAGGGAAATCACCCAGGGCTCGGGGAAGGAGCGTTTCCTGAGGCTGCAGAGGATGTTTATTGTCGCAGCTCAAGCTGGAAACTCACGGCAGCTCCCCGCAGCTCACGGAATGAAGCGCTTGGAGCGCGCTCGGGAGCGTTCATCTCTCCAGACTGAGAGGGAACATCCAGCACAGGTCGGCCAGAGCTCTTCCCACACGGCACAGGAAACCTTGTCCTGGCACAAACCCCCGGCCCCTCCCCACAAACCGACTGCCCAGGGTCCCATTCGGATGCTGAATTGCTCGGAAATTGCTCTGCCCAAAACTCTCCTGCCATCGGCGTGCTCCAGCAAAACCTTTCAGTCTCGGTGAGAAGGCTTTTCCCATTGGAAACCTCTTTAGTTTTAACATTTCCTTGTCTGCTGGTGCTCCCCAGGTTCATGCCCTGCCCCAGGATTGCTCTGGCTGTGACCAGCATGTGACAAGGTTTGAATAAGTCGTGATTTGTGCAGTGCTTTGGTACCCTGGGAGAGAAGATGCCCTGTGCATTCCTGCACTGGGGTTTCTCCCCCCGTTTCTTCAGGATGCATTAAATGTGTGGGTGCTCCAGTTATTTCCTCTAACAGCTGATGTTTTACCCTGCTGTATTTTTATCTTTGCTGCATTATGTAACGAGATGTGCCGGTGTCGGTCTGGGAGCTCCAGCACTGCCAGTGAAACTAATCCAGTTTAACATGAGCCTGAGATGAGGCCTGAATTCCCGGTGATAAAAAGCAGAATTAACCCAAATAAGTGACTAAACTCCTGCTCCCTCTGTTCTAACCCTGGGAGAATGAATTCCAGCCAACACCAGCTAACTTCCCCCCTCAGCTGCATCCCTGGCGTGCGCCAGGGGAGTTTGTACCCCGTGCTCCAACTCCCTGAAAGCTCTGGAGCCAAGGAATCCACGGGAGGAGCCGCAGGAGGAGCAACCCTCCCTTAATGCTGAGCAGCCTTTTTGGTGAACAAATTCACCACGAAACACAACATTTCCCGGGGAGCTCAGCTGGGCACGGCTGAGCTGCTCGCTCGGCAAGCGGCTGCGGCCAAGCAAAGCGTGAAGAGCACCAAGTGCGAGGCGTGGGGGAGGCTCCCGGGGCAAAATGGGATGTGCAGGGTCACAGGAGGGGTCAGAGACCCCTCTGAGGAGCGTTCCCCTCCTCCAAGGTGTCCTTCACCCTCGGGAGAGGAGACTTTCTCTGAGAATGAGCTCCGAGCAGGCCTTTAACTCCCGGGGGGAAATGAGCCCGATCCCTGCATGGGGCCACGGATTTTTGAGCCAAAACCTCCTGCCCGTGATGGCAGCCCTGCTCTGTGGGGTCAGAGGGGCTGCACTGGGCTGGGGAGGGCACAGCCCCTCCTGCCCCACATGCTGGTGACCCCTGAGTGTGACAGGAGCTGATCCCAAACGCCCAAAGGTGCCACTGTGCCTTGCCCAGCTGCCCTCCCTGGGGCTCTGCTCCATGCCTGGGGCTCCAGCTGCCATCTGCCACATCCTGGGGCAGCTCTGTGCCCTGGAGAAGGACGGGAAGGGACCATTCCAGCCCGTCCCGAGGCTGTGCTCAGTCAGGGATGAGGGGGAGCTGAAGGGATGCCCACGATCTCTGCTCCCCGGACCCCTGCCCAGCATCCAGGGCACCCTCAGCTCCTGTGGCTCGGCATTCCAGCGGTGCCGGCGTGGATTTTCCACCCCTCATCCCTCCCGTGGCGCTCAGCCCGGCCCCCTCTGGCCACAAGGGCGTTTTTCACCGCGGGGAAGGGGCTGTGGCTCCGTGTCAGGGTGTGCAAGGCAGCTCCTGCCTCCGGCAGCAGCACAGCTGGCAGCGAGGGTGTTTTTCCCATTTACAGTTTGCTGCCAGGGCTAAACCCCACTGCTCCTTGGGTGTCAGGGTTTTGGAGGCTGGCCCTGGCCCCGGGGAGCAGCTGGGCTGGGGCATTTCCTCTGCAGGACAGGCCTCAGAGCGAATCCTGAGCAGATCTCCAGAAAAGGATGAGATTTAATTACAGTACCCCAAAGTGTGCGGGGCTGGGCTAATTAATAGATGGACTTTGGTAAGAGACGTTAAATCTTCTGCTTTCAGCTTTAAGCCAGGCTCTGATTGCTGGGGATTAGGAGATGATCTGAGCCATCCTCTGCGGTGTCTGAGCACCCCTGGCAGGAGGAAGCTGTGCAGGTGGTGCTGGGATGGAGCAGCCCTGGCCGTCCCATCCCTGCAGCTTCCCTGAACTGCTCCCGTCTCCCCGCTCAGCTCAGCCCTGGCCCCTCTCTGACAAGGCTGACAGGCTTTGATTGTAATTGAGCTGCTGCTGCTCCTTGCCCTGGGCCTGTTTTCCATCAGCAGGGGCAGCTCAGCTCAGCCTCGTGCTGTTGGGGATGGGAGAGAAACCCGGGTGTGGTACAGGAGAGCCTGCAAAAAATAGAAAATCCAGGCTGTGGGGCTTGGGGGAGCAGGGGATAATTAGTAAGGGTAATTAGGGTGTTAATTTGGCATCCCCCATCTCTGCCTGATGGGGGAGAGCAGCTGGGGCTTTGCCTGTGGGATTTGGGCGCAGCTCTGGAGCGGGGTGAGGATCCAGGCCTGCTGGAACAGGGATAAGGGATGGGATATCCCCGAGAGGGGACTCCTGTTCTGGCCTGGCTGCAGCTCCAGGTTCCTGAGGATGCTCAAACCCTTCCTGCTGGGTGGGAAACGCAGGATGGAAATGCAGCCCGGGGCTGTGGCTCCCAGCGCCCACTTGGCTGCTGCTAAAATGAGTGTTTGGTGTCAAACCTCCTTCCCATCTCCAGCCTGGTGCTTCCAGGCCATCCCAGCAGCGTTCCTGGGCATCCCAGCAGCATTCCAGGCCATCCTGGCAGGGAAGGACCCCAGTGATGCTGGAGCTGGTCCCACCTGCAGCCTGGGGTGTGACCCTGCAGCCTGGCACACTCAGATCCTTATTTGTGCAGTACTTGATGCCATCATATTTATAATGCCCTTTCTCCATAGATCCCGAAGCATGTTAATTGACTCATTAACAAATTGTTAATGACTGTGGTAATTGGAGTCCTAGGCACTCCTATAAATTAGATTTACTGACAGCGAGGGGCTGGGGTGGTTTCATTGAGGCTCGGTGGTGTGAGCTGAGGTGATTCCTGAGCTCAGCCTCTCCTGGGATGCTGCAGGGCCCTGGCAGGAGCTGGGGGAATTTTGGGATCCTGGGGACAGGGACGTCCCCCTCGTCGAGCTCTCGCTTCATCAGGGCCAGCAAATGTCAATGAGAGCACGTTTGGAGCTGCTGCCGTTATTTTCTCCTTAATGAAATGTCAGAGGAAGGGAAAACAGCGGAAAATGTCAGCAATTGGTGTTTTTATCACCCAGGAATCAGACGGGGCCCTCTCGGCCGATTTATGAGGAGGGAGCCGCGGCTGGGCTTGACGGCGGAAGGAGCTCGGGTTTCCATGAGGGATCCCCTCTGAGCCACCCCCAGAGCCGGTAATTTGCCACAAATTGCTGTGAACACGAGGAGACAGCAAAGCCTGGGCGGGGGGGGGGGGGGTTGTCCCCGGCTGGGCAGCCCGGCTTTGCTGCCTTCATTAATTAAAGCAGGGAGCAAACGAGCACCCACCCTCCTGCCGCGGGACCTGGAGCCGGGGCTGCACCTCCGTTGTAAAGATTGCTCCAAAAAAAACCCCAGGGACAGCCCCCATCAGCTGGAAAACACATCAGCAGTGCGAAATACTGCAGAAGTTTCCCTGAAAAGCAGAAGTTTCCCCGAAAAGCTGCATTTATTTCATTGCAAGCGCCGCGGTGGGGAGGAACCGGCCGGGATTTCTTGGTGTTTCCTGGGTGAAAGGGGGGATGCTGGAGGTGAGGAGCTGCTGCACAACCGGAGCCGCAAATTCCCGCGTTCTGGTGGCTCTGCAGAGCTGGAAATAACCTTGGGAGGAGAGTCCATGCGGAGAGGGGACAATAAATGGGACACGGATGGGTGGCAGGAGGGTCAGCCACGTGCTGCTCACCCAGGGAGACAGAGCGAGGAGCTTCCCCCCAAAAATCGCTGCTCTGCCTCAGCTCCCAGCTACAAACCCGAGAGGGGAACGGTGAAATCGAACTAAAAAGGGGATTTTCAATCACACAAATGTCTCTGTGAATAATAGGCTTTGGGAGGCATTACTCTCCAAATCGCAAATACGGGGTTTAACCTCCTCATTATTATCCCTTTAATTTCGGAAAGCCTGTGAGGGCCTTAATCTTCCATTCAATTACGTCCAGGCCGAGCTCGGAGCAGCCGGTGACACGCAGGGGTGCCGTGTGCTCAGGCTAAACTCCACCAGACAGGGCACCCAGACATCCCACCGCCTCTTCCCGTTCCAGGCCGGGGGGCACCAAACCCCTCACGGGGCAAACACAACTTTTGTGGGGCCACAACTTTTTTCAGGTGACCTTGGGGTCGCCTGAGCGTGGGGCGAGTGGGGGGGGGGGTGTTCCTTGCCCTGAATTTGAGTGGGGAATGTGGGGACCCCCTTGGGAAAGGGGGGATCCATATGGGGCCGGGGGTCGCTGGGGGGTCTCTAGTGGGGAAGCTCCGTGGGGAGAAGCACCCCCCGATTTTGGGGGGCACTCACAGCCCCCGGGTGTGGCCGGGTCTCGGTGTCCCCGGGGAGCTTTGGGGTCCCCGCGGGGCTTTGGGGGGCCCCGGGCGGGGGTGGGCGTGGCACAGGGCGTGGCACGCTGACGTCAACGCCTCATTAGCATGGCCCCGCCCCCGGACGCGGTCAGCGCTGGCGCCGCAGGAAAGTTTGCGGCGGGGCCGGGCCGGGCCGGGCCGGGATGGACGCGCTCAAGTCCGCGGGTCGGGCCCTGCTGAGGAGCCCCAGCGTCCACAAACCCTCGTGGGCCGGCGGGCGGCACAAGAGTGAGAGCCGGAGCCCCTCTTCCCCTCCCCGCACCCCCCTGTCCCGCCCTCCTTTCTCCGCTCCCCGGGCCCCGCGCACGCTTTTCCCTCCTCTTTGCACCTTCTTTTCCCTCTGCTTTACCCCGGCCGCTCTCTCCCCTTTCCCCCACCCCCCTGCACTCCCTTTTTGCTTTACTTTGGGTCTCTCTCGCAGCTCTTTTTTCACTTTTAGCCCCACTTTCAGCCGCACGTTTTGCGCCGCCCCGTCGCGCACCCCTTTCCTCGCACCCCTTTCTCCGGGCAGCAGCGGGGCTGGGTGGGTGGGTGGAGCGGTGCCCCTGTGTCCCTGTCCCCGTGTCCCTGTCCCCCCGCCTGGCACAAGGGCTGGAGCCCGGCGGGCACTCTGTGACCCCGTCCCGCTGCTGGCTTCGTCACACGATCGATGGCCCCGTGGCCAGCGGCCACCCGGCCCCTGCCCGGCGCCCTCCCGGGCCAGGGGGGCCACCCCGCACCCCCCGAGGCGACACCAAACTTGTGGCTGTCGCTGATCCCATGGGATTGACCCGGCGCGCTGCACGTGGGATTAGGGACAAGCAGCCGCGGGACACGAACGGGGCTGGCTTGGGGACAGCTGGGGCGGCTGTGTGACATCTCTGGGGGGCTGCCCCGCGTGGCCTTGCCCGGCAGGGATGTCCCCGAGGCGCTGTGACCTCGCAGACCTCCCCCCGTGCCCTTTGCGGGGCGATGGCGAGTGCGTTCGGGGCGGCGGTGGGGCAGGGCAGGATGTGCGGAGCAGCGTGGCTGGCCCCGGGCTGCCCGGCTGCCCTTCCTCTCCGAAAGCACCTCGGCGGCTGCGTTCGACCCGCTCCGGTTCCGTCCCGAGAGCTGCAGGTGGCATCAGGAGGTGCTCGGGGATTTGGGGCCAGTGCCCATCCTTGGCACGCAAACCACACCTGGCTTCAGCCAGGGCTGGGGGCACAGGCAGCACCCCTGGCTTTGGAGGAATCCTGGCAGCCTCCGTTTCCAGCTGGGACGCCAGGGTAGCACAGCACCCCACCTGTCCTGGGCTGCTTCCTGCCCTCTCCAGGTGTGTTGGGTGAGACCCCCGCCCTCCTGGTGCCTCCTCCCTCCCCTCTCCGGCCGGAGCCGTGTCCCAGGGCTCAGCCTGGGAGTGGTGGCAGGGTTTTTATGGCTTATCTCCCATCCTGCCTCCGCACGGAGCCTGAGTCACCGGCGGCTGCTCCGGGGGCGTGCCCGGGTCCGCAGCATCCCCGCAGCCCTGCAGGTGTGCAGGGAGCGCTGGAGTTTGGCCCCGCGGCCTGCAGGAGGCCGAGGTCAGGGCAGTGAAGCCTCAGGGCTGTGTTTTGTCTCTGGGAGCCCCATCCCTCCCCAGGGCTGTGGTTTCTCCTTCAGCACGAGCTGCACATCGCGGGGTGCCAGCCCCGTGTCTGGGAGTTGGCTCCTGCGGTGGAATTTCAGGCTTAGGAACGCCCACCTGACTTTCACCTTGGCCCCACGCCTGTCCCTGTATTTAGAACCCTCCTTCCAACGCCCCCAGCACTTTAGGGCAGAGGCCAGTGGTGGTTTGCAGGGGGAGAGCAGAGACCTCTCCTCGTGAGGGGCTGTAGGTGACCGATTTGCCGGGTCACAGCTCCTCACCTGCCCGGGCTTAGCAGCAAATCCCATCTTATCCTCCTTGTGTAGGTGATGCTTTGTAGGGTCAGCGGGTGGCACCGAGCCCTGCCCTGGGGTCCCCTTGGCTCTGCCGTGGGCCTGGGTGCTCCCAGTGAAACTGGTGGCTCCTGAAGGGTTGCTGCTGTTCGTTGTGCCTCGTGGAAGACGTTTTGGGATTTGTTTTCGCTGCCTTGGAGAGCTGCAGGGGCTGCAGGGGAGGCTCCCAAAGGAAGTCCTCGTGGCTGAAGTGCTGCTGCCTCCTCTCACAGCCCCATCTCCTCCTCCGAGCTCCCAGCACAGGGGTCCAGGCAGCAGCTGAACCCTCAGGGATGTTCCTGGGAGTGTGTGAACCCAAGAGCCTCCCTTGTGTCTGCAGAGCTGCCCGAGAACTGGACGGACACGCGGGAGACGCTGCTGGAGGGGATGCTCTTCAGCCTCAAGTACATGGGCATGACCCTGGTGGAGCAGCCCAAGGGAGAGGAACTCTCTGCAGCTGCTGTCAAAAGGATCGTGGCCACCGTGAGTGTCCCTGAGTGGCCCCGCTGGCCCTGCTCTTCTGGGGAGTCTCACTGGGAACAGTTTCAGAGCTGCAGCTGGGGTTTGGGATTGCAGCTCCAGGGGGTTTGGGATTGCAGCTCCAGCCCCTGCAGAGGTGCAGGTGGAACTGCAGACAGTTCCAGGCACTGGGAAGCCCTCGGGATCAGCCCAGGCTCTGGGCACACTGGGGAAAGCTGGCGCGTGGCTGAGCTCTGGCTCCCCGTGATAAGCCCGGGTGACCCTGGGTGTGTGAGAAGGCTCTGACCTGCTGCAATCAGCCTGCCCCGGGGCTGGGTGCCCTCAGCAAGGCAGGGACAGCATTTGGAGCGTGGCCAGCGCCGTTCTGGGCTTCCCTTCCCAGGATTTGGAGGGTTAAGAGGGGAAAGGAGCAGGACAGCTTGCTCCAGTTCCCAGCCAGCGCAGCCACTGTCCCACTGTAACCTCAGAGGGACGGATTTCCAGCCATCCCCCTGGTTCCCAGCCCTCCTCCTGCCCCTTTCCAGCCATCCCCCTGGTTCCCAGCCCTCCTCCAGCCCATTTCCAGCCATTCCCCTGGTTCCCAGCCCTCCTGCTGCCCATTTCCAGCCATCCCCCTGGTTCCCAGCCCTCCTCCAGCTCGGAGCCTCCCCGGCTCAGCAGGCTCCGGGTAAAATTAACCCTTCTTTAAGCCCTTGTAAAAGTGAATGAGGCAGAGCCCCAGCTGAGCCGTTCAGCCTCGTAAAGCTCAATGGGGTGGGGAGCGCTGGATCCTCTCCTGGCACGTGCTGAGCTGGGCCAGGGAAGGAGGGAATCGCTCCATGGAACGGGAGCTGCTGGCAGAGCCCTTCCCATCTGCTCTGATCCACTGGGAATGCAGCCCTTGGATAAAGCCCTGGGGCTGGGGCAGCCTCGGAGGGGCAGGACTGCTCTGGGCATGGCTTTGAGGTCCCCAGGGAGTGGGGCTGAGGATTCCAGCTTGGAATATTTCTTTTGGAGGGAAGCTGGGCAGCGAGCTGAGTGTGAGCTGCAGGCTGGAAGCACCAGGCCAGTGAATAAGAGAACGTGGCACATAAAATTCTGGTTTTAATCAATGTCCTGAGCTTGGTGCAGGGGGTGCTCTGCCCCTGGGGTGGGGTTTGGCAGCACAGCCTGGGAGCCCACGTTGGCCAGGCCCATCCTGCTCCCAGCACAGCTCCTGTGGCCGTGCTGGTGGCCCCTTTGTCCAAAAGCAAAACTCCCAGGGTTCCACCAGAACTCGGCCACAGCAGCCCCCGGTTCGTGCTGGTGGCCCTGGGGCCATCCCTGCGGAGGTGCTGGGCGGGCAGAGGGGGGGTGGGTTTTGTGTCCCTGCCTGGTGAGTGCCAGCTCCAACCTGGCAGCAGAACCAGTGATACCAATGGGCATCCCCAGAGTCTGCTCACCCCCCTCTGGATGTGCCAGCGTTAAAAGCCTGGGGCTTGCCCTCCCTCTTTCCTTCCCAAAGGCAAAAGCAAGTGGGAAGAAACTGCAGAAAGTGACTCTGAAGGTGTCGCCCCGAGGGATCGTCCTGAACGACAGCAGCACCAACGAGCTCATCGAGAACATCTCCATTTACAGGTGGGTTTGGGGAGAAATGGGAGAAAGGAGTGAACTCCCCAGCGCCTCTTTAATGGATCCAGAGCTCAGCTCAGCTCTGGGAAACAGAATATGGGCCACTGGGCAGAGACAGCCTCACATGGAACAAACTAACGTGCTGTAAATGAAGTTTGAATGTGGCTTTTTGAAGCCCCAGCATCTACTGGGAACTGGGACCTTCCAGTCCCCTCCCTGCATCTCTTGGGGACAGCGAGAGCAGGAGCTGAAGGGGCAATGTGGGGCCATGGAGGAACTTCCACTGAACTTTCCCCCCTCTTTTTCCTGGGGTTTTCTCTTTCTTTAGCCCCTCTTTGATCAGGGCAGAGGCTTTGCTGGCTGCCAGCCCTTCCCACCTTGCGCTGAACTTGTGCTCAGTCCTGCTGGGGACGGTGCTGAGGGACCCACAGCCTGAGCTCCCCAATCTTCTCAGCCTGTTGCTCTTCCAGAGCCTGGTTTGGCATTCCAGAGTGAGCCCTGCCCTGCCCAGGGGCTGGGAGAGACCCGGAGATCCTGGGGATGCTCAGTGAGGAGGCTGAGCCTCCCTCCCACATTCCCTGAGCTCGGGGGTCTTGCAGCATCCCGTGCATCCTGCAGCTCCCAGAGCCTGAACTTCAGCCTTTCCTGGGCACCCCTGCCTCAGCTTCTCTCCCTGCTCTGAGCCTCAAGATGAACTCCTAGGCTGAGAACAGCTCCTTTCTCCTTCCTTACCCTCCGAGGAAAACCTTCTGAGCGAGTCTCTCTTCTGAAGACAGGGCACTTGTGAGGTGCTGCTCTGCTGGAATCTTTCCCTTCTCCGACCTGTCCTTTCCCACAAGGTGAAACAAACTCTTCCTTCTCCTCTTCTCTCCCGCCTCTCCTTGTGGTGCCCGTGGATCTCACCCTGGCTTCTCTTACTGCCCAGCCCCTGGCATCAGCTCCTCCACTCTGGGAAGTTGTCCCCAGGCCTGGTGACATCCCTGTGCTCCCTGTGTGGCCCCGGAGCTGGGCAGGCTCCTGCTGGCAGCCCCCAGGAGGTTCGGAGCCTCTCCCCGGAGCTCAGAGCCCTCGTTGTGTCTTTCAGGATTTCCTACTGCACGGCAGACAAGACCCACGATAAAGTGTTTGCCTACATTGCCCAGAACCAGCTCAATGAGAACCTGGAGTGCCACGCCTTCCTCTGCACCAAGCGGAAAATGGTCAGTGCAGAGGAACCGGCGCGGGTGGGCGAGAGGAGGAGGAGGCAGAGAGGGGCTGCAGGGCTGAGATCGGGGCTCAGGCAGAGCCAGGGGCCCAGGGAGAGCTCCCAGTGTCCCCCCTGCTGCTGTTTTCCTGCAGCTCATCCTGGCAGTTTGCTCCAGGCTGGATCCAGCCCCTTGTCTTGGCTGGGAAAGCCTCTCTGGGCTGAGGCTGAGAGGGGCTGGTCCTGCACCAGCACCTGAAAGCCCCATCCCAGCTGCTGGGGCCCTGCCCTGGCTCTCGCTCTGAACCCTCCTGGGACTTCCTCCTGCTGGTTCAGTGCTCCAGGACGGGCAGGGACCTGGTGAAAAAAGAGAGGAGTGGGGTGAGGAGAGCCCTGGGGGTCTCTGGTGGAGCCAGAGCTGGGACTGAGCCCCCTCCCCATGCCAGGAAGGGGCTTTAGGGGAGAGGAAGGGCAGGTCAGACCCTTCTGCCCCAGAAATCCTTCCCCTGGTGCCTCTTGCAGGGCCCTGGTGGGGAATGGGATGTCCCAGATCCCCTCTGGGGGCCGTTCCCACCCTGTGCGTCCCAGCGTGGTCCTCAGCAGCATCCCCGTGCCTGGAGCTCGGCCACCACGGCTCTGTTAATATTCTGTGCCTCTCCCAGCTCGTTTTTTTCCCTTGGAGAGAATAATGGGAGCTACAAGTTGTCTCTCCTTTCCACGGCGTGCGCTCCTGTCCTTGCACGGCCAAGATAAGCCTCGCTCTGCAAATTAAAATTTAAATCTTCCTGCTGCTAAAAGAATTATCTCGGTGCTACATCAGCTCAGTGCGTCCCCCTCCAAATAAAGTTCTCCAAAGCCTTTTGCGGCAAAAAACTGGGAATAATTTCCTTTTTCCTGGTCTATAAAACACAGGAAGGTCCTGCTGGTGAGGTGATCCCTGCTCCCAGCCTGGGAGCCAGCCCTCCCCAGGGCAGGGTCCCTGGATGCACCACAGCTCCCAGTCACTGGCATATAATTAGTCCATATTTTTAGTTCCTGGGTAATTCTCAACGGTAGCTGGGTCTATTAAACTTGATTCAGATGTGACAGCTTAAATTGTAAACAGCTGTGAGGAGTTTCATACTTAATTACCATATTTAAGGGGTTTTTTGCCATAAAGCATTTGCACTTCCATCAAGGATGTAAATAGCTCCGACATTCAAATGAGCTCTGCTGCTTCCCAGCCTTAATTGACACTGATGGCTCTGGGGGTCTCCTTGCCCCCCTGCCTGGGTTTTGGGGTTTTTTCTGGGGTTTTTTGGCTGTACCCTGTGTGCGCCCCCCATGTTCCCCCTGGGAGCTGCCGGGGGCGCAGGTTCCACCCCGGCTCTGGGTTTGTTTAATTCACAGCTTTGTAAAACAAACTCAGCCCGGAGGCTCCGGCAGCGCTGGGAGCGTTCCCTGTTCCCTCCCGGTGCTGGAGCTGCTCCTGAGCTCTGCCGGCTCCTCATGGAGGTGGCATTTCTGTCACTGTGGATGCACCTCCGGCAGCCGGAGCGGCTTCGGCGCTGCTGCAGCTCGGGGAGGGCTGGCAGGGAGGGCGTCCCTGCTCCTGCTCCTGCTCCTGCTCCTGCCAGGCTGGCACGGGACAGACCCACACTCGGAGCATCCTGGAGCTCGTGGCCGTGCTGGGATGTCCCTCCCGAGCTCTCCCAGGGGCTGATCCCTGGGAGGTGTTGGCGGTTCTGGGCGTTCTCCACCGCAGCTGCAGCGGGACGGGCCCAGGGCTGGCTTTGGGTCGCGCTGAGGGGTGGGGAGCAGGGAGAGCCCGCTCAGGAGCAGCCGCTCCTCCCCATCCCTCAGCTCCACGGCTGTGACATCCCTGTGCCTGCCCTGTCCCTGCCTCCCCCCCCTTCCCCAGCACCTGGGGACGTGTCTACAACGAGCTGCGCGTCCTACGCGGAGCGAGCCTCTGCTCCCATCAATGTTTGATGGCTCTCCCGGCCCGGCAGGGAGCAGGGACTGCTCAGATCCAGGTTCACACCGCTCCGCAGTCCCCACCAGCCCCGTTCATGTCCTGCCTCCCTGTCCCCTGCAGGCTCAGGCTGTCACCCTCACCGTGGCTCAGGCCTTCAAAATCGCCTTCGAGTTCTGGCAGGCAGCAAAGGAAGGTGAGCTTTATCCCCTCTTCACGTGGAAGTTCAGGGGGTGGCTTTGGTGTTTTTCCAGCTTTCAGGTGCCTTTTCCCCTCGCCTCCCACATTTCCAGGTTTCTCTGACAGCCCTGTAAATCCAGCCAGCTTTTGGCTGCGCTCCTTTCCTGCTGAAGGGCCTGAGGTGCCTCAGAGCCCCGGCACTGCTGGGATTTTTGCTTTCATCTTCCATGAGATGATAAAAGCACCCAGAGGCGGCCTGGCCGAGCTGTCCCCGTCCCTCCTCCCTAAAAGCTGGCAGGCAGTGATGGGGTTTCCTTCTTTTGCAGAGAAGGAGAAGCGGGAAAGGTCCATCCTGGAGGCAGAAGGGACGAGCAGCCCCGGCTCAGAAGCTCCTGCCCGTCCTGTCACACGTGAGCCACCACGGCAGGGCTGTGCTGGGGCATGGGGACAGCCTGAGGATGGGTGATTCCCCTGAAAAAGGCAGGGAACAGCCTGAGGATGGGGAATTCCCCTGAAAAGGGCAGGGAACAGCCTGAGGATGGGGAATTCCCCTGAAACGGGCAGGGAACAGCCTGAAGGATTTTCCCTGAGCAGGGCAAGCTCCTGGGAGGGCTCTGAAGGCCAGGAGGAGCAACACTTCAGGGTTCTCGGCTGCCAGCTGAGCGCTTCCTTCTCCCCCCGTAAACATCCCCTGCTGCCACCCCAAATCTGTTCACTCCTGCCCCAGGCAAATTGGCTGTAATGTCCTTGTGAGCTCAGCCTGGATCTGCACATCCCCAGCTCGGGTTTGGGGCTGTGTCAGACCCCCAGACACTCCCCTGAGGGAGTGTGGACATCCAGGTGCCCCTGAGGGAGGGGAGGTGCGTGAAATAAAACAATTAGGTCATAAATCCCCTCACAACTCGGGGCCTGGCCCTGGGTCCACTGCTGCCTCCGAAGGGCAGGGCAGGGAGAAGTGGGACAGAAGGCTGATCCCTCCTCCGTGCTGGCCACGGAGATAAGAGGATTTGGCACCGAGAAAAATAGCATTGGACTGGGCTTGCTTCCAGGCTGGCACATGCTGCTGCTTCCTGGTAAGGCTCAGGACTGGAGGAATCTCTCCCAAAGGGTGGCACATTGGGATAATCCAGCCTGGGGCTGCCATGCATGCAGGAATGGGCTCCAGCCTCTCCCTGGGGGATGCTCCAGAGCTGGGATGCTCCTGCATCCACCCCGGTGCAGGGTGGGGAGGGTTTGAGGTTTCCTGAGCTTTAAACTTCCCCCGGGGCAGGATTTGCGCTCAGTCCTATAAAATACTGGGGCAGCTTTGTGTAAAGTGTTGTGGGCTGAGCTGAGGATGTCGCCCAGGGGCTGCTCCCACCTGGGAATGGGACGGCCTGGGGCTCATCCTGAACGTCAGAGGGCACCCAGGAGCCTTCCCAAGGCTGGATGAACCACAGCCCCCACTGGGGTGGGTGCAGCTCCTCAGTGCTCAGATTCGGGGCCATCCTGAAGGAATTCGGGGCAGCCCTTTGATTGCCCTCTTGAAGGGAGGCGGCTCCTGCAGGAAGGTTTGGCTGTGTCCCTGCTCCTCTCCCCTCATTCCCTCTCTGCTCTGCCTGCAGCAGCAGCCACGGGGAACCTGCTGGACTTTGAGGACCCTGCCAGATCCCCGCTGGGCAGCAGCACAGAGTCCCCACAGCTGGACAACAGCGGCTTCGGGCCCAGCCCCTCGGTCAACAACAACGTGGTGTGGGTAAGGGACAGCCAGGAGTGCTCCAGCTCCCGTCCCAGGGCTTTTCCTGGGATAAACCCAGAGCTGTGGGGTGGCTGAGCTGCTCAGGGAGGTTTCAGAGATGCCCACAGCTGGGGATGATCGATGAGTGTTCAGTGCCTGCTGCCCTTTTTGGGCTTGGGGAATAAATGAACAGGACGGCAAAGGCCTGTGAGAAACGCTGCTGCCAGGTGATTGAACATTCCCTGCTCTGGAGCAGCATTTCTCAGTGGTTTGTCACTAATTGAGAGACCACCCAACTGCTCTGTGCAGGGGCAGAAATCATTACGTTGATGGCTTTTGTTTACTGCTCACTAAAACCAGGTTATATTTATGTTCATTATTACTCTGACTTCTCCCTGCTCCTGTTCGTGGCTGTGGGAGCTTGGGTGGCTTCTTGGAAATGCCCTCAGGCCTCTGGCTTTAATTGTTTTATGGATCTCTGATGGAAGAGTGGTGGGGCAGCCCTGGGTGTGCATCCATCAGGGAGCCTCTCCATGCCCCAGTGCTCCATCATCCCCTTCAGACTGGAAGGGGGTGGGGTTAGATGGGATTTTGGGAAGGAATTCCTCCCTGTGAGGGTGGGGAGGCCCTGGCACAGGGTGCCCAGAGCAGCTGTGGCTGCCCCTGGATCCCTGGCAGTGCCCAAGGCCAGGTTGGAGCACTCTGGGATAGTGGGAGGTGTCCCTGCCCATGGCAGGGGTGACACTGGATGGGATTTAAGGTCCCTTCCCATCAGATCATTCTGGGATTCTCTGATCCCCAACCAGGCTGGGGCTGACCCTCGAAGCCCCACTTGACCTGGGGTCTCATCCCCACCACAGACCCCCTGCCTGCTGGATTTTGGGGAATTGCAGGGTAAATGCCTTTGCCTGGAGCCCGTTCCTCGAGCCTGGCGGGCCTGAGGCTTCCCCGGTTAAACCTGAAGATCAGCTCTAAGCCCGAACCAAATCCTGGAGGCTTATCAGCAATCTCCACTCCCTGCCTGCTTATGGAGTCCCCGTACTTCACTTATTAATTGCATTAAGTCTGTGAGTGCCCCACAGGATCTGGGAGCAGCCCGGTGTGTCCGAGCAAAGCCCTCGCCCCGAGCAGGGAGAACCTTCCTCCCAAGCAGCTCCAGTGCCTTCCCTGGGAAACCCTGGCAGCAGAGCAGAGATAAAGGCTCCCAGAGCTGCTTTTAATGTCCCCCCCCGTGCTGGTGCAGAGCTGCTCTCCGTGATCCTGGTCCAGAAAAGCCCCAAGGGACTCCTGGAGCTCTGTCCAGGTCCCTCCTCGTGGCAGGAGCTGCGGAGCTGGGAGAGCGAGGGGTGGGTTAATCCCTGTGCTCCGCTCGTGGGATGGGTCTGGGGGCAGGACCGGCCTGTTTGGGGGTGGAGGGGAAGGACCGAGCCCCGGGACCAGCGGGAGTTCACCTTTCCCCCTGGAGCTCGGGCAGAGGAGAGGAGGCAGATTGCAGAGGAGGTGACTGAAGCCAACAGACACGGGTGTTTTTTGTGTGCCGTGCTCGAGTGCAGAGCCAGATCTCTAAATACACTTTTGTGCAGTTCTCTTAGCAACTACTTGTCTCTCTTTTTATCTCTTAACAAAGGAAATGGATGATGGGCTCGACGAGGCGTTTTCAAGGTAATTCTCATCACTCCCTTCACGAGTTCAGCACCGGGGAGCAGCCCCAGAGACTTGACTGGGGACTGGCTTTTAATAATTCTCCTTAATCTAATCAGGGCCATGATCTGACCTAGGCAGCTGCTCCATCGGTGCCTCAGCTGGTAATTGAAAGATAGGCTTTGAGGCTGCCTGATAAGCCAAATATTTTGACAACCTTTTAAGGATGGAGAGAGGCTGTGTGTGATAGGGAATTTAATTCCCCGAGCAGTTGGTGTGTCTGCTCCCACTCGCCGAGGCTTTTTCAGGCTGCTGGTCCCAGCTTCTGGCACTGGGGGCTTTGCTCTTCCTCAGCCCACAAATTCAGGGTGTGTGGCCCTCAGTCCGTGGGGTTTATTCCTCTTTCCACTCCAAAGTAAAGGTTTCCCTGCCCGTGCCTGCTGAGCCATCCAGCAAAGCCAAACAAACCCGTTTCCTTTTGGGTGGGTTTTCCTGCCTGTCCTGTGGGGTTGGTGGAGTTTATGTGGGTCCCATCCTCCTCTTCCTCCTCCTCTTCCTCCCCCTCGGGCTGGCAGGTGCTGGAGGAGGGAGTGAGGCAGGAGAAGGGTTTGCAGCAGTTCCTGCTCAGCCCCTGGGGTCTTGTTTGGCTCTCAGGGATGATTTACAGCTTCCCCTTCCCCGGCAGCCTCGTCCCAGGCTGTGGCTGATAACGGGGCTGATTAATGTCCTGGGCTCTGTGTTTTCCTCGCCCCACTGGGTGCAGCAGCTGTGGTTGTTTCTGGGGTTTGTTGTGCGTTGCTGGATGCTGAGCTGTCACATCACCCTCGGCCCTCTGGTGACTCAGAGTTTGGGCTGCTCGTCCTGCGGCGCTCCCGAAACCATTCCTGCCACATCATCACCGCTGCACATTTTCTTTCTTCGTTAAAAATCGGGGCTTCATCTCAGGCTTTTTGGGACGTTGTGCCTCCCCTGGATGAAACCCCAAATGGCTGAGTTAACCCCCAGCCCCGGTGCTGCAGTATTTTCCCAGGGGGGATTTAAATCACACAGCAACAAGCTGGGGCTCCTTAGGTTCTGTGAAACATCTGGGCTGAGGAGCTCTCCCAGCTGCTCCTGGGGCTGTTCAACATCAGCTGAGCCCTCGGAGTCCTGAGCCAGGGGGCTGCTGCTGGGGCAGAGCTGAGGCACTGCTCCGAGGCTGCTCCTCTGGGGAGCAGAGCCCAGGGATGGCTGCAGGGAGGAGAGCGCTGCTCCGCCAGGCCAGTGATCTGTGGGATGTCCAGCCTGCAAATTCCCGGGATGCCTGCAGGGGAATTGTTGAGAGAAGCCAGCAGCAAAGCTGCAACAGCCTTGAGAGTGCTGCGAATGTTGTGTGCCAGCTCCCCCCTCCTGAGAGTTTCCATTCGGCTGCAGGGTGTTGAAACGCGGAGCTGCGGCGCTGGGGGTGCAGCGGGCATGAAACCACCCGGGTTTGTGTTTTACTCCGTGTTTCACTGTGGGTTTTTGTGCCCCCTCAGGCTGGCCCAGTCGAGGACGAACCCGCAGGTGCTGGACACGGGGCTGACAGCTCAGGACATCCAGAGTGCAGAGACTCTGTCCCCTGTGGACTGGAACAAAATGGACCCCGGCACGGCAGAGAAGGAAGATCTGTTCATGTTCTGAGGGCAGAGGCATCCAAGAGAGGAAAACCTGTGGCCTGGATCGTGCTGTTCCGGGTGCTGTAACCGGGGAACCTTCCCAGGGCTCTCCAGCAGCTCAGAGGATGTCACAGCCCAGTTTAGACCAAAGCTTCAGAAGCCTAACGCGGATTTTTGTACCTTGCTTTTATCTAAACCACGAGATGCTCTTGGACGTATTTATTCACAGTTTACAGGTGTTCCTGGGAGGTGTGGAGAGCACCTGCAGCAGTGCCTGTCCCTGCCTGCAAACAGCCCGGGCACCACCAAAGCCCCTCCGTGAGCACCCCCCAGCAAAGGGCTGCGGAGGCAAATGCAGCTCCGAGGGTTGCTAATCCACGGATTCGGGAACAACCCATCACCTGCCTGGCCAGGGAGGGGGTTTGCAGCAGCTGCTGACAGTGTGAAATCAGAGAGGGAGCAGAGCTGGAGCTTTTGTGCGAGTGTCTGTGGCACTCTCACAGCCGTCAGTCACCCGCGGCTCCCGGCTCTCGCTGTGGGAATTGACGCTTTTTAACCCAAAGACTCTACCAAGTTTTGCACTTTAAAACTCGAACTGAAAGCGATGGTCCGAATTGTCACGGTAAGCAGTGCCTGGAACTTCTCCTCAGAAGCTATTTACCCAAAAAGAACCCACCCTGGCAATGCTGCAGCTCTGGCTCAAAGCTGACCCCTCACCTCTGACCGACTCGAGATCCTGAAGCTCCGTTGCACCGTTGGCTTAAAAGCAAAACCACCAGGGAGGAAGGATTTGTTTGGCTAAAATCTGTTGGAAAGGGCAGCTTGGGAGGCCCAGCAGCACCACGGATCCGTGTTCCCAGCTTGTTCCTGTGGGTTTGCCTGCCCAGGACTTGTTCCTGCCTCAAAGCCACGTGGTTGTCGCTGGTTCTGTGGAGTTGGATCAGGCAGGAGCAATACCTGGCTGTCCAATTAGCAAGAGGTGCCCCTCCCAGTGGTGCTCCCACCCCTTCTCCCTGACAGCCACAGCTCCCAGGGGGCTCAGGAAGCTCCATCTACCCCTGGAACTGAAAATCAGCAATGCAGGTATAAAGTTTATGCTAATTAAAAGATTAAGTTTAATGATCCTAAACAGTCTCAGTGACATCTCGCAGTGTTTGTGGCCTTACGTGAAGTGTACTAATCTGTTTTATAGATTTGTAACTTGGATTTGAAGCACTAATTCATTCCCCAGATAGCTCTTTAGAACTCCCCTAAAACTGCTCGCAGGAAGGAAAAAAACCCTCTCTGTCAGCTGTAAGAATTCATTAGGAAGCAGCTGAGTGACTCTGACTTAGGTTTGAGATATTTTTTTTTCCCCCCCAAGTGTGATTGTGAGAAGGAGTCGAGGACTCGTGGAGCTGACTCATCACGGCTCTGATGAAACCTGTGCTCTGCACAGGGGTGTTTAAAGCAGGGATCCTGTGAGCAGCACCAGCCTCGTGGGATGGGAGGGACCAGCAGAGCTGTGCTGCAGGCGCAGGGCAGGCACAGGAACCTGCTGCAGCAGCCCAGCAGGGCTCTAAGCAGCCCCTTGCCCCCACCCCAGGGAGCTCTGAGCTCCCCAGGAAGCTGTGGGATGGAGTGTGAGGGTTTCTCTGGCCTTTCTCCTTTCCTGGAGACTCCAGCAGCAGATCCTGAAGTGCACAACACTACCCTTGTGTGTCTAGAGTGGTTTTTTTTTTAAGAAAACCTGACGCTGTAAAGAATATTCTGTACTGAGGGGAATAAAAACTCTGCCATTTTTTGGAGCCTCTGTGCTGGGTGACTTTATTTTATTTTCCCCGTGGTCCCTTTAATGTGTGGCAGCTTTTGTGTCTCTGGTTGAGTTCTGCCTGTCCCTGATGCATGGCAGGACGTGATCAGAAACGTCCTGGGGAGGTGATTCCAGAGCCATCCAAGAGGGGAGAGAGCTGCAGCTGGACACGGAGCTGTGGTCTGCTCCCAGGGAATGCTGTGGGGCTGGATGTGGCCCCGTGGGATGCACAGAGGGAGCAGGACCTGTCCCTGTGTGGCTGCTTTGGCCTCCAGGTGAGGGTGTGAGGAGGGGGAGAAGAGGGAGGTCGATGCTTCTCAGGCTCATCTGCACGCAAAGAGGAACATCAAACCCCAAATCTCTTCACTGACAGAGTTCCTGAGTCACAGAGTGCTTCCCTCTGTGGGCAGCTGAATTTGTGCAGTTGCCTTTCAGGTAAAGAGCCCAGCACAGCCCAGTGTGCTCAGCCCTCTGCAGCTCCCAGCTGCCCACACCTCGGCTGGGAGGCACCTGGAGAGCCCCTCTGGGGTGCTGACAGATGGAACCCGCCCGTGCCACCCCGTCCCTCCGGGTCCCAGCAGGGCTGTGGGCAGAGCAGGGGGGCTCTGCAGAGCCACTACCCCTCCCTCCCGCCGTGCTAACAAAAATAAACCCACTCAAAGTTCATTTTTCAGCTGAAACTGCCTGTTCCAGGGTGAGCTGTCCCAGATTATGAGTGCTGAGCCCTCATGCATAACTGATGGCCCTGCTGAGGAACAAATTGATCCCTCAGTTCTGATGTGACCTTTTTTTAACTGCCAGTTGAGGAACTTTGAGCATCCATTCCCTTCTCCTGCCAGGGAGGGGAGGAGGAATTCACTGCTGAGGAGTGGCTGTGCCATGAAAAGCGGGCTGGGGGCTGCTGGCTCAGCTCCCCCAGCCCCACATTTCTCCAGGGGGCACATGGGGTGATTTTGGTGCCCGTCCCTCCCCCAGAGCAGCCACAGGCACAGCACAGAGGCGGCAGTGCTGTGACACTCTGGGCTGTCACCCTGCCTCGTCACGGGGTGTGGAGGGGCTGGCACAGCTCCTGACAGAGCTGCAATTTCAGTGCCAAAGATCCATAAACTTCCACAGCGCGGAGGGGACCCCGGGACCCCCAGGAGCAGCTCCAGGAGCAGATGGAATAACCTGGAGCCGTTCTAGCAGCCGGTCAGCTCTGACTGTGAGCAACGCATCAGCAGCGAGCGGATCCCGCTCCTGGCAGAGGGAGCCTTAACATTGCATTGATCCATTTCCTCAGCACCTCTCCTCAGGGCCCAGGGGAGGGACGGGAGGCAGCGCTGGGGGCTCTGGGGGTTCCTTGTTATTTTTCCTCCCTGCTAAAAGCAGCCGTCCCCTTGGCCCTGAGGAGAAATAGGGGCTGTACCAAAAGCTTTACCTGCTCCTCCCTGGCACCCGCTTGCTGCTGAGCCAGCAGGTGAGAAAAGCCCTACTGAGACACCAAAATATTCCCCAAACACCTCGCTTGTCCCAAACTTTGGCCATCACAGTTTCTGTTTCGGAGCCACCGCCGCCGTCTCTCTGGGCAAGGTGGGGGGGGATTTTCCTGCCTCTCCCTTCAAACCAGACACTGCAAACTCCACATCTCTCACTTTCTGCCTCCAAGGGTTTGTTTTTTTTCACCTTTCCAGCCCTCACCATCAGCAATCCCTTCCTCAGCAAACACCCCAGCCTCCACGCCAGGCTGTTCCCGACGTTCCCTGCCAGCCACAGCGGCAGTTTCTGTCTCAGCTGCTCCAATCCCACGGATGGCAACACCACTCCAGGCAAAGTTTTTTGCTTAAAAGCCCGGCTGATGATACGTTGCAGGGAGTTATTTGCCTTGTACCTTTGTGTTTCCACCTGCCTGCGCTGATGCTGCTGGAACAGCCCCCGAACTCGCTGCTTGTCAGAGCTTGTTTCAGCCCCGAGCCCTCGTCCCTGCCAGATCCCAGCGTCACATCCCAGCTCCCAGCGTCACATCCCAGCTCCCAGCGTGACATCCCAGCTCCCAGCGTCACATCCCAGCTCCCAGTGTCACATCCCAGCTCCCAGCCTGTCACTCGGCCACTGCCTCGATCCCAGCCACGAGCCCCAGGTCTAATTAATGGAATAAAACGTGTAAAAGTACTAAATCTGCTCAGACGTGGCAATTTTATCGCTTCTCCAACGCTGTCACAGCACGAGTAAAACTGACAGCAAGGAATAAAACAGTTGCGTCTCTGGCATTTTTTATTACTTTTAATGTGCTGTCTTTTTTTTTTCGTGAGTTACTGGAAATTTAAATTATAATGGTATGCTTCACTTAAAGAAAGTATCCATAGCAACAGGAACATCTAAATTATTGCAGGCTGATCACTTCTCTCCTGGAGTCACATCACATGCCTTTCAAAGGCAGTCCCAGAGGTGCAGGATTTTAATAGAATTTTTTTTTAACCTTTTTTTGCAAATAAACAAGCGAATACACAGCGCTTTCTCCATCAATGCAATACCTACAGAAAGATCCGAAGTAAGTGCCAGCTCAATTTGCTACCCAGAGAGGGGGGCTCCAGGCTTGCTCCTGAATCAGAGACTTTCTCCTCTGAGTCAGTGGTTATTCCATGTGAAACTGGAGAATTTCTGTGCGGTTCAGCTGCTGGAAATTCTCTTGGACAGGCGGAAGGCAGCAGGGGAAGACCACTGAGTCTGCAGCATCAGAACTGGGCTTGTTTGATTCCCAGCTGGCCATGGGTTTATTTCTATTTTATTCTTTCTACTTGACAGGACAAAGGAGAATGGGTGAAAACTCAAAGAAAGTGGGATTAGATGAAATATTAGGGAGAAATCCTTCCCTGGGAGGGTGAGGAGGCCCTGGCACAGAGTGCCCAGAGCAGCTGTGGCTGCCCCTGGATCCCTGGGAGTGTCCACGGCCAGGTTGGAGCAGCCTGGGACAGTGGGAGGTGTCCCTGCCCATGACAGGGGTGGAGTGGGATGAGCTTTAAGGTCCCTTCCCACCCAAACCATTCCCTGATCCCCAAGAAAACAACTTCTGCTTGACATTTCGAAGGTGATGGGTGAGAGAACACCCAGGTGTTTTGCTCCCACCATCCGTGACTTTTGGGCTGAGGCAGCAACATCTTTCCACCCTTAAACAAATTCCTTCACTTTAATCACGGCAAAAGCCCGAGTGATGCACGCACCGAGCTGTCAAACGTGAGAAACAAACTCGCTGGAAGAAGTAGAAAGGCTTTTTTTTTTTTAATTCCAATCTCAATTATAGGAATCAAATGCGTCATCTGGATCAATAGTAGGTTGAGATTGCTCAGCCAGGAAGAGTTTAGATATAAAAAGCTGCAGCTGAGAGCCTTCCTCCGAGCTCATGTGTTATTGTAAGTGAAATGATGACAGTGAGCCATGTTTGCAGCCTCTCTTGGACAGCTCAGGGTAAGAACAAAGCTTTAATCAATGTCCTCGTGTGTAGGAACAGGATCCTGAGCCCAGCCAGATCTTATCGTGGTCGGGAGCAGCAGGGATTCGCCTTTAATGTCCTTTGATCCCCACCGCCCCGCGGAACATTCCCGGGTCATCGCATCCTGCGGGTCTGCAGCTCACGCAGATCTTTCTGCAGAGAACGTGCAAATCACAGGGGAAAGAGGCAGCCTTTAAAAATATGAAATATTCCTGATCACTTAACCTCTGTACAACAAGAGCTGATGTGCAGAGAAGTGGCTCTGGCTCACCCAGCCCGAAGGGAAAAAGGGAAACGTTAAAAACCAGGAAAATGTGTCAGAATTCTTTGGGTGGTTTGGTCTGTTTGTAAGGAAGGGTGGAGGTGGCTCCCTGTCCGTGGAAAAGGAGGGGGCTGCAGGTTTTGGGCACGGGGTTATCGGGGCGACAGCAGCAGAGGCAGTGACAGGAGCCAGGTGCATCTTCCGTCAGCGACTTTCAGATCAACTTGGTTTCACATGGGAGTTAAAAACAGTCAGCACAGAAGGTGGGTGGTTGAAGAGGGCTGAGAATGATGCAAAAAATCTGCTGGACCGGCAGATCCGGCTCAGATTTGAAAATCACCATCTCCACAGCTCCCGTGAAATCACCTTTTAATGAAGGGCCTGTAACACAAACCTGTAATTTCGTGGTTGGTGCATGAGCCAGAGGATGATCCAGCTGACTCTGGCAGAGCTTTACTGCAGCCGTGGTCCAGCTGGAGTCAGGAATATTTACTGGCTGTTGAGCATGGCTCACCCAGAAATCCACAGCCCTGACCTGCAGAGCCAGGCACAGAGCTGGAGCATCACTGCCCAGGCTCAGCTCTCTCCCAGCTGTTCAGCATCAGGTCAGGCTTCCCCCTCCACAGCTGGAGCCCTTCGACTCACAGCTTCCCCAAATCCACCTTCTCACCTCCCAGAGTAACCAAATAAATCCCAAAGCCACAGCCACAGGCTCTGGAGAGGATCTGTCACCGTGGTATGTCTGTGGGATGGGGCTGTGCTGCTCTGCTGGGGATTTGCTTCTTAAATGGGGCCAGATTTGATCCCCCACATTTATGTTTGAGGTTTGATGGGTCCAGGAGAGCTTGGGGGGCAGTGGGTTGGCAAAATGTGGTTGTGTGTGAAAAGAGCCAGTGCTGGGCAGGCAGGAGCTTCGCTTTTAGGGGACGTGAGAGGCTGGACTTGTTTTTCATGCTGGTTAAAGCAGCGTGATCCAGCCGGTGGCTGACGGTGTACGTCAAGATTAAATTGGGGAAGGTCTGTCAGAATCTGGGTCACCTGCTCCTCTGTGGTCTCCCGTTTATATTTCGAGCTGGCCTGACTCACGTCTGCGGAATGTGATGGGAGAAGTGGGAAAGCTCCTGGCGCAGTTATCCAAGGGCTGCAGACAGGTAGGAACACACGAGGCATTTCCCAGCCCTGACAGGAGAGGCTCGGCTGCCACACCGGCTGTGCATCACCGCTGCTTCCCCCTGCCCCTGACGCTTTGAGCCTCTCCAGTTCTGCTTTTCGTGTCCTCAGGACGAGAGCGTGGGCTCTGAGGTGGGGATGAGACGGAGCAGCACAGGCTGGAGCTGCTCCTTGCAGTCCCAGGCGTTCCCTGTCTCGCTACCCACATTGCGTAAGGAGGTGCAGCAGTGCCGAGCCCCAAATTGCATCCCTTCCTCTCCCACCTGACACAGCAGCTGGGAGAGCTGCAGACAAGTCGAAAGCGTTGTTTGCTCAGAGGAGAGGTTTGGGTTCCGGCTGAGTGCCCGAGAGCCCCGGGGAGAGCTGCCGGCGGCTGCCGGAGCCGCGTGATGCCGGCGCGGGGCCGGCCCTGGGCACCGAGCCCTGACCGATGGCAGCCCGGCGATGGAGGAGAGGCTGTGCCGGGGCTGCTGAGGGCAGGGAGCGGGCTGATCAGCCCCAGAGCTGCTGTGCGGGTCCCCACGCCACCTCTGCCGGCGGCGTGACCCCACTCTCAGCCCCGCTGCGGTGCCCTCATCGCAACCCGCAGGGATGCAGGTGCGTCCCTGCCCTTGGATTGTCACTGCTGCTCCTGTGCTGGCCCTGCCAGCCTCGGTGAAATGTCACTGAATCCGTCTCTTCCGAGTGATTAACCTCCCTCAGAGCCTCAGGATGAGCCATACGCTGGGCCAGGAGCTGGGAAATGTCCAGGCTGAGCATCCCAACCTGCCCCGTGCCTCCCGCCGCGGCTCCGAGCGAGCGGGGAGTGACAAAGCCTGCTTTAAATGCTGATTTAAAGCTGCCTGCCCTGGTGAGCTCGGGCTTTATCTGATTTGGGCCATCTCAGGGAGGTGATAACACAACACAATATCTGCAGGAGAGCTCCTGGCTGTGTGGTGAGAATCAGTAACGGGGGGAGCCATTCTCAGCACCTGCCCTGGCTGCGCACACACGGCTCAGAGATGTCACTTAATGACCCCTGTGCCGAGCTCCAGGCTGCCACCTGAGCTACCAGGGCTCTTGAAAGCCACACACAGCCCTTCAAACTTGTTTTTAAAAATAATTTCCGCTCTCTGAAAGGCCTCTCCAGCCCTGGTACAGCCCCGTATTCCCTCTCCTCCTAACAAAGTTTGATCCAGCAGGTGCCAAACTCCTTTTAAAGAGCAAGGAGGTGGCAGCTGCCTCGAGAGGAGAGCCCTGTCCGTGTGACCCGAGTGCCACCAGCCGTGTGATCATCAGCCCCTGGGTTCTCCTGCTGTCTCCAGGACTCTCAGCAAAGGATGTCTGAGAGCTTAAGTTCCTCCTCTTTTATCTCTCAGAGCTCAGAGCCAGCACCGGGGTGTTCTAGGATGAAATGCAAAGAGCCCCGAGCAAGTTTGGGGGGAAGGCTCTGGAAGCAGCCCGTCAGCCAGGCATTAAAGGCTGAGCTGGGTTTGCCTTGGGCCATGAACACGCAGCCTTCCCTGGGCTCTGCAGGCTTCTCCCAGGGTTTGGGATGCCCCTGGATGCTGCAGCTCCGTCAGTCCCACAGATGAGGAGTCCCAAATGTGTGTCACATGGCCCAGGGCTGCCCCTGAGGGTCACTCAGTAGCCTGTGCCACGGTGATGGCTGGGACGGCTGACAAATGGAAGCAGACACAAAGCAACAGCCTCAGACCTGCAGAGGAGACATTGCTCCTCCCTCCCAGCCAGCTAAAAATGAGCAATTCCAGCCTCCCTCCCCGCGTCCTGCACAGCAGTCCTTGTGCTCCAAGGGACATCAGCCTGTCCCGACTGTCTCTGGCCTCAAACAGCCCCAAAACTTGGGGGAAAATCAGCAGTGGAGAGTTGGCATTGCAGCGACCCAGGCTGGACCATGTGTCCCACAGGTCTTACCAAGAAATTTTGGGGTTTTTTTTCCCTTCCCAAAGCCAGGACAGGAGGACACAACCCTGAGACGTTAATTTCCCTGCCTGTCCCTTCCCCCAAGGCTCCTCGATCCCCCCCCTCCCTTGCATTCCTGATAGCCGGCAGGTATTTTTATAATCCCGCAATTGTTGTTTTCCCCAGCTCCCGCTCTCCGTGCTCCAGCCTGGCCAGAGCCTTTCCCATCTGCATGCAGCGTGCGTGGCTGGAGCAGCCCCTCGGAGAGCGGCACGGAAACCTGTGAGCTCATGCACCGCAGCCCGAGCAGCACAAACACCTCCTCTCCCCTTCTCCGGGCACCGCTGTGAGCTCACTGCTCACCCAGACACAGCGACAGGGACAAGGCACCGACCCGGGCAGGGTCTGCTGGGGTCCCTGAGGAGGATCTGCTCAGCCTGGGTGAGGATCCAGGGAAGGTATTTTTGTGTTTTTTCCACGTGGATTAAGCGTTGCCCTGTGTGCTGTTTCAAAGGAGGAAAAGGAAAGGTGAAATATAAGTGGATCTGTGGGCGCCTGTAGGAGATTTGTCATTTCAAGGGATCTCTTGGATAACGTGGAATGACGAGTCTGAGCTGGGACCACACGGAGACACCAGGAAGGAAAAACATTTCCTTGTTTCACACCAGCAGCATAAAATTGTTTCATTTTCTACCGACCCAGGAAAAATTGAGAGGCCACTGAGGGCATTTCTGAATGGACCTGGAGGGTGAAACCTCCCTCTCCCACCAGCAGCAGGGGCTGTGCTGGCACAGTGCCACCAGTAAGGAGCCCTAATCAGGTCCTGGGTGATACTGGAAGAGAAAACTCCTCAGTCAGGGAAGTGCCGAGCCCTGCCCAGCCCTGGTGCCGGGCTGCTGAGGCACCTCCAGGCCGTGTCTGTGCCATAGGACGTGTTCTGCTTGCGGATGCCACGAGGAACACGGGACAGCAGACTGGCAAAACGACAACAATTCGGTGCAGCCCTCCCCAGGCTCTGGTTAAATATAGTGCAGACAGTGATTCATCCCAGCCAGCTTGGGAGTGACCTGTTTCACAGGTCGGGACAGATGAACTTCACCCTCAAGGTGACTGAAAAGTTATTTCGGGCTGCAGAGAACCCTCTCCTTATTTCAGTGTTTGCCAGGGAGCTGGTGCAGTGCACAGCTGAAGGGGGATATGGGCACCCAGGGAAAAGCTCATTTTTAAAACAGAGCAACGATCCTGCCTTTCAGGGGGAAAAATAACCTGAAAAATAGGCCTGTGACAGCAGCTCGTCTGCAAAGTGCAGGTTTGCCTTCTGTTACGGCTTTAGCTGCTGCCTTCCCGTGATCATTTAAAATCTTAACTCCTGCTCCTGGCCTGGGTTCCAGTGGTCAGACACAGGAACTCCCACTCTGGGAAGGCTGAGCTCCACGGGGGCTCTGTTTCCCTGGTTTGGTTAATGGCTGGAGAGAGAAAAGGCTAACTCTGTAATTTGGCAAAGCAATGCACAGCCAAGCGCTTCAGCAGCTTTGACTCCTCTCCGCAGGGAACAGAAATATATTTATTGGAATATCTGCCCCATTAACCTTATCTTTCCTCCTTCTCTACACATTATTGACCTCTTTGACGGAGGTTTAAATTCTGCTTACCTCGACAGCCCCTGGGGAGGGGCTGCACCTGCCAGGGATCCGTGCAAAGCACGGGAGGAATTTATCCCAGTGGATCACCTGGATCACCACAGAAAGGGGCTGGTGGCAGCTGAGAGGCGCCAATAAAACACTCTGTGTATAAATCTCGACAGAAGAATCTCCTGACCTGCTCCACCCTCCAGCCCGAGCCACTGCACAGCTGAGGGATGATTTCAGCCCAGCCTTAGAAGTCACCTGAGGATGGCCAATGGATGCTGCTGTGAGCTGGGATTTTCATTGCCATTTTAAAGGACTTTCAGCTCTCTGGAAATTCTTCTTTTTTCCGCTATCATGGACATATTTATGTTATCCCATTCAAATACTCTGAGGTGTTCTGATTTCTCTTGGACTCTGCAGCCCTTCAGGAGCACAGGAAATAATTGAGAGGGGCTGAAGATTTGACCCAGGGAGTTTATCAAGGCTCTCCTACACAGAGTCAGAATCCAATTAAAGTCAGCAGGGTCGGGCAGTAACTTATCCTCTCTGTGGACAAATGGCCAGAGGAGCTCTGTGGCTCATGGAGTTATCACTTGCCATTAAGTCTAATAGCTCTGATTAATCTGACCCAAAAGGGTTTTATGCTGTTATCTCTTGGTGAAAAAACCCCAAAGCTGTGATGGCTGATTTGATAAGGTTTTTTGCAATGTCCATAAACTGGTGGGGTTTAGTTTTTGACTTGTCTCCTAAAAACAAACGTCCTCCGTGCAGCTCTCCACATGGTTTATAGGAAATTGGGGTTTTTCCCCCCCAGTATTTTTAACAGATTGCTACAGAACAGTGAATTAATCCCAGGGGTCTGCTAACCACAAGCTGGAAATGTGTCCTAAATTATTGTAGCACTTATCTATTAGTCCAGAAGAATTCACACACTGATCCTCATCTGAAACTCTCCCCATTGGGAAACATCCTCTTCAGACCCAACCAGAGCTGAAAACTGCCCCAGCCCTGCTGAAATCCCAATTATTTATGAGGGGACAGCCCAGGCAGAGGGGACAATGCAGGAGCTGTTCCTGAGGAGCTCTGAGGCGTGGAAATGCATGGCTGTGCTTCATCTTTGGCCAAAACACAGAGCACAACTGCAAGAACATTTTTTTTTTGCCTTCTGGTCTGTGGACAGTGAACAGGATGAGCAGAAAGGTTTCTCCTCCCCTGCTGCCACAGGAGGATTCATCTCCCCAGCATTTGGAGATGTTGGTCCCTCTTTTCCGGCTTGCCTTGAAGTCCACTTGCAAATGTATTTATATGATGAAAGAAGGGGTTTTTTTGTGAAATATGCATTTGTTTCAACGTCCTTGGAGTAAACTGAGCCCAGTCCTTGGAGGAGAGCAGATATTATCCCACTGGGGGAGAGCAGGGATGGCTGCTGGGATGTGAGGAGGTCTCTGGATGCAGGATTGAAGATGGATTGTGCACATGGCCGTCAAGTAAGTTGAAATTCAACCTTTGGGAGATTATTTTCCTTAAAAACTAAAGCAGTCTTTCACGACTTCTACAAAGCCTGGCAGTTTCCAAAGGCATTGCTCTGGTTGGCTCCTTCTGTGGCTGGAAAATTCCTGCGTTTTCTCAGACAGGGTCCCCTGGCTCATTTCTGGGCTGTGCTCGGTCCCCACCGATGTCTGAGGACATTGTCACCTCCTGGGTTCTTTCCAAACAGTTCAGGGGTCTGCAGGCTTGTTAGGAAACACTGAACAGCCAGATTTTACCTGAAAAAGAGAGATCTTCCAGCTCCAGACAGAATCCTGCCACAGACAGCAGGTGGCTCATTCCCAGGGGCCATCGGGGCCAAATCCATTTTGGATTGACTCCAGATGCTTCTTTGACTCAAACCAAATATTTAAGTTTGCTTAAAGATCGTTGGGTTTTTTTAATTCCTCTGTTTGTCCAAAACTGGATTTGTTTCGCTTTCACCAAGCTCCTCCCTGATTTGCCTTCGGGTCTGGTTTGCCTGAGCTGCATTTCCTGGCAGGTGAAGTCTTTGGCTGAAAATTATTCTTAGACCTTTCCCACTTGGGATCTTATTTCTGAAGCCATCTAAAATAGGCTGTTGCTCCACATTCACAAGAGCAAACTCACGGCATTCCTCCGGCCCTCTCCTTAATTTCAGCGGGGGAAAATGGAACACAGACATTCTGATGATGCTGATTTTAATGAAAAAAAGGGGAAAAAAAGCTGCAGCCTGCTCTATTAGTCACCTGGTGTTACAGGAAAGTAATAAACTAAAATGTTCCTGCTCTCTCCTCCATGCACCTTATGTTGTGTTTCTGCCTTTGTACTATTTTTCAGCGTGTTTGATATTTTCCCTGGCACGCAGGAGGTAGGATTGCTGAGATGTAGACCTTTACCATAATTAAGCAAGATTCCTCCTCTTGTGAGAGCTTGTTCCTACACAATTCTGGTGTGAGGGACTCAGAACAGGTTGTTATCTCAGATGTGAATGGGTTTTTTCCCCCTTCTTCTGGGATAGAAAGCGAGTCTGGCTGAGGTGATGGGCTTTGCGTGCTGCAAATGTCTCCCTCCTGCCTGCAGAGAACCGTCGGAATTCTCAGCAAGGCTTCTGTGCATCCCTAAGTGTGACTCTTAACTCAGATAATTAATGTCTTGGATGTAGGAATGTGGAGTTAACAGCAAAGCAGCCAGACCTGCAGATCAGTGTGTGATGGTGCCCCTGAATTCAGAGCTTTTTGGGGCTAATTATCCCATTTTCTGTGGTCTGGATGTGGCTGTAGCGTTTCTGTAGCTGCAGGTGAGGCAGCTGCTTTCTCTGCCCTGGCCATTCACTCCTGACTGGCAGAGATGGGGCTGAGGAACCCCTTTTTTGCAGGTTTAGCTCATTAAAATTCTCTGAATGAAATCAGGGCAAGCCCCACTTCCAGTTTACCCATTTCTGTAACTTCCAGCCTGCGAACGTCCTCCTTGGCAGCACAGGATGGTCAGGAGATGCTGTGGGGATCATTTGAAGGAGGAGGAGGAGAAAGGCTGCTCCAAAGAACATCTTTCTACACCTTTACCCTTCTCCTGCCTTCCTTTCCCACTTCACCCATCAGTTTTCCCACACCTCGTGCGGGTCGGTGCCCCAGGCTGTGTTGGCTGAATTCCTCTGGGCTCTCCACCCACCCTGCGCAGGTGACGTGGCTGGATTAGCACTGCAGTTCAGCCTTTCGGGTGTTTAGTTAGAATAACTCCTGCCCAAACAACGCCGGCAATCCCTCAGCACATGGTTTAATCTGACAAGCAGTCCTGCCCCTCACTCCCAGCTCCTTGAGTAACTCGAGGCAGCAGCACTCAGCACCCCTGCAATCCACGTCCCGGGAGCAGATAACGAGCTTCCTTAATTACCCAGGCTTCTCCGCAGCCTCCTGTCCTCTGCTCCTATTTCTAAAGCCTTGAAATAATCGATACCACACAGATTTCTCCCTGTCCTGAGTCATTACAGGCCATCAGGGATTGTTTTGCTCATTCTGCCCGCAGCGGAGAAGTTTAGGGCTGTTGTTTGCATAATGCCTCAGCCAGGTTTCAATGCCTGGGTTTCCCCTTATCTCATCCCAAGCAGATAAACCAGGGGCAGCTGCAGCGGGCCTGATACATTAAGTAACACCAGCCCGTGCCGCTTGCAGGGGAGGAACAGCAGCCTTGGAAGCTTTGTCCTCCCCCAAACACTCCCTGCTGGACCGCAGGTGAGGGAGAGCCGGGTGGGAACAGCCAGGGTCCGTCCCGGCAGCGGAGCCTCTGCTCCCAGCGGGATGCTGAGATCGGGCTGAGCCACAGATTGGGCTCCGCGGCCCCGTGGAGTGTCAGAAATGCTCCAGCGCCGCGCTGGGAGACGGCTCCTTGTTCTGTCAGCCCCGTGCTTGTTCCCCGGGAGGGGAAGGATCCCTTCCCTTTCACGGCTGGCAACTCCAGCAGCGTTTGTTGTCATTGCCTGCGCTTTGTAGTAGCTATCAGCAGGGTTTAGGTGTCTGGCTTACACGCTGGGGCTGCCCTGTTTCAGGGATGCGTTCACATGTACGATCCCTTTCCACTACAGGGGAACAAGGCTGGCTTGTTGGGTTGATTTTCTTTTCCTTTCCTTTTCATTCTTCATTTTCCTTTCCTTTCCTTTCCTTTCCTTTCCTTTCCTTTCCTTTCCTTTCCTTTCCTTTCCTTTCCTTTCCTTTCCTTTCCTTTCCTTTCCTTTCCCTCTCTTTCTTCCTTTCCTTCTTTTCCTTTCCCTCCCTTTCCTTTCTTTCATTGCCTGCCTTCCTTTCCCTTTGACTTCCTCCCTCTGCCTTCTCCTTTCCCCTCTCCCCCTTTTTCCCTTCCTTCCCTCCCCATCCCCAGGCTGTGTTGGCTCTGCCCCTGCTGCCACTGCCACAGAGCCTCTCTCCCATCTGCCTGCTCCATCCTTTCACGGCTGCCATGCCCAAAAATCCCCGTCTGGAGCGATTCCGGGAGCCAGAGAGGGTTTCTGGAGAGCTATTCCAGCACTGGGATTCATCCCGGCTGCTCCCGCAGCCAGGACCAGGAGCATTTTCTGCTCTGAGGAATAAACATCGAGGCTCTTTAAAAGATAGTCTGGAGGCTCGAGTGCAATCATCGGGCCAAACTCCTTTGCCCTGAGTGTCATCTATCACTCTGTAGTTTGCTTCCTCACAGAAAGGTGGGTATTAAATTCTACTTTTCTTATGCCCATTAAAAAAAAAAAAGTAATTTTCTCTAAATTATTTCTTCCAGAGCTGCTAAAAAACCAAGAATCATAATGCAGCAGGACCCCCATTTCCCCAGTAATTACACTCTGCCTCCTAACTCCTTCAACACCAATTTCACAATTTATTCGGCTTCCGTCTGGAACTGCAGTCACAGGCAGAGCTGGGCTCTGTCTTATTATTGCACAGACGAAATTGTTTTTAAAATGTAATTAAACATTTACCTTGAAGACAATGCTTTGTCTTCTTTAAGAAGCATAATATCTTAATTTAACCTAATCTAGAAAACCTTCCATTTCAAAGCTTTTACCTCCAAGACAATGTTATGCTAAACACAAAGCAAAACAAAAAGATTTCCTAATTTAACCTAATTAAAAGATAAGCCTCCAACTTTTCCACCGCCGCTGCCTGGAATGAGGAGCGAGGCATAGCCTTCAGTTTGCTCAGAACTGTCTATTTTATCATCCCTCTGGTTTGTTCTCTGCTGTTGATTTTTATTTATTATCCTCCTTGATGCCCCCAAATCCTCTTAGGAAGCGGAGCTATCCAACCTTTCCCATCCTGGGGCCATCCCTAAGAAGATCAAGGGACCACCACCACTGGAACAGCAGAGAGCTTTGGTTTGGTGGGGTTTTTTTTGGTTGGTTTGGGTTTTTTTTTCAATAAGGATAAGACAAAATGCAGCCTGCCTGCTGTGTGAGGTTTCCCCAGGAAAGAGGAGACTTAAGGAAGGTGAAGGATTATTTCTGTTCAGTCTGAGGTGAGGTGTGGGGAGAAGGGATGTGGGAAGCCCACGGAGCAATGGTCTCTGGCTGGTGCTGGTCCCTGGGGGACGCCCGAGGCGGAAGCCCTGCCAAAATCCATCCGTGCTCAAAACAATGGCACTGGCAGCTGGCTCGCAGGGCTCTCCCCTTCTCCCGAGCAGAACCGAGCCCTCCTCCGCAAGCTGCTCCCGCGGGCCGCGCGGAGCCTGTGGAGCATCTGCCGTGCCCCGGGAGCGCCGGTGCCAACCTGCCGCGACGGAGCAGCCCCATCCTAATTAAAAGAGAAGCCTGCCCTCCTCTCCCTCGTGGTGCAGCCACGGGGCAGGAGGGGAGAGCAGCTGTGCCGGGTGGTCTCCAGCAGCTGCTCCGAGCAGAGCAGCCGTGCCTGGGCCATGGTGCCCGCCTCTCCCTCACGCTCAGCGGGCCCTGCCTGCCAACCACGGGCGACGGGGGAAAGAGCGATTTCAAACCCAAATCACCGAGAGGCAAATCCGCCTCGGAGGGTGGCCACCTTCAAGGTCCGCCGGGCAGCCGCTGGAGCTAAAAGCATCAGGGTTTTTTGGGGTTTATTTGGACTAAACCTGCAGCAGTTGTGGAGGTGTGGGGAAGGTGAAGTAGGACGATTGCCGGCCTGGGGTCGAGGGCAGCTCCACAATCCTGTTATGCCACCTGCTTTATACCCCTTAAAGCACTTTTCACGGGAAAATGACAATATTAGTTGTGTTTCTGATTCTCAGGGAGTGTGGAGCCCCGCAGCACGCTGCCGGCAGCCCCAGCAATCAGCTCAGGTATTTGTCCCCCGCGGTGCTGGTTATTGTGCAGGAGGCACACACTGAGCGCAGGCAGACGCAAACAGCAGATGATTTCTTTCCTCGCAGCTCCAGCTCCTTTCCAGCCTACAAAATGTTCCCTTTTAGCTCTTCCAAGTTTAGTCACAGCCGCTCTCCAGTGGCTGTTTCACCCTTTCCTGGGAGCCTCATCCTGCCCCCCTCCACCCATCCAGTTATTCCTGAAGGGTTTCAGATGCCTCCGGGTGTGGGTTATGCCCCTTTTTTTACCTTTCATTGCTAATTTTGCAGGTTTGAGGGCGTTTTTTGTAACACTTATGAGCAGAAACTCTGATTCACTGTCTTACCCTCTGGTACAGTACTAACTCACAGGATCACTCAAATTTACCTGGTGATGCGTCGAAGGTTAAGGTGAGGATTTAAGGATTTGGGATTAAGATGTGCTTCATGGCACTTGGAACATGGGCTCGTATGAACCAGAAAAGGGGTTCCCAAGACGTCTCCAGCCCCTCTCTGAGACTCCTGCTCCCCTCCTCGTGCCAGGCAGTGAGGCAGTGCCCCCAGGGCCGTGGCACCCACAGGGTACGGAGCCCTTCATGGGGGATCTGTGGGTAAATCGGTCCCTCAGATCCCTCACGGTTCGCGAGGTTCGGGAACGGTGGTGACAGGCCCACCCAGACCCGCCGAGCCCTCACAGCCTCTGGAGCCACCGCGCGCCCGCAGCCCCTTTTTAAAGTAGCGGCGCCCCCCCTCCGCCAATCGCAGCGCGGACTGGGCGTTCCTCGCAGCCAATGGGAAGCCGCGGCTGAAGGAAAGGGGCGGGGCCATCCCTCTCCGAGCTCGAGCCGGGCAACTGTGGTAAACAAGAGGGCGAGGCCCGCGGCTTTCCTGGCGCGGGCGGCAGCCAATGGGAGAAGCCAGGGGAGGCGCACCAGCCAATAGCGAGCGAGGGCGGGCAGAGCCGTGCGCGCTGATTGGCTGGCGCGGCCGCGGGGTGACCGTTGGCGGGCGGGGGCGTGTCGGGGGCGCGGCGGGGGCGGGGCCGGGCGCTGTCGCAGTGAGCGGCGGGGCGGGCGGGGCTCCCGCGCTGCGCGTGAGGGCAGCGGGCAGCGCTGCCCCGCCGGTCCCCGCGCCCGGCACCGAGGCGGGCGAGAACGGAGCCTTCCAAGTAGCTCGGTGCGGTTTAGGTGCTTCCCTCCTGGGCGCTCGGATGGGCAAGGAGAGGAGCTGTCCCCTGGAGAGCGCAGCCTCTTCCCTCTCCTAATTGAACGGGCACCCCGGAGCGCTGGCAGCGGCGAGGGGCTGTCGCTTTTGGGATGAGCGGGCAGGACTGAGAAGATCTTGCTCACTGTAGGAGCCAGAGAGGCTTGGATTTGTCAGAGGGGTGAGTAAACAGCGCTAGGGGTAGGAGAGCGTCCGCCCCAGCGGGTGTGACGGGGCTTGGGGGGCAGCGCTGTCCGTGCCCGCAGGAGAAGGGGCGATTTGGGGATCGCACGTACGGTTTTAAGCCGTGTCCTGCTGGCTTGCGGGGTCCCAAAGTTGAGCTCTACCTCTTCCACATGGAGAGGATTTGTGGGGGGGTATAGATAACTCTGGCAGACAGAGATTTGGGAGAAATTTGCCGGGATCTATTTAGCAAAACCAAAACCGGTAGATTTTTTTTATTATTATTATTACTATTTTTTTGCCTCAAGAAGCTCAGCCCGAGCCGAGCTTTCCGCATGGCTGGTTTGCAGCCCCATCGTCCCCAGCCCTGCGCTGGCGAAGGCAGCTCCTGGCAGCGGAGCGGAGCAGCCTCGTCCCTGTCTGTCTGCGCTGTCCCAGGGCACCCTGCCTCTCCCGGGGTGTCCCAGAGCACCCTGTCCCTCCCGGGGTGCTCCCTCTTGTTCCCCGGGCTGCCCCGCCAGCAGAGCCCGGCATCCCGGCGCTAGAGGGGAGATGGTGCAGAGCTGGGAGCTGCTCGCAGACCGGAGAGTTGATGCCAAGTCCGGACAGAGGGAACCGAACTAGTGCCGCTGGAGGGTGGGGGACCGGCCGGGGACAAAGGCTTGTCTCGCCGGCCGCATCTTTGGCGGTGTTGAATGACCGCGCTCTTGTCTCCCCCCGCCCCGCAGAAATGCTGCAGCATGAACCCACCGCCGCCTAGAGAGACGGGCTCGCACCGCCCCGGCGCCGCTGCCTGAGCCAGCCCCGGAGCACCGTCCGGCCGGGAGCCCGCACCGGGAGCAGCCCAGCCCAGCCCAGCCCAGCCCCGCGCCGCCGCTCGCCGCCCGGCCCCGGCGGGATGCGCTCGCCGCCGCCTTCATGCCGGCAGGGGGGACGCTGAACCGCCGCTCCGCCCGGCCCGGAGCCACCCACGTGCGGTCCCCGGTGAAGGCGGCCGGTGGCGCTCAGGGCGGGCCCCCGTGAGCCTTTCGCCGCAGGAGCCAGCGGCAGCCCCCGGCGTGGCGGCGGGTCCCGCCCGGCGGCCGCGATCCGGTGCCCCATGGTGGTGCTGCGGAAGCTGCCGGGCATGCCGGGCTGGCCGGCGGCGCTGGGGCTGCGGCTGCCGCAGAAGTTCCTGTTCCTGCTCTTCCTCTCTGGCCTGCTCACGCTCTGCTTCGGGGCCCTCTTCCTCCTGCCCGATTCCTCCCGCTTCAAGCGCCTCTTCCTACCCCGCCGGGCCACCGCCTCCGCCTCCTCTTCATCCTCCGCCTCCTCGTCCTCAGCCTCCTCCTCCTCCACCCGCGACACCGACCTGCCCCGCAGCCCCCCCGCCGCCGCCGAGCCCCGCCACGCCAGCCCCGCCGCCCCGCGCCGCCTGCGGGAGAAGCTCCGCACGGCCGCCCGCATGGCCGGGCCGCCGGCCCGCACCGCGCCCGGCTCCCGGCAGCAGGTGCAGGGCGGCGAGAGCCGAGCCCAGCCCGCCAGCGGCGCGCCCCCGGCCCGGGAGACGCGCGCCCCGTTCCGCTTCGACTACGAGCGGTTCCGCCGGAGCCTCCGGCACCCGGTGCGGGGCGGGCGGCTCGGAGAGGACCCCGAGACCCGCGCCCGCAGGATGAAGATCAAAGAGGTGGGTGAGGAGCGCTCGCACCGCGCCGGCAGCGCTCACGGCCCGTGTGCCCGCTCAGTGCTCCCTCGCCTCCCTCGGGCAGTCCTGGCCTCACCTCAGTGCTCACATCCCCCCCTCAGTCAGCCTTCACGTCGCCTCACCTCACAGCCCCATCTCCCCTCAGTCAGTCCTTGCCTCCCGTCACAGCCACATCGCCCTCAGTCAACCCTTGCCTCCTTGCCCTCAGTTTTTGGGGCCATGTCCATCTTAGCCCTCACATCTGTGTCCCCCCTCAAGCAGCCGTCACTGCCTCTCACAGCCATGTCCCCCCGAGTCAGCCGTCGTGCCCATGTCCCTCCTCAGTCAGTCCTTGCCCCCCTCACAGCCACGTCCCCACCTCACTGCCCCCACTCTCCTCACCTCCCCAGCCTCGCCCCCATTTCTCACACAAGCTGCCCCTGTCCCCTTCTCCCTCCGTTTCCCAAGGAAGGTGGCAGGAATTGGGGTGTCCCTTTCCACCCATGGGTGTCGGGGCAAGGAGGGTTTGGCCGCGTGCCTCCGGCTCGTGCATAAAAGCCTGGCAGCCTCACAGACATCACGGAGCAGGCTGTGACCCAGTTAACCAGGTTTGTGTGGGATTCGATTGTGGCTGTCGGATCCTTTGCCATGATGGATAACGGACTTGGAGGGAATCTTGCTCTCGGAAGAGGTGCCAGTAAGTAAAAAGCACAGATTTAATTAAGCAGAGTATAAGTTTCCTGGGTCTGTGCTCTCACAGAGGTGCAGGCATCCAGGGATGATGCTGCCCTGGCTTGAAGAGAGAATCAAGTCAGGGAATGACACACCGAGGGCTTTCATCCTCTCCAACCTGCATCTGAAAAACAGTTTGTAAAGCTCCCCTCCTGGTATCTTTGTCCGGCACTAAAACAAAGGCTGCACTGCTGGTGAAATTCCAGCTCCTCTGCCAGGCGACCAGACACAACACACCCAGGGGTGCTGGGTTTCTTTATGATCCCAGGTGGGATTGAGCCATCCTCTCCTGCTGCAGGGTGTTTGGAATATTCCAGCACCCGGCCCTCACGTGTGCCTGGATCTCTGCAGATTCCCACCTCCAAGGTGTGCCAGGGAGCACGACATACCCGGGAATATAACCCAGCTTCCACTCTGTGCAAACAAATCAAATTGAAAAAATCAAATTTAGGGGAAGCGAGTGGCATTCAGTCCTTCATTTGGAGTCAATTATTTTTTAAATATAGCATTATTTCAAGCTGTATGGATTCAGCCCCATCTGTTTCCAACAGCCATAATCAGTGCTGGGTAGCAGAGTTAGAGTTTTCAAGGATGAGAATCCATAAATATTAGTTTTGTGCTGACAGCTAATTACTCCTCAAACAGAGCCCTTATTTCTTAAAAGTGCCTACACTTCTATTTATTCAGAGAGAGAGAAACAAATATGGTGCTGAGATATGAGGCTGAACACGCAGAACAAGGGAGGGTGGTGCAGCCTGGGGAAGAGATAAGGTGTGTCTTTTTCTTGTTAATCAAAAAGACAAGAGGAAGACAAACCGGGAAGGTTGGAAGACAAATGCTATGTAAAAAGAAGCAGATGGAGGGCAAAAAAGGATTGCAAGGAAGAAGTGATGAAACAGCCTTTGGATTAACAAGTATTGCTCACGTGATGTGAGATGCCAGCAGGGCAGGTGGTGGCTTTGCTGGCTGTTCTGAGGTGTGTGCAGTAGCTGCAAGTGGCTTTTCTCTCCTTCCTCCAGAGCTTTAAGTCCTGTAACTTGCTAAAACGAGTCCCAGACTGTCCTTGTGCTGAAAGTTTTGTTATTTTCTTTGCCTTCCCTCAGGCCATTCTGGCAGGTCAGCACCTCTGTAATGGGGAGGATGGATGTGGATGGGCTTTGTTGGTATTTTTTTCCCCATCTGCCTGCCAGGTGAAGGCCAGGAGGAAGAACTGGTGCATGATCAAAGATGCCCAGAGGTGATGCCCAGCCTAGAGAGTTGGAGCTTTCTGTTTCCCACAGGACCCTTCAGTCTGAGGAATTCCAGCCAGGAACCTGAGCTGCTGCCCATTCTTTCCCACCACTTCTGAGCTGCCTGATGCTTCAGCTAAAGAAGGGGCTGTTCTGTGTGGGAAGTGTCAGCTCATGTAGCCCTGCTAGACTTTTCCTGCTTGAAAAATAGAGTGTGAAGCCCCATGGCCTCTCCCACTCTGTTGCTGTTTGGGAAAGCCCTTTGGAGCGAGAGGAGCACTGGAGCTGTTTGCAGAGTGAGGAGCCAGGCTGGAGTGGATGTGCCTCGCTCGTTGTGTGCTTTGAGTGCCATTTCCTCGTGGTGCAGAGAGAAAAAGAGGGGGCTCAGCCGGTGCAAGTGGCACGTGGGAGTCTGTTGAGAGGAGTAAATGCTGCAGAGAGCTGGGCTGATGTGTGTGTGCAGGTCCCTTTACCTCATAAAGACAAGTCCAGGGTCAGTTAACAGTTGTTTTCTCGAGAAATAAAAAAGAGAGCACCTGTATTGCACAGACTGTGCTGCTAAAGGTCGTTGGTCACCTGGAGAACAGTCTGGGATAGCTGCTGTGGGCTCCTGTGGGCAGCCCAGGGCTGAGGCACTCTGACCTTTCCAGGAGAGCTGCAGAAAGCCAAATAACAAATCTGCCCATGCTGCAGGTTGGGAAATTCTGGAAGGGATTATTCATCTCTTAAGATGACCTCGGGAACATGTATTAGTTGTGTAATTGATCAGTCAGGCATGGCTTTGGGGATTAGCTGATTTTTTACATGTGCCAAATACAAATCACTGATGCTCAGGAAAAAAAGAGAAGTGGTTGTAGCTGGAGAGTGACTGCAGAAATGCCACGGTGGGATTCCATATTTATTTGCTCTCAACAATTTCCAGATCAAATTGGCTCAGGGAAAAGTCAAAATTATTTCCCCTCCAGCTGCTGCCTCTGCAAACTCAGCCTCAGATCTGAGGAAATCAGACCGTGTGGTTCCTGCCTTCTGCATCATAACCAGTAATAAAGATTTTGCTGGTGGAGCTGAGCTGACAGTTTTGCTGATGATGGATGGAGCCAAACAGGCTGCTCCTTGCTGCACTCCTGCTGCGTTGGACTCGTGGATCTCATAGGTGGGGGAGCAGTGGGGAGAGAGGGAAGAGCATTTCTTTAAAGTGTTTTTATACCAACCCTGCTAATGCCAGCCACTGGAACCAGCCAGAGCAGAAAGCTCATCATTAAATACTTCTAGCTCAGTCGTGGGGTGCGAGAAAAAATGTGATCAGAGAGATTTACTAGTTTTTCTTTTCTGTTTTGGGTGCAAAATAGGTGTGGGAATGCCTCATGCCTGAACCTGGCAGTGTCCTCTGCCCCTTTTAAATATGGGAATGTGTCAAATCCAGGCAGGGATTGTACCCGTGGGTCTGACACCTGCGTTCATCTCCTCTGGATTGGTGATACCGAAGCCTGTTTGTTTCACAGTGCAGTTCTCTTCATCCTGGCTTTTCCTCCCATCTCCACCCCTACCTGCCTCACCTGGCTGTCGCCTGTCCTCTTCTAACACAGCTCTGAAGATGTATTTGCTCCCAGAAATCACCCCCTGGGGGGAAGGAGGCCACACAGCCGGTGTACACAGGTACCCTGCATGCACATCAGCAGGTGGATCAGTCTTTCAAGCACAAATATCTTGACAGTTTATCACTGAAAGTTAATTAGCAAGAAACGGGAACGTTATCAGGAGCTCAGCTTCTGCAACAAGGAAGTCCCTTGGTGTTGGTTGCTGAGTTCCCTTTGTGTGGTTTTGACAGTTGTGACTGCAGTGAAAAAAGTGCTCATTTTTGGGGCAGAGCTGGGGAAATGCTGCAGGTTTTCCTGAATTTGTGCCACAGCCCTGACCCCTGCCAGGAAAAGTCTCAGCTCTGGTGCTGGTTGCCTCTGGCACACCTGTGTGGGTGTGGGTGGTCTCCTGGAGCTCACAGGTGCGCTGGGGTGGGCTGTGATCACCAGTTTGTCAAAAGCAGGGCTCGCAGCAGTTCTCAGGCCGAGCTGGGCTGTAAATCCCATTATTGGTCATTTCTGACCATCTCCTGTCCACAGCCAGCAGGAAAAAGATGTCAGACCTCTCCCTTTGCCTGCACTGTGCAACTTTCTACTCTTCCATTTGGAGAAAATGCCTTTTCTTGCTGTAATCTGGGGCTGAACAGCACTGCAGGCCAATCGTGTAATCCGTCCGTGGTTTCGGTACGTGAGGAGCACCACGCACAGTTCCAGCTGGAAATGTACCTCCCGTGCACATCTTCCTCACTGAGGCACGTGGGAAATGTCTGATCCTTTGTGCTGGTCAGATGGAAACCCAGGGACTTCCAACAGACTCGCTCAGGCTGCTGGGGGTGAGGAAACCAGTTCTCAGTAAAATATTTACTATGATGGAATGGAATTATGATCTCAAACCAGTCAGCTGTGCTGTGATCAGATTGTAATTCTTTCTCTGGGGTAGAAATACCTCTGCAAGAGAGAGAATTTCTCTGCAGTTTGAAGCACTGGCTGGCTCCAGCCTTGCTGGAATTTTCCTTTGCTCCACACTCCTCATGCATTTATTTAGTGAACCTGTGAAAGGGGTACTGTAGTGTAAATCCCACAAATGGTGCATGCAGTGAGTTTTTTGCTTCAGTAGCCTCCGGTGGATTCATGCAAACAGATTTTAGACCTGACCTTGAGCCTGTTTCAGCGGTAGGGGATACAGTTAATTGACTAAAAATGTATTTGTTCTGTTGGTAGGGTGCATGAGCACAGGAAATGCCTGGCGTGCTGCGATCGGTGCTGCAGAGCTGTTTGCCTCGGTGGTACCTCAGAGCTCTCCCGAGCCGAGGGCACTGTGGAATTTGGGAGTGCTCTGCAATTTGCAGACATTTGCTCTTCTCTCCCTGAATCTAGCACTGAAAGCACTTGTTCCACAACAACTAAATTTGATGCTAGACTGGTTTCTGAACTGCCACTTACAGCCAGCGCACGGCTCCAGCACTGCGGAGTTGTTGGCGTGCGGGTGATGAGTGACTGCAAGTGCTGGGCGTGGGGAGATGAGTTTCTAGGATGCCCACAGATGTGTTGTGCTGAAGGACCTGCACCTTCCTGAATCACTTCAGGAAATACACATCAGCTCCTTGAAGTTCCTTGGGCGGGAAGCCAGGTTTAGGGCCGGGGGATGGAGCCTGGCTGTGAGCTGTCAGTAGCATCCTGCTGTAACCTCCCTGCTCTGCCATCAGTCTGGGGCCTGTGCACATCCAGGTCTTCAAATATTTACTAAAAAGCAGTCACCTGCATTAAGATTCCATCTTTCCAGCCAAAATTTTTATGGACTCGTGATTAACTTTTAATCAATGATTAAATCTGCCCCTTAATGGGAGAAAGATTTTCATGCTAAGTGTTCTTTCCTTTGGTTCTGTATGCAAGGCTTTGCCATGTGAGGTTAATCCATCATGTTTGGTTTACTCTGTGGTTCTGTTATTGTATAGATTGTTTATCATTTTGATGTTTTTGAATATGTTTTCCACTATTGAAAACAATACAGATTTTAGATGGGGAGGCTGAGAGGGAGAAAGGGAAATGTACCTTAGTACTGAATGAGAGACTGACCTGAATATAAAGCTGACATGGAGCTGTCAGAAGGAGAAGACAGGAAGGAATATTCACTCCGGTGGTGGGAAGAGGAAATCTTGGTGCTGGGAGCATTCTGATTTTTAAACTTAAGGAAGAGACTACATTTACATTCCCCAGAAAAATACTTTCCAGTGGATGCTGTGAGTGGATTTGGCATGAGGAGCACACACTGCCATGATTGCTGTCTTTACCCTGGCACTCGAGTTCATCATCTGACACCACATTTTGGAAGGGCTCCAGAGGAGCTGTCGTGGGCAGTGGTGTCTGTGAGCCGCACATAATGCGAGGGCTTTGTGCATGATGGACCCAGAGCATGGCAGGAGACAGAGCACAGTGGGAACTGTGCTGGAGGACTGGATAATAAACATCCCCTGTTTATGGGACAGGATGGCACTCATTTGTACCCTGGCCGAAGGGGCAGAGCCCCCTCTGGTAATTAAAGCAGGACACTTTGTGCTCTGTTCCTGAGGGCAGATCCATCGTGGCACCGTGTGGAGCCAGCGGGCACCTCTGTGAAATGGGCACACACTGCTTAATCCCTAATCCAGCAGGATAATGTGCAGCAAGACTGTTTCCTCCTGGGCTCTCCAGCATTCCCTGGGAGGACACTGGAGCGTGAGTAACAGCAAGAGGTTGCACTAAACCGAAGTGACTTCCGTGCTTCCCTTTTGCATCTCCTTATCCTGACAGCAGAGCTGCAGGGTCCCCTGTGTGAGTGAGTGAGTGTCTGCTGCGTGCTGGAATCAAAGGAGAGCTCTGCAGCGCCTTTGCAAAGGGGAAGTGTTTTCCTGAGGCTTCTTCCCTGAGCTGAAAGGTACCGGAGTGCAGCTTTCTAGGAACGGGAGCCCTGCCTGCTGAAAGCCCCCCGTGTCCTTAGAGCCACCACGCTGCTGGGGGCTTTCCCCGTCCTTGTGTTTGTGATTCCTTCTGTGTCACCCGTCCCTGCCCAGGGTCCCCCTTGGCTGTGCCAGCCAGAGGCACCGATCCTGATCCCGGTGCCTGTTCCCCGGTGCAACAGCAGGAACCTTGCACTGGCCCCCCCCCTCAGTGGGGCACTCTGGGGGTCTCCCGATGCTGGCAGCTTGCACTGAACTTTGGTTTCTCTGTGACCTCTCCCCTCTGTCAAACCCAATTGAAGTTTTCCAGCTCAGGAGTTAGCGGGGAGGACGGGCAGACGACAGCGGAGCAGAAAACGGTTCCTGGGTTTATTTGAGCTAATTGTTCTGAAGGCTGGGATTGAGTGGGAGCCAGGAGCTCATTAGTTCTAATCTGGCCTCCAACACTTGCCTTGCGTGGCCCTAGAGCTGCTGTTAGATTTCCTCCCTTAGATATTGCAAGAATAAGGCTGCAAAGGATATTAAAGGCAAGAGACGGAGAAATCCTGCAGCATCTCATGCCAGCAGCACTAGCACAGGATGATGATATACAGCGAATGTTCCTCCTAGAGAGCGTCCCTTCCCTTCAGAGGGACTCGGTGACAGAACTCCCGCTGATTTATGGGGCAGGATGGCTCTGCAGGCTGTCTGTGCTGAGAATTGGAGCCGTGTTAGCAACGTCCGAGCAGCCGTGTTTAAAGCAGGGCTCTTGCTCTAATTGTGTTAACATGATTTCCCTGGGCAGGGAGGGAAGTGCAGAACCGTGTACTTTGCGAAGTAACAAAGGATAATTATAAAGTAATCGTGTTTCATCCATCCTGAAACCCCCCTGCTGCCTGAGTTAGCCAGCAGGAGAAAATACAAATAAAACACTTCCAGTGGAAACGGGATTTCTGGCTCCCCTTCCATCTGAGCCTCATTTTTCTCTGGAGTTATCTAGGAAGGACACGTATTTGTGTTGGAATTCAGCACTGATGAACACAAACAAACCCTTGGCTGCTTTCTGGTGCTGTTTTGGCTTTCCTGAAGGCCATTCTCCAGCACCAAGACCATGTCAGGGTTCCTCAGCGCCGATCCACCATGGCTGTGTTAGATTATCTTATCTCTCAGAGGTTTGTTCTGGGTGTTGCTGATCCCAAACAACCAGAACATTGTTGCTGCTGGCTGTGGCTCTGCCCACTCTCATCGGTGGCTGCACAGCAGAATAATTTAAAAGGTTGATTTCCAAAAGGCGGCTCTGGCTGGTGTAGGATGAAGCCATAGACAACTCTGTTCTCTGTCTGGTTCTTTCATTTCTGGCTTTCAAAGGCTTAAATAAAACTTGGAGTTGAATGTTAGGGTGGGATTTGGTAAGTGGAGGCTTGTCCTTAGGCCTGAGCAGTTCTGTGGGTGCTGTTTCTGCACTGATGTGGAGTCTGTGAGCAAGGAGGTGCCTCCTGCTTCTAATCTGGATGAGTCTTTACGGCTCTTTTCTGTAGTTCATTGCCCAGATCCCCTCAGTGCCATTCCTTGCTTTATGCTGTCAGCAGTTCATCAGTCACTGCCGTGTGATGGCTGTGCTGGAGCGGTGCCAGGGCCGAGCCTTGGTCCCTCTGAGGATGGGAGGTCAGGCCCAATGCAAGCCAGGCCCCTCCATCCTGCCAGCTGAATCCTAACATTGTTCTCACATCCACTCCACCAACCTCATTTTCATCAGAGATGCGTTGTTTGCAACCTGGTTTGTATGATTTATTGTGGGCTCTGGCACTCTTGGAAAGGTTTATCAGCCTCTGGCTAATAAATTTGCTACTGTGGTCCAAGAATTTCTTGTACCACTTTTGTAAGGTGACAGCTCTGACACGTGGCTCTGGGAAGGCTCTGAGTGAGTTTCTTGTGTCTGTTATTAGCTCTTACCTGTGATAAATTATTGGACTAATCTCAGCCGACTGCTTAGTACTCGAGAATTGCTCTGTTCCTCTCTTCAGAAGTTCCGATCACGAGGAGCTCTGGAAAAGGGAGAGGACAGCAGTGCTCCAATCTGTCCCTCTGAGCAAGGACTACAAAGACAGATGGGGAGCAGGTGAACCAGCAAGAAATCATTAAACTAAACTCATCCTCCCAGATCTCTCCTGCTAAGCCATCCAAGTGTGAGATGAAGCACGAGGTGTGCTGGCAGTCCTCAGCCTCCCTCTTTCTCCTGTTCCAGCATTTGGACTGAGACAAAGCCAGTTTCCAAACAGATGTTCCCCCTGCTCCCTAAATCCATTCTCACAGTGCAGAACAGGAGCGATGCAGGATAACTCTTGGCCTGTGTTTACATTTTTTTCTTCCCTTCTTTCCTTCCTTCAGTTCTCCCATCTGCTTCTGCTGTGTTTTGGGCCCCTGAGCCATCCATGTGTCAGAAGCAATTCACACCTTGTGGGTGCTGGGGGGAGAGGCAGCTCAGCTGCTGGGCCCGGAGCGGGAGAGAGGGACTGAAATGGGGAGGGTGAGAGTGAATTGAGCCTCTGAGGGAACCTGGGACGGGGCTCTTCCCTTCTGATGGGGAGGACTCCTTTTGTCTCTTACGGCTGTGGTGGCTGTGAGGCTGATCTTCACTTTTTATCTCTGAGGATGCTTTGGAAACGTTCCCCTGGCTCAACGGGAGCTCTTCAGCTGTCCAGCGGGGGCTGCTGGAATGGGAGCCTCCCACAGAACCCCAGCTCTGGTGCGTCCTGGCTTCCACCCCACGCACTGACTGCCAGGGTGTTCCTGCTCTGGGCAGGGAAGGCTTCATTGTCCTGCCTCGGGATGGCTCCGTGGCAGATTTGCACACAGATACTCTGGAGCCTGTTCAGCCTCTCTCTTCCAAGCCCACCGAGGATTCCTGCTCCCACCGAGGATTCCATGCTCCCACATCCAAGGCTTGGGAGTACAAAGCCTCCTATCTTCTCTGGTTTGTTTCTTTTCATTATTGATCTGTTTGACACTCGTCCCACAGCCTGTCAAACAGACAGGCCCACTACGTTCTAGAGGCTTTGTTTTTCTTTCTTTCTTTTCCTTGAAAAACAAAAGCAAAATGTTTCCACACCTTTTCCTTTCCTTCCCTCTCCTTGCAGCATTTTGGGTTACTTATGGCTACAGCTCCTTTTGAGCATCCCCTTGGGCTGTGGCTCTCCAGAAATGAGAATCCTGTGCAGATGGTGTCTGTAGGGGAAGGGGAAAAGCCTCCCCTTGTCATAATGCAGGTCTGTAAAAACAATCCTGCTTCCTGTTCGCGTTTCCATCCACCTTCCCATTCGGCGTGGGGGGATCCTGGGGAGGAGCTGATGGATTCTGGCCTGGCTGTTTCGTGTTGCCCATCATTCACCTGGAATGCTGGGCACTTCCAAGGAGAGTTTGTAGTCTGTGTGTAATCAGGGATTTACAAGGCCCGTGGCTGTACATGCTTGAGGGAAGGGAAGTAGCTGAAATGGAAGAGCCCTCAGGGCAGCCTACAGGAATGAGACAGTGCCCAAAATCTTGAGAGCTCAGGGAATTCCCTGTGTGGTTTGTGCTGCAGGCACAAAACCCAGGAGGGGACTCGGAGGTGACATTTGAAGGAGCATCATTACTAGGGAAGTAATTTTTCCCCCACTTTCCTTCCTTAAAGCATGCTGGAATGCAGTAGCAGTCACTGAGAAAAGCCAGACTGCAACGTGGAGTGAAAAGGACTTGAAAAAATGCAAATAGCAGTGTCACCAAAGTGTGCTGGTGGCTTTCTGGTCCTGCTGCTGTCCTGTGTGCCTGCAGCCCTGGCAGCAGCCCAGGAGTTGTTGTGTTTGACAGACATCTCCTAATACACAGCAAGAGTCAGCTTGGGAAGTGAACCAGGACACTGGGGTGTAAAAACCCCAAACCCCTTTTATAAGGACCTTACATTTCTTCCCTGATTTCCTCATGTTCCATGCAAGTTGGATATTTCTGTGTGCAGTGCACTCTGGATATTTCTGTGTTCCGTGCAAATTGGATATTTCTGTGTGCAGTGCACTCTGGATATTTCTGTGTTCCATGCAAGTTGGATATTTCTGTGTGCAGTGCACTCTGGATATTTCCACCTTGCCCAGGGCTCTGAGAGGAAGGGGCTGAGGCCCAGGGCAGTGGAAGTGGCCCAGAGGATGTGTCAGAGTCATCAGTGGAAAGCACAGAGGAAATAGCTGGAGTTGGAGTCGGCATTGTGCTCTCTTGGCTTTCCTTTGGGCATGACAGGTTTTGCCCCTTTGCCATCAGTTAGAAGGATGAGCTTGATTTAAAGTGGGAGAAGAGAGGGGGTGTTGGATTAACACGTCCCGAGGTGAGGCTCTCGTGGTTGGCAGCCGTGTGAAGGCCGATTAAATGGAAAGCTCTGCAACTCCCTTAGTGTTTCACTCCAGGCAGGAGCTAACATGGCTGCTGGAAAACAGGCAGGTTAGCCAGCGTGTCTTTAAATTGCTCGAGTTCCTGTTGGGATCTATTGGATTTACTGTAATCTTTAATTATAAAGCGTAATTACTTTAGGATGGATTATCAATGTTGGTGTCCGTCTCCGGGAGTTGCTTGGTAACATCCCTGGAGCTGCAGCTCCTCCTGCTCTGCACTTCCAGGCTTTTAAAGCCAGCCAGTGGCAGCCTCTGGATATCGGTGTCTGCCTAAATGGAACATCTCCATCCACTGGAGTGAGCACACTGCCTTTTTGTTGTCATTTTGCTGTTACATAAAAGCATTACCGCGGACAGCGGCCCAGAGAAGTAACCTGAGAAGTTGCTCAGCTTTCTATTAAAGGTTTTCAGATGAATCCCAGCCTTTTTGTAGCATTCTGCCCTGCTGTTTGCATGGATATTTATATCTCTATGTGATAATACTAAAGGCAGCAACACAAAATAAACATGATGCTGTTTCATTGCCTTTTCTGCAGATCCTGAATTATACAGGTTTATGCAAGTCTGATAAGGGAAAAATACATCCATTATTCCAAGCAGAAATGAGTTATCCCAATGTGTTCAGGAGGACTTTTTCTTCTTCTTCCTACAAGACTGACAGTTCCTCTTTTTCTCTGCCTCTTGTCATCTGGCAAATTATATTTTATACAGCAGGGGAGGATAAATGGCATTATTGCAGTTTAGAAACCCAAACTGGGACAGGGCTGCCGTGGGGCAGCAAGGAGGTTAAAGGTGGGAAAGAACAGAACAGGTCCTACTTTTGAAACTGATAGGACAAATAATCTGCTTCCAGCTGCAGGAAAAGGAAGAGAGGTGGGGGAAAAAACAAGTTAGGAGTACAATGGGGAAAGAAATATTTAGAATTACACTCACCCTCCCCTCCTTTTTTTCTTTTTTTTCTCTTTTCTTTTTTTTTTTAACCCGAACTGGAAGTTTCTTTGATACTTTATAGTTAAATATTTGAAGGGGAGTTGAAGGAAGGAGGCTAAAGAGCCACAGAAGTGGTTATCTTGTGAGGATAATGGCTTTGTGTAATGTTCCTTGGAAGTGCTTGAAAGGGGCTGATTGGTTGGTATATTTAGATTTCATCTTTTAAGCATTTACTAATTATCCCAGTCTAGATGGATAAAACTAATCAAATAGCTGTTTGGGAATGCTCTGCATTTGGAAATCTTCCCTGTTAACAAAAGGAGGGTAAGTGATGGCGGGGGGGAGCTTTTTCTTCTTTTTTCTCCCCCTCTCATCTCTGTGCCTTTTGCAAGTCCGTAAACCCAGAGATCTGGAGTGGTTTCGTTATTAAATGTGCTAAAGATTTGCTAATCCCTTCAAAGTGAAAATGCTTCCTTGGTCAAGTTTTCATCCCGAGACCTGTTTCATCATTACCTGGATCACAGCATCCTCTGAATGCTTTTTGTTCTGCTGCTGCCTCTGAGAAACACAGGTGGGCTTGAAAGGCAGGTCCTTTTTGGGTTTGGATGGAGCAAAGCACGAGAAAAGATAAGGGTCTAAATGGTGAAAATGGTAGTGCAGGTTTTCAGATTTCAGCTTTGTTGTTTCTAGTTGATTTTAATACAGAATTGTCTGGCTGGGCAGCTGAAACTCTCCAAAGTAACAAGTGACTTACAGGTGAATGAAAAGAAAAGAAAGAGCAATCTGACAAATTAAGTTATAAATTTGGAAGTCTCTGCTATAAATCAGTTGAGACCTGCAGTGATTAGAATACCAGGGCCACATACATAATTATCTATTAGGTGGCAGATGGCTCACTGGTGAGAACAAAATCTAAAATTATGGATCTATTTCCATAATTTTTGTGGTTCTGGTGCCATTTTTCAAATGCAAAGTGGCACAATGTTAACGCTGATGTATTGTGATGTGCCAGGACCGGAATGGCATAAAATATTCACTTCTAATCCTGGTGTCTCATCAGAAATGTGCCTGGAACACCTCACCACACACATTCCCCTCCCTCCTGCACCTCTTGGCTCCATCCCTTCCCTTCCAGCCTGGAATTTGGGATCTCTGCTCAGAGGAAGCTGCTGTGAATGTGGAGTCCCCACTTTTAGGACCTTGCTGGATCCCTTCAGTGGTTTGGAAGCTGAGGTGCTAAATTTGGACTGGAGAGGCAGCTGCAGGGAGCCAGAACGGGCAGAGTGGTGCAGATGCTTTTTTGGCTCTTCATCTTTTCCAGTTGCTGCTTTTTGGAGCTGTCAGTGGAGAGAGGAAAGCTCTGGGATGCTGGGAGATGAAAAGCTGCCACATTCTGCATCCTGCCTCCCAGATATCCAGGGTTTAAAGGCAGCCAGCACAGTGTGCTTCACCTAAAGGGAACCTGGCAGCTCGATGAGGCAGCACTTCCAGTCCCATCCATCCCCTGTCTCCCTGATGGTCAGCTCCGGACTGAGCACAGAGGCAGAGTTTGAGACAGAAACCTTCTGGTGGGGGAGCTTCTCGCAGCAGCGCGCCGAAGGCAGCTGAATAGGCAGATGAGGAGTGCGCGCGTTTGCTCCGTCAGCACCCGGAGCCCTGGGTGAAGCGGGGCACTGGGGGAGCCTGGCAGGCCTCAGGCCCTCCCTCCTTGCGTGAGGAGGCAGGAAAAGAGGAGATTTCCCCTGTGGGAGATGTGGCTGTTGGAGGCTGACGGGAAACCCCTGGGTGTGGAGGTGTCTGCAGACTCTGGGTCCCAGGGGTCCGTGGCAGAGATGGCTGGGTTCACTCTGGACCTTCTGGAACACAGGGGTTAAAGAAGTTGAGGGAAGGAAATAACTTTAAATTTCATACTCAGCTCAAAATGAGGCTGATTCAGAATTACAGCGTTAGGAGTTCAGGGAACAAAGCAGAATCATTTCCACATCCTCTGCATGTCCAGGCTCCCTGTGTGCCAGAAGGGTGGGTCCTCCTTCCTCAGCCCTGATTGAGAAGAGAAGAGCCCAGGAGGTGCCTGGCTGTTTCCTTTTGGTGCAGGAGCCCTGCTGCTCGCTGTGGGAACGCTGTCTGTGTGGAAAACACTGTCCTTCCTGCTGGGAGCTTCAGGATCAAGCTCCGACACATAAAAGCCTTTGCTCTGCATTGTCCAGAGAGAGGCCAGAGCTCCTCAAAGATTCACCCTGTTACGTTCATGAAGAATGAGAACTTCCCATTTAGAACCTGCTGCCACTGGGGAAAAAAACCCAGAGATTTGGCAAAAATAAAGTGAACACCCCGAGTCATGTGACTGGGACATGTTTGAGTGCATTTTGTGGAGGGTTTCTTCCCCCACCCCGGGTCATTATTTAGTTCCCTTAGAGCAGAGCTCTTCACTGACTAATTCGTCCCACACTGAGTTTTTAAACCCCAAATCGACTTTATTTGTTTGTCCAGCATTCCATCTCCTGGTGGTGTCGGTGCCTGAATGTTGTCAATCAGTTCAGCAAATGTTTATCCTCCTCCATATGAACAGCTCCAGGAAACTTTACTTTGGAAGCTTGGTGTTTAAAAAGGAGGGGGGAATCTGGGGATGTGGCTTTTTGCTAATTAAGGAGGATACTGCCGGGGGCTTGTGATGTTGGGTTTGTGAAACACACAGCTGGAGGGAAGAGTAAGAACTGAGATGACAGGAGGAATTCCAGACCAAAGTAACCTGCAGATTCTAATCCTGAAATAGAGCAGCAAATGCTGCCGCAGACACGAGACGGGAGCGCTCTGTGGAGGAAGGATTTGGTTTAAACTGTCATTTTCCCTCAAAAGTCTGGTCTGAGGGAAGCGTTTCAGACTTCTCTTATCTTTGCTGAGCTCGGTGGAGAACGTGGTTGATTCTCTGAAGCCCCTTCTTCCCCTTTGTTATCTTTTTTCCCAGGGATTGAATCAAAGGATGCTCAGGTCAGTGCGATGCTGGGGTGGAACTGCTCAGAGCCAGGCTGGGGGGGTTAGAGAAGGCAGCTTTATTTAAGGCACTCCTTAGAAGCTGGCAAGTCCCAGTCTCTCCCACATGAAGAAAGGACACTTGCAGGTTTAATTTTTCCTCCCAGCTGGAGCCAGAGGGACAGGAGGACAGAAAAAGCTGTGCTGGGATATGTGTGTGTGTGTGTGTTGGAACTTGCACAAGCACTGCCTCGCAGCCCTCAGGGGAAGGTCAGTGTGCTGGACCCGGGCAGGACGGTTCAAACATCCCAAAAGGAATTGTTTGAGTTGGAAGGGGTTGCTCAGAAATCACCCAGGCCGTGTGCAGAGCTCTCTGAAGAAAGCACTGTGGAGTTTTGATAGAAGATAACAAAATGTCATGGATTTGCCCTTTGTGAGTGTATTCTGTTAATTAATAGAATGAAAACTTCTGTGCAGTCCTTAAGGCCAGCTTCTCCCTGTACTTAGGGACAGATCAGCTTTGGCCTTAAAATTTTAGCCCATTTTAACAACCATTCTGAAATACTGATGCTCCCTGAAAAAGGTTGGAAGTTCAGAGATGGAGACAGCTTTCTACAATTCCCACTTGGTTTGCAGGGCCAAGGGGAAAAGTGGGGTTTTGGTGTGAGATGTGCCAGGTTCTTCGCCAGAAATCATGAGTTGGAGACTTCATCCAGCCTCTGGTTGCAGCCCCACTCCTCATGAATTAAGATTTTATAATTAATGGGCCATGGGTTTATCAGTGAGTGGGAAACTCCCATCCATCCCCAGAGCTCAGGTTGGAAAATTCTCAGTTCTGTTAACTGTTTCCATTCCCTCTTCCCCTCCCAGATGATGAAGTTTGCCTGGGATAACTACAAGCAGTACGCCCTGGGGAAGAACGAGCTGCGCCCGCTGACGAAGAACGGCCACATCGGGAACATGTTCGGTGAGCTGGGCTCATTTTACTGCAATTTCACTTGTTTTGAGCTTTTGGACGTCCCATGTCCGGGGCAGCTCCTCTCTCTGCAGCGCAGTGAGTGTGCTGTCACAGCTTTGATCTCGTCCCTCTTGCTGTTGGAGTGAAGCAAGGCTCTGAAGCCGTGTCCTGGAGGTGACCAGGGCTGGGAATGTCGTCCCTTCAGGCAGCTCCCGGTGCCAGCCTGGGTCACCTCTCCGTGCAGAGGCAGCACAGAGTGCCTGGGAGCAGAGCTAAAATCAAAGTGTCTTTATTAAAACATGAAGCCAGCCCGGAACTGACAATGCTGCTATTTGTCTGAGCTTGTAGGCTTCAGGACCTGACCAAATTGAGCATTTTCTCTCTCGTTTCTCCACTGTTGAGCAAGATGTGAATTCCATGAAATATTGAGTGAATCAATATTAAAAGCTCTTTATGCTACGTGCTAACTGGCTTGTATAATTCTACTCTTTAGCAGATTACCTTTTTTTATGTGAGCCACTTCCAGTGCTGTTCCCCTGCTCATTCCGGCGGGATACTTGTTGTATTTTTGGGGTATTTGTTGACTTTTTGACAATATAAATTGTCTTTTTACTCCTCTGCACTCAGAGCATTTCCCTGCTCTGCTCCCTGAGCCCCTGCCTGTGCCATGGGGAGCCCAGCACAATCTGCTTCAGCAGCCCTTCCCTTCCCATCCCTGGGGAATTCCTGCTGTGCAGAGGGCTCTGGGCTCCTTTCCAAGGGATCTGTTGTGCAGAGATGATCTCCTGGAGTTCCTCGCCCAGATCAGGGCACAGCAGAGTTCCTCAGCGGGCAAGTTACCCGTGGGCTGATTTCCTCAGTGCAGAGGATGGGACTGAGGGTCTGGAGAACACTCCCATCCTGTTTTACACCCCGTAGGTGTCCAGGTCCTTCTCCACATCAGCTCCAGGACCTGGAGGGGGGAACTTTCAGACTGTGGAGATCTGCTTTGTGTGGACCCCAGCCCTAATCCTGCTCAGCTCTGGGGGCTGAGATGTGGGACAGGGAAGTGTGAAGGTGGAAATGGCATCAGGTGTCTCTGACACCATCAGCCTGGAGAAGAGAAGGTTTGGGGTGACCTGCCCAGCCCCACTCTGCCAGGAGCCCTGATTTGGGCGGGTTTGGCCTTTGCTTTGCTCTTCCTCCAACCCCCTCCAGCAGCAGCCAGGTTCTCTACTTGAGAATTTGCATGGAGTTCAGCAGCAAGTTGAAGCATTTTGCAGCTCTTCCACTCTGGCAAGCTTGTCAAAATTCCTCAAGGAGTGTGCCAGTAAACAGACAAAAATATTGAGAGCTTTAAAATGCATTTATCATGCTAAAACAATTGACAGCACTTAATGCTTGTTTGTAGTGTGCCTGTGAGCACTCTCAAGGAGAATGCTTTGGAGCACGAGGATTTGCAGACAGTTGCAGAAAAGCAGCTACATGGTACATTTCAGCCTTTTAATAGGCTTTTCCTGCTTCTAACTGTGCCTGCTGGAGGAGGGCAGCATCAGGCAACCCCTTGTTGCAGCCCTCTGTCCCTCTTGCCCTCAGAGACTTTGAGAAACGAGGGCAGGGCGCTGTGGCCCTGCTTTGCTGCCCGTTCCCCCTCCTGTCACATCAAGTGTCTTTTTATTCCAAACTCCAGATGGAAAGGAGGCAAACCGGGTGCTCTCCAGGCTGGAAATGTCAGTATTAAGCTGAGATTTCTGTGCAGCTGCTTCCATGTGGGAGGGGAGGAACCTCTTTTGGGGCTATTTTCGAGCGTGTTTGTGTGCACGGGAAGCAATCAGCTTCCTGAAGGGCAATACATTTTGCTGTTGTGGATGTGCTGCTGCTCACTTGGAGCCTTCAGTTTGGCAGCCTCAGCCTGGGGGGAGCTGCTCTGGGTCAAATATTCCCTCTAATGGGAGGAGAAATAAGAATGGACTCTGAATTCTGCTCCTGCAGAGTGTCCTGCTTCTCCTGACAGCCAGGAGAGAGCATCCCTCCCCCTTTTCCTGCCCAGGTAGAAAACTCTTGGATCCCCATCCCAGTTAATCTCTCCAGAGATCCAGCTTTGCCACTTCCCAAGTATTTTCCAGCTGCTCCACAGGCAGCATTCCCACTCTCCTGGACTTTGATCTGGTGACTTGGTCTCACATTCTTGTGCTCGATGTTCTCCAGCTCCTGTTTCTAAGGCATCACTTTCATCCAGGCTCTCCCACGTTTCTGGACAGAGTTTATTTGCACAGAACTCCTGTGATTGCTGTCATTTACAATCACTGCAGCTCGAGAGCCCTTTCCTTAAACCCACAAGCTGTGCTCCTTTCATCAGCATTAATTATTCATCAGTGATGCTTGTGGTGAGATGTGCCACGCTAACCAGCCCGGCCCGTGCCCTGCAGTGGGGTAAACATGGGTCAGGCTTTCAGGTGTGCGATGATTTCCCTGGAAATGAAGCCCTGGGAGTGGGCAGAGCGCTCCACGAGGGTGGAGGGGTGATCTCTGCTGGAACAAACCCCACATCAGGAGGTTCCAGGGGCTCCAAGTGCTCCTAAAAGGCTGCACAGCAGGAGGGGGTTCAGGATTGCCTGTGAGGTTTCTCTGTGCAACTCAGGGAAAGCTGCAGAATGCCAGGCCCTGTTCAAACCAGGCCCCAAACGCGCCGATTTAGGAACATTTAGGGAAAATGGCACAGCTGAGCTCGTGGCTGAGGGTGAGACTGGAGACCTGCAGGTACAAATTCTGCTGCCAGTGCTGATGCAGTTATTTTAACCCTTCTGAGCCCCCCCAGCGCTCCTGCCTTCGGTGCTGTGAGCGTGAAGCTCACTGGTGTTTGCGGGTGGCTGCTGGGGAGGGAGGGCAGCAGCTCTGTGTGTCACAGCCCCTGAAATGCACCTGCCACCGCGAGCTCCAGAGCACTGGATTATTATTCTGCCCACTCCCCAGCTCTGTCAGAGCCACTTATTTTTCTGACAAAATGTTTTTAAAATCCTGTTAGCTTTACAGAGCTTCTGCAGCTACGGGAGAGTGAGCTGGCATCTCGTTCTGCTCGTGCATCAGCTGAATTGTCAGTTACATTTTGATTGCACAGTCTTTTAACAATGATAAGGTGAGAAGCCTGATTTTCAGATATCTCTTGAAGTGTGCAGTGCTGGCAGCAGAAGAATCCTTCTTTGACTCATAATCTGAGCCAATTTTCTCTGAAATCAGTGACAGCAAGTAAATATGGAACCTTGCTGTGCTGCTAGGTGTTCTTCACCACCTAAATGCACGTTGGTATATTAATTTCAGTTTAAAAATAGCAATCCTTAACCAGGTTTCTCCCCTTTTTCCCTCTTTCCCCACTCGAAATCATGCCTGAAATCATGAATTACCTCGTCACAGCCATTGCTCCTCTCAGCATATGCTGAATTTCTGCAACATGGCGAGGCTGTGTGGCTTTAGCTGATGTGAGTCCATGTGACAACTGTCACAGCCAGGACACTGCCAGGTCACCGGGACTGGGTGGCAGAGCTCTGCCAGCAGCTGGATTGAAAGGACATGAGGTGTTTACTCCTCATGCTGCAGCAGGGCCCTCGTGTTGCTCCACGTTTGATTGCCCAGTGACCGGGCACAGGGTGGAGAAATTCCTGGAAAAATCCATGGCTGCCTGGGCTGTGTTTGTGTGCCGGGCTCAGACTTTGGCCTGAGCTGTTTGTTTTGAGGACAGGAGGTCACTGGCCTCAGCTGCCTGGAAACGGGGCTGGTTTGGCTCTCCAGGGTGAAAAAGGGGGATGAAATGGCTGGGGAAGAAAAGCAGTGACCACAGGAGTATATCCAGAGAGGCCTCTGGAAAGGACCAAACTGGTTGTCCTGAGGTCCAGAACCTTCAGGTTTCTTCTGCCTCGCAAATCCTGTGAGACTTTGCCGCTGCCCTGTGGCGCTGTGACCTGCCAGGCTCAGATCTGGATGGAGATTCCAGGAATCCCGCCGGAAATTCCAGGAATCCCCACTGGATTTAACACCACCGAGCTGCTGTGACAGCAGCTTTTAGCAGCAGCTGCTCTGGGGCTCCCACCTCAGGTGCTGGACCCCAAAACCCCAAAACCTCCACGTGCCGGGGTTAGTCCCTCCAACCACCCAGTCCGGCCAGCTGAGCCAAACATTTTCTAAAAAGCTGCTTCCTTCATCCAGGGTTTAGCCAGGATTTAGCAGGCAGAAAACACACCCACCTCGATTAGAGGCGACAGGAGTTGGTCTATGAATGTATAACAGAGGAGAGGTAATTGAATGAAAGTATTAATTCAGCAATATCCCAACCACCAGAAGAGAAATAGGAGCTTCCAATTGTGCAATCACTTGCTGCCCCTTTGCTCTTCTGTCTCTGGGTCTCTTTCCCTGTGATCACAAAATTGCAAAACCCTGGAGAGTCCTTTTATGTGATTAAAATGATAATAATAATGGCTCTCTTAATTTCTGTGCTGAATTATGCCTGCTGCCTATTGCACATGACACTGGATGCTTGGCTCCATGGGCTCTTTAAAGAGAAAAATACCTTGTAATGATGATGTTGCTGGAACTCTGTTGCTCCCTGGCATCATCTTTGGTTTTTTTTCATGTATAATGTTCCCCAGATGAATAATTTTCAGGAGGGCATTTTGAGTTGACTCTGGCTTTTGCTGTCAGTGAAATCTGCAGCAACAAACTTTATTTCCTGGCAGCAGGAAGCAGGGAATCAGGATATCCTCCAAATCTCAAACTCACTGGGGTCTGGCTGTGTGTTAGAGCTGATATTAATCCCTTTTGTGGGGTTTTTTCCCCCTGTTTTGAGATCAATCCCAAGCTAATTAATCCTTCAGGATTTGTCCCCACTCCACTCTCACCTTGGGTCCTGCTGGCAGTGGTGGCTCAAACATCAGGGCTCCACTGAACCCTAAACCCCACACAGGGTTTAAGATGATTACAGGGGCTCAGCTGACTTCTCAGCTTGAAATACTAATTTTAAAAGTTTAAACAGAAAAAACCCCCAATGTCTCAGAGTGGCCTCCAGCCCTCCTCAAACACCTTTGCATCAAACCCTGGTTTTGGGGCTGAGCAGGGCAGTGGCTGTTGAAAAAACATCCTTTGAACCGAGTGGATTTGTGTTGGGTTTCCATCTCAGCGAACAAACGAAGGCAGAAAGGAGAATCGGGTGGAGAAGCTGAGATGTGAGAGCCCAGACTGGGGGGGATCTGGGGACTCTGGACAGCACAGCCTGGCCTGGGCCCGTCCTGAGCAGCAAACTGGGAGAGCTCCACGTTATCTCCATGCAGCCCCATTAATCATCCCGGCTTCCTCACGAGCTTCCTGAACTTTCCACTGACCCCAAACAGAGTTTGGAGCTTAATGAGGCCTGGAAGTAGGAGAGGGTGTCTTGGGATTTGTCAGAAGTGCTTCGCGCAGCAGAACGGGGGAGAAGGAAACAAAACAAGAAATAGAAAAACAGCCATTAGAGTAGCAAATGGAAGCAGGAAAAGGGAGAAAATTGCGTTGAGCTGTGAGTGGAGAGGGTTCTGTGGGGCCTCTTTGGGCTGCTGAGGAGAGGAACAGGCAGAGATGTGGAGGAAGCCACACGTGAGCGGTCCCGTGGCCGAGCACACAGGGAACAATCAGGCTGGAGCTGCTTTTTTATCCTTTTTTCAGGCTCTGGGTGTAATTTAAATTTACAGTGAGCTCGTCTTCAAGATCTTTCCTTCTTTTCTTTTAATATTTTCTTTAAGCACCCCATTATGGATGTTGCCTGTGCCTCATTCTGGACACTAATTATGCGGAAATAATTGTCTAATCTTCGGAGATATTGAGCGTGTGATTAAAAGGCAGCCAGCTGAGAGTGGGTGGAGTTGGACTGCTCTCAGATCCAGCTCTGGATTGGGAGGCTTTGGTGGCAACTCCACAGCAAAAGCTGAGTTGGAGGCTTGGCACTTCCAGCTGGTTTGGACAAACATCCGGCACCCGCTCCAGGGGCCTGGGCACGGCTGTGTCGGCTCGGGAGTCACACGGAATGTGCTGCTGGATGGGGCTTGGAGCAGCCTGCGGGGTGGGACGGGATGGGCTTTAAGGTCCCTTCCCGCCCAAACCAGTCTGGGATTCCGTAGGGAGGCAAATGAGTGCCCTGCTTGGGCTGAAGGTGGCTTTTGGCAGTGCTCAGGGCCAGGTGTCTCCCGGCCACTGTTTGCAGTCAGCTGCTTTGTGAGATTTTTTGCCAGAATCACGGAATTAAGGTTGGAAAAGGCGCCCAAGTCCAACCACTGACCCGGCACCACCCCTGTGTTCACCACTAAGCCACGTCCCCAGGTGCCACATCCACACATTTCTGAGCACTTGCAGGGCTGGTGACTCCACCACATCCCAAGCAGCCAGTTCCGACGCTTGATAACCCCTTCAGTGAAGAAGTTTTCCCCATATCCAACCTAAACCTCCCCTGGCACAACCTGAGGCCATTTCTTGTCCTGTCCCTGGTTCCCTGGGAGCAGAGCCTGACCCCACTCTGGCTCCAGCTTTATTCCAGGAGGAGTTTGCAGACACAACCCCCCCTGCACTACCAGGATCTACATAAAAACCCAGAGCAGGTTAAGAATATTTTAAAAATACACTTTTAGCTATGCCTTTTAGTGTTGGAAATATCTTGAGACTCCTGGGTTTCTTACCTTTATCCCTCTGTATTTTAGCTTCCCCTTGTTTATTCAGAGGAGATGGAAACTGTACAGCAAAAAAAAACCCCCACTTACCTTGGTTTTAATTCACTTGGTTTCCACTCTTGAAACTTCTGAAGAGATTAAGCAGGTTCCAAACTGGCTTTGCTGTGTCGGATTTCACATTTAGAACTCAACTGCTTTATCACATCATTTTGTGCCGCTGCTGAGGTTTCTTTCCACCCTCATTATGTATCTCATTGGATATTCATCTGGATTAGTGTTAGATTTTGACATTTTTCTATTCACCTCCAGGAGATCATATATCAAATGGGTCCTGCTACAGAATGTCTTCCTCTCTAATTTCTCCAGGTGCTTGTTTCTGATTTTTTTTTCATCTCTGCTGCCTTTTTGGGGGAGAGAAGTCCCTTATCTCACTTAATCAGTGGGTTTAACTTCCTCCCACAGGACATCAACTTTCAGATTTGTCACTGCTGCCAGGGCTGGCTCTGTGTGCTCAGAATGTTGTGGTAGGCATTTGTCACTCGAAGACCTTTATGCTTTCAGAAAATACTTCCTTTTAGCCTCCCAGGATTGTTCCTGTCTCCAGAGAGGTTATTTTGGAAGTTCAAGGGAATCCTTTAGCCTTTGCTTGAGGCATCAGTGTGAAACACGGGGAGGATTTTTTTTTTTGGACTGACTAAAACTGTTCATCCTTCTTCTGATGTTTTATTCTCAACACCACTTCTGCACCCTAACACACTTTATATGCAGCTCCCAAAAGCTGGGGGGAAAAAAGTGAGAAAAAGCTCAGTGCAGGAAAATGGAAGCATTTCAGGAGAAAGTTCTAAAGGCAGAGGTTGTTTCCTGCTAATTTCAATATACCCAGAATTTACCTCTCAGGTACAAACACACGATTAAGAACACCTGAGTTATTCCTGTTTCTCTCCACAGTGCTTTCATGTGAACACAGGATTGCACTGGGATCGTTTCCTCACAGAGCTGGGGGGTGGGAAAACACAAACTATGTGAATTCCGAAGTGGGGGATCACAGCATTCCGGGGCTGGGCTTACAGCAACCTTGATCGCTCCGTTTCATCTCCATTTCCAAGCTCCGTCTGCGCTGTGTTCTGCCAGGAAGAGAGGGAATTCGGGAACAAAGAAACTGAGGATCAAGGTTTGCCCGTGCACGAGTGCAGAGCTTTCATGGACTTCTCCTTCAGGCAGCTGGAAGTGGAAGTCGCCTTCAGGCATTAAAATTAACACCTTTTGCCTCGGCTAGAACATTCCTTCTCTCTTGGCAGGCTCCATCCTGGTTGCTGTGGGAACCAGCATTTTTAATTTCCTGACTTGTGTGTACATCCCAAATTGTAGCTGTGATGTTCTCTGTCACTAAGGTAGCTCTGGGAAAGGTTTGCAGGGAGTGGAGCCGTCAGAAAGCAAATTATGGAGCACTTCCTTCCCTGGGGACCGGCTCTGCTGCATCTCCAGGGGGCATCCTCGGGAGGCTTTTTGGAGACCTGCAATTCCCACTTCTCTCAGGGAGCAACAAAACACAAAAGTAGCAGCGAGGGGTCATTGAGTCCTTCCCTTCCCGAGGCTGGCAAGTCCTGGCAGGCGATTCTGCTCCAGTGCTTTCCAGCTTTAAAGCTTGTCCTGGTGCCTGACCCCGCTCTCCTGCAGAGAGTTAAGCTGTGACTCCTTGGCCTTTCCATGGGGATGCGCAGAGTGCTTTTACCCTCCCGTTCTTTGCAGCATCTCCCCGCGTCTTTGCAAAACATTTGTCGAGTTTCCTCAAGGCTGAGCAGCCCCAGACCTTCCCAGCTTTAATTGCAGGTCACATTCCTCCTGCTTCCCTCTGGGATCTCCAGATGCTGCTGGAAGGAGACTCAGTGCCCTGGCCTGGAGAGCAGGGCCCTTTCCTGTGTGTGGGATATTATTGCTCATCCTGGCTCCTTTTTCCAGCATTCCAGTGTTGTTGATTTGAGCTGGAAATCATTGATTTGAGCTGGAAATCATTGTTTTGAGCTGCATTTCTGAGGGCTGCAGCCTGGGTATGGCTTTCACAGAGTGCTGCCTCACCATTTATTCCTTCTGCTTCATGGTTCGTTGTGCTTCCCCCGGGGCGGAACGCGCCGCGTGGCCTTATTGAATTGCATCCCGCTTGTTTCTGACTATTTTCCCAATTTGCTGAGATTATTTTGATATCTAATCCTGTCAAGCAGCATACTGGAGAGCATTTGGAGGCTTTCAGCTGGGGTCTTGTTGGTGTGACTTTAACAATATGGGAGAGAAAGGGAAGAACACGGACAGATGGTCCCAAGTGTTGGAGTTACCGTGGCTTAATGTGTTTGTGCTCATGGTAATGGACCATTTGCATTCTCCTGACCCACTGCATTCACAGAGGAAATGTGTTTAGATTCTTCCATCGATGATTAGGAGGGTTCCAAGCTCAGCTCATGAGTGCTCAGCAGGTGGCCAGGCCGGCAGCTCTGTTCCGTACTGAACAGCACGGTTAATCCTGTTAATTCATTTTGAGGCAAAGGGTTTCAATTCTTTATCTCCGAATTCTCGCACACCTGGGCTGGTGTTGAGGACCAGATCATTTCTGGGAGGCGATGTTTGCTGGGCTGGGCTGTGGATGAGTGGTTTTATAACCCAGCTCCAACGTGGTGCCTGTTCTGCAAAGCCCATCCAGAGCGGGTCTGAGGGAAAACCACTGTCAGGAGTTCCAGGCTGTGCTGTCATAACACATCTGCCACTTTTTGGGAAGTGTGTTTGGGAGATAGAAGGGCACCTTCTGATTGTTATAATGAAGCATCTCCCCTTTGAATTGAGGTGAATTAGCAGTCTCTGCTCATTAACTGCGACCTGTGGCTCTGGCAGAGCAGGATAATAGTTGCAGGTAGGACGTGTGTGTTTGTTTTAATGGGCCTGTTGGGACCCCTCACATTCAATGCTGCAGGTCCTCGAGGAGGTCTGTGGAGGAGCAATAAATTGAATATAATCAGATTACCTTTAACTGCTCCAAAATTAATTTCAAGCATCCAGAGCAGGGAGGCACCAGCAGTGTTTTGCCCCAGCTGTTGTCTTCTGCTTAACCCCCTTGAACTGTTCCTCCCAGAAGTGCTCCTGGCTTGTCAAATGACCCGTCTCTGTCAGAAGTAATTACCTCTGCCTCGCCAGCATCTGAGCCCCGCTGCCCAAAACCAGGAGGAAAGCTCTTTCCCAGAGGAGCATTTGAACGATTATCACTTCCAATTTCCTGCCGAGCTCTCCAAGGCCCACAGAGCTGCCTGCCATGGAGCCTGCGTGTCACGGAGACAGATGGGAGGCACGTGGAGAGTGGATTTGCAGTATCTCTGCTGTATCAGGGATTGTGTTCCCAGGCTCAGTCAAACCTCCCCCTCCTCCGTGACGCTTTGAAACGGGAACAGTTTGATTTGAGCTCCAGGAGGTGTTGGAGTCGTGCAGGGATGAACCAGAGCTGGTTGTTGGAGGATCACTCAATGTTGAAAGATGGTTGGAGAAACTGGGGAAAAGAGGATTAAACTGGGGAGCTGCTGCCAAGTATTAAATACTTAAGAATCAGTTGGCAATAGGTGCTTATCAAATGTCTCCTCTCCCATTCCTCTGAAGGAAGTAACTCCTCTGAAGGGCTGGTGCTGGGACAAGCGATTCATTTCTGTGCTGAACACCTTTCTTTTCTTTTTTTCCCAGTTCACAGTAAGAATATTGCTAACCTGCTCTCCTGCAGACTCTGCCTACTTTGCCACGTCCCTAAATGAGCCCCAGCTCTCGTTTTGTGTCTCTCACCCATCACCAGTTCAGGGCAGAGCTGCCACCGCTGCTTCAGCTTGAACGATAGCCTTAATTCTTCAGGGGAAATTGATATTTGAAAAACATGAGTGGTTTGTAATCCAAAAAAGCCATTTCTTCCCCAGCTGGAACACACTCTCTATTAAATTTGATCAGAGCAGCCTAAAAGGCAGCACTTGAAGCTGCCTGTCTGTGGTGCCAGCTTTACCTGTGCAGCCCATATGCTGTGGTGCAGGTGGAACTGGGATTCATTAGCACTTCCCGGGAACTCGGAAGATCTCTCCTGTTGACAACAAAAGCCAGGCTGAGCTGTCGTGTGAGCCAGATGTTTGGGTGATTTCCCTCATGCCAGTCTTCAAAGTTGCTTGGCTGTAGGTGGGAGGCTCAGCCTGGGCTGGCAGATGGAGCTTTCGAGGCCGCGCTGCCTCTCAGCCGCTCTGCTCGCGCTGGTGTGCCCTGGGCTCTGCTTCTTCCCAGCCACGTGCTCCAGGATTATTGCTCTGCTGTTCCTAAGCATCTTTTCAGGGAATGATCAGCACTCTGACCTCTCCTCAGCTGGGGGAAGCGTGACTTTTACCACCCTGCAGTGCACAGGGCGAGGGTTTGAGTTGGTTTGGGGTGTGAAGCTCAGAGAGCGACGTAACCTCGGCATGGTCTGAGTGATGTCCTGTGTCTCATAAAGGCGTGGAATTCCCATGGATCCAGCATTTCCTCCAGAACTGCATGAAAATCCACATCTCCAGGGCCAGGGAACTGATAGCTGAAGAGGTTGGCAGCCTGTTGGTAGCCTGCAAAGCAGGGCCAGCATCCTGCGACTGCTGAATGTGCCAGGGATCGTGAAGTGGAAGAGGCCAGAACATAAGCTGAAATTAGGGGGGAAATTGTGTTTTGGGATGATTTGGACTGATTTGTTGGGATGTGGGGAGTGGGTTGGCACAGGGTGCCACCCTGGTACCCCTGTGGATGGCTGCTCCCAGCTGAGGGGGCAGCAGCAGGGACAGGGACAGGGACAGAGCTGCCCGTGACCCAGCAGGGCTCTGCCAGGTGGCCTCTGCTGCCCATCAGGGGAGCCCTTTTGGCATGGGGAGTGCTCGGGGGGTGACCCTTTGACCAGTACCTGGAGAGGAGAGTGAGGGAGATTAATGTGAGGAAGATGGGAAAATAACCTTGGCCATGAAGTGTTTTTTGATGAGGTCCCTGAAGTGTAGGTGCAGTGGTTTATTTGGAAAGCAAAGAAAAATGAGGTTGCTCAAAAGCTAATGGACTTTTTTTTTTCCTAACTCTGCAAGAGAATGTGCTGATACAAAAAGAAATAGATCTTTTCTAATTCTTGGACTATTGCTTTGTCCCCTCCATCTCTCACTTCTGCTACCTTGTTGCTCAGATGTAATTTGTTTAGTTTGCCTTAAATAAAGGGAATGTAGTTACTCTGTGTTACAGCTATCAGGTTCACAGACAAAAAACTCAATAAATAAGGCTCTGGCAGAGCTGTAGCTCAGGTCTGCTGTTTCTGGCTTCATCTGCAGTAGGTACCACTCACAGGCAGCTGAAGGACTGGGCTGTAATGAGGTGATTGTGGACTTAACTGAGAAATTTTCTTTCTTCCAGAAAAGAAAACCCATTTCCCAGTTCCATTTGGATTTTGTGTTTAATCTGTGTCAGCTGGACCAGTAGTGCCAGCCCTGTCCTGGGGATCCCTGACAGCTGGGGTTGATCCTTGCGATGGGAGCAGAGTCACTTTCCACTGGAGAGCATCTCCTGGAGCTGGAGTTTATCTTCCATGCCCATCCCTGGTGTGAGGGGTCAGTGCTGAAAGGAAATGTTAAAAAATAACCTGGTGGGGAGTGTTTCTGCACCATTGCAGAGGGGAGATGGATGGCTGGTGCAGAGTGTTTGGGAAGAACAGAGACACCAGGTCGGATGTGGTGGATAAATTAATTTTTATTTCTCTAACCAGCACGTTCTCTTTCTTTCTTCTCATACTTTGAGGAAAATTCCTCCTGCTTTGTTTGGCTGGCAGGAGAAACTAAAGCCCAGAGCAGGCAGGGAGCTCTGGCCTAAGCCCAGATCCCACCTCAGGAGCTGCAGGCTCCCAGCCTCTTGTGGTGCCTGACCCGCAGCGCTCCGCACAGGGACTGGCACGTCTTGGCTGCGGGGCAGATTTTTCAAGGAGCTGCAGTGATTTTCACAGCTTACTTTGTTGCCAAGATAATCCTGAGCTGTGTAAAACGTCTCTGTGTGGATTTCTCCCAGAATTGGACAGTTTGCCACCAGCCAGGAGGAGCTGTGTGTGGTGACGTGGTCCCGGGCAGCTCCCAGGCTTCTCACACAGATCTCAGGATAAATGTCAGGAGTTCAGGCTGCTCTCCAAGCCCTGTCAGGGAGAAAAAGGACCAAAAAGAACAGGAAAAGCAGCACTTGGAGATGGTCATTTTTCAGACTCCTGCTGTAACAGGGCACTGGTTTTAATTGAAGCCTTCAGAGCAGCAGAACCAGGGGAAGGGATCTCGTGTTTTCCCACCTGCACCCCGAGAGGCGAAGGCAAACAACCAGTGACAACCAGAGCCCCTTGCGCCTCGACAGTTAACAAGTTCATCATGTTTCATAGAAACTGCATCCTAATCTTTATTCCAAACAAGATTTCAGCACTAATTTCTGTTTTGACAAATACGATTTGACATAAGAACAGTGGGAGTCAAGACCTTTCATTTTTGATCTGGGTTTACATTGCGCTGATCTAAATTCCTCCCCCTTCTGCTCTTGCCTTTCAGTTGTAAACTCTGTTATTAAAGTTAGCAAAGAGCTATTTGAAACTCCCTGTTCTGCAGCATTTAAACAGTCCTGCTGTATGCAAGATTAAGTCTGATATCTTCCTAATGGCTTGTGCTGTTCATCTGAGGCGTTGGCACAATGCGTTACTGTACGGATTTTTAAATGCCTTTGTTGGAAATGAAGGATTTGGTTTCTGTTTGCTGAGTTAACTTCATAAAGGGTTCTTTGCCAAATGGCAGGACCAGGCCCCCTGTGGCTGAGGGCATTAGAGATGAGATTCCCCAAGCTCCCTGCTCGCTGCAGGGCTCTGGCAGGGCTGGGTGGGTGTGGGTGAGGTCAGTGTGGGCTTCCATCCATCCCTGGGGCAGACGAGTGATGGCAGCCACGGGGGAACGTGGCTCTGAACAGAGGTGATACAGCACAAGGAATTTTCTAGGGGAAGGTTGGAATCGTAGGATCTTTAAGGCCCCTTCCAACCCAAACCAGCCTGCGAAAGGATAATTTCATTTGAGCTAAACCCTCACCACCAGGGAGTGTTGGGAAGCTGGTGAAGATACTGGTGAGGATGCTCCCGTCTCCTGCTGCTTGGGAATCCTTGCGCCGTGCCCAGCCTTCCAGAGGCACACCCTGAACTCCTCCTTGTTCCTTGGACCCCAAAGCAAAGCTGGTGGGAGGTGGGACAGGGAGAGTCCTGCCTGTGGTGTGGGCGTCTTTGCAGGGTCCTCGGGCACGGAGAGTGTGATGGATTCAGGCAGAGCCTTTGGAAGGATCTCTCCTTCCTGAGGAAAAGGGCTATTTCAGACCCCACTCGTAGCTACTTGGGTGCTGAAGCATCACTTTTGTGGCTTTTTTTGAGGCTCTCAAGGGACAGACTTGCAGCTGGGAGCCCTTCAAGTCTCTCTCTGGCCTGTGATACTCCATGTGGGCTATTTTGGGAAGAGGGGAGCGAGGGAAGGCAGCGCTCGCCATCCCTCCCATCACAGCTGCTCCTCTTTGGAAAATCAGACATTTGCTAAGCTCTGGGTGCTGGGTGAGTGCTGGGGTTAGGCCACTTGTTTATGTGTTGGGAGAGGCAGGGGCAGGTGAGTCTGGACTTGGGACACGCAGATCCCCAGCCTGTAAACACCTCACCCCAAGGGGTGCTTCATTTGGGGCAGAACTCCTTCCTAGAGCCTGAGTCATTTCCCACAAGAAAAAGAAAATAAATTAAGAAAAGAAGGAACAAAACAAGGCAAAAACCCCCTCACAGCCACCAACGCCAGCTCCTCTCCACCCAGCACCTTTCCCCAGCATTGTGGTAATGAAGTTACTGTTCATTAGTGCTCTCTGTGGCAGGGTTCAGCACGGCTCCTGGGGTGGGTGGCAGCAGGAACAGAGCAGCCTTGTTGCCCACACTCCCCTCTCCATTCTTCTGCTGCACAAAAGAGCAAATACAGGGTGGCACCGGCCCTCCTTCAGCTCAGGGAGAGATGAACCTTTGTCAGCTCCCATCAGCTGCTGCTCCTCCTCCCCTGACCATCCCTCAGGGGACAGCTCTGGGCAGAGGCCCTGTCACCAGAGCTGCTGTGGCATTCAGTTAGAAATGCCCCCAGACTTCTGAATTCCTCCCGAGGTCCCCGTTCTTCTCTGTGGTCCCAGTGGAGCGGGACTGATGATCCTGGTGGGTCTGTGATTCCGTGGCTGCTCTCTCACTGGGCAGGGAGGAGCTGCTGCAGGAGCTGCTGTGGATCCCAGAGCGGTGCCCGAGGACCCACCTGCCCTTTTGGGATCAGCAAAGTGACTCTGCCTCTCCAGGGTGAAGGTGTCCCCACTCCAAGCCAGTCTGGGGGCAGGGTCAGGAGGGGCTTTTCATTGCACACTTGGGTTTGTGGAGACAGGGAGGGTCTCATACATGGGGTCCTGCTTAAAAGCCACTGCTCCCAGCTCTGGGGGCTTCCTGGAGAGTTTCTTCTGAGGGTTTCTTGGTTCCTACTTTAAAGCTCCCTCAGAGCAAGTACAGTGAGGCTGAAACCAGCAATTTCGAGACGAGGGTGTCAGCAAGAGTCAGAAGTGACAGAGAGGGGTTTGACTCGGTTTCGAGCTGCCTCCCCTTTGATTACACCCCTCCCATCCTAATGTGCAGGTGCGGAGAGGTGCTGATTTTGTAACAAACCCGAGCAGGAGGTGTCACCACGCTCCCGGGTGGGTGTGTTCGTGCTGGGATGTGCACACACCAGCTCTGACAGCCGCCCTTGGCCACTGTGTCACGAGCTCTGTCCCGGTCCGATGAAGCCAAGGCCGAGCAGGAAGGAGGGAAGATGCTCCCCTAGCAAAGAAGTAACAGGCTGGGGGTCAGGGACCCTCTGGGTGCCCTCTGTCCTGGCGAGGCACAGACACAGCCAGGTCCTGGTTTGCTCCGTGGCTGAGGAGGGGAAGGAGCTGCCTTTTTATCCCTCTGCTGAGACCGGAGCTGACACGGCCCCTCCTGGTGCTGGGAAGGGCTCTGGTAGGAGGAAAGGAGTCACGGAGCGTTTGCAGCCGCTTCAAAGCCGGTGCAGAAGAAAGGAAACACGGCCCAGCCCCTGGTACAGAACACACAGCCCGAGGTTCTTCTGATGCAGAGGGTGAGGGAATATTTAAAACAAATGTTTAATGTGACACAAAGCAGCAGGGGAGCGAGCGTTGCCCTCCACTCTGTCAAACACGGGCAGGAGAGCCGAGCCACTCCGAGCAGAGATCGGAGCATGTTCCCAATCCCCACAGCAGCTCACGGAGTTAAAGGCCTGACTTGCTAAAAACATAAAAGGCTCTGTCAATTCCAGCAATATTTCTCACTTCAATTAATCATCCCAGAAAATGGTGAGTTTATTGTCTCTTTGTCTCCATTTAGCCTGAGCAAATCCAACTTCCCTCATTGTCTCTCTGCAGATTATGAAAAGCTTTTGTTGATTATATCATCAAATTAAGCCGAGCCCGGCAGTGTGATTTTCCTCTCAGAACATCACAGTAACAGGCTGTGCCTCAGGTGCCACTGCCCTTCCTTCCCTGCTTAAAATGCTTTCCCTGCCTCCCTGTCACGTCTCTCCTTGCTAACAGGAAAGTGTATAAAAATCACATAATCATTAATATTGAAGGATCATTAGGGCTGATAACAGCAGCGCCACCTGCGATGATGTTGTTTTTCATGGTCAGTGCTTTTGGCAAACATTCCGGGCCCGCATCAGCCCGGCTGTGTTTTAGAGCCCACCAGTTGATCCAGTGGCTGTTTGACTCCGTCCATCCATTGCTCCCGGAGATGGCTCCAGTTAGGTGATCATTTCCCAGGCCTGCAGGAGTGAATGGATTTCTGGAGGCTGTTTCAGCTGCCTCCCTCCTCTCCCACAGCCCCTGCTTTTGATGCAGACAGCATCCGAAAGGCAGCAATCTGTAGTTGAGCAGTAAAGTCCTGGTTGGGTTTTTATTAAAGCAATGATGTGCTGGCTGGCTGAAAAGTGTCAAAACTGCAATCTTGTAACATCAACAAAATAAGGCAGGATCCTTCCCTACGGGAGAGGAATGCTGAGAGCAGGAACGAGCCCGGAATGGGTGGATGTGAGCATTGCTCTGGGCTGCAGGGATGATGCACATCAGACACAGTCCCTTTGTCCCTTATTGAGAGCAGACCAAAGGTTCGTGGCACACCATTCACCTTTGCCTCTCTCTCCCCTCCGCAGCAGTTCCTTGGCAGTGCATCCAGCTGGTTTTCCTCTCTTGAGCAGAACTGGAACTGAAGTAGCACTGGAGGTGTTACAAAAGTGCCAAACCCATCTGAGCGTGCAGCGAAAGGCTGGGGGAATTTGGGAGAGCAGTTGGAAGTCTGTGAGTGAGGAGGAGGAACTGACCTGAGCCAAGCAGAAATAAGTCTCAGGAAAATCCCTGGGCACAGCAGTGAGTGAGTCTTTGTGGAGAGGGAGGTGATGGGGACAGGGCTGGTACGAGGAGCTTCTGCTGCAGAAACAAAACCTGAACCTCATCCAAGCATCTTTGCTGGCAGAGATTCCCAAAGGTCTGCCAGGGGGTGGGTGGGAACGTGGCTCAGCTGAGCAGTGAGTGTGTGTGTGTGGTGGTGCAGAGGCGCCTGGGCTACACCCCAGAGGGATGGCTGGTGATGGTTCCAGACTGCAGCCCTGGATGAGTGGTGATGATTCCAGACTGCAGCCCTGGATGAGTGGTGATGGTTCCAAGCTGGAGCCCTCCCCGTGAGGGTTTGTGTTGCTGAGCTGCCCAGGGCTGGGAAAGCACGGTGAGTGTTGAGTCACGAAGGGCTCACACCCTTGGCTGCCCCACAGCAGGAGGAGTTTCAGGGACCCTGAGCAGAAATAAACCCCTGGCACGGGGCTGTTCCAAAGCGGGGCTGTTCCAAAGCAGGGCTGCCACATCTGTGATTCCACGGAATCTCCGCTGCTGTGGGGCTGTGCCCACACACCCTGCAGAGTCTCCTTGGCACGTCGGTGCCTCCCTGGGAGCTCTGTGTGCGTCAGACAGCGCCTGGCAGGACATTTTTTACACAGATGACACGGCTGGTCCAAGTTCCCGGTTGGAATTTCGTTCCCATCTGCTGGGGGATGGGCAGCGTGCTCACAGGGAAGGTGCTGCTGGACAAGGGAAGGCCCCTAAATCACCCACTCCGCTCAAGGCTCACTGAGATTTTGGTCTCTCAGCCTCCAGGAGAGGCTGAGGTTTGTGTCTGTGCTGCTCATGGCACAGTGCAGGAATATTCGTGCCCCAAAAAACCAACTCTGCATCAGGGCAGAAGGATCAAAGTCCTGCCTTGGGTGCTCTTGTACAATAAAACTCAGTTTTCTCACAGGTTGTGCTTGGCAGGGGGTTGGAAAGAGGCTGGATGGAGGTTTGCAGCTAAACAATGGCCAAGGCTGGAATTGCTGAGCCACTTTGGCCAAGACAGGACTGGAAACAAGGCCGAGGCTTGCAGTTGTGACTGGGGGCTTCAGGTGTGGACCCCGAGCTGTTCCTTGGGGGAATTCTTCCAGAATTCGGAATTCTTTCAGGCCTTTGAAAATTGGGCCTCTCCAATTTCGGGTGGCAGAGCTGAGCAGCCCTGGTAGGAGATCCCACCCAGACACCCCCGGCACGGGGACTGGGAGCTGCTGCCTGCCCCAGCCCCCCCAGGCTGATTCAGAGCTGTGCCTTCATCCCTCTGCTGTGTTTTTGCCGTGCAGGAGGCCTTCGAGGAGCAACTGTGATCGATGCCTTAGATACCCTCTACATCATGGAACTCGAGGAGGAATTCCAAGAAGCCAAGGAGTGGGTGGAGAAGAGCTTTGACTTGAACGTGGTGAGTCAGCTGCCGGGAATGCCTGCCTGTGTCACCTGAACAGCCAGTCCTGATCACAATCTTCCCTAGGAGTCATCTGGGGAGGGAAACCATGAGCTCTGTGGGGGAAGAAACCACTCAGCTGGTTATTTTCTGTTTGAGGCCAAAGGGAGCAGTGCAGTGATTCACCCCAATTTTCTGCTGGTCCCAGCGGGGGCCACCAGATCAGCCTCACCGTGTCTGGCTGGAAATAAGGTTCAGTGTTTAATGGTTCTTGTGTTTTGGTCTGGGTTATGGAAGCAGACACTCGTTATTAGACACTCCAAGGAAATTTTGCTCATCAAAGAGCAAGTTCTGTTTCATCTCAGGTGAATGTCTGCCTGCGATAAGACGAGTTTTCCTTTTTAAATTAGATTAAGGTTGTAAACCCAGCTCCCCTTGTCTGGGCCCTTTGTTGGTGTCACTGCTGGGACTTGTGTGACACCTTGGGGCAGCACAGAGGGAGCCAGGGCGTGGAAGGAAGGGCATCCCCTCTGAAAATGGCCAGAAGTGCTTCTCTCTGGGGCTCCTGGAGCTGTGTTGGGACTCTGGGTGCAGCACAGCAGTGCTGGCAGCTGAAGGGTGCTGTCCCTTCTCTGTCCCTGGAGCCAGCTCCTGGACTCCTCCTGCCCAGCTGATGGGATCTCATCAGTGGCACACGCAGAGAATGTTAAAACCAAAGTGCAGTTTAAACTTTTATTTGTTTAATGCCAGTCTAGTTGTTGTGAGAAATGGTTCTCCCACGGGAACAATGCCTGCAGCTGCCTTTATGGAGAAGCATCATTTGGGAGGGCACCACTGGCATTCATGGATTCATAAAAGGCAGCCCACATCTGATAAATCTGGTGAATGGTCTCAGTCTGTTACTGAGTCGATAAACAAGGGACAAAATCAACTGGGAGATAATTTATCTGGATTTCATAAAACCTTTTAATCTTGGCCTGCAGAATAGATTGATCTGTGAAGACAAGAGTGAATGCTACGGATTGATCCGTGGAGTCAGGGAGCACAGCACAGGGAGGCAAGGGGGAAATTAATTAAATATTGCCCTGTACAAGGAGCTCTCATGGTCCAGAAAGGCAAGAAAGGGACTCCAGGACCCACAAGCTCTGCTTGAAACTGGGTGCTGTGATCTGTCTCCTTGGTGGAGGATCTCCCTGGTTTTGGGGTCTGGCTTGGTGCATCTGTGTGAGGGTGGGAATCCTTTCTCATGCAGGTTGGGCAGCCAGGAGCAGGTATTTTTGGTAGGGCTGTTGTGAATGCAATCCTTTTGACGTTTGCTGGCGATCAGCCAAGGTGGTGGAGCTGAGCTTGTCCCAGGTGAGAGGGTTCTGGAGTGATGCAGTGAAGCCTCACCGGGTGTGGGGCACAGGGACACCCTGCAGTCTCTCTGACCATCACAGCCCCTCTGACAGGCTCTGCTCCCCCCTCAGCCTGCACAGCTGAGTCCCTCAGTGGCAGAAAATACCTGCCTGAAGTGAGTTACATCTGCCCAGTGCAGGGCCTTCTCCACAGGAAAATGGAGAAAGTAGTTTTTTTCATGGGCCTGTACAGTTTTCCTTTAAATAAAATGTTTCAAGGTGCAAATTTTTATGTCAAACTGACTCACAGCTCTGACTCAAGACAGGGCTGGAATGGCCTGAAGTTGGGGAGTTGGCTGGAATGGGGAGGTTTAGGGTGGGTATCAGGGAAAGGTTCTTCCCCCAGAGGGTGCTGGGCACTGCCCAGGCTCCCCAGGGAATGGGCACGGCCCCGAGGCTGCCAGAGCTCCAGGAGCGTTTGGGCAGCGCTGCCAGGGATGCCCAGGGTGGGATTTGGGGTGTCTGGGCAGGGCCTGGGGCTGGGCTGGGTGATCCCTGTGGGTCCCTTCCAGCCCAGGGGATTGTGTGATTGTGTGATTGGTGATCTGCCCTGCCCGGCTCGGGGGCTGTCACAGGTGATCAGTGGGGCAGTTCGGGTGTCACTGCAGAGCAAACCAAGTGCTGTGAGAGGGGCCCAGAGCTGTGGCTGAGGGCTGGGGACCGAGGGCTCTGCAGTTTCCCTCTGGCTGCCTGTGCACTCCCTGCTCTCAGGGCTGTCCTTGTGTCGTTGCAGAACGGAGAAGCGTCCCTGTTCGAGGTGAACATCCGCTACATCGGAGGGCTCCTGGCCGCCTACTACCTCACTGGAGAGGAGGTTTGTCCCCGCGGCTCTGAGTGTCCCTCACAGCACCCAAGGATGAGCTGAGAGGGCTCTCCAGCAGCTCTTCCCTGAGCATCAGATAATCCCCCCATAACAACAGGCTAAACCCATCGCTTTTGTGAATATGGAAATGCCACTAATGTTCCTTTAATTAAGCCTCGCATAATTACCTTGCACACACCGTGCACGGCTCATTTGCCAAAGATCTTTTCTCCTGTGGGCAATTCTAGCAAGACACGTTTGCAGCTGGACACATTGCTCCCCGGGGGGATGCCATTTACGGGGATCTTTGTCTTTGTAGTTGCTCCTCTCTAGTCCAAGTCGGGTGAGATTTCATCAGACATCATCCCAGATCCTGCCTCGGGCTAAGGAGGGCAGCTGCTGAGGGGCAGGTGCTCCTCACTCCGCTGAACAGTCCCTCTGGAGCAGGAATTCCTCAGATAAAGTGCCCTGGGATACAGAGGAGGAGGGTGGCAAACAGGGCAGGGCACCTGCATCTACGACACCTTCTGCTGGATGTGGGCCTGCCCACGGCAGGGCAGGAGTGAGGTGATCTTTAGGGTCCCTTCCAACCCCCAAACCGTTCTGGGATTCCATGGTTCTGCCCTGACAGCCCCTGTGACCAAGTGATGCAGCTCCACAAAGTGTCCCCTGGGTGTCACAGCCCCTGGAGCCCTGGATAAAGCAGGAGGATCTCATTTCCACTTCCCTCCCTCCTCCCCAGCCCTGCCAGAGGCCGGGGCATAATGCCATAATCTGCTGGATAATGTGCCTGGGCTGGAATTTTACAGCTGGCTGCAGGGAGAGGAGGAGATTATTCCTTTGCCCAGGGAGTCTTTGGTGAGCTGAAACTCCAGTTCAGAGAGCAGTTCTGTGAGGACTGGCCCTAAATGAGGGCTCAGCTCTGGTGCTGCCCCACCACAGAGGGTGGGAGGGCTCCTCATAGGGACACCATTGATCCAGGAGCAGCTCTGTTACTTCAGTTGCGTTTTAAATGAGTTCCAGGAATGACTTCCCTCTGTGATTCCCCTCCAGGGAAAACTCACAAAGACTCAGTGCCCCGACTCGGAGTCTGTCTCAGTGACAACTTCAACAGGTTTCAGATCAACAGAGCAAAAGGAAACCACATTAAACCACAAAACTCCAGCAGTGACCTCTTGAAGTCCCATCAGCAGCTGGGGCGGTGCCTGTCACTTACCCAGTCAGTGTCACCGGGCTGAAAGGCAAAAGCCAAGTCCTTGTCTCTTGCTTTCCCTTGTGAACCAACCCCCTGTTTCCTTGTGAGAGTATCAAAGGTCTGCGAGCCCACAGCAGAGCTCAGGTTTCCTCAGTGCTGTATTTTTAGAGCAATAAATTCCTGCTTTCTGAGAGCCACCACGACAGGGCTAGAGGTAAAAGGCTTGTGCTTTATCTCCTAAGTCACTTAGAGGCTTCTCCTGATCAGGACTAATCTCTGCAGTGAAGATTAGTGCTGGTATCAGTTTGTCCCAAAATAATTATGGTGCTGCAAGCCACCATAAGCTGCAATTTGACTGGAAGGCCCAAAACTGAGGCATTACAAATGGAAAAGGAGCATCTCAGCCATGAAACCACGAATCCTTCTGGGCAGAGAGCTGCCAGGAGAAGATGGTTCGTTGGAGATCGTGGTTTTTACGGCAGGAGATGGCACGGGCTGGGCGAGCCCACGTTGTAAATCCAACAGTGCTTCAGCCTACAAAGATTTCTTCTGATTTTACCTCAGTCATTCCAGCTCCTTGTGTTCTCTGCCATCCTGGGAACGGGAAGAATTTGGAGAGTACTCTTTGGATCAGCTCAGATCACAGGGTGCTGGGCTGTTGTGAGCTGCTCTGGTCCAGGCTGAGGCCAGGCAGGGGACTGGGCGCTGGTTTAGTGCAGATTTTAGAGGAAATTTAGAGATGCCAAAGTTCAGTGAGACTTTTGGTTCAGAGCTCTTGTGCAGGGGACCCAGGGCACAGCACACCTGGAACAGGGGGTTCTTAGACTGCAGCACTTCCAGTGTTTTATAACTGTGTTTGGAAAAGGGGATGTGAAGGAATCCTGTGTGACTCATTTCATCAAATATTTATCCCCTCTTTTAACAGGTGTTCAAGAGTAAAGCTCTGGAACTCGGAGAGAAACTCCTACCAGCCTTCAACACCCCCACTGGAATCCCACGTGGAGTCATCAACCTGGGCAGGCAAGGCACACGTCCTCACAGGCATTTCCTTTGGTTCTGGGTGTTGGGGAAGGACCAGGAGCAGCAGCAGCTCCTCAGAGCTCCCCCTCTAGAGCAGATTCCTCGAGGTCATTTGCTTTGCCAGCTCAAACCTTGGCAGAGTTTGCAGGTGACTCAGGACAAACCCAGCTGTGTTTTATTCATTTGGGGCTGTCCACAGTTTTTTCCTCTGCCTCCTGTCAGGGCTCCCTGCTGCAAGAGCATTTTCCTCACTCTCATCTGCTTTGAAAGGTGATTTTGTAGTCTGCTTGTAGCATGGATTTTTGCAGTGTGCCCAGCTAGATGCATGTGGATTTATCCAGGAAAAATGGATTTAAAAAATAGGAAAAACTGGGAAAGAGAGTGGATGGGACTGGCTGACAGTTTTGGTGCTGGAAAGGGGGGAGAATACAGAACACAGCCCTCAGCCAGGCTCTGCCCTTCCCTTAGAGCCCCCACACTCAGGTCGGTGATGCTCTCATGGCCAGGGGAGGCCGAGGCAGCTGAGTTCAGTAAATCCCTGCAGAAGGTCTGGCAGCAAACAGAGGCAGAGCTGGAGCTGCCCTCCTGCTCCCTGGCTCTCCTGGCAGACAATGATTTGCTGGTTCTGATGCCTGCAAACAAATCCCGCGGGTGAGAGCTGCGGGGAAATGTGGGTTAACAAAGCCTTTCATGCTCACCTCTTGCGAAACTCTGAAAGTCATTATCCAGTCCTTAGCCCAAATCTCCTCCTTGGCTCTTCGAAGCAAAAGACTTCCAAATATTTGGCTCACGCTGCTGCGTTGCTCAAATATCACTGTCACCCCTCGGTTGGCTGATGTGCTCAAGATCCCGGGGAAAATTGGAGCCACCAGCACGGCTGTAATTGTCCTTTTTTACAGCACAGACACATCCTGCTTCCTCTGTGGCTGATAAAGGCTCTGCATAGACTAACCTTTCACAGAAATGCCAGGCCCTCCCCTGCCCTTTGTGAAGACAATTGAAGCAGCCTCTGTCTGCTCAGACATTCCCAAAATGTTTTGCTGATGACCTTGAGTGAGAGCAAAGAAAATCAACAGAACACCCAGAACCCCCATTGCTGCCTGGAGCTCTGGCTGTGGGGCCGTGAAGGTGCTGTGAGGGCTGGAGTGGGAATTGATTTAGGAGCAGGGATGAGGGGAGCTGTATCCACAGCCTGAGCTGCTGCAGGAACACGATGAACAGCCAAAGGCTGTAAACCCACAGGGGAGGGGAATTACTCCGTGTGGAAGTGGAAGCAGAGGAGGGCGAGGTGAGGCTGTGAGACCACACTGACCCGAACAGCAGGGCCAGAACAAAGCCCAGAAGAGTTTTGCAACAAGGAATTCTCCCTCCAATCCTAGTTGTGCAAGGATGTGCTAATTCCAGAGAGACCTCGCCACCCCAAAAGGAGGAGAGTCCTGCAGCGTGTGTGGGCCTCTGTTGGTGGCAGCTTGGGGGGGTGGGTTAAGAAGAACAGTCAGAAATTGGAAACAAAAACCCCCCTGGCACCGAGTCAATTCTGCACATGCATTTTCGAGGGCCCAAGCACAGACAGCCCCCCCCAGCTCTTCCATAACCAGCTGGATTTATCTCCTCCTGTCACCTTTTCCTCTGGGGTCCCCTCTCTGCTGACAAGCTTCCCTGTGGCCGCCCGCTTTCCACTGGCTCTGTGTCCTATCTCACACAGCCTTGTTTTCCATCCTGCTGCTCCAACTGCCTCGTTGTCTGCCAGGGCCTGGAGTTCTCTGTCTCCTCCAGCTGCTGCTCTGTGCTCTCTGTTGTGCACTCTGATCTCTCTCCCTGTGCCTCCCATGCTCTATCCCTGGCCCTGCTTTCCCTCACGTCTCCCTAAACCCTCTGTACCTCCGGATTTTTCCTCGTCATCCTCTCCTGGCCTCTTTCCTGACTTGGCACTGGTTTTGCTGCTTTGGATCCCCAAGAGAGAAGGTGATGATTGGACATTTCAGACCCACTTTATCTGGGAGATAAAGGAGGTTCTGGGCACGTTCTTTTCTCTTGGAGGCCAAGGCCCTTTAAAACAGTAGCTTCCTCTGAGCTGTTACAAAACAGGGCAGCTGTGAAGGCCCAGTTTGTCCAGCCTGCAATGCTGAAAAAGTGTTTTCCTGCAGGGGGTCACTGCAGGCTGCTCTTTAACCCAGGGACACGGCGCAGTTGGGCTGTTTCCTGCAGACCCCTCTCCACGAGCCTTGCTGTGCTGTTTGACCCAAGGCCCAGGCTCCCAGCAGCACGTCCCGTGCTGGCTGTGCTTTTTGGGAGGGCAGGTCCCTGCGACAGGGCTGTGATGATCACTGTGACCCCACAGAGCTGCTGTGACAGCAAACAGAGGGCAGCTCTGCTGGCGAGGCTGCGTTTGTTCCAGCCTCCCTCCGGCGCAGTAAATAAAGGGGAGCGATTGACTCCGTACAGGTGCGAGAGCGCCGTGGGGCTGTCCAGGGTCTGCAGATTCGTGCACTGGGGCATTGATGCCACACTCACCTGGCCAGGAGTGGTTCCAGAGCCCCCCCGGGGTTCTTGGGGTGCCCGGGGCAGTGACTGAGCCATGGGAAGCAGTGACTGAGCCATGGGAAGCAGTGACTGAGCCATGGGAAGCAGTGTGAGCACACTGCTGATCTAATGGCTCTCTTTGTCTGGAGGCAAACAAACAGCTCAGGACCTGCAGTGCTTTTCTCTACATCACAGCCAGGGAAACTTCTTTTTGGTTTTTTTTTTTTCGTTCTCAGAAGGATCATTAGTTTTGACCTCCTGTAAACAACAAACCCTTCTCCTCTCCCAGCCAAGCTTCCCGGCGCCATCTAGTGTCACCCCCACCCTTCCCTGTCCCTGGAAACCTGTCACCTCCTCGGGATTAACTGCAAGGAGATGGAAAATCAAAGCCACGACACCCCTGAGGTGGCTCTGGGCCAGCACCCGCAGAGGCTGCTTTGGAACCGAGTCCTTATATCCAACCCTGTATCCTTCAGGACATTGCCCTGTCTGGAAGGTTCCAGAGAGGCCCAGAGCTGTGGGGTACCAGAAGGATATTTTATCCCAAAATATCTGCGTAGGGCAGGGTGTCAGTGCTCTTCCAAAGATGTTTCTCAGCTGAGCTGTTTGGGAGGGATTCCTCTGCCACAAGAAATGCAGTTTGTGCAGTCTGTGTGTCAGCCCAATCCTAAACAATCTCTGTAAAACTGCAGCTCCATCCCGCTGGAACTGATCCTGAAAACCTGGGTCTGTCCTAGATCTTTGTGTGTGTCCTTTCCATGGCCCTAATGACACCTGGGGTGTAGCACATGCCCCTGGCAAGGGCCGAGCTGCCCTGGGGCAGGGGCACCCCAGGCTCTGGCTGTGTTTGCCTGGCAGTGAAGGCTCCCTGTTCTCTCCTTGCAGTGGCATGAGTTGGAGCTGGGGCTGGGCATCTGCTGGAAGCAGCATCTTGGCAGAATTTGGGACCTTGCACTTGGAATTCCTGCACCTCTCCGAGCTCTCTGGCAACCCAGTGTTTGCAGAAAAGGCAAGTAACCCCCAGCCTGGGCCTCGTCATCCTCCTGGGGTGTTTCTCCCAGTGTGGGTGAAGTTGTGTGAATTTTACTCAGACGGGGGCACAGCCAAGCTGAAGCCATCAGGTGGATGCACATCCCTCAGGAATCTGCTTTGAGGGACACAAATTGTTCCAGGCAGAATCTAAACTGCCCCCCATGAGCCCAAGGGAAATGGGGCTTGTCCAGAGTGCCACAGTGGGGTAAAAACAGACAGGATTGCCCAAAAACCCTTCCAAAATGATGCTTTTCCAGGATATGTCCAGTGCAGGTCTGTCAGTTGTGAAACAAGGAGGGAGTTTGAAGGAGAGGCAGGAAAAAAAGAGGAGGAAGAAGCTGGGAGAGCAGAGTGGAGCTAGGATGGAGTGGATGGAAAGCAGTGAGGGTGGGATGAGCAAGAGGAAAGTCACAGAGGAGGGAAAAGCAGAGGGTGAAGGGAAACAGGAAACCCAGGAAACTCTGTGAGAAGATAAAGAGAGGCTGGCGCTGTGAAATAAAGAGACAAGCCCGAGGTTCCTGAGGACAGGGATAATGACAAATTGCTCCCAGGGAGGAGGGAGCCAAGGAGAGGCCAGGGAAGGGAGCAGTGCTCTGCAGAGAAAATGTGTGAAGGAAATAAAGGGAATGAGGGGAGGGGAGAGATGAGGAAACACTGGAGATGCACTGCTGAAAACCAGAATTGCATCCTCATTCTGGGTTCAAACCGTGGCATTTTGAGCCAGGGTCAAACCTCTGTCCCCAGCCTAATAGATTTTCCTCTTCTCCCCCTAAGCCCATGGAGGGAAAAGGGCAAAACCTTTCTAATGGACTCTCCTGGGCTGATGTGTGCACAGAAAATGGATCACATCCACCCTGACACGCTCAGAGAGGGAAAATGTGGGATGGTGTGGGCTCAAGCAGCCCAGCCTGTGGGAAATAACTGCAGAGGAGCAGATCAACTCATGAACTCCCCGCGTGGGACTTAGGTGATTTTAGCAGGAATTAGAGTCCATCTGTGTCTTTTACTCAAACCTGTCATTAATAAGCCAAGCTCCCAAACTCCAGTAAATATCGTGGAGCCTGACAACTTCCTTGGAAGCTCTGGCTTAAGCCTGTAGCCAGCTTTTGGCGTGCAAATTGTCTGATTTTGTAAAAGGTTTAGAGCGAATTAGCTGCTCTGTAGGTTATAATAGAATATTTATGCTGCATGGAATTTAACTGGGTCCCTTAAGGGAAAGGCCGATTGGATTTAATGGGGGTGAAACCAAGGGAGGCTTTAGAGAGTTAAGTGCTGGCTGTTCTGGGGTATTAAAGGAACTGTCTGGTGTTGAAATTAAAGGCCCCAATTCATCACGTTAAGTGACCACATGGTGAATTTAAGTGCTGTGTGAGTCACTCATCCCTGCCACTCCTTTCCCTTTGGATCATGGAAAAAATCACCCCTGGCATTGCTCACATCTCACATTTCCACCCAGATCCCCAATCACAGAATCAGATTTGGGTTTGGAAGGGACCTTGGAGCTCATCCCAGTCCACCCCCTGCCATGGCAGGGACACCTTCCACAATCCCAGGCTGCTCCAAGCCCTGTCCAGCCTGGCCTTGGGCACTGCCAGGGATCCATGGGCAGCCACAGCTTCTCTGGGCACCCTGTGCCAGGGCCTCCCCACCCTCACAGGGAAGGATTTCTCCCTAATATTTCATCTAAACCCACTTCCTTTGAGTTTTAAGCTGTTCCCCTTGGTCCTGTCCAGCCCAGCAGCCCTGGCAGCAGAGCAGTAACCCCAGCCTTGTCTCTCCTCTCCCACAGGTGATGAACATCCGCAGGGTCCTCAACAGAGTGGAGAAGCCGCAGGGCCTCTACCCCAACTTCCTCAGCCCGGTGACGGGGAGCTGGGTGCAGCGTAGGTATCACCCTGCCTCCCCTCCTGCCTGCAGCATCCCAGGGGAAGCAGCAGCACCTGTCAGAGCAGCAGGACAAGCAGTGCTGTGTCAGGCAGGCTGGTACACACATGATAACATGGCCTTTGCGGGGTGCAGCGCAGTCATTGTGCACTCACCCCACCAGCCGTGTGTCCAGCTGAGTGTCCCAGCTCCAGAGAGAGAATCAGGGCCTTCCCTGCACGGGGGAGGGTCCTGGCACATGGTCCAGCACACAGGTACTGGGAGCCAGCACAGCCCTGCGGGATCCTGCAGTCAGCACAGAGCCCACAGAGCTGCTTGGGTGAGGTTCCCCTCCGGAGTGGCTGCAGCAAGTGAGGAGCCACCTGGAGAGGCAGAGGGCTTGGAGGAGTCGTGGATCCCCCTCGGATCCAGGGATGAATTCTCCTGTGTGCATTCATGTTCCTGTTACCATGGTACCTCTGCAGAGAGTGGTTTGGGAAGGAAAGATGAGATAAGAATGTTTTGTTTTCTCCTGTTGGGAACCCAGCGCTGGAGATGTGGCGTGAGGGAGATCCTGCTCTGGTGTGCAAGGGGAGCCATAATCAGGGAAGGTCTTGGAGAGAGCAGGGGAGTTCTGGAAGCAGTGCCCCCAGGGAAAGGTGACACACACAGCCCCTTCCCCATCCAGGGAAGAGACTGTGCCCCTCCTCTTGGGCCACCCAGGGGCAGAAGTTTGCCCTGGGGTGGGACCAGGAGATGCCACTTCTGCAGCTGTGCCCTGATCTCTGACCTCCACCTTCTGCTCTGTTACTGATCTGCTTGGTTTGGCTGCTGGATTTGGTGTTCCTTTGTCAAAGCAAAGTCTCTTTCTGCAGAGGCTGGTTTGAGCCTGTCAGTGGGTGACATTTATTATTTAGGCAGGTGACTCTTGAGTCCTCGCATTGCCTGGTGTCCCCATGTTTTGTTGCACTTTCTGCTGGGCTGGATCACTCCAGACCTTTCCCACTGCTGCTTTTATGGCTCAGGTGGCAACAGTGGCTGAGGCAGGGACAGAGCTCTGGCTGTGAGCAATCCCTGACCTTTCACTGGCAGGGCTGGTCCCAGCAAAATGTCTGGGACAGTCACAGTTATCCCGTTAAACCAGAGCTGCCCTTTGGTGCTGTGAGGAAAAACCAGGCTTCTGTTCACCCCCGTGATTGATCCTCACTCAGGGTTATCCCATCCCTTTGTCAGCAGCTCAGCTTCCCCTCTGCAGAGTTGTTGTTCTGTTTCCCCTTGAAGAGCTGATCTCCCATCCCCTGCTGCTCCCGGAGGTTCCCCTTCCTTTGGGTTATTCCTGCTGGCAGCTGCCAGTCCCACACTGCACATCTGGGCAGACACCAGCATCAGTTCTGCCTGCTCAGTGCTGCTGAGGGGAGGAGGAGAAGTTCCTGGCTGCTCCATGACTGATCCCTACGGAATCTTTGGGAAACTGAGGAGCTCTTACCCAGCTGGGTGCAACTCTCAGCTGGATACCCAGCCCTCATCTGTTCTGCCACGAATTTAATTCTGTTTTCTGACTGCAGATTTCACTGCATTGCCCTGAAGTTGCTGATGTAAAGAGGGGCCTGTTGGTGCTTTTCAGAGCACGTCCAAAGTAGCCTCTGATTGCTTGTGTTGGGATAGGCAGATTCCTGCCAAAGGCCTGGAAATTTCCTGTCTCCCAGACAGACTTCCACAGGCTGTTTGTGGCAGCTGCTCAGGATATGACCTTGGGATCTGACTCCAGTTTCCAGGGAGGGAGAAGAGTGATCAGCCCCTTCTGCATCTCCAGTGCTGCTGGGGAGAAATAGATGAGGACCAGAGCAGGGAGGCATCTGCAGCCTGCTCCCCGGAGGTGCCAGGCTCTCATTTTCTCTCTTGTCATTAAAGCTCTTTGCAGGAAGCTGTTTTCCTTGAAATTGCTGTGATTTTCTTAAAAGGTGTATCTTTGACCTGGCTGAATGAGCAGATCTCGTAAATGAAGAGGCTGTGCTGCACCTCTGTGAGTGCAGTTGTTACCTCTGGGAAATGAAAGCCCAGTCCCCTGCTGGAGGCAGGGATTTGTTTATGCAGAGTGCCTGGGAGGCAAACGCTGCCAGGGCTGCTGCCATATGGAAAGCAATTATGTACCAGGGCTGCAGCTTTGGTGAGTTTATGAATGACACACTCAGGATCACAGAGCTGCTCTTTAAAGGCAGGCTGTGTTTGCAAATACTCTGCCCTCTCTCCTCGCACGGAAGCCGCGTGTTTAATCCCATTGTTTTGCCAGGGATTATTCCCTGGCTTGTTGGACACACTGTGTCAGGGGTGTTTGCTCTTCAGGTCAGGAAAACGCATGGCTGTTGGTTTCTGCTGCTGGGAGGATTTAGCATTTGGAATAAGCCTCGGGACTTTATCTGCGTGCAAGGAGAGGGGAAACAAAAATCTGAGCAGCTTCGAACACCTGCTGCATGTGCTTAGCTGGGAAATGAGGATAGTGCAGACCCAGGGGTGGACACTGTTAATTAACAGGGATGGCTCAGTCCAGGGAAGGTAATTTGTCTTGCTCTCCTAAAAATGGGAGTGCTTGACTGCTTTAAAGAGTGAGAACGCTGCTGTTCCCCCAGTGGTACGGTTTGAAGCTGTAAATCCATCCGGCAGCTCCCCCCAGGCACAAACCTGCAGCTGTCAGGCCCATTTCACACTGCAATCCCTCAGCACCTCCTGTAAGGTCAGAGCAGGGGGTGCTCTGAGCAGACAGCCTTGGAAATTTGATTTCTGCAGAGGGAAATATGCAGCACACATCCCTGTACCTGACTTTATCATTTTAATGTGCCAGCAATCCCCAGCCTTCCCCAGGGCTCAGAGTTCCTCTGTGAGCCAGGAATACAAATGGCACCCCGCAGGAGTGTCTCCAGCAGCCCCTTGCTGGCAGCTCTGTGGGATCCCACACCTCTCCTTCCTTTCCTGAGGCAGGGAGACAGCTCCCAGGGGCTCCATCTACACGGAAATCTATCAATACCCACCACTGCTTTTGGTTTATGAGGACGGATTTATGATGATGGCTCCATAAACAGGAAGCATCTTCACGTTGCAGTATAAATAACGTGTAAAATAAGGCCTCTGAATGGTTCTGGTAAGGGATACTAATGCTCTGCAAAATGACAGAACATTTTTCTTCTGATTGCACTTTCCACCTTTCTTCCTTTCTGAAAAGCAGTGCTGCAAGCTCTCCCCAGGAAGCTGGGAAGAGCAAGGAGAGAACAAGGGCGTTAAATAGGACGTGATTGTTTCCCCTTTGTAGAGCAGCTGCTCATTGTATATCATGAACCTGAAGCTCTTTTCTGGCTTTCCCACCACAGACCACGTCTCCATCGGGGGGCTCGGGGACAGCTTTTATGAATATCTCATCAAATCCTGGCTGATGTCAGACAAGAAAGACTCTGAAGCTAAAAAGATGTACGACGATGCCTTGGAGGTGAGGAGCGAGGTGCTGCTCTGTGGTTTTGGGGGGGGGACATGGTTCAGAAGAAGGTTTCAGACCTTCAGAATAAGTCTTTGGATTTCCTTGGTACTCGCTCCTGTCACTAAGTAACACAGAGTAAGTTTTACTTAACTGTCCACTCTGTTGAAATGCTGATTTTCATCCCTTCAGGCAATAGAAAAGCATTTGGTGAAAAAATCTGCAGGAGGCTTGACCTACATCGCTGAGTGGAGGGGTGGCATCCTGGACCACAAGATGGGCCACTTGGCCTGCTTCTCTGGGGGCATGATTGCCCTGGGAGCCGAGCACGCCGCGGAGGAGAGGAGGCAGAGGCACATGGAGCTGGCTGCAGAGATCACCAGCACCTGCCACGAGTCCTACGCACGCTCAGGTAGCCTGGGGGGTCACTGGGGTCACCCACAGCCCCAGGAGATTGGGGATTGCCTGGCAGGGGTTTGCTCTGGGCTGTTCTGTGCCTCAGCAGCATCTGCACCCTTGGGGGGGGCTTTCCCTGGGCTTTCCTGGGATGTCTGGGAGGGACAGAAATGTGCTTTGTGGAGCAGCATCTGGAGCAGAGGGACAGGCAGCTGGGAGCTCCTGGGGCACAGCTGGGGCTGAATCCTGGTCCTGCCTCAGCCGCAGTCCCACAGGACATCCCCTTGCAGGCAGGAGGGGAGGATTAGCAGGGATTGATTGCAGAGTGTCCCATTATGGAGCAGAGCAGCTGAGAAGCCCAGCAGGGCAGTGCTGGACACCTGCAGCTGCTGGTGGGAACCAGAAGAATGGAGTTACTGAGCCTCTCCCAGCTGTCTGAGTCCTCGTTTCACAAGTGCAATTTCTTTCCACCACGCAGAGCTTTGGAGAGCAGTGAGTGGAGATGAGTGAGGGACTGGGTTGGTTCTCTGCCTGCAGGAGCTGCTTTGGACACCGCTGCTTTCTTTGTAGGCATCCCTGCAGCTCCTGTGAGGCTGCAGGCAGCTGAGGCAGCCCTCCAGGACCTTGTCAGGCACAGGTCTGTCTCCACAACTGCATCCAAGGATTGTTCCACACCTTCCCCACACCAGCCAGCCCAGTTTGGCAGCTGGTGCCCAGCATGTTTGCCCAATAAACTTCAAGCTAACCTGAAATGATGTTTGCAAATAACTCTTTTCCCCCCCTCCAGCACTTACAGAACTAAAACAAGCCATGTGAACTAACAGCCCTGTTTTCCAACAGGGAGAGGGTTGGTGTCAAAAGCACGGATCTGAGTGCTGGAGAGTGCTTGCAAGAGATTGGGATTCTTAACTCGAAAAGACCAACATACCCCTGATGTTGTGTTCATAAAAGCAGTGGAGTTGGTTCAGCCTTTCCCATCATCCTGATCCCTTCTCTCCAAAGGCGCTGCAGAAGAAAAGGCTTAACAAAGCCTTAGTTAAACGCTGGCATCCTGAGCAGCATAACAGCACCTGGATGGTGCCTCTGGTGTGCTCCCCTCCCCGTGACCAGTTGTGTGTGTGTGTGCTTCTCCCCAGACACCAAGCTGGGCCCCGAGGCCTTTCGCTTCGACGCGGGCAGCGAGGCCATGGCCACGCGGCTCAGCGAGCGCTACTACATCCTGCGGCCCGAGGTGGTGGAGAGCTACATGTACCTGTGGAGGCTCACCCACGACCCCAAGTACAGGCACTGGGGCTGGGAGGTGGTCAAGGTAAGGCTGGGGAGGGCACAGAGCTCTCTGCATTCCTACAGAAATCCTCGCTTGGGTGGGTGGAAGGAGCGGAAATTATTTAAATTGTGTTAAACACTGAGATACATCAGAGATGCTCAAGGTCGGGTTGGATGGGGCTTTGAGCAGCTTGGTGTGATGGAAGGTGACCCTGTCCATGGCAGGGGGGTGGAACTGGGTGATTTTTAAGGTTCCTTTCAACCCAAACTGTTCTCAAACCCATGAGCAGTGGGGCAGGAATACACAAAGTGCCTCAGTTTAGGTGTTATTTCCGTTGTGGATGTTTTCTTCTCCCTTTTGGGCTGCACTGCCATCTATCAACCAGCCAGCTCAGGTGGCTGGTGTTTCCCTTGCTGTTCCATCAGAGCCAGCCTGATTGCCAGAGCCTGGAGTAGCCCCCTCAGTGAGGGACAGAGGCTGCAGGAAACATGGAGTTGGATTTGTAAACTGGCTTGGAACACAGCTGAGGGTGATGGATGGGTTACTCCCCACTGCTGGGTGTTGCTGAGGTCTCTGTTCCTCCCCCAGGCCCTGGAGAAGCACTGCAGGGTGGAAGCTGGGTTCTCTGGCATCCGGGATGTTTACACCACCACCCCCACCCACGACAACATGCAGCAGAGCTTCTTCCTCGCAGAGACTCTCAAGTAAGTCTGGGCTCACCGGGGCCTTCCAGAGCAGCACAATTCCTGCAGCATCTGCTTAACGAGTCTCAGATAAAAAGGGGGAAGTCTTCTCTTCCAGGGAGAGGTGTCCCTGCCCAGGGCAGGGGGCTGGAACAAGATGAGCTTTAAGGATCTCTCCAACCCAGCCCGTTCTGTGGGGGAAACTGGGAAAGGCTGCAAAGCTTTGGGAGTTTCCTGCTGCAGAACCACTGCTGCCATTGGCACCCTCGAGGTTCCTGCTCAGGTGCTGGGTTTGAAGCACTCTGCTGTGATCCAGAGCTGGGTTAGGTGGGAAGGGTGGTGATATTCCAGGGAACTGGGAGGGTGTCACCATGTACAGAGGCAGCCATCACATCCTGCTGCCTGTGCCTGCCTGGAGTCCCTCCTGAGCTCCTTTAACCCCTCTGTGTCCCTCTCCCGTGGCTCCAGGTACCTCTATCTTCTGTTCTGTGAAGATGATGTGCTGTCCCTGGAGGACTGGGTGTTCAACACCGAGGCTCATCCCCTGCCCATCAACCACACAGACTTTAAAGCAGCAGTGCAGCCCTGAGGCCCCTGCCCAGCTCCTGCTCCCCCCGCCTGGGCAGACTCTGCTTTTCCTTTCCATAAAAGGAATTCCTGTTGTTCCTGAAATGGTATTTGGGGGCACTAGTCCAATTCCGGACAGTATTTTCTTGGGAAGATGAACCATGACTAAGCACCTTCTTTTCCTCTGTGAGGAGCTCTCTTAGGCTGATGATGAGATGTTTATTCTGGGCCATACTGTACACAGTTCATAGACATTCCTTTATACAGAGAATTTATATGAAATCCACTGATTTTGCTTTATAGTGGCCAAAGGACTGGAAGTTTGCCATAAAATAGACTTTACACACACACACACACATCCTCCTTTCCTTCTTCTGTTTCATTTCTGCCTTTTACCTGCTCTTGCATTTATCACCTTTCCAGTGAACAGTTGTCAGTACTCTGGGATTTCTGGTGCTGCGCTTTGGGGGCTCTTCAGGAGGGACAGGAGAACGAGGAAGGGCAGTTGTCCTTGGTGTGGGAGAGCAGCTGGAATGCTTGGGCATGGATGAGGAGCCAGCCGAGAGCTCACGAGTGATGCGAGGACAGGGAAAGGTGACGTTTTAGTGGGAAAAGAAGAGGATCAGACCCTCCACACACAGGAGCAGCCTCAGGTTGGAATGTGCAGATTTGCAGGCCCCGCTCCTCGTGGGGCACTTGAACCACCCTGATCCCTGCTGGAGGGGTAACTCAGCAGGACAGGAGCAATCCAGGAGGCTCCTGGAGTGGATTGGTGATGAATTCCTCCTCAAGTGACAGAGGAGCCAACAGAGGGGCTCTGCTGACCCCAGACTGAAGATCCAAGGCAGCTCTGGCTGCAGTGGCCATGAGATGGTGAGTTCAGGGTCCTGAGGGCAGGAGGGAGGGGGAAAAGCTCCACCTTGGGCTCCAGCAGAGCAGACTTGGGGCAGGGGGATCCCAGAGGTCCCCTCCAGCCTCAGCCATTCTGTGACTCTGTGGTGTCAAAATTGTAACTAAACCAAAACCTGGCTGCAAGATCCTTGCTCCTGATGTATTTTTTATATACTTTTTTTCTGTGCTCTTTAAACACATTTACCACCCATCATATCTCATTTAACTTTCCTTTATCGTTTTTTTTTGTGCTTTTCTACTTTTATTTGGAACTAAATGTTACGAGTCACTTGTAATAATTTTACTGCTGTAATAGTCAGATCTGTGAAACAGAATAAAAGTCTTGTAAAATAAAAAGCCTGGTGGGGTTGATCCTGTAAAAGACCGGTTACTCCATGCTTGGAATGAGACAATGCTGGTGGATTTAAAGAGTTTTGCAGAGTAGAAGTTGATTTCTGGGGCAATCCAGGCAGTGTTTGACAGCAATTCCCAGCTCTCTTAAACTGCTGGATCTGGGATCAGCATTCCCTCTGATCACTGCAAAGCTCTGTGGCCCTGGGGGATGGAACATTTTTGTTCATTCTTGTGACAGCCTCGTGACAAGTTGGTTCATTCAGCAACTTGGGGGAAATAAAGTTGCTTTGAGGAAGTTGTGAAAACAGAAAATGTCGTTTCTAAATTCCTGCCTTTGTAATTCCCTGAGAGAAATAAGATTGTCAGATGGGGACTTAGCATTATCCCAGGGATAAAGATGCTGGCTGGTAAGCCTGGCCTAGAGGAATGGTTATTGGTAAATAAACATCTTGGGAGTGAGCTGTGTTATCCGGGAGATTTGGGGATCGGGAAGCTCTTGTAGCTCAGAGGATTTTGATAATGGATTAAGGGAATTTCTTAAATAAGAACGCCCTGCTCTTGGAATAACACAGAACACTTTGCCTGGCAGAATTTAAACCCCCCAAATAAACAGCAAGGTTCTGGTTTCCTTTAGGAACAGATCCTGGTGTTACATGAGAGCTCCATGGTTGGTTTCCCTTTCACACGAGTGAGTGGCAACATCCCACACCCTGCCAGGGGAAGGTTCCTGCAGCTCAGTGGCCACGCCACAGATCAGGAGGTGTTTGAGCTGCCCTGAGGAGGCAAAGCTTATCCATGACTCTGCTCCCAGGAGCCCCACGCCAGGCACAGCAGAAGCTTTTGGTTGCAAGCGGCCGCACTCGAACATTTCCGATGGTGCTGAGGCAACTCTGCAAACTCCTCTGCCTGGGCTCCCAGATATCCCCTGAAATCCCCAGGGATTAGGCACAGGCATCAAGCTCAGCATGGCCACGTTTAGCAGGAGTTAAGATTTACTGCCAGGATCAGCTTTGTTCCAAGGCCTGGCCCTGATCCACACCAGGGATTTTTCTGTCCCACAGCACTGCAGGTAACGGGAGTGCTTGTCCTGCTGCGCCTTGAAATGCTTCTGCTCCTCCCTTCCCCGAGCCTTGGCTGGATGCTGCTGCACCCTGGGAGCCCTCCCTGTGGAAGCAGGGGCTGGATCCCACCCCAAATTCCTCCTGCCAGGTGGGATTTTCCTGCCCAGAGGGAACCGTTTGGTTTCCAGACTTGGAGCAGGTGAGTAAGTGGAGTTACGCTGAACCAGAGGTTTGGCTGTAAATGCCTCACGGGAAGGATCTGGGGAGATGTCCTTCAGCTGCTTTCCTGCCTTCCAGTCTCAGGCATGTGGGAATTCTGTTGGGTTTTGGTGGTTTTTTCCTGCTTGGAGTCACCAGGCAGTGCCACCAGCCTGGTTTATTGCCCATTTCCCCTGAAACATTCCACTTCTACTTCAGAAGCTGTGATTACCATCTTAATTTTCACCATCAGAGCTTGTGGCCCTCCTTTATATCAGAAGGAATTTCCTGTGAATGAAGTTCTGATAACAGAAAGTTGCATCAGTGGTGGAGATGAAAACTCTTCCCTATCACTTGTACAACCACGGGCTGCTGTTGCCTGGCCTGCACAGAGATAAGACAAAACTATCCAGAAAACAAATGCACCTTTTTGTAACCCACACTTCATTTTTATAGCATTATTAAATTCCCTGGGAAGGCTTTCAGCAGAATTGGTTATTGGATTCAAAAGCCTGGCAGCCAGAGTATTTTTCCACATAGGTTTTGATCTGATCTCTTTATCTGATTGTTTCAGATGTGATGCACAGCCCCGGCTCCCAGTGCCAGCAGAGCCCCAGCAGCTCCTCCTGAGCACGTTCGGGGCTTTGGCCTCGTTCCCTGTGGAGCCTGCAGCAGGGATCGTGCTGGAGTCAGGAACCCTCTCCATAAAACTCCTGCTTTGTAAAGGATTTTGTTTAGGATTGCAGCCTCCTGAGAAGGAAAGGCCAAGCAGGAGTTAGGAATGCAAGACACAGGAATTGGCTCCTGCTCTGCAGCTCAAGGGTTTGAAGTGCCTCAAGCTCCCATTTCCTTTGCTGGCCGTGCTTTTTCTGGGATGAACTCTCTGATTTCCATGTCTGTGAAGCTTTGTCACCTCTGCTTTTCTTGTCCCCTTCAAACCAGACCTGGATGTTCCTTGTTCCTCCGAGGTTTTCATCCCTACTGCTACCAACCCCTCACCATTTTCTTATTTTCAGCCCACCTTTCTCCCTTCTGACCGAGGGGAAATCTGGAATAGTTTTTCCTGCTGGGTGGAAATCTTCCCTATTGTTTTTTCTTTAGGATTCCCTTTGATACAGGTGTGCCTGGGTGGGCCCCACAGCAGATGTGTGGGTATTTAACATTCTTCCTGAGTGCTGTAACCCCAGGACCCAGCAGTGGAGAGCCAGGTGTTGCTGGGTTTGTTCTCTTTCGAGGAGGAGCATCAGCTCCCAGCAGCCACCCTGAATTATTTCCCCTTTTGTCTTTCATTCTCTTTCCTATCAAATAATTCCCCCGTTTCTCACCTTGATGTGGTGGCTGATGACACTGGAAATGGTTCAGGTGTAAAATGAGCCCTTCTGCCTCTCATCATCCAAACAGAATCACCTCAGCCCTGCCACCACCCTGCCAGGTCCCCTCCACCAGCTCCTGTCCCTGCTCCTGCTCATTTCCCAGACAAACCAGGACGTTTATCCTGTTTCAAACCCATCCCATCCCGTTACATTCTGTGGTTCGTGCTGGGTTATTCCGGGGAAGCAGCAGCTCTGCACCCCTCGCTGCCCAGCCTAATGAGCCTGGGAAGTTTTAAAGCACATCTGCTCCAAGTGCTGAGCTCATCCCCACCTGTCCCTGCTCCCAGACGTCATTTCCATACTCTGTTAACCCCGTTCCTCCCTGTGGCCCAGGCACTGGGTTCTTTGATGGAACCAGAGTTCCATGGAAGTTTTCTGCCGTGGTGGAGCAGAAGGAACCTTCTCCTTCCTCCCTCGGTGCAACAACCCTGATGTGAATCACAAATCTCCCACTTGGTTCCATTGCTGGGCTCCTCTGCCTGGTCCCATCCTCATCCTCCCTCCTCCATCCTCCTCTCTTAATGGCTTGGTCATGCTCTCCCTCATCTCCATCTCGAGAGTTCTTTAAACCTAAAACAAAAACGATTAGGCAGGCTTAGGAGACAGCAGAGCTTCAAAGGATTAAACGCTGACGCTTCCTGCTACCCTCGGAGAGATCAAACACTCGCTGCTGTTGGCCCTGCAGCGGCAGCGAGCGGCACTAAATCATCCCCAGCAATCGGGGATTCGGAGCGGGATCGGAAGCACGGAGGAGCAGGAGGCTGAGTTATGGGGAGGGATTAAAATGAATTAACAGGTGTGTTTTGGCAGGGCCAAGCAATGCCACAGCCGCGCGGAGGGACCCGAAGGGCACCGAAAACATGGGCAGGTCGAGAAGTTTGGGGTGGAAATGACCCAAAATGGTGGTAAAAAATGACCCAAAATGTGGGGATGATGCTGGAGACAGGAGGCCGAGGCTGAGCACTGTCACCCCAGGGCTGCCAAGTCATTCCCATCCCCTAATTCCCAAACCTCAGCAGAATCACTGCAAGGGAACCCACTAATACCTGTTTTGTTAAAAAAAAAAAAAAAATACCCATTTTGGTGAGCTATACCTAAGTAGAAATGCAGGATATGGCTGGTTTAGAGAAGTGCAAAACAAGTTCAGGGTCCACTCTGCCATTGATAATAAAGGCAAAGCCCACAGAGAGCAACGAGACCACTGAGGAGGGGAGAGAGCCCTCACAGCAGAGACATTTCAGGCTAAAAAGTGCTTTTTCCGGACGAGTGCTGGTCATTTAACATTAAAACGTGGGTGTTTTTCTGACGAGGGCCGGTCATTTAACACTAAAAAGAGATTTTCCCGGAGCGAATGACAGCCACTGAACACTAACAAGGGTCTTCCCCTGACGGAGTGATGGTCATTTAACACTAAAATACGTTTTTCGCTGACCGGGTGCCGGTGATTTAACACTAAAAAGAGGCTTCCTCTGACGGAGTGCCGGTGATTTAACACTAAAAAAGGGCTTTTTTTCCGCGGCCGGGGCCCGCTGGGCGGCCGCGGCCCCTCCTCGCCCGCCTGACGCCTCCCCCGGCCGGGCGGCCATGGCGGCTCCGCGGCGCGGGCCTGGCGCGATGGCGGGGCCGGGCCCCGGGGCGGCCCCTCCGCGCCTGGCGCTGGCCCTGGCGCTGCTCGCGGCGCTGGTGGCCGTCAAGTACTACCGGGACGCGGAGGCGGCGCGGCGGCAGGTACCGGGCACCGGGCACCGGGCAGGGGCGGGGACGGGCCCGCGGGGACGGGCGGAGGGAGGGGGAATGGCGGGCGCGGCCGGCCCGGGCAGCGTGAGGGGAGGCGGCGGCCGCCGCGCTGGGGGAGCGACGCGGGTGGCACCGGGGCTGAGGGGGCCGTAGCCGGGCTGAGGGGGCCACCAGGAATCGGTGGAGTGTGAGGTGGCCGTAGCCAGGCTGAGGTGGCCACCAGGCATCCGTTGCCAGGGCGGTTGGGGTGGCCGCTGGGGTTGAGGTGACCACTGAGCTGTGGTGCCGCACTCCAGTGGACATGGGCTCGAGGTGGCCACTGCCAGGCTGAGGCTCTGCAGAGCTGTGGTGGCCACCACCAGGCTGAAATCACCACGGAGCTGTGGTGGCCACCAGTGACCAGCAGTGACCAGCTGCCCCCTTTGGTGCAGCCCCTGGCCCTGCTCTTGGCTCTCCGTCTCACGCTTCCCCTGCCGCAGCCTCCGAAGGTCACTGAGAAGCAGCAAAAGAGGGGAGGGTGTGAGCTGGAGAACAGGAGCAGTTTTTTTCTAGGGTTTGTGTTTGGGGTTTTTATTTTAAATGAGGCTGATTGACTGCTTTTGATTGTAATCCATGTAATTCCAGGGGCTGCGGGAGCTTTGGAGATCTCCTTTGTTGGAGATTGTGCTCCCCTGGCTCTGCACGCCAGTCCTGAACATCTGAGGAGATTTTGGGAAAAGAGCAGATTTCTCCTTCTTGATGTTCCTCTAGTACAAAGAAGTGTTTTTAAAGGTTATTTTTAAAGGATGCCTCTTTTCTTTGTCTCTTCTTGCATCACAAAAAGGGACAAATGGTTTAAACAAGTTAATTAGGAGAATTTTTCCAACAAGGACAGGAGGGTGAGGACATTCTCACAGCCTGACAGATCTGCTGGAGTTTTGTTTTTTTCTGGAGGACTGGCAGACAGTTGTCACTGGGTGCTGCTGGAGAGGAGAACAAAATGTGAACAGCCCAAGGTTTTTTATTTTTTCTTCCTCTTGCTTCAAACATATGTCTTGTCTCTTCCTATGGAAATGTTTATTTAGCTGAACAACCCACAAGCAGGTGGGAGAGGAGAACTCTTTGTGGAAACCAGAGCTCTGTTCCTCTACAAAAACACCAGAACCGCTCAGTCCTACCCCTCTGACACAAACAGGGAAGCTGTCTTCCTTGTAATCCCAGATTAGAAAGAGGAAAAATACCACAAGATCTGGGAGCTTTCTTTAATGTGAATGTTATCAAAAAGCAAAAGGCCAAGCCCTGACATCTTTCTCCACTTTCAAACATGGTTTTTGTTGTCCCTGGTGACCAAATGCAGCAGGACTGGAGTGTTCTCTGTGGGATCCTTTGTTCCTCTGTGGTTGGGGTCTCCTGGGTCCCACTGATGGGTGGTCACTGCCCAGCCCGTGGGTCAGTGCAGCTGAGGGACGTGGCCGTGGCTCTGTCTGGACATTGCCTTTGGGGTGCTCATGTCCAGCACCTGTGATCCCACCTCATGTCCTGCTGTCTCAGCCGGAGGTGTTCCCATGTCCCTGTGGGGCACAGCTGGTTCTCCTCCTGCCTCCAGCCCCGTTCAGTGAGGGGAAAAATGACTTTCCCCCCCATTCCAGCAACGCAAATTCCAACCTGCTGTGAAAACTTTGCCTCCCGTCCCTCGGGGTCCGTGCCTGTGAAGTGCAAAATGAGGAGAGGCTCTGAAAGATCCATCAGCGGGGCAGTTCTGCTGTGCTGAGGAGAGCACGAGGCAGCAGAGCATCCCTTCAGAGCCCAGCACACATCCAGGACAGCCTGCTCTGCCCAGGGGAGGCTCCTGCTCCCTTCCCAGGGCCATGAGCTGCCTCCCAGACCGGGAGTGATCGCAGTTAATGAACCGTGTGCCCAGCACAGGTGAGATCTGGAGCTGGGAGAGGTCCTGGAGCCTGGCACGAGGCTTGTGTGACCCTGGGAGATCTGTCAGCACCTGAGCCAGGTGCTCAGCACAACTGGTACCTATTTCCAGAGCCAAGGATGCTCATCGCCATTCATTCAGGGCACAAAAGCAGGTTTACTGTGGACAGTCCACAGTGGATTGTCCCTGTGCACAAATAACCATCTCCCCTTATTTTTTCATGTCCTTGGCCATGTCCTCACCCACATCTTTGTTTTGAGTTCCAGGGTCTTTATTTCAGTCTGTCTCAGCCCTGGAACTGCCCTGGAAGGCTCTTAAGTGCTTTTGTAGCTGCAGTTGATGGGAGCAAAGCCTTCCAGGCTGCATTAGTGCTGCTTCAGGCTGGCAGGCAACAGATGGAAAATAAACTGGTTCAGGAGCTCTGGGGATGGTGGTGGTGCTGCAGGCGACGGAGAGCAGGCACGGATAAACAGCAGAATGCAGAGTGTTTGTGCTCCCAGCTCCGGGCTGTTCCGGGGGTGGCAGGGCAAGCTGATGGATCCTGGGGGATGTGCCAAGGGCTGGCTGGCAGTGAGAGGCTCGTGTCACCTGCTCTGTGCCTCTCCCCCCTCTCACACCAACGTGGAGCTCTTGTTCTGCCTCCAAGTTGTCCCTTTCCCTTCAGACTGCAGAGTGGAAATGTCTGGAAGCATCCAGAGCCCTTCTGGGGCTGCTCCAAGGGAGAAATCACCTTGGTGAGCCTCGTGTGGGCTTTGCAGAGGAAAAAACTGAGGCACAGAGAGCTGGGATCCTGTGGAAATTTCTGGAGAAGACTGTGGGTTTTGTGACCCTGATGGATTCTACCACAAGTGGAAGTTACTGATTCCAAGGGCTCAGCTCACTCTCTTTGTGCTTTTGGAATGTGGTACTCACATATTTGACTGCCTTTGTTTCACTGCACATCAGTTTATCCCAGCAATCACCACCTACCTCCAGGTGCTCCTCATATCCACAGTTTTAGGACTAACTAGCTGGAAAAAGTGGGGAATTTTTCTGACAAAAGACACTGAATGTGAGCAAATGGTTCAGTTGGAATTACTCAGGCAGATGTAGGTTTAATATCCTCGTGCCAGCAGTTCCTGGACACCAATCCCTATTGCAAATAGCACCAAATCCTGCCAAGGGGCGTTAATCTTTTTCCTGGATGTGCTGGGGATTAACTCCAGAGGGGCCAGAGTGGATTTCTGCAGGAGGTTCCAATGAAATCTCACTTGCCTCTTCTTCCCAAACCAGGAGCTGGCTCTGAAGTCCCTGGGGAATGAGGGGCTGTTCCTCTTCTCCTCCCTGGACACAAACAAGGACCTGTACCTGAGCCCCGAGGAGTTCAAACCCATCGCTGAGAAGCTCACAGGTAGGTTCCTGTCTGCCTTCCAGGGCCCTCCCTGCACAGAGCCAGACATAATGAGCTCCACAGCTTTAATTCACTGAATATTTTATTCACTTTATTATTTTCTGGGTGCTGTTTTGGGTGTTATTTGCGTGAAGAGAGGCTGGGGAGCTTTCCACATTGTCGAAAAGGTTTAAGCACCAGACATCACTTTGACAAAGTGCAGTTTTTATAAGGTGGAGGATCCCATTGCTGGACTAGCAAAGTACATAAATTACTTTGTCTGGAGCTTAAAGGGGATTTGGGATGGGTGAATGCAACAAATACAGCTCAGCCCAGGCCAGGCCAAAGCCATCAGTGAGTCACAGTGTTCCATTCAGCTGGGGCAGCCTCTCCCGGACAGCAGTTGTGGGAGATCATCTCTGGAGACTGTATCAGCACAGAGCAAAGGGCTCTGCTGGTGCCAGGCAGGGAGAAGTGTGGGGATGACAATGGACAGTGGGGACACAGACAGCGTTTGCTTGTGCTCTCCTGGACTGGCTCCAGCACGTGCTGGGATCGCTCCGAGGGGCCGTGAGTCTGCCTGGCTGAGCCTGGGCTTTGGAAACATGGAATCATGGAATGGTTTGGGTTGGGAGGGACTTTAAAGCCCATCCAGTGCCACCCCTGCCATGGGCAGGGACACCTCCAGTGTCCCAGGCTGCTCCAAGCCCCATCCAACCTGGCCTTGGACACTTCCAGGGGCAGCCACAGCTTCTCTGGGCACCCTGTGCCAGGGCCTCCCCACCCTCCCAGGGAACAGTTTCTTCCCGATATCCATCCTAAACCCACCCTCTCTCGCTTTAAAGCCATTGAGTTGGTCACTAAAAGGAGGACTCCTCTTTAATTCACGCAGCCAAAGCTGGTCTGGGGATGGGTCTGAGTTCTGCTGTGTGGGGACAGCTGGGAAGCTCCCAGTGCTCCTGGATTTGCCAGGATAAATGTGTAACCACTTCACAATTGCTTAAAAGGGGAGAGAGGGGAAACAGCTGCTTGAATTCCTGTCCTTTTGTCTAGGGGTTGCTCCTGTCTCAGAGTCTGAAGAGGAGGAGACGCAGGATCCAGACGGGGAGACTTTGTCCATTGTGGCCAAATTCCAGCCCTTGGTCATGGAAACAATGACGAAGAGCAAGGATGGCTTTTTGGGAGTAGGTGTCCTGCAGGCCACAAATTTTGGGATAAACACATCTGGAGGGCTGGGAACAGCACCAGGAATATGCTGGGAGGGGGACACAGCCCTGCTGAATCTCATGGGATTTGCTGTGACAGGGAACTCGCTGCCTCCCTCAGCATTTCGGGTTTCAGCGCACTCAGCAGCACCGTGCCCCGGTTAGAACAGCCTTCCTGGGAGCAGGGATTAGAGCTGCTCTCCTGCAGCTGGGTGCAGAAGCAGTGGTGTTACGTGTTCCCCTCTCCTCTGATACTCACATTCCTGAAGGCTGACAGAACTGTTTGGTGGGGTAAGAAGAATCTGGGATGTGATACACATTTTTTTCCCCGTTTTCCAAAGCCTCCCTACATCCATGACATCACTGCACATTGGGAGAGTCCAGTCTGGGCTCTGACAGTGTTATTTGTTCACAGATTTCTCACGTGGCTCTGTCTGGGCTGAGGAACTGGACGGCCCCAGCAGCCCCCATGAGTGTCCTGCTTGCCAAGCAGTTTAAAGCCTTTCTCCCTCCAAAGAACAAACTGGATCTCGGGGATCCCTGGTGGATAATTCCCAGCGAATTGAACATCTTCACTGGGTATCTCTCCAACAACAGGTTTTACCCTCCACCTCCCAAGGGCAAAGAGGTGAGATATGAAACTCACTTTCTGTATACCTGAGGTGTGGTTGCTGTAAATGTTCTGCCTCATAGCCCAGATGAATCAGGAATCCCCAAAGGGATGAGGCTACTGCAGTTTTGTTTCCCTGGACTTTCTAACGAAGCAGAAAGTCGGGAGCACCTAAATTGGAGGTAAAACTGAGAGCAGGCAAAAGCTCTGGGTGTCTGTCTCAGCCAGATGAGGCTGACTTGGGTAACTTCATCTTGTTTGTTAATTGTGTGGGATTTGAGGATAGCTTTTCCCAGAGAGGGTTATTCAGAGAGCACCTGTGCGATCATTGCTGGTGGAACAGTGGCCAAGTGAGCGTTTAGGTGACAAGTGGGACTCTGTGTGTGCTCAGCAGGTGAAGCCTGGGTGTGCATCCCTTCCCCTGGGTGCTGGGCAGGTGCTGGTGATCACTGAGCTGCTGCCCCTTCCCAGCCTGCTGGGATCAGTGATTGCACTCCCACTCCTTCAAAGGCTGAGGCATGGGTGGAGGCAGCCTTGCAGATCAGTTTGCTGTTCTGCCTGGGGTGATGGAGACCTGCAGACCATGGGAATAGCACAGAAGCCATGGAAGATGGATTGATTTGTGTCAGCAGTGCCCTGCTTTGTCTCCTTGGTGTGTGATTAGGTCGGTCTCTGAGCTGGGTTTTAAATCACAGCCATTCTCTCACCTTCCTGCTCAGGTGGGGGTTTGCTTTGGAGCTGTGTGGAGGAACAGTTCTCATTCTTGCTCTCACAATTCCTTCTCCAGGTCATAATCCACAAGCTGCTGAGCATGTTCCACCCGCGGCCCTTCGTGAAGACGCGCTTTGCCCCACAGGGAGCCGTGGCCTGCATCCAGGCCAGCAGCAGCTTCTACTACACCATAGCATTCCGGTGAGCCCGGGGGGCTGGGGACACTCCTGAGCCTGTCCCGTGTCCCAGGGGAGGGGAGGAGGCTGCAGGGAGCCCCTGGCAGAGAGGACACGTGTCATGGCACGTGCAGGGTGCTCCCAAGTGACACCAGAGGTGTTCTGGCTGGATGCCCAATTTCAGAAGGCGTCAATACAGGAGATGCTCCTGACCCAGGGCATCTGTTCCAGTCTTTCACCCTCTTCATTGTGTGACATGAAAAGCTTTTTAAGCTCCACCTCTCTTGCCCAATTTAGGTTCATAATTTCGGGCGCCTGGAGACAGCTTTTCCCTGCTGTCACCTGCAGTGCAGGATCCCAGCTGATGGCTCCTCTCTCCTTTCAGGATCCACGCTGAATTCCAGCTGAACGAGCCACCAAACTTCCCGTTCTGGTTTTCCCCCGGGCAGTTCACAGGTTACATTGTGCTGTCCAAGGACTCCTCCCACGTCCGGGACTTCAGGCTCTTTGTTCCTAACAACAGGTACAGCTGTTTCCCTCTCGTTTCTTGGAAAATCTGAGTGATTTGAGCTCTGCAGTTGCCTGTAAATGCAGCTCTGCATTGCTGAGGATCCCTGACCCATCCAGGGTCTGATTGACTCCCCAGTAACTGTCCCTTGGTGCTGGGAGGATGGGGAGGGACAGGCAGGCTGTGGCAGGACTGCAAGCACTGGAGTTCAGCAAGGCATGGTGCTCCTGCTCCAACAGATTCTTTGCTTGGAGTCTCACAGGTTAAGGTTTTGTGTGCAGAGCTTTGCACCAGCTCATTCCTGCTCTCTGGCAAGGAGCTGGAAGTGTTTCAGGGGGAAGAAGCTTCAAATCTCTTTGCCCATGACGGGAATGAAAATTCTATTACAACGTTACCCTGGCGACTCAACCCCGGTGGCTCTGTCAGCACATTTCTTACAGCCAGCAGGCACTTTGGGCTCTGCCAGCAGCCTTTTGCTTCCAAAAAAACACTTTTAAAAGTTCAGCAGGATCAGAATGTGCAAGTGAAGTGCTGGGAAGGAAGAGGGAGCAAAGACATCTCTCTCTGCTGTCATTTGACAGAGCTCAGAGGTGTTGAGTGCGTTTTCCCAGAGTGCTGAGTGGGTGCCTGGGCCCTGGTCCAGCAGGGATCTGGTGTTCCTGGGCTGGGGCAGGGAACACGGAGATCTCCAGAGGCTCTGGATTCAGTGCTGACACTGCAAGACGATGTTCCCGTTTGTTTGGGGTTTCCCATGCACAGCTTTAGCCCTGGGTGACTCTTGGGTTCCCCGTGCAGGTCCCTGAACGTGGACATGGAGTGGCTGTACGGGGCGAGCGAGAGCAGCAACATGGAAGTGGACATTGGATACCTGCCTCAGGTCTGTGGCCTCTCCCAGTGCTCCACATGTGTCCAGCTTCTCCTCAGGGGTTTGTGCTGCCAGGGCCCTGAGCTGTGGAACCTCTGTGACCCCCATTCCTTGGAGCTTTCTCTTGATCATTTCAGTACAACAATAGAATTTCCACTTATCTGTGTGAGGACATTGGCCCCCATTGGCAGCTCTTCCAGTATTTTCCTTTTTCCCTCAGTGTGGGTTGAATCCTAAGCTCCTGGAGAGTTTTTCCTTTTTTAAAACATTGCCTGACAGGCAGGAGGGAAGGTGAGGAGCTGAACCCAGGCCCTGAGCCCAGAGCAGGGTGTGAACAACAGTGGGTCTGGATTTAGAAACTGCGCGAGGTTATTCCCCTGTTTTGTGGTAATCCAGGCTTTTGGGACAGGAAACATAAGTCCGAATTCTGAATGCCTGAATTCACCAGTCCCATTTTCTCCTAAACTAGATTTGTATTTATTTTTAATTGCCAAAAGTCGGGAAGGCAGATTTAACAGAATCATTTCAGCTGTACCAAAACACGAACTACAGGGAAGCTTCTGGGCAGCTTTTCCTGCTGCTCCCTCTTGTGGCTTCCCAGGGCTGAGCTGGTGACAGGAGCAAGAGCTTCCTGTTAGCCCTGCAGATCCTAATGATTTTAAGGATCTGGTGTCCCACAATCGGTAATCTCCACTGGAAAGGTGGGAACATGGAGTCTCTGCATTTCCAGTCCAGAGAGTGCAGCCAAACTGAGGGAAATTAAGTTCCTTTCCTGGTATTTCACTAGTCAAGTGCAGCTCCAGGAGATGGGAGATCAAGCCAGATCTTCATTAGGAGCTGCACAGTGTTGTTTTGGATCTGTATCCTGTCCTGGAACACAGAAGAACCAGGAGAGGGCTGTGTGCAGGGTCCAACCCAGCCTGTTCTGCAGATGGAGCTGGAATCCACAGGGCCTTCAATCCCCACCGTGATCCACGACGAGGACGGGAACGTCATCGACAGCAGGGACCCCTCGGGGGAGCCCATCCAGTTCGTGTTCGAGGACATCACCTGGCAGCAGGAGATCCCCTGGGAGGAGGCAGCCCAGAGGCTGGAAGTGGCCATGTATCCATTTAAGAAGGTGAGGAAGGGGCTGGGCTCCCTTGGCACACTGATCTGGGACAGATTGTCCTCCCTGAGCCATCCAGTGACCTCGAGGGCCAGCAGAGTCCAGAGGCCACAGCCTGAGCAGCGTCCAGGGCACTGGGAGGGTCTGAGCACTGGGAGGGTGTCCCAGGGCATTTGGAGTCACGCAGCAGCACAGGCAGGAGCAAAGCCTCCATGTCAGGTGTCCCCAGGATTGGATTGTGAGTGTAGGCTCATCCTTCCTGCCTCTTATCAGTGGCTGCTGCTGGGATTGTGGAGCAGGCAGGTAATCGTGCTGCTTACAAATGGTTTTTCCTCTGGCATTACTTCTGCAGCACCCAGGTGCCTCTGGACCGAGCTGTCCTTATCAGCAGAGAACACACGATCTGCCTGTGCCTCTGCAGCCCGCAGCCAGACACAAATTTATAGCTCTGGGTGACCCAAACTATTTAACATGCCAGCAGCCTGTGGAGCAGATGGCTACTGCCTGTCACTGCTTCCTTGGCTGAAGGGACACGTTTCAGTGGCTGCCTCCTTGTGCCTGAGCTTACAAATGTCCCTTCAGGCTGCCAAGATGTTAATGTCGGTTCCTTTCATTTGAGCGACTGGAACAGTCTCCGTGCAGGGTCCCTCACAGCCAGGTCTCAGGCTGTTTCAGGAGGTTTTGTAATAAATATCTCAAGGCCAGATTTCCCCAGCAGCTGAGGTGGGGTTGCAGACAGCCTGGCCATTGTGGTGCAGTGTTCTCTGTAAGATCAGGGCTCTGCAGGTGCCAGAGGGACCACAGTCTCCCCAGGAGGTGACGTTGTCCCTGGGGACACCACCGCAGTTGTCACTCGTTTAAATCTGCAGGTCCTGCTGCAGACTGAACTCTGTGTGTGTCGCCCCTGGGTTTGGTTCCTTCAGAGCCGCTCCTGTTTGAGCTGGGCTCTTCTGTGCCTGTTCCTCACGCTGTCCCTCTGCCCCCAGATCTCCTACCTGCCCTTCACAGAAGCTTTTGAGAGAGCAAAAGCAGAGAAGAAGCTGGTGCACTCCATCCTGCTGTGGGGTGCCCTGGACGACCAGTCCTGCTGAGGTGAGGACATTGCCAGCGTGGGTGGAGGGATGATGTGGGACGAGCTGGGGGTCAGGGAGCTGGCCAGGAGCCAGCAGTAAATGTTGTGTCACTTGTTTTGGCACTGGAGGTGCTGAATAGACAAAGGCTGGGAGTGGGGAATTGCTGATGTGAGCTGGGAGTGGGGAGTTACTGATGTGAGCTTGGCTGCCCAGTGGCAGCACCAGACCTGTCTGAGACAGCCTGTGAGTCAGGTGCCTTTGTCGAGGTGGGGACATGGATCTGGCCTTTCCCTTCCTCTTTCCTGCTGGGGGAGAGGCAGCATTGGCAGGGAAAAGGGGCACTGCTCGCTCTGCCTTGTCCCTGGCACCTGCACAGGAGAGGCCAGAGCCAGACCTGGCCTTGGGGCTGTCCTGATGTGCAGCTTTGCCCCCTCAGTGCCTGAGAGCTGCTGTGCCACGTTGAGCAGGAGGGATGGGTGGGAGGGGAAGGGTCTCTTTAGTCCTGTCTGCCCTGAAAAACCCTCAGCTTGGCACGAACAGCGAGTGGCACTCAGGGCAGCTGCCATGGCTGACTTCTCCTGGGCCTGCTGTGCCTGGCTTGGGCTCTGCTCTGCTGAGTCCTCTCTGCCAGCAGCACCTGTAGGGAACAAAAGCCATGGAAAACTGCCAACAAAGGAGCAAAAAGACAGTGGGGAGGGCTGGGGGGAGCCAGAGTCAGCTGCCACTCAGCATGGTGGCATCGAGTGTGGTGACAGTGACCTCAGGAAACACAGCAAAGCCTCCTGTGCCTCTTCCTGTGCCAGGTTCGGGGCGAACTCTCCGGGAGACCGTCCTGGAAAGTTCGCCCATCCTCGCCCTGCTGAACGAGAGCTTCATCAGCAGCTGGTCCCTGGTGAAGGAGCTGGAGGAGCTGCAGGTGAGGCTCACACCTCTGCTGGGGGTGCCACGGGGTGCCAGGGGCAGGGGGAGCTCCCACCTGTGCCAGGGGGGATTTTTGTTCCAAGCCCTCCCTGTCCTCGGCCACGGCAGGGGCCAAGCAGACACCAGATGGAGGCGGGCTGAGAAGTGGCACAGTGACCCCCTTGGCTCTGTCCTGGTGCCAGGTTTAAAGCTAAACCAGATGCTTCTCTGCGAGACAACCCTGCCCAAGGCCTCTGGTGTCATCAACCAACTGACTTCCCTGCAACCCAGGGGACAACCAAATAACCAAATAACTGTCTGAACCCTGAGTCTCCTGACTGAGCCTTTCCCCACTTCTGAGCCTGTGCTGTCAGCTGGGATCAGTCACAGAGCTGGGGACTCTGGGAAAGGCTGGGATCAGACTGTTGGTGTGCCTATGATGGGGTGATTTTATCGTCTGGGGAGAAAATCTGCAGCTGAAATGTGAGGAGGAGTCTGAAAGGGAATGGGAGAGCAGCCTGTGAGAATGGTACCAGCTACCACCACGCTGCAAAGCAGCTCTCTGGTCCCTCCCTCCCTCTCTCCTGTGTGCTGTGTGCTCCCCCTGTGCCATTCTGCCACTTCTGAGGTGTGCAAATGTGTGGTTTTGGTGTCTCCCTGCAGAGCAACAGAGAGAATGAGTTCTACAGCAAACTGGCCGAGCTGCACCTGGAGAAATACAACTTCCCTGTGGAGATGATCATCTGCCTCCCCAACGGCACGGTGGTAGGGCTGGGCTCTTCCCCATGGAATGTGTTCCCTGCAGGGTCTCCACTGCCCCAGCCAGGCCCTGCCCCTTGAGCCTTTGTCCCTCTACCCAGAAATCTGAAACAAATGAGATTTTATCCAGAGGCAGAACAGACTTGGACCAAGTGTGATTCCTTGCTGTCCCCGAGCTTTGGGAAGCCACTGTAGCTTTGTTTCCTGCACCCATGGCCCTTTGTGCTCATCCTTTGAAGGAAATATCCGGAGCAGCACCTTCCAGCACATTTATCTCTCTCCTGCCTCCATAGATTGGTCACAGCAGATCAGCCATCAGTGAGCCCACACGCTTTGGCTCTGCTGGGCCGGGCTAATCCTGGCCAGACACCTGCAGGCTCCCCTCGCTGTCTCCATGAGGCTGTGGGCTGTGACAAACCTCAGCTCTGTGCCACAATGGGTCAGTGTCCCCCTTTCCCAGCTCCGTGGGGCAGCAGGAAGTGTGGGAAGCTCAGGTGCTGGTTTTGCATCACCCCAGGCTCCATCTCCCCAGCTCTTGCTCACAGACATGATCTGAGCCTCCATGATTTCTCCCAAATCGCCTTCATCATCTTCTTAACCTAAGCAAAGGGTCAGCACTCTTGGGGGAAGATCACACATTTTTCTCTGACTAAAATTCAGATCCGAATCCTGGTTCCTGAATTAGCATTTGCAAAGAATTAGATACTCTGTAAGAGCTGTTACAGCCTTGTCACCTCTGTCCTGGCTGGAGGCCAAGGCAGAGGATGAGGAATTGTTCTGACCCTTAAGTCTCCTCTCATCTTTTTTCCTTGCCAGATTCACCATATCAATGCCAACTATTTCCTGGACATTACTTCTATGAAGCCTGAAGATGTTGAAAGCAGCATCTTTAGTTTCTCAACCAATTTTGAAGACCCTTCAACTGCAACTTACCTGCAGTTCCTGAAGGAAGGGCTGCAGAGAGCAAAACCATACCTGCAGTCCTAGAAACAGGCACCTGAATGCCCCACTGAGATGGCCAAAGATTTCAGAGATCTGTTTTGAGTACAGCAACTCCTCCTCGTCTTCATGCCCGGCGTTGGTGTTGAACTGCAGGCAGTCCCAGGACGGGGCTGTGCTCTGGATCTCGGTTTGAGGCTGAGTTCCAGGTGGTACCAGTTTACACAACCTGCCCTTTTCCGTTCAGGCACGTTTTTACAGGAGGGAAAATACTTGAATACATCCCCGGTGCACGTGCCTGGGTGTGCCACCCACCCTCATTTCTTTGCAGCTCCTGCTGAGACTGGTGAAACTGGTGTAACCCCAGAATTCCTGATCTCCAGGACTGTGGGGAGCAGCATTGCCATTCCGACCAAACACTCGTGGTGAGAACAGAACCCAGCAGCCGTGGGCAGCCCCCTGCTCCCACCTCCGGCCAGCCTGGGGTCCTGTGGCAGCTCTGGACAGTGACAGTGACGATCTGTGTGACGGGACTGTGGTGGGAATGTGCAGCCAGGAGCTGAGGATGAGCTCTGGAGCAGCCCCCAGTGCCCTGTGTGACCTGGTGGCCTCACTCAGGCAGGGTCTGTGCCCCTGAGGGAGGTGCTGAGGGTGGCACGGGGACATCAGGAGAGGACACCAGGGTGTTAAGGTTTGGTGCAGCTCAGAGGGGTCAGGTGAGGATCAGTTTGAGAGCCCCCAGGAGCTCCTCCAGTGACCCCAGGCTAAAGGGCAGTGAGCAGTGTCCCACCCATCCCTCCCAGGGCTCCCACCCCAGCAGCTCTGGGAGCTTCTCCCCTTGGAGCTGATGCTCTGTCCGTGTTTGCTTTGAGCTTCCAGGTCGTGCTGGGTGAGGAACTGTGAAGTTCCCTCTGGGAACTGCCCTGAGAGCATCACCTGGGTGAGAACTGGGCAGTTCTAAAAGCCAGAAGTACAAAAGATATTTTCAGGAATTTTTTCCAAAGAGATTGTTCAGACACAAGGCCATTATCCCTTACCTGAAGCCACCCTGAGCAGTTGCTCCTGCTCTCTGCCAATGCCTGGATACAGAGTGAGCATCATTTTGTAATTTGGAGAAGGAAAGGTTAAGTGAAACGGGTTTTAAGGCATATTCCTACAGACATGTGAGGAGGCAAAGCATCTTCAGTAGCTGCCTGCAGCCAGCCCTGGCTGGTGATGCTTTTTCTGCTCTCTGAAGCACAATTTTGTTGGACCAAATCAAATTAAGGGAAAAGCCTTTTTTTTTTTTTTTCTGACGAGGTATTTTCGTTCCTGAGTTTCAGGTCCTGGGAGGAGCTTGGGGGTGGCAATTACCCTGTCCCCACCCTGCCCCAGCCTTCCTGTCCATACCTGAGCCTGGAGACTGAGCTTAGCTGGACCTCTGGACTGAACCAGTGTCACTTCACTAATTGCTCTAGTGAGGTTAATTAATTAGCCCGGGACGTTTCTCAGTGTTGGCTTTGTAACTATGCATTAGCTCTGCACTTTCTCACACTCCAGTGTGACAGGCTGGCGTCTGGCCGTGCCAGAGCCTCCCGGCAGCGTTGGAGACGGAGCTCCTGTCCTCCCTTCGGGGATTTTGATCCCCTCAGGGCTCCAGCTTGGAGGAAGCCTTTGGGATCCCACAAAGTACCTGCTTATTCTCTCACGAACTCCCTGCAGCCACCTCCGAGCGCTCCTGAGAGAGCCCGGGCGAAGGGGATGAGGCCGGACAGTGGCAGAGGGAGCCCAGAAGCCACCCCCAAGCTGGAGCAGCCTGAGGGGTCCCGAGGGCTCCCAGGGGACCCGCCTGTGTCCCTTTTTCCCCCGTTAACCTGCCAAGCTGCTCTGTCCCTGCCCCTCCGCTGCCGTGGAGACTTCATTAATTCGTGCCAAGCGTTCGTCTCCTCTGTGTAACCCGTTTACTCTGTACATTCTCCAGGGGTCAGCGATCCCTCGTGGCCAGCGGGTCCCGCTGTCCGTCCCTCCTCCCGCGCCTTGTGACGCCCTGGCCCGAAACCCGCGGCGGGCCCGGGCCGATGTCGGCCGGGAGGGGCGGCGGAGCGGCCCCGGTAAAACCATGCGGTAAAACCATGCGGTAAAACCATCCGTGCATCCTCCAGCTCGGCTCCGCTCTCCTTCCTCCGCCGGGGGCTGCGGGTGGGCGTGGGGCGAGCCGGGGGCGCGCTGCTCCGCACCGGGGTGTCCCCAGATGTCCCCGCTGCCCCGGGGTGTCCCCCCCCCACCGGGGTGTCCCCCCTTCACCGGGGTGTCCCCCCTTCACCGGGGTGTCCCCAGATGTCCCCGCTGCCCCGGGGTGTCCTCCCCTTCACCGGGGTGTCCCCCCTTCACCGGGGTGTCCCCAGATGTCCCCGCTGCCCCGGGGTGTCCCCGCTCCGCCCCGGGCCCGGCGCCTGCGCTGCGGCCCCGGAAGGGCTCGGGGCGGGTTCTGGTTCCGGGCGATGGCGGCGGAGGGGCCGCGCACGGCGCTGGGAGCGGGGCCGAGCTGCGCCGCCGCCCCGCAGGTACCGGGGGGCCCGAGGGGCCGGGGGAGCCGGGGGAGCCGGGCCGGGGCGCTCCGGCAGCTGCTCGTTGTGTGTTGCAGTGAGCGAGACGCGGCGGAGCGGGTGCGATGAGCGGCCGGCGCTGAGCCAGCGGAGATGGACGCGGAGGCCGTAAGTGACACGGGGCCGGGACACCCGGACACTGCCTCTGTCCCAGCAGCTGGCCTGTCACCTTCCCCCGACACCTTCCCCTGGCACCTCTCCCCAGCCAGAGATCTGTCATCTCCCTGTCCCTCGGCTCAGAGGTTCGGTTTAAAATACTCAGCCGGAATTTCAGGTCTGTCAGCACGGAGCAGTGGTCAGGCACAGAGTGCAGAACGAGCTCCAGCAGTAAATGAGTTACTGGGTGTGGTGTGGGCTGAGCTTTGTCCTTGCGGTGTTCTCTGGCCAGAGCCTTGTGCTGCCTCCTGTCACAGGAGCCTGTGAGTGTCAAATGGGCAGAGCACTTCACCTTTTGGACCCAGTTCAGAAGTGTCCAGAGAGCTCTAAAGCAGTTACTGTTTCTGAAAACACCCTCCGAGGCTGTTCCCCATGGCCCTGGGCTGGGATGGGCGTTGGATGAACTTGTCACTTGCTGTCACCCGAGAATGTTCAGCCTTATCCCGGAATGGGCCAGGCTGTAAGGGACCACTGGAGGTCTCCTGGTCCAGCCCCTGCTCAGGCAGGGCCTCCTAGAGCAGGTTCCTCAGCACCATGTCCAGTGAATATCTCCAGGGAAGGAGACTCACAGCTGCTCTGGGATATTTAACAGCGCTGCTTGTATTAGATATGGTGTGAAAGCAGGAGTGTCCTTTGAATGATATTTTCTGTTGATGCCATTTTCTTCCTGGGCCCTTGATGTGTTGCTGTTTTCCTCCTTTTGCCAAGTTTTCCTTTGTGAAAATGCCTGTTGGCAGTGAGTGCTTTTACTGAGTGCTTTTAGTTTTCAGTCCTGAAGACACTACACTGATGTTCAAAATGCCCCAGTACCTGTGTGACTGTCACCTGTGCCCAGCCGAACACAGTTTTGTGAAATGGGGGCCTCAGATATCACCAGGTTCTCAATTAAAAGTGAAGAGATAAATAGTCGGAGATCAGACTCTTGACAGTTTATGAGAATTTCAAATTCAGTGGATTGCAAGAAGGGCGCTGACTTGAGAAATTAATTGTGTGCTTGGGTTCTTGTAGACCATCCCCATCTGGCAGAACAAGCCCCATGGCTCAGCTCGCAGCGTGGTCAGGATGATCGGCTCCAACCTCCCCCTGAAACCCTGTCCTAGGGCCACCTTTGAGGTGAGTGACCCCTGGGCTTGGGGGTGGCTGGAGGAGCTGGGGCAGGACAAGGCACTGCCACCAGATGCTGTTTTGACCCCAGACATCTGCAGAATTGTAGCCACAAAACCTGCACCAGTACAGTTAATTTTAAGATTTTTTTTTTAATGAATTTCTTTTTTCTTTAATTCTCTTTTTGTAAAGTGATCACTGGCAACTTGAGGAGATCCCTCCTCAGGCAGTGTCTGAGCTGGGGGAGATGGAAAGGTGGAGCTGCTGAGCCAGGGCTTTGTTGTGTGACCTCCAAGGAGCCTCGTGCCCTCTGGGCCTGTTCCCTGAACGCTCACAGGGATTGTGGAGTCCCTGACGTCACCCTTGGAGTGGCCTTGGCAGCGCCTGGCCTGGATCAGGTGTCCCCTCCTGCCTCAGACACACAGCAGGAAGGAGCAGGAGCTGAAGGGAAGCACAGCAGTGCCCAGAACCGAGGGCTTTATTTCCCAGCCCAGAAAACTTAAAACAATTGTGCAAACTAAAGGAAACCTGCTGGAGCTGCTGTTGTGCATCTGCCAGACACAGCTGCCACCAAGGACAGGGGCTCTGACAGCTCATCTGGGGCAGCTCCAGGAGAGCAAACACCATGTCCTGAGCAGCATTTCCTCCTTGCCAGGTTCTGCCAAGTGTCTCAGATCTGTATTTGAATGATGTGCCCCCCGTCCCCACCTTGGCTGACATCGTGTGGATCGCAGCGGACGATGAGGAGACCTACGCCAGGGTCAGGTTGGTTTTTATCTGCTGGTTTCTGTCACAGAGCTCAGGCCAGACACTGCTCAGATGACCACAACTTCCAGTCCTCTCAGGGTCTGATGTGGTGCCTCTTGAAAGAAGTTTTTCCCAAGAGGAGGAGAAAAAAAAATTACAAAGTACCCTGGGAGGAATTCCTGTAGGAAGTGCCAGGAGCCCGTGCCCTGCCATGTTTCACTGGCTGCAGAGCAGCTCCCTGCTCCGGGGTGTTTTCTGGTCAGGAAGTGGAAGGGCTGAGTTCTCCCAGGGCTGAAATGCCCTGTCTGGCCTGGCCTTGGACACTTCAGGGATGGGGCAGCCACAGCTCCCTCTGTTCTTTGTGCCGCAGAGAGCTCATGCAGCAGCACAGCACATTTGCACTTCTGCTGAAACACAGAGGCTTCATCTGTGTTGTTGGAGGCTCTGCTGCCCTCAGGGGAGGCCAAGCTGTGTCATGGAGAGGTTTGAGCCTTGTGGCTGACAGGTTTTTGTCCCCAGAAGTGACACTCGCCCCCTGAAGCACAAGTGGAAGCCAAGTCCCTTCACAGTGATCCAGAGAAACGCCTCAGTGCCCAACCTGAGGAAGCAGGAGGAGAAGCTGCTGGCCCTGAAGAAGCCTGGCTTGCCAGCCCTGAGCCGAACCACGGAGCTCCAGGATGAGCTGAGTCACCTCCGGAGCCAGATCGCAAAGATCGTGGCTGCAGAGTCAGGTAGGGTCATGATGAGCTTTATTTCTCCTGGGGGCTGAGCTCTGGCCTTTCCTCCAGGCTCACTCAGGGCTGTTTCCCAGCAGGGCCGTGGGGGGATGTTGGCTCTGGGGGCAGCTCAGGGGCTGTGTTTAGATTTACATTCTGTTGTGTTGGGAAAAATACGTCCCACGTCGTTTGCTGTGAGTTCACCAATCCACCTCTTGGTTTCTCTCCCAGCCTCGGCCCAGCTGACACCAGATCTGTTATCTCCAGGAAGCTCAAATGCCTCTTCTCCTGTACATTGTTTTGGACCCTCTTTCCAGTCCACCACGTCCTTTGTGATCAGCGACATCACGGAGGAGGAGGCCGAGCTGGAGAGCCCCGAGCTGCCCTCGGTGTCCGTGCTCTGCTCCGCCGCCTCCGAGAGCTGCAGGCCAGAGCCAAAGGACCCCGACGACGAGGACTCCGTGTCCCTTTCCAAGGCCAGCAGCTTTGCTGACATGATGGGAATTCTCAAAGACATTCATAGGATGAAGCAGAGCAAGGACTTGTAAGTGCTCCCTGAACTCCCTTTTTATTTTGTGTCAAATCCGTGCAGAGCCTGGGCGTGGCGCTGGCTGCTGGTGCTGCTCTGTGTCCTCACTGCTGGGGGAAAGGCCTGTGCAGAGCAGAGCTTGGTAACTCATTCCTGGGTATTTTCCTTTCTGGGATAGGAAATAAGGGAGAATTTTCATGGGGGAAATACCTCATTGGAGCAGAGCTTGGTAACTTATTCCTGATTTGGGGGTTTTTTTCCTGGTTAAGAAACAGTGGAGGGGAATTTAAACTGCTTAGCCCAATGTTTGGCTGTTCCAGCTTGTTGACCTGACAGAAAGCTGTGTTTGCCCAGATGCAGACCAGACCTGTGTGTGTTGGCAGCTTTCAGAGTGAGGGAAGTGCTGGTCTTAGCCCACCTCACATTCCCAGGCAGTTGGGAAGCTCAGCAGCTTTCCCAGCATGGAATACACAGGGATTTAACACGTGGAGCTTCTCAGCTTCTGTGCTTCTTCATCTGGCCCAGCTCTGGGTGTGGGCAGGGTGAGTTTGCACTTGTCTCATGAGGAATTGACAAGTTCTGATCATGAGGACTCCAGAAACTGCTCCATGGACAAGATCCTGCCCAGCTGAGAAAGTTCCTTCTCCAGTGCTGGCTGTGCCACCTGCCTTTCACACGCTCAGATCTCAGTGCTGAAGCTGTCTCCACATTTTCCATTCTGTTGTGTGAGATTCCTGGCCAAAAATACCCCACTGGGCGGTGGCTGTTCACAATTGCTGTGCCTAATTCCGTTTGAAAGGAATCAGATTCTCAGCACTGAAAAAATTAGAGGAGAGGAACACGTTCAGCATCCAGGGGTGTTACACCTCCATCTCCCACAGAATTCGCCCCTTTGCTCTGGTTTCCCTGAGGGGAGCTGCCAGATCTCTCTCCTGGGATACAGGGTGGGCAGAAGCAGCCCAGGACCCATCCCCTTGATCCTTGGCTGATTTGATTATCCAGGGCAGGGCTGACTTGTGACAGCACCTGATGATAAAAGCTGCAGGAAAACACTGAGAGGCTCTAGCCAGAGCTGTCAATCAGGAATTTTGGCTCTTGTCTGGACTGATTCCCAGTGCTTTTGTCCCCCTGCAGGAACCGCCCTTCCATGAAGGAGGAGGACCCGGCCGTGCTCATCGCAGAGGTCCTGAGAAGGAAATTTGCCCTGAAGGATGAAGACCTGGCCCTGAAGGAGAAGTGATGCTGCTGGCACTCTGCTCTGTAAGCAAAAGTGTTCATGCTCCCAAAATCTCCTCCACAGTAGCTGCCTTCTCCTAAGGATTGAGCCTTTTGCCACTTTTATTAATCAGACGTGGTTTGTGCACCGGACACTTAATTAGGAAAGACCCTTCGGGTTTGATGTGTTTTCCATGTGTTGTTCTATTTAAGAAAAACCTTTTTAAGAAGATGGAAGCTCTTTTCCACCTGTGTTTTGCTGTTGGTGATTGATGAGGATCTCCTGGAGTGCTGCTGGATGAAGTTCTTTCTACCTACACTTTTCCTTAGGTTCCAATTAAGCATTAACCCGTGAGGATAGAACCAGTTCCCATTTCCAGTATGAACAGGACAAACCCCCAGCCCTTTGTCCTGAGAATGGTACAGAGCTGCTGAGAATGAGTTCGTGACTGCTTCCAGCTCTCCAGGGCTTTGGGGGCTGCTGAATCATGGTGGGAAAAGGCGTTTTTCCCAAAAACCCCGGGAAAAACTCAGGTCTGAGGGATTTCGTGTGCCCTGGGTGTTTCTTATCTCACAGATCAGCCCACAGTTGCATGACAGAATGGCCTTAATTTCTTGGCAGTAATTTAATGTTCCATTACCAGTCCTTGTACCCCAAACCTGTGTTTTCTTTAGCCTCCCAAAGGTCTATTTATTGACGCACCAATGCAAAGGGCCGAGCACCCCAGCTACACCAGGGAAGGAGGAGCTTGGCCTTGGCTGTGGCTGCAGTTCCCCCTCACTCAGAGAGGTTCCCCTCAGCTCCACGTTCCCTGCAATTCCCTCATGGCTGTATTTAAAGTATGATTTTTTTCCTTTATATAAAATGGAGCCTTAATAAGACACCGCTGGTCTGTGGGGTTATTGATGTGCCCAGGGTCAGGGTGGGGCTCGTGTTTGGGGCAGGCTGGGCTGGGCTGGGCTGGGGTGGAATCCCAGCTGCTGCAGCTGAATGGATTCAGGTGCCAGGGGTTCTCTTAATCCACCTTGATGTCCTTGAAAAATTAAATCATCATCCCCACCTTAAAAATGAGAGGAGCCTTCTATGGCAGAGAGAAAGAAGATGTAAGAATTAATCATTTTAATAGGGAGCTCCTCCCCTCCTGGATGCACCCCCAGAGCCCCTGGATGAGGTGATTGTTCCCCCCTGTCCCCACAAGGCTCCTCTGCACGAGGATTGGGTGGATTTTGGGGCATGCCTGTGGAGATGGAGCTGGCAAGAGAGTCCCTGCCCTGGGAATGTGCTCCCTGAGCAGCCTGGGCAGGACAGGACAGTGCCACAGGCTGTGATCCTGACTGAAACACTCAAACCCTTACAAACAAACTCCAGCGTTTTATTTGGATCAGAGCAAAGTCTCAGAGAACAAAGAGGTGCTGGGGGCTGCATTAACGGGTTCACTTCCCCAATTCTGACCACTTCCTTAACAACAGCCCCACTCTGCTGCCGCACTCACCAGTGTTTAATGACCCTGTTCCCTTCCGAGTCCTGCGTGAACAGGGACTCAGAGCCCAGCTCCAGCTGCAGCCCCCAGGGCTGGCTCGGGCTGGAACTGTCCCTGTGGGAGCTGTCCCTGTGAGCAATGACCCTGTTCCCTTCCGAGTCCTGGGAGAAGAGCTGCCTGCAGGACCCCCCCTGGGCCCCCACCGCGTTCTGGCCCCGCTCTTTGAGGGGCTGAGCTCCCGCCGGGCTCCGGGGAGAGGAACAAACCCCTCTGGGAGCAGCCCCTGGAACAGGATTGGTGTTCTCAGTCCCAGCAAAACCCATCCCAGAATTAACCCTGCTCCAGTGCTGTGGTTTCCTGCTCCCCGGGGCCGTTTCTCTGGGAAATAACCGGGATTTGTTCCTGTGAGCGAGGATCCCGTCGTGCTCCGAGCCCTGGGAGAAGCTGCAGCACCAGGAATCCCCCCCAGCCCCACGGGAGGCTTTGCTCTGGCTCTCAGACTCCATTTGGAGCTCCAGGGGTTCCAGAGGTGTCTTCCATGCCTGGGATGTGCTCTGCACCCCCTGCTCGGCTCCAGAATGCTCTTCCTGGGCTCCCTCCACCTGTGGCAAGGCCAGGATCTTCACAGGGCAGGCAGCCAGAGGAACCCCTGTGTCCTTACAGTCTTTATTTGGGGTGCAGGGAGTTGGCCTGGAGTTTTCTTTGTCTCTTTCATCTGAAAACAACAGGGAATTGGTTAAAGCAGCCACCTTTCTCAGGGTTACTCACCACCCACAGCATCACTGCTCTCCTCTGTGTGTCCCTAAGGACTGTTCCCCACCAGCCCAGCACTGCCACCACCCCACAATAATCCCCTGGTGCTGCAGAGGCTGCTCTGAACAGCACCCAAAGCTCTGGGCTGGTTCCCATCAGCCCCTCAAGTGAGACACAAGAGCTGCACCTTCAGCTGCTCCAGCCCTCGGCTCCTCTGCCTCCCTCCCTCAGCTTTCCTGCCAGGTCACCCTCTGCATTCCCTTTAAAAGCAGCAGCTCAAAGTTACCAAAAAACCCCACAGAACTCCCCAGTGAAACTGCCCTGGCCTGATGGAGGCCTCAAGTCCCACATTTGCATCTGAAACCATTTAATGTAAAATCCAACTTCTCAATACCAGCCAGCTTCTCCTTCCTAGGACTTCAAACCTTCACCCTCTGCACCAAAAAATGAACTTTCCTGCCCAGCAAAGCTGCCAAGAGATGAGAGATGGGTTTGTACCACCTGAACCTCCTTCCCCCGGGGCCCCAGGTACCTGTGTGGGAGCCGAAGAAGGTGAGGATGGTGGTTTGCTTGGTGCCAGGCTGTGGGAGCAGCACCGGGATGCGTTTCCTCTCGGGAATTTGGGTGGGTGCTTTGAGCTTGGCACTGGGGGGCTGCGGGAAGAAACAAGTGAAAAATATTAATAAATATAAAACCAACTCTACCTTTCTTCCAACGCTGTGGCACAGCTCCCACCTTCGTTACACAGCATCGATCATTTGGGCTGGAAATACCAGAATAATTGGGGTTTGGGGGGACCTCTGGAGATGTCCCAGTCCAACCCCCTGCCCAGGCAGGGTCACCCGGAGCAGGTGACACAGGGACATGTCCAGGTGGGTTTTAGTTTATGGCCATTGCTCCTCGTCCTGTCCCTGAACAGAGTCTGACACCATCCTCTGACACCCCTTGGGGATATTTTATGGATTGATGGGATCCCCTCTCAGCCTTCCCTTCCCCAGACTGACCAGGCCCAGCTCCCGCAGTCTCTCATCAGGGAGCTGCTCCAGAGCCCGGAATGAATCCCACTCCATGGAATACAGGGATTCAGTGGAGCGAAACGCTTCAGCTCTTCCCGCAGGGTCCCCCGGGGCTGCGCCGACCCCGCCGCGTCCCCTCCGGTACCCCCGGCCCGCCCCCGGGGCCCGCCCGCGCCTCACCCGCGCCGGGCCCCGCTTCAGCTCGGCCGTGTCCAGCCACACCCCGCAGGCCTCGGCCGGGGCCGCGCCGCCTCCGCGCCGGCGCCTCATCCCGGGGCTATCGGGGGTTCCCTGTCCCGGTCCCGTTCCGGTGCTCCCTTCCCGGCTATTCCCGGTCCCGTTCCGGTGTTCCTTTCCCGGCAATTCCCAGTCCCGTTCCGGTGCTCCCTTCCCGGCAATTCCCGGTCCCGTTCCGGTGCTCCCTTCCCGGCAATTCCCGGTCCCGTTCCGGTGTTCCTTTCCCGGCAATTCCCGGTCCCGTTCCGGTGTTCCGTTCCCGGCTATTCCCGGTCCCGTTCCGTGTGTTTCCTTCCCGGCAATTCCCGGTCCCGTTCCGGTGCTCCCTTCCCGGCTATTCCCGGTCCCGTTCCGGTGTTCCTTTCCCGGCAATTCCCGGTCCCGTTCCGGTGCTCCCTTCCCGGCAATTCCCAGTCCCGTTCCGGTGCTCCTTTCCCGGCAATTCCCGGTCCCGTTCCGGTGCTCCCTTCCCGGCTATTCCCGGTCCCGTTCCGGTGCTCCCTTCCCGGCAATTCCCCGTCCCGTTCCGGTGTTCCTTTCCCGGCAATTCCCGGTCCCGTTCCGGTGCTCCCTTCCCGGCAATTCCCGATTTTCCGCTCCCGGTTTTTTCCCGGTCCCGGTTTCCCGCTCGCGCCGGCCCCGCCTCCACCAGGCACCTCGCACGCGCCGGCGGCAGGGATGGACCAATGGGAGATGAGGGGCGGGCCCACGGGCGGGGCTAAGCCACGCCCACACGGGCCCTGCCCCTATATAAGGGGCGGCGGCGCCAGGGCCCCGTTAGAGCAGCGGGAGCGGGGCAGACAGACATATACCGTTATCGGGACAGACACCCTTACCGGGACCGGGAACTGCAGGGGGGGAGCGGCCGCTGGGCTTTGCCAGGAGGGGCCGGGACACAGCGGCTGCGGTAGACCCCACGTTTGCCCCCTGTACCCACATCGGGGCGGGAGCTGCGGCAGCAACACCTGTTCCCAGCGCTGGGGTTCCCGGCGTGGTCCTGGGGCTCCTCCATCGCATGAACGCCTCCTCTCCCCATGCTGTGCCCATCCTGCTCCCACAGGGTAAAGCACAGGGCCCTGCCACTGCATGGACAGCTCCGAAAAACACCCTCAGCCCTATAAGAGGAGCCTAAAATTATAATAAATTAGTTTGTCGCCTTAGTGGTTTAAACAACCTCACCTTGGTCTGTTTCCATGGGTTAGATTCTAACAGCAGCCAGATGGCCTCTCCTTACCTCACGCTGGGAGACCTGGCAGCTTCCCAGAGCCTTCCCCAGCCCATCAGGGCACACAAAACACTTTGTTCCAACTGTTTATTCAGAGGTGAACTGAACCCCGGTACTGTTCTATGAGTAAGCTGGAACTTGCGCTGGATTAAAAAAGCATAAAAAGCATCTCTTACTTTCATTCGCTATAGAAAGCACTTGCTGAGTAACAGTTCATGAAGCAGCATCTTGAGGCTTGGGGCTGGATTTGGGCTGAGCTCACTTCTTCTTTACTCTTCCTTGAAGCCCAACTTGTCCTTCACCCTCTGGGCCATGTAGGTGGCTGTGAGGACAGAGCAGGTGACAGTGAAGAGGAACAGGGCAGAGAAGTTGTGAGCCAGGTCCCCCTGGAGGGAGGAGTAGATCTCCCTCCTGGACTCATAGTCCAGCACCACGGCCTCGATCTGTGCCAGCGTGCAGAGCACCAGGAACACGTGGAAGATCTGGTGGCTCTGCCCGAAGAAGTGGCACTTGCCAGGGAACCACTTCTCGGGGTAGGGATAGGAGAAGAAAAAGGCCCCGATGAGGAAGAAGAGCACCTGGCACTTGTGGTAGAGCAGGGCCGGGTCCGGGCGCGCCGAGGTGCAGATGCGATGGACCACGGGGCTGATGTCCAGCAGGTAGGCCAGGCCCGAGGGCAGCTCCTGGCACAGCCGGCCGGGCAGCGGGCAGGACGGGTGGAAGCGGAACTTGGCGTAGCAGGAGCCGGCGCAGGACAGCCAGGCCAGCCCCGCCGCCACCGGCAGGAAAAAGCCGCGGACGCGCTCGTGCCAGCTGGGCTCGATGGCGTAGTAGAAGTGCCCCAGGGCACTGCCGTACTGGTAAACAGCCACCCCCACGTAGTCCATGAAGAAGAAGCTGTAGTGCCAGAACTCGGACTTGGCCTGCAGCAGGTGGGCGAGGCTGCTGAACGTCAGGTAGGTGATGGAGGCGGCCAGGATGATGAGCAGGGGCCGGGCGTGCTCGTCCTGCCCGAAGTCCACGCGCTGCCAGAGGCGCTGGAAGCGCAGCAGCAGGACCAGGGCGGCCGCCAGGTGTGACCAGACGTTGATGGCCTCGTTGTGCTGCTGGAAGAGCGTGGAGAAGTAGTAGCGCCAGGTCTGGCGCACGGGCCGGTAGCCGCCATGGATGTAGGGCTTCCAGAACACCGGTGGCACCTCCGAGCTGCTGACCGTGGCCGGGGACAGCGGGCCCAGCAGCTGCGGGAGCTGCTTCACGTTGATGAAGAGCCGGCTGAGCTTCTCGGTCACCACCGTTGCCATGATGAGGCCAAAGTCCAGGTCCTGGCCGTACAAAATTACCTTTGGGAAGGAAAGAAGGTTTTGCTATGGGGGTTAGGGATTTTAACATAAAAATCAACAAGCAGGGGCTGTTCAAATGCTTGGCCTGGTGTTTTCCCCCTAGAATCCCCCACAACAGTGGCAGAAAGGAGGCTGAAGGGAGATTTAAGAAGCCCTGAGGTGCCTCTGCTGAACAGACTGTGTGGAGGAGCCCAGAGGACACGAGTATGGGGTTAAATGACACAATAATGAACACATCAGGACACAGCAGTGCCTGGCTCACGCCCCTTCCCTGTAGTTTGGGAACTGCTAAACAAACCAAGCATCCTAAACAAACCTCCCACTCCAGATTTTCCCTCCTGTAAACTGTTTGCAGGGTCTGTCCTCACAAATACCAGCAAGCCGTGTTCCCACAAGCATCAGGGACCTGCTCTGCCTCATGAGGGGCATCTGAGAACAGAAATAACCAACACCACTAACAGGGGCTACAACTTCTGCATTTGGAGTTTTACCTCCTTTTTTCAGCTCCTGATTTTCCGAGCAGCTTCCCACAAAAACATTGTGGCTCAAGTGAGTTCATCCTGTTGCACCACTGAGGTCCAGCAGCATAATCTTTGTGAGCAGGAATTTCCATATTTACATTTTGGAAGCTGCTGTCCTTACCTAGATAAATGCAGCCCTGCCAGCTTGTTCGGCCTTTTCATAAAAACTTATTGAACAGAACGTGCCCAAAATGAGATTCTCCCCCCACTTTACCTGCTCTTGCTCACACAAGTCCTGAAGAAACCCTGATTCACTTCCAGCTCCAGTGCTGATTTACGCCTCAACCCCTGGCAAGTGCCATCATTTCAGGGACAGGAAACATTCTTCAAAGTTTGGGAACAGGAGGAGGTGGGGATGGGACTGTTTGTTTTAAAAAACCTCTGTAATTTCCTCATCAAAATCAGGCTGTAACTCATTCCTGCCTGGATCCGAGGGGCACAGATGCAGAAAAAAACAGGCTTTGCTGCTTGATCTCCCTCCCAAATGCCCTTTGCCCACCTCGCCTGGTTAGAGAGGCCCCACATCCCAAACAGCCCCCCCCGGCTGGGGCAGCACCTCACAAAGGGTGATCCCAACCCTCCCTTGGCCACCCAAACCCTCCCGAAAAGCTACGACTTTCTTGGGCTGCCAGGGAAAAATTCACCCCCCTGAACCTCTTCCGGACTCCCAGCTCCTGCTCTGAACCAAAACAGCCCCGAGTGCTGCCACAGACAGAGGGCAAAAGCAGAACCTCCCAAGTTCAGCTGTTTTGACCTAAATTCCACGGGCAGTTTGGAAGCAAACACTGCCCGGAGAACTTGCCTCGGTGCCAGGGCTGCCACTGCCCTCGAGGACGCCCAGGTGCAGGGGAGGGGGCTCAGCTCCGGCCGTGTCCGACCCCGTTCCGGCTCCCAGAAGAGAAATTCCAGCGGGAAGGGCGGCCCTGGCTCTGCTCGGGGAGATGCCGTGTCAGAAGCAGCGGGGAGCAGCCAAGCACGAGGCAGGAAAGGGAGCGGTGTTTACTTCAGCTCCTCCAAAACTTGTCGGAGCAGGACTTAATTTGCCGAGCTCTTCTCAGCTACCGAGCCTTGAGCAACGCTCCGTTATGAAGGGAGCACATCCTGGAAATCCTTCAGCTGCCTCGTACTCCAAAAAACACCCTCCGCCTCCCCACGAGCTGTCGATAACGCTGCCTCAAACGCCTGGCGTTTCCTCCGGAGCGCTTCCTTCCCCAGCAGCATCCACCCCTCCCGCTGAATTTTTCTGTGATGATAAAGACTCGCCCCCGGCTGTTTACATCCCTGTTTGCTTCCGCCACACAGCGGCACCCAGCCTCCCAAAGCCTCCCAAAGCACAGAGAGCTTTCATTTTCAAATTAGCATGGGATTTCCTCCAGCCCGGATCAGCCCCTGACCCACCTGAGCCCCGCAGAGCCGCAGCTCCAGCCCTGCCAAACCTGGGCAGCCCAGGATCGTTCTCCCTCCCCAGGGATGTTTCCCCCCCCGCGGGACGCGGGTGGGGGTGAGGATGAGCAGGGCTTTGGGCCCCTTCCCCTCGCGGTGCCCCCCGGGACCCCCAGCCCCGCCCCGGCACCTGCAGAACGGACCGGACTCGTCCGAGCTGAGCCGCCGCCCTCGGGCCCGCCCCGCTCCGGCCCCGCCGCTGCCTCCGCCCGCTGCCCGCGGCTCCTCCCGGTGCCCCTTGGAGCTGCTCCGAGCCGCTGCTCCTCCCTTCGCACCCCCGACACGGCTCCACATCGCTCCCTCCGCAGGTGGGAGAAGCTGTGGAGCTTTTTTTTTTTTTTTTTTTTTTAGGAACCTGTTTCCAGCCCAGCTTTCTCCAGAGGGACCCTGAGTTCTGTTTTCCTGCCCTGAGCATCCCCCTCCCTTACCCTGCTCTCAGGTCACTGCTGTCCTCTCCTTCCTCACAACCCTTCAAAATTCCCCCCCGGGAGCACTCAGAGACCCCAGACCCGGCTCAGGCCCGGCTGTGGAGCCCCAGCTCAGCACAAGCACGGCAGACACGTGAAGCAGAAGGAAGAGAAGAGAACAGAAGGCCTCGTGCAGAGCTCTGACAGCTCTGGCAAGCCCAAACTTCACATTTAGCATCATTTTGGGCTCCAACGCCATTTGGGGTTTGGCAGTGCTGCCATTCTCCTCCCCCACGTTTGGAGAGAGGAGAAAAAACCCCACATGGCATTTGGGACACTCTTTCCTCAGCAGGTAACTACATTAAAATGAAGATCTGGGGGGTTGATTGCTGATTGTGCCTCATTTTGTACTCGGGGGCTGCTCCAGGGCTCCCTCCAGCCTCCATCACGCCGTGCCAGGTGTTCAGCCTCTCTCCTGGGTGCACTCGCAAGCCTGGTCTCAAAGTTCAGCTCTGTTTTCCTGCGCTCACCCCGCCGGCCGGACCCTGACCCCATCCCCGGGCACACCCCGACCCCAACCCCCGTGTCCTCAGCTTACACAATGCCGGACAGTGTCGGGATGAGCCACCCCAAGGCCCAAAGCCGCGCCTCTCTCCCCAGCAGGGAGCAGCACAGACTCTCTCTTACCTCGAGCCGTGCAGCATCCAAACGCTCCTGGGAATCCCTCAGGGAACGGACCCGCTGCAGCATTCCCGGGCATCGAGAAGGGCTGTGTCCCACTGCTCCTCTCGCGGCTCAGCTCCGGGGTAAGAACAGCTCCCAAGTGCCCGGTGGGATACGGGAAAAGCTCCCCGAACTGAGGCTGCTTCTCCATCACACCCCACACGACAGGCAAGTGGTCCAGGACTCCATGAGTCCCTTAAAAAAACCAATTCCCTATGGATTTTCCATCCTCAGGTGTCACCTGGGCAGCGCCAGCTGCTCCAGCTGCTGCGGGTGTGGAGTTAAACTGAAAACAAACCTAGGAGCCAAGCCAGGATCCAGGACAAAGGACTGAGCAAGTCTCCCTGAGACGAGCACCACCTCCACAGGGCTGTGACACCCCAGGAGCTCTGACAGGTGGTTTTTGGGGAGGTTGGGGGTGGTTGGGTTCACACCTCCAGTGCAGCCCAAGTACCCGTGGGTATCCTTAGGGGAAGAGTTTGGGGTGCAACACAGCAATTTTTTCCCCAATCCACCTAAAAATCATCTTTCCTCAGAGCACGAGTACAGCCCCTCCCATTTCTCACAGGCCAGAAGGGACAAACAGATCGGGCTGTGGCAGGTGCTGTGTTCTACCCCGGCACATCTGGGTGACACCAAGACAAAAATGATTCTTCCCCCCAGGAGCCTTTCCCCCTGGGGCAGCCCGACCCTCCCAGCACAGAGCAGGTTTCTGCTGTCCCCAACCCTAACCCAGAAGCCATCCCAGGGCAGGCTCCCCTCAGTCCTGTGGGAACAAGGGCTGTTTGTTGGGGTGTCCCAGCACGGGGAGGTGGCTCGGGGCCCTCGGAACACAAACACCCGACAGCTGACAAGGGCTGAGGTGTCACACAAAGCTCTGATTGTCACAGCCGGACAATGCCGGGCTCTGGGGCACAGCGGCCGTGCCCAGGGCAGCGCGGAGCCGCTCCAGACCTTTCCATCCACCCAGCCCTCGGCTCCTGAGGAAGGAACGCGGGTTAACAGCACTGTGCAGCTTTATTGAGTCACTCAGTTACAGCAGTATTTTAGCAGACTGGGACAGTCAGAGATTTTTGTTTGAAGTGTAACAGATATTCAGCATGGAACAGTTACTACAGATTCCTTGCACAAAGGTCTTACAGAGCTGATACAGTACCCGCCATCAACCCAGGAGCAAGGGCACTGGCGTAGAAAAGGATGCAACAAGAAGAAAAAGCTACACTGGAAAGACAACACTTTAGAAAAGTGACACATGGAAGGTCTCCCCTCTAGCCCCCAAAGCAAGTGTACAGTTTTGAATCTAATTTTACAGTTCTACATCAGTTTCTAAGAAACTTAAAAAACCAAATATATAACCGAACCAAAACCAAAGATAAAACCACTGGCCAGTACAGTCTTTGGATATTTGGAGGAGGGGGAGAGTCAGTTTCCAAAACGGAGTCAGTCAGTCTCGGCCTCGCCGGGGTCTTTCCCTTCTTTGTTCTTTCGAACCTCTTCCACATGCTTGTCCTGAAAAACAGCAGCAGGCAGCTGTGAGATCCCGGGAAAGGCAGGGCCCAGGGAAAGGCTTCCCACACCAGTGTGGGGCACTGAGTGGGTACAGGGTGCAGCTTTATGGGAGAAGCTGCTCCAACTCCATCCATCCCTCTCATGAAGAGCTGGAATTCTGCAAACCCTTTTGCACATTTCATAACCAGACCATGCCACCACAGCTCTCCCACCAGTTCACGGTACCCTCCTCACTTGGACCTTTTTTGGGGGGGGTTTTACCCACTTTTCCCAGCAGGGAGCACAGACAGCTCCCTCTCCCAGGGCTCCACACCCACCTTCTCCCGCAAGCGCTCCAGCTTGGCAGCCATTTGTGCCTCACGGTTCTCTTTGTTGGCTTCCATTTTGTGGGTCAGCTTCTCCTCTGCCATTTTGCTGAAGTTGTTGTTCTCCTCGATGGCTTTCTGCAGCACCTCCTTCTCGTGCTCCCGCTTCTCTGCCAGCTGCTTCAGCACTTCTGCCTCGTGGGACTGACAAGACACAGGGCAGGCTCTGAGGGCAGAGCAGGGGACCCACACGGGCCAGGGGAGCTGCCCCGGCTCCTCAGAGGATTTTCTGCTGCTTGGCTGCGAACAGGAGCTCGGGGCTGCAGGACACAGCTCCTGGGGCATCCCCCACCCACCCATAGAACCTGCACTTCACCACATCCACCTGCAAAGCTCAGTTTCTGTCATTACTTGCAGATCTGGTTAAATGGGATCTTTCTGGGGAGGGAACAGGGATTTTTTTTGATGTTAACATTGACGGAACTTTCCTTGAATGCTCTCCCTTCCCAGAGTGGTGAATCACTGGGATTCAGGTCAGGCTGACTTCAATCAAAGCCTCGCCACCCTCGAGGGCTCCAGGCTGCACCCCCAGCCACATCTTTCATCACTCAGACAATTTATTCCCAAACTTCTCATTACAGATTCACTGCCGCATTTTCTAGGAGAAAATTAATCTGTTCTGGTGTTAAAAGACAAGAAAAACAGCTTCTTCCTGAAAGAGCTGCCCCTCTCAGCTATGTTTCCTCCCAGTTTTTCTTCAAAATCAGTTTGGAATCAAAGCCATGGTTCTGCAGACCATAACAAAGCTTCCTAAGAGCCCCAGGAATTCCATTAACAAGTTCCATTAATATTCCACTTGACATAAAAAAACACTTATCCCAAGCAACAAATAAAAAAAGAGCCCAAAACCCCCCAAAACTGGGGGAGCAGAGCTCACTTCAGCTGCTCCAGATCTACCTTGCGTCTCTCCTCTGCTGCTTCCAGCTTCTTCTGGATCTCTTCCAATGACACATCCTTCTTCTTTGGGGGAGACAGAGGGAATTCTGGCACGGCATCTTTTGAGGGGGGGCTGAGGATCAGCTCAAAGGCCTGCCCAGAGGCTCGCTTCTCCAGCTCCTTCACTTGGATATCTGGGAATGGGGGGAATAAAGCCAGAAAAACAGTATTTGATGCAGGAACTGGCTCAGGTGACATTAAAAACAGCCTTCCAAAATTCAGCACCACAAAGCTCCCTCAGGGAGGGCATCCAGGACAGGAGTTTTGTTTTCAGCACAGCAATACTGCTCAAAAATGGGGCAATTTTCTTTGCAATCCTTCCTCAATCCTACATCACCCAAGCACCTGATGTTTTATTTTAGCCTTCAACATCCCAAGCCATGAAAACAAGTTCATTAGTTCAAATCAAAAATCATTCTCTCTCCAGTGACAAATCTGAGGACGAATTTCCAGGCGTTTGCCTGGAACCTGAGAGAGCCAAGAACTAAAAAACCGGTTTTTTAGAGAAATCTGCAGGCAGGGCTCTCTCTCACAGCCCCACACGGTGTCAGCTGCGCCCGCGTGGTCCCCAAGATGCCTCGGTGACAGTCAGCTCTGCCGAGGGAGCAGATGGCTGCAGGGAGCTGAAGCCCATCTGCTGCCAGACTCCTCTTTTGGGGTGTTTCCACAACCACCCAGCTTCAACAGCCTCACCCAAGATGGGAGAAAAGCCTGGTGGTGGCAGCTTATTTCACTGGATTCGGTTTTTAAGTTATTCCTGAGGAAATTAGGAGGCAAAAAAAAAAAAAAAGACACAAGAGCATTTAGCACATAATTCTACCTACCAGAAGTAGCCATGGCCAAGAAAATAAGACTCCAGAAGCCAACCCTGGGAGGAGGTCAGTCAGGTGGGTTCCTAGATAACAAAGAGATGTGCCTTTCAACAGCCAGCACAGGGATCCTGCTCCTTCTAATAAAAACTGCTAAACATAATTAGAGCTGCTGAACAAAAGGCAGTCAAGGCAGGTCACTGCAGTCAGTGATTCCAAGCATTCTGTGGGGCTGACAGACAGTGCTGGGAATACTGGGGAGGTTATGGAATTACTGGTGTTGCAGGATCTGTATGATATTCAAGCACCTTCAATCTGTTTTATTCCACCGTAATTCAGATACTCAAACAAAGACCCACGTTTTACCACGGCGCTACGGGGATTTCGCTGCTCTCACACACAGATAAGAGCTCTCCGAATTCAAAAATGACGCACTTCAGGACAGCACAGCCAGGATTCCTGCTACTCCCTAAGGATCTGAAATGTGCGCAATCGAGCTCATTTAAAATTCGGTTTTAATTGCGCAGCTCAAGTCAGATGCTTCACACCGCAGCAGACAGCGAGGGCGCACACCGCCCAGGACACCTTGTGAAAATGGGGCGCCGTAAAAAAACCGCCACAAAACGGTTCAGCACCCGTTAATAAAGAAAAGAACAGACGGTTTTTTGGGGAGGTCTGAAGGGGCGCCGCTGCGGGGTCCGGGCGGGGCCGGGGCGCGGAGCGGGCGGCGCTGGGACCGCGCGCCCCCGGCCCCGGGCCGCGCCCACCCCGCGCGCGCAGCCAATCGCCGCCGAGGCGCCGGCGGAGGCCCCGCCCCCGCCCCGCCCCCGCCCCTCCGACCGCACCGAATTCAAACCGCCGGGGAGAGCGCGCGCGCGCCCGCGCGAGGGGGCTCGAGGGAGGGGGCGGGGCCAACGCCAACATCCGGGCACCTGCCGCCCCCCGCCTCAGGTGCGGGGCCGCCCCCCCCCCCCCCGCCTCAGCCCCTCAGGGGCGAAGGGGACGGGGAGCGCTGGGCAGCGACATGGGGACAGGGGGCTCCGAGAGGGTCCCACACGGCTCGATGGCGTCGGGGCGCAGTCGCCCGGACACCGCCCCTTCCCCAGTAACAATGGCGTGGAGGGGAGGGGGCGCCGCTGCCGCGAGTAGGGCGTCGCCCCTCGCTGAGGGACAATAGACACCCCCTTCCCCTCAGCGATCGGGGCGCGGGGGAGACAGGGACACATACGAGGAATCCCCCCCATTGTCTCCCTTCCCTTTGTCACCGCGACGCCCCAAAACCGGGCGGCGACGCGATGCCCGCGAGCGGGGACAAAAGCGACCCCCGCCTCGAGCGCCTGCGAAACGCCCCGCAGCCCCCCCTCACCTTGACACCCACCCTCGGGACCCCTCCGCCGCCCGCATCAACGGGGCGCCGGACCCCCGTGAAACACCGACACTTCCTCCCTCCTTCCTCCGCCTTCTCAAGACGCGGAGGGCGCGGCGGGGGGGGCCCCGCGGCCGCGGCCCGCCCGTCCCCGCTCCCCCCTGCAGCGGCCCCGCCGCGCACCCACCTGCCCGCGCCGCCGCTCCGGCCACACTCCGCTCGCGCCCGCCCCGCCGCGCACAAAAGCGCCAAACAAAGGCACGTGACCCGCCCCGCCCCGCCCCGATTGGCCGAGCCCGCCGGCACGTGCCGCCCGTTGGGGAGGGGGGGCTCGCGCCCACCCCTCACAAACGTTCCCCCCCAATCGAGCCCCCCCGCCCCTGCCGCGCGGGGCATGCCGGGAGTTGTAGTTCGCCCCCCGGGTGGGGGCGGCGGCCCCCGCGCTTGGCCCGGGCCGGGCAGGGGCTGCGGGGCCGAACCGCGACGTCCCCCGGCCCCCAGGGACCCCCCCGGCCCCCAGAGCCCCGCGCTGGGATCCCGCTCCTGCCCCCGGAACTGCTGGGATTCCCTTTGTGTCTCGCCCCTGCAGTGGGGAGGACAGGGGCATCAGGGCTGGTGCTGCGGACAGGGGTGTCCAGCCCGACGGGGGGAATGGTGGGAGTGGAGCTGTGGCGGGGATGACCAGAGCTGCGGCCACCTCATGGCCACGGTCACCCGGAGCCACAGTCACCTCAGAGCCATGGTCACCTCATGGCCATGGTCACCTCAAAGCCATGGTCACCACAAGATCGTGGTCACCTCAGATCCGTGGCCACCTCAGAGGCACGGCCACAGATCTTCAGGCCATGGCTACCTCAGAGCCACGGCCACTTGCCTTGAGACCTTGGGCACCTCCGAGACACGGTCACCTACATAAGGGCATGGCCACCTCAGGGCCACAATAACTTCAGGGCTCTTGATGAGATTGATAACTCAAGATGACCACCACATCCCTTCGGTTACCTCAGGGTCACGGCTGCCACAGGACAACCCCAAAGAGACCCCACAATGTGTTTTGGGGGCCAGGCCATCCTCTCCTTTGGGGTGACACCAGCGAGCCCGAGCACATCCAGAAAAAATATAATTTGTGCCGATTCCATGGAATGGGCACGGTGGCTCCCTAGGGATCTGCCCTGGGAGTGTTCCCCGTCCCAGGATAACGCCACTGCCAACCCCAGAGAAGTGTTTCACTCCCAAACATGCTTCACACAAATTCACTCCATGTCCACATGTTCCACACAAATGAATCCCGTGCAATTCCCGTGGTGGTTTCCATGCTCCAGCCACACCAAGAGTCAATCCACACAAAAGGCAGATGGACACACAACAAAATCCTCTGCTACAGCCCCAGCCCAGCAGCCTCCACACCCACAATCCCAAAAAAATGACTTTTCTGGGACCCCCCCTTGCTGTGCACCCTCTTAAACCCAAGGATTTTGCACCCAAAAAAGAGGAATCCTACCTTGCGGAAGGTTAATATTGTGACAGAAAGGCAGGAAGCTTTCAAAACAGAGATTATTTTAAACACTTGCCCTGTTTTTTGCTGATCTGACATCTATTTCCATGGAAACCACATCCAGCCGCCGAGCTGCTAGAATTGGGAGAGGCTTCTGCCGGAGTGGGCATGGGAAGAGCCATTTTCCAGCTGCGTGGTAGAACCTTTTTGTGGGATTGATGGCATCCCAGGTTCAAAATCCGAAACCTGAGGCAGCCGCTTGGCCCTTTGGGATCATCCCTGGCAGCTCCGTGGGGATCCCGGCTCCATCCCAGGGAAAACACATCCATGTCACCCACAACACACGTGTTCTCCAAGGAAACGCCTTGAGTGCTTGGGTGAAATGTTTTGTGGGAGACAAAGCAGCCGAGAGCCCCTGCCACCAGCCTGTGTTTCACTTTATCGTTTATTAATTATCGCCCCTGCCGCCCAACAGTGTGCTGGAGGCTTTAATATTAATGCTTTTGAGTCAAATCAATGAGCTTATCCCGGGATGATCCCCGGATTTCCCAGAGGAAACGAGGCTTCCTGGGCTCGGGGCTTTTGGTCTGGTACCTGCGCGAGGGCCTTGAGTCAGTGCTCACCGCCGGGGAGAGGAGGAGGAAATTTCCTTTGCGACTTTTGAAGGAGGGATGCGGGCTGAGATAAAGGTACGAGTCATGCCAGCGCTTCCCAGCTGATTTTCTGGGGAAAAAAAGGAAGGAAAAAAGGGGGAAAAAAAAGACCTGACTGTATCTTACCTTCCTTTGTAGATTGGCTCAAAAGCCAAAAATATTTCCTTCGGGTAAGAACTGTCTTATGTAAGAGGCAACTTATTGACAAGCTGGGAAGAGCATTTGGGAGCTGCTCTCAGCTCTGGCGTTTTCCATGCCCTATCTTTTAGGATGAGGCTCTCCCCCAACCCCTTTACAACACCTGCCACCACTGGTTTTGATTTGAACCAAAATCTTTTAGCTCTGTTGTGGTACAAAGAGAAACAAGAGCTCCCAGCAGGTGGAAAGACACGGAGGCGATCTCGTTTTTCGCCTTGTTGCAGGAGTGGTTGTATTTTTGGAGCGTTTCATAAAACCTCGTTTGTTTATGTGGCATTTATTTTTGCCTGATCTCGAGGAGAACGGAGTATATGAAAAGCTTTTATTTAATTTGCATTTGATTCGTGTTTATTGACACATTTACTGCTGTTCCAAGCAGACTCTTCCCTCCTCAGCATGTGGCTGTGGTAGTTTTTATCTACTGGATTCCTTGTCACCAAAAGAAGCTTTTTTTTTGCTTTAATCCCAGTTTTACCACTAGAAGAGCAGGCAGCAGTGGGAGAAACATCCTCCAACATGTCCCATTTAGCCCCAAAACAGGTTGGAGAAGAAAAACACCGTTTCAAGCCCAAATTTGACATCAGAATGAATTTCTGCCAGATGAATTTATGCCTTTTGAGGAAAATAAAGGATCACAGCAGGACCTGCAGAAGATATTCCCAGAGCAGAAAGGACAAAGGCTCTGCAAATTAGGAACACGACCAGTGGCTATGGAGAATCCGAGCTGGTGATAACAGCACCCACTTCAAATCACGTCCCCTGTCAGTGCTCCAGGGGGGCTCAGCCCCACCAAAAACCAAACCCGAGGCCCCTCAGCTCCATCCCAGCCCACCCTGCTCTGGGTGAAACACAAGAACCCAGGTCTCAGCAGAGGGCTCCTGGTACGTGTGAATTTAGGACGTGACACGATCAGATTTAGCCCAAAGATTAAAGCCTCTCCTCTGATGTGCTTATCGAAACACCCCACAAAGAGACTGACATAATTAGGTGACAACTCAGCCCACGGCAGCTCTTTTAACTTGCAAAAATATTTAATCTCCAATAAGAAAATGTGGTTTCTGAGTATTAAATTGCCAGCCTTAAGCACTGGTGGTGGTGGAGGGACTGACAGCTTATTTGTTAATCAGAGGATGTTTTAGAGCACCTTGGCTAGTGATACTTGCAAGGGTTTGCTAGGGCTGGCAACAGCCCTGAATTAGCAAAGTTTATTTTAGAACTAGAAATCCAGTATATTGTTTGACCTGAGTGGATCAGTTTGAGAGATTTAATAGCCAGCCTGCTGGGGGAAGCAGTATTTTAAAAGGAACTCAGAGGCAGAGAAGGGCTACAAGATTCCTTTCGATCCACTCAATGATCTTAGAGGTTTTTTTCCAACCTTAAAAATTCTCGATCTTCAGATAAAAATGCACTTTAATCCAAATGCAGACAAGGAGCCCACGGAACCGAAGAACAAACCAAGACTTTTAGGGAGTGTCTCCCTCACAATGAAAGCTTTTCCACATGCAGGAAACGTTTAAGGTAATTGATATTTGTTTACTGGAGGTGTTTAGGCTGGTACTGTATTTATGCTGAAAAACACCATTAAGAAAATGTTCCCTTCGGAATAAATTTGCACTTCCCAATGTGCTGTTGGAAATAATTGAATTTTTGCGAATCAGACAGGTTGGTTTTTTTGAGAAATTCACTCGGAATCTGTTAATTCCTCCCTTAAATGAGACGAGGAAAAGCGCAGAGCACAGATGGCGACCACGCCTGCAGCGACAGGGATGGAAATATCAATTAATTGCTTTGATATTGGGGCAACAGAGCCCTGAAATGTCACGTTCACCCCTTCAGATGCAGCCACGTTGCCTGATACCCAAATTCTGTGGTGATGGGGGGGTGACAAGGCTCTGGAGAACAGGAAGAATGGAAGATATGAATGAAATAAAGACAGAGAATGCAGGGACGCTGTTCCCCTCCTAAAAAAATACCCAAATACTCAGAAAGGGCCACAGACCCTGAAATAAGGCTGGGGGTTCTCACCACGAGCCGCTTCACCCCCGCTGCAGCAGGGTCTGGTCTTTCCCCTAAACCGATCTGCCTTTGACCCAGCCTGGGCCAGGAACAGCAGAATTCCCTTCCCAGCCTGCCCGGGGATGTTTCCCACCCTTTAATCCCGAAGAAAATGGGATTTTACGGGCCCAAACCCCTGCCCGGCGCTGTCCCCCAGCTCTCAGCTTTGCCAGCTGCCCCTCCGATAAACCCGAGCTCGGCGGCACGAATTCCACAAGTTTCTTGGAAACAGATGGCTGGGGAGAGGCAGGGGCGAGGGAAGGGCTCCATCACAAGCCCAACTATTATTAGAGAGCGGAGACTTCGCACCAGCCCCGCTCCCGGCGCCGCTCCCAGGGGCGGGTGCGGCCCCAGCGCTGGTTCTCTCCATCAGCGGATCCCGCAGGACATTCCCACCCGTGCAGGTGTGTTCTCCCTGCCTGGAACAAGCACAGCTCCCTGTGGGTGCTGCCTCCCGCCCCGTGTCCAGAAACGCATTTTTGGGAGCCCTCCCGGAGATCTCCTCACGCTGCTCCCCCCTCTCCTCGCTCCCAACCCAGCCTCGACCCATTTCTCCGCACCCTCCCCGCTTCTCCCGTTCCGCTCCAAACCCGAGCCCGCAAATTTGCATTCCCATATGGAGCACCGGCAGCTTCTGCTATTCCGGGAAGCCCGTAAACATCTCGCTGCCGAGGGTTCAAAAATAACCGTGCTGCTCCGAGCGGCATCACCCTGCGAGCGCGGCGGGCTGGGCAGGAGCACGAGGGACGGGGCTCAGGGTTTGGGGTTTTTCCGTGCGCTAATTCCACTCCCAGAGTGCCAGAGGCAGCCATTTCAGCCGGGATGCAGCAAAGGAGACGGTGGGATTTTGACAAGCACATGGAATAGCAATGCATGGAGGAGCTATAAAATATTCAACAGCCACAGAACATTCCAGCACAGACATTTGCCGTGGATCTTTGAAAATGGAGTGGGGGGGGGGGGGGGAGCTGAAGAAAAGCTGGGTGTAGCACTAATTATTCCCCAGCTCCTAATTAGTTGCTTGAATTTAAAATATGGATTCAGCTCCACCAGCAGCTCAGCAAGCCCATTGTGCTATTAATACTTCCCTGGCGTGATATGGTTAAAAATACTCCCACCCTTTCAAGACAAAATGTGGCTTGGAAGTGTCACGAGGGGAGGAGTTGAGGGATGGAAATCCTCTTAAAGGAATATGACTTCCCCAATATCAAATAAACAAAATGAATGGGCTCGGGAGAGCCCCCAGACTGAGCCTGTTCCCACAAAGAGCGAATCTGAAAAGAATTCTCAGCGCAGAGCTCTCGGGCCACCTGAAATCAGAGCAGTTTCCCGGGCAGAATCAGTGCACAGCCGAACGGGAACAGGGTTTTATTTTTCAGGAGCTCTCCCGCCTGGGGAACAGGTGGGTTTGCAGCTCTCAGGTGCCTGGGTCCTGCAGACTCACAGCACGAGGCTGAAATTCCAGCCAAAAGGCAGAATTCTGAAGTGTCCCCCCCTCCTCACATCCAGGGAACGCAGGAGATCCCAGAGCCACAGCCACAGCTCATTTTTCCGTAGGATATCTGTAGGTATTTGCGGGTGGGATCTATCAGACACTGGGGGCCTCTTCCCGTAGGATTTGTGAGCCAAGGAATTGAGTCTGGGTGCCGGGGTTATGGCACCTTTGGACTTCAGTCCAGATCTGCGCCTCCGCGTTTCAGATCCTCTCAGGACAACGAGCAGCTCCCCTCCCATCTCCCCCCCGGCAATTCCGCATCCAAATGGGTTAATTCCTGCTCCCTTCCCCTGGAATCTCAGCAACACCAGCGTGGAAACAATACCTGCACTTAACATTTGCTCCGTGCTGCTTGATCCCTTTCTTCCCCCTGCTAATTTGAGCCCGTGATAGATCAATATATAAATTAAAAGACAAAAGAACCTGACACATGCACTGTGGCTGGGAGAACAGACAAAGCCAGACTTTCTGGTGGAAAAACATCCATCTTTTATACAACAAACCAGCAATCTGCTCCTCTACGCCAAGACCAACACCCTGAGAGGCACCCCCGTGCGATGGGCAACACAAGGGCTTTGTTTTAATTAAATTAAAAATAAATAACCCCCCCTCCCCCAAAAACAACCTGCAGCCGAAGCCTTGTGTGGTGAATGTTGTCAGAGGGTTGTGATTGACATGAGACTGCCTGAAGGGGTTTGGGGGCTCTGGTGTCATCCAGGGAGGGCTGTTGATGGTCTCAGCACCCTGGTCTGAGGTGAAAATATGAGTTCAAGGGTTAAAAAGGAGGATTTGGGGTCTCCTCCTCACCCAGCTCCCCACTTTCCATCACACTGAGGGGAAAGGCAGGAGCCAGCATCCATAGGCTGAGCTCAGCCTGTCCTTCCTAACATGGGGGAAAGCTGGATCCGGACCAAAATGCATCATTTCAGTCTGTCTCAGTGGCTTTTTCAGAGCAGAGAGACCTCATACAGCCCCTTCTCTCCCTCAGTTTCCCTCCTCAGCCCTTTTCCCCCCTGTCCATTCAGGAATCATCCCTGAGGTAGCAAGAGACGGCTCCAGCCCGAAATGGGGCTTCTGCTGCAGAGGGAAAACTGCTGGAAAAACCGATTGTGCCTCAGAAATCCCCTGGGTGCTGCTGGCTGAGGGACCAGGAGCCCTCGTGGCCCGTGGTGGTGCATTCTGGAGGGCAGGGAATGGGGGGAGCACCGTGCCTGCAGCCTGGAGCTGCTCCAGATCCCGAGGGTCTGTCCTGCCCCAGGGCCCAGCGTGGGAGGAACTTGGGAAGATTTCAACGTGCAGCTGAATCCCTCGTGACTGGGAGCATCCAGGCTCCTCAGCTCGAGGATTAGACGATAAAAATTCGCTTTGGAGAGCAAGAAACTTGATTTTTCCTTCAGGATTTCACCCAGAGCAAAGTTGTGATTTTTCCAGCGGGAAAAAAAAAATCCAACATGAAAGCAAGTGAATACTCACCAATCAAAGGGATTTAGGGAATTCTGCTCAAGGAGGTGCTGCCTGGGGTTGGGGTTGGGGCAGCACTGCACCTGTGTCCACGCTGGTCTTCAGGGCTGGACACTGAGCCCCCAGAGCTCGTGTGTCCCCACTGCTCCCACTGGGCTCAGCTGGAAGGGCCCTGCACCTCCACAGGCAGTTGTGAATCCAGGCCTTACTACTTCCCTTAAAAACACAAGAAAACAGGAAAAAAATAAATAAATAAATCAACAAAAACCACGAGAGCCTTGTGGTAATTACAAGGCGGTTTAACACGTGTCTGGATTTGCATTAATTAAATCGACGGGGAAGCTCCAATTGAGCAAATGAGGTTTTCTGTAAATGGCAGCGAGAGCTGGGGCTGGGAACTCCGGTCTGCTGCAGGGATGCGCTGCTGGAAGGGGCTTCCAGGAGGGAGGGAGCCGCAGGGGTGGGCAGGAGGAGGACGAGACGCTCGGCTCCGAGCTGTGAGGAGCTGGGAGCGCGGCCGTGCTGACTCCGTGGGATTTCAGCTCCAGGAGTGGGAAGCTTTGGGGTGGAGGCCGGTGGGGGAGCGCAGAGAAGCCGTGGGGAGAAGGAATGTGTCCATTCATACCCCAGCCATGCTGCAAGCACAGCTGTGAGGGGAATATCAATGGGCAGCGCCGTTTGTTTTGTTTGGGGTTTTTGGGTATTTTTTTGTTGTTGTTTTTAAAGCCACCGGTTTGAATATCGGAGCGGGGCAGCCACACCGGAATGCTCGGCTGGAAGGGAATCCTTCCAACACCCCTCGGGGCAGGGGGTGGCTGGGCTGCCATCCTGCGGGTGGGGGCTCCCAGGGCCGACCCCCCAAAGTAACGGGGTCAGTGTTTCCTTCCCACGTCCCTGAGAAACAAAATCCCACTGGATTTAGGGGTGCAAAACCCACTAGTTCACATTCAAACCCAAAACCCGGTGTTGGCAGCCCAGAGCTGCTGCTGGAGGCAGATCACACCCTGGCATAACCTTTAACTGCTTATTTTGGCCACGAAACCTCCCAGTGTGGCACAGGCAGCCTGGAGCAGCCCAGGACACCCCAAAGAGTCCCGTCCTGTCACTGGGAATGATCTCGGTCCCTGCCTGGGAAGCACCAGCTTCAGCAGAGCTCTCCCAGCCCCTTCCTTTCCCATCAGCAAAGCACCCCCAGCAAGCTGGGACTGGGGACGTGCTGGGTTTGGGCTGGGGCAGGGTTAATTTCCCTGCACTGGCTGGGCTGGGGCCGTGTTTGGGTTTGTGCTGAACGCAGGGTTGATAACACAGAGATGTTTTGTTGTCTCTGAGCAGCCTTTGAACAGCGCCAAGGCCTTTCCTGCTCCTCGTGTCACCCCCGGGGACCAGGCTGGGGGTGCACAGCGAGCTGGGAGGGGACGCAGCCGGGACAGGTGACCCCGACTGACCCCAGGGGTATCCCAGACCATGCTCAGGATATCAACCAGGAGGAAGAAGGATGAAGGGGGGAACACTGGGAGTGATGGGTTTGTCTTCCCAACTCACCTTCGGAAGTGGCTGAACCCCTGCTTGCCCATGGGAAGCGGGGAATGAATTCCTGGCTTTCCCCTGCTTGCACACACAGCTTTTGCTTTCCCTATTAAACTGTCTTTATCTCAACCCACAGGTTTCCTCAGCTCTCTGATTCTCTCCCCCATCCCGGCGGCTGCGTGGGGCTGGGATTAGAGCACGCCAGGGAAGCACCTTCCTGCTGAGCCCCGCCGGGACCTGTGCCGCATCCTCCACGGCCGCTGGCCCCGGGGCTGCCGCTGTGATGGAGATCTGGAGCAAAGCGCTGCTTGGGAGAGAGCCTGGGCGAGGAGATGGCTCCGGGCTGCATTTTAAAGCAGATGCAGTGAGTCAGTGAATTAGGAGAATGCCCTGCGAGGGCTCCTGCACCATGCATCCCACAGGGAACAGAGGCCGATGGAGCAGAGGGAGGAGGGTGTCTGCCCTGCCCAAGCGGCCTCAGGGCTTTTCTGAACTCTTTTCTGGCAGGATTTCTCTTCAGAGGCACAGAACCAATGCGGGAGTGTGCTGGTGGTCAGCGGGGAGCAGAGGGATGTGGGGCAGAGAGGAGGATGCCTGCCTGCTCCCCTGCTCCCCCTGCTCCACGGGCACGGGAACGAGCATCTCCCCGAGAACCGAAGGGTTAAAGAACGCCAGAACCCCCCTGAGCAGAGCCGGTGTCTGCCACCCCCTTCCAAAAGCCTTTACATAAGAGCCCTGCAGAATTTACAGCCTGTCTCAGCTGCGCCAGCGCCGGGCCGCTCCCCGGGGGCTGCCAGCGCCCATTCCGGGAGGAAAATGGGATTTGATTTCTGCACCAGCCACTGTCTCTCGCTGTTAAACCGGGACCTGTCGGGCTCTGCGCGTCCCCCTCCCGGCTCAGCCGCACGATTCATCACACCCAGCGACCTTGAATGTCCCCCAGCCACCCCAGCACGGCAGCGCAGCCCTGTCCCCACGGGCTGCCGCACCCCAGCCTGAGCACAGGGCTAGAAACCCTGGCTTAGGTGTAAAACGTTTAAAAATTAATATCTGGAAGGCTTAAAAGCCGCTGGGTCTTGTGGTCCTGTTCTCATCAGTCCTTTGTGTGTCACTGGCAGAGACATTAAAGATGATGTCCTGTCTGCTGGGTGTCCCCTCTGCTGAGGGATGTCCCCTCTGCTGCTGCAGGTGCTGTGCCTTCCCCCGAGGCCATCCTGGAGCATCCTGGAGCATCCGCAGCCCCAGGGCTTGTCCTTCACTCAGTGGCTGGGAGCTGAGGACGTTCCCGTCACAGTGACACGAATAACTCCGGCCCTGGAGGAGCGAGATGCTGCTTTTCCATCCCCTTCGTCCCCCGGGAACGGGCTTTGCTGGCGCTCACCCACTGTCGCCTGCAGCTCCTCTCGGGGACGGCAGGGGACGGAGCCGCCGCCACCGCCCCGGTGTCCCCCAGGAGCGCTGCTCCGCGGCGGCGACAATGCCCGGGCAGATGGTGTGGCAGGAGCCGGGCCGCTCCCGGCAGCTGCCGAGGCGGCGTGTCCAGGATCCCGCTGCCTCTCCCACCCCAGAGCCAGCCAGGACCCCGGGCAGGGCTCTGCTGGGATAAATCCCCGCAGCTCCCCGCGCTCCGGCCCTTCCTGGGCATGGCTGGGGATCGGACTTCCCCCTCAGAAAGCACCCCTTGCTCTGACATCTCTGGTGTGACCCGGGGATGTGCTGTAGGTGCTTCCAGAGCTTTATTCCCACTGCCAGCACGTCCGTGTTTGCAGCAGAATCGCTGTTCGTGCTGCACAGCCAGGCTGGGCAGTCTCCCTTCCACCCCCGAGGCCGATCCCAGTCCCCATCCCACATCCCTGCGCTGCTGGGGTGCTCAGAGACTCCTCCTTCCAGTCAGCCTGCTGAAAACCATCCTCCTTCTTTCCCCCTGCAGAGTTTAGGCGTGGAGTCAGCCATCTGCACGGCTTTCCAGGACAATTATAGGATTTTCCTTACCCTTGTGCTTGGAGCCCTGATGCTGCGTCTCTTTTAGCTGTGGCTGAACCACCCCCAACCCACAGCGAAGGTGCGGACGGCCTTTAAAGCCCTTCCAACCCAACCCCCTCTGTGGTTTCATTACTCTGCGACAGCCAACTCAGTCTTTATCCCTGGGGATTTTATTCCCTCAGCCCCACAGCCCCCAGTGCAGGCGCAGGAGCAGGGAGGGCTCTCCTGGCACATTCCCCGAGCACCTCGGTCACCAGACGTCCCGTGGGCACTGTCCCCAGGTCCTGCTCTCCTCAGGGGTCCTCCTGCCCTTCCTGGCTCCTCCACTCCGGGCAAGAAGGAGTCACTTTCCCAGTCCCAGCTCCCAGCAGTGCCCTCGGAGCAGCTACAGGTGTGAGCGGCAGAAGGGCGCGTCTGGAACCACGGAGTCCCCGACGCCTTCCAGGAGCTCATCCCACTGACCAAACTCCTCCTCCAGCTCTGCACGGGGCACAGACGGTGCCAGGGTTACCCCAGCCTCCCCTCCAGGTGCCAGGGTGACCACAGCCTCCCCTCCAGGTGCCAGGGTTACGCCAGCCTCGCCAGGAGCCACCGAGGGGCAGCCACCGGACCCCTGTGCTTTGGGAAGCACCAGCCCCAAGCTCTGGGGGGCAGCGGCCACCCCACAGCCCCCCCAAACCAGGGAGCTCTCATGCCCTCCAGAGCCCCCACCCTGCTCCCCCACCCCTGGCCATACTGAGGTGCCTCTGCAGGAAGGCCAGAGCCGCCCGGGTGGTGATGGCCAGAGCCTTGTGGGGGTCCAGGGTCCCCCTCCTGCCGAAGATGCGGCTGAAGAGCGTCCCAGGGAGGAAGGCAAAGTCGGTCTGGTCCTCGTGCACGGTTCCCCTGGACAGGGGAGGGATGCGCATCAGTGGGATGTGCATCAGAACCCAGAGGTTTTCCTGCTGGGACACAGCCCTTAGGTGCTCCCTCCCCTGGCTCACAGCACGGTCACAATCCTCGTCTGGCTGTTTCTGGAGCTCAACCTCTTCATTTTGGCAACGCTCTCCGGAGTCTGGAACTTCTCGGTGTTGATGAAGAGCACAGGCTTGGGCACCTCCGGGTACAGCACATTCTCCAGAGGGAACATCCAGGCATCCAGAGCCACGGCACACCTGGAGCAGGACAGGCACCCACCACGGCTCCGTTCCCACCGGGATGAGCCCCGTGTCCCCGGAGCCTCGGCAGCTCTTCGTCCCTGCCATGTCCTTACCTGAAGCTGGGCTCCTTCACCAAGGCCAGCACCGCTGTCACCCCCCCGAAGGAATGGCCCATGACGGCCACTTTGGTCAGATCAAGGCTGTCCTGCAAAAGGGAGAGGGCTGAGGCGTCTGAGCCCAAAGCTCGCACCTGGAGGTTGCCAATTAGGGAAGAAGAAGCCAAGGGAAGATCAGCAAAGTCTCCCTGCAAGGGGGGAAAATGCCGTGTCCCACTGCTGGTGTGATGGGACCTGGCTTCCCGGGGCCCACAGGGGAGGAGAGGCTCCAAGAAGCCGAGGGGTGGAAGGCTGGGGCTCTGCATGGACCCTTCTTGTCCCAGGAGGAAAAGTCTCAGGCGGCCAGGACTGACCCTGCCACCAAGGGGCACCCAGAGCCCCCCACAGCCAGACCCGGATACCTTCAGCACGGAGAGATCCCAGTCCTGGTGAAGGACGTTCGGGACAGATCTGCCGCTGGCGATGCTCTGGAAGAGCCGCAGCGCCCGCACGCATTCCTGCGCTCTCTGGTGAACCTGGAACAGCCAGCCCTTCCCTGGTACACCCAGCTCCTCCATCCCACACGTCTGGGGTCAGATCTTCCCCCCAGTGCCCAGCCAGGCTCGTTCCTCCAGTGCTTCCCTCCGAAGGGGCTCTCCCTTGAACTGCAACAGAGGCCAAAGCAGGCGCGAGGTGGCAGCGCTGCGGCTCCCACAGGGATACAGCGCATCTGTTGGGATGGTTTCTCTTTGGTGTTTGCTTTTAATTCAGTTAATCTGGTGGCAGACGGCTGGAGATGAGCAAAAGCCTCTGCTCTGGGGAGGGAGCAGAGGAGAGATCCCCACCAGCCACCCCCAGCAGAGCCACACCCTGCTCCAAACCCCCATGGGGACCCCAGACCCCCTATCCCAGGAGCAAACCTGGGTGTCCCCCTAAAACCCAGCTCAGGGGCTCCACCCAGGAGCATCCTAAAATCCCAAATGATTCAGGGAGAGGATGCCCTGGCTTGGAGCCACTTTGAGGCCACATCCTCTGCTGCTCTAAGGACACCAGTGCTGGTGTCTGTGCACATTTAAGGTGACAAGTGACAAAAAACTCCAATGAAAACCTCTCTCCTGCTCCCTGTAACAGAAAATGCTGGAATGGAGATTGACCTGGCAACTATTTCCTTCTATTTATCACTTATTTCTCTTTCTCCCTCACCATTTCTCCTTGTGGGTTCAAGAAAACTGTTTCCCTTTTCTGTGCAATGTGCCATGAGGCAGAGCACACACAAAAATAACAGGCTGGGAGGTGATTCCAGGCTGCCAAAAGCACCTCCGTTCCTAGAGAGCTTTTTCACGACTAATCTTCACTTGCTGTTGTCCTTTTAAATGAGGCAGAAACAAACAGAGGGGGGAAACTTGGCCCAGCAGGAAGCCTTCCTGCTCCTCAGCAAGCAGCTGCCCGGGATAATCCCAGAGAGACAAAAATCTGAGTGGGAACAAACCCAGCAGCCGGCGCAGAGCCGGGCTGGGCACAGAGCCCTGTTCTCCCCGGGGTGTGGGGGACATTGTCCAGGGACGTGGCAAAGCCCAGCTCAGCTCCTGCCAGGGTCAGCTGGAGCCGGACAGACAGACCCCAGGAAGCAGAGAGAAGCAGGTTGAACACAATTTTCTCATCTCCAAGGAGAAAGCTCAGCCCCAGCATCATGGGATTGGGAAGAGCATCCCCAGGGATGCAGGGCCAGCTCTGTTTGCAGGAGGGATTTCAGACCTCCCCTCTGCCCACCCTGAACCCCCCGCCCTGGTACCTGCTTGTTTCGGAAATAAAACTCCTTCTGCCCTTGGGGCACCCTTTGGAAGGGGATCCACTCCTCTGTCCCAGACTCTGCCGTGCAGAAATAGGTGGTGGCAGCAGAATGGTCCCTGTGGGGGCAGGAGGGACACCGGCAGCTCCCCCCCAGGGCACGATGTCCCACCAGCCCCAGCACAAATTTGGTGGGGACCTGGGCACCCACCTGTGCTCCAGTGCTGCCACCACGAAGCCCCAGGATGCCAACTCTGTGCAGATTGAGGAGTACAAGGTCCTGGAAGGGAGATGGGAGCAGAGGGGTCAGGACAGGTCTGGGTGGGGCCACAGAGGGCCCCCCACATCCTGCCCCAGCCCTGTTACCGAAAGGCTCCCAGGCCGTGGGAGAAGATGATCAGGGGGTACCCACTGCTGTGGGGCTTGAAAGGCCCATTCCAGCTCACCGGGACTCTGCAGGAGCCTGTGGGGAGGAGAAACCCCCAGGACAGGGGGGGGACACGAGCAGTGGGTGCTGCTGCTGCTGCTGGAACAGGTCCCTGCTCAGTGCCAGCTCTGCCTGCAGCATCCACCCAGGCACAGGGGGTGGGCTTGAACCCCACCAGGGTCCGTAAGGAATCCTCACTCAGGAAGGGATTCCCTAAAGAATCCCCACCCAGAGAGGGGGTCCCTAAGGAACGGGGAGCCCCCAGGGTGGGGGATGTCCCCCCTCACCGATGGCGATGCTGAGCAGGGCCGAGCACCAGCGGCGGCCGAGGGTGACATCAGCCAGGCCCCCGCAGTACTCGGAGCGCGGGATCCAGAGCGGCTCCGTGGCCCCTGCCCGGGGCAGGCAGGGGTAGAAGAGGCGAAGGAAGAGCCCCTGAGGGAGACAGGGAAGGGGGACACAGTGGGGACAGCACAGAGGGGGGTGGCCGTGTCCGAAACCAGCTGGCTGCAGCCACCCTGCTCTGCACGGGAGCCTGTCCCTGTCCCCATCCCGACCCCTGTCCCCAGCTCCGTACCTGCCGCGTGTGGCCCACCATGACATCCGTGCAGCCCACCTGGTGGGGTCCGTGCCCCGGGGGCAGCGCCAGCATCCCCCCCATGCTGCCACAGCCGAGCCTGGGCAGAGACGCGGGGTCGGTGTCCGTCCCCCACCCCAGGGACCCCGACTCGCTCCCTCCTCCTTCCCCCACCCCTCTCCCATTGCCCACACCCCGGGCAGCCCCCAGCAACCCCAGCGACTCCCAGTTCCAGCCCTGTCCTCGAATTCCCACGGGAACAGCCCCTCGGGGCTGCTCAGGGATGAGACCCCCCCCCCGTTCCTCTCCCGGGAGTGGGATCGTGGGGTTGCCCCACGGCCGCCCTGCCGAGGGTCCTGTCCCCCCTCGGGGACAGGGGCTGGGGAGGCCGGACACTGCAGATGGGTCAGTGCGGGGCTGGCACCCATGGGAGCCCCCGAGCCCACGGGGGGACGGGACCCTGCACCCCCCCAGTGCTGAACTACAGCTTCCAGCAGCGCCCGGGGCTGCGGAACCACAACTCCCAGCATGGCCCTGGCCCGGGACCACACCTCCCAGTATGCGCTGGGAGCCCGGACTACACCTCCCAGTACGCTCAGATGGACTACAGATCCCAGCGCTTCCAGTGCCCGTCTCCCAGAGCCGTCCCTGCAGCTCCCAGTGCTCCCCCCAGCGCTCCCAGTCACCATCGCAGCTCCCCGGAGTCCCCCAGTTGCCAGTGACCCCCAGCTCCCAGTGCTCCTGCCAGTTCCCACTGCTCCCCGCAGCCCCCAGTGCCTCCCAGTTCCACCCCAGCTCCCAGTGCCCTCACCCCCGCAGCTCCCTGTGCTCCCCAAAAACTCCCAGTGCCCCCACCCCGAGCTCCCCCTGCAGCTCCCAGTGCCCCTCCCAAGCTTCCAGGGCTCTCCCAGCTCCAAGTTTCCCTCTGTGCCCTCCCAGCTCCCAGCAACAACCTCCCCAGCACCCAGCACCCCCCAGTCCCCCCTTCCCAGACCCCTCCCGCACACACCAGTACACCGGCTCCCAGCTCCAGCACGCCCCGGTGTACTCTGCCCTACAGCTCCCAGTGCCTCCCGTGCTCGTGGACTACGGCTCCCGGTAGCCACCAGGACGGGACACGGCTCCCAGTTCCACCCCTGCAAAACCGCAGCTCCCAGTTCTCCCAGTTCAGGGCACAGCCCCAGTCCCCCCATCGCAGCCGTGGCCCCTCCGAGGGGGCTGTAGGGGGCTGTGCCCATGGGCAGCACCCCAGCCCCAGGGCTGCCTTGTCCCTGTCTGCACCCAGCCGGGTTCCTGCTCCCGGGACTGTCCCCTTGTCCCCTCCAGAGGCCAGGGGTGCCCTGGGGCTCTCGCTGCCCATCCTCGCGTTCTCTGTCCTTCGCTTAATCCGCTTTCTGGAGCTAAAGCGGCCCCAGGCCCTCAGTAATCCCCTCCGCGGCCAGGGATTAATTCCCTGCGGGGCCGAGCCAGCCAGGCTGGCAAATAAATATCCAAAGATTTGGTGAAAACCGTCTCTACCAAGCTCCCACACAGGCAGCCCCACTCCAGACTCCCGGGAGTGCCTGGGGAAACTGAGGCACGGGCTGGCTGCTGGAGAGAGTCCTGGGATTGTCACTGTCTGTGTCCCCTGGGTCCCTGGGGCTGGGGCAGGGAGAGGGGACCCCAGCACAGCCCCTCAGCGATCGATCCAGCCGCAGGCTGAGGCTGGCCGGGCTGTCACGCCCACGGCCGGGATCCAGCGCTCCGTCGGGTCCCGGCTTGCCCGGCCGGCGGGGCAGGGCGGAGGGCGGCTGCCGTGGCCGCGGATGCCGGGACGGGGTGGGAGAGACGAGCCCCGACCTGTCCCTGCTGCCCGGCCCAGCCCGCGCCCGGCTCCCCGGAATGGGGTCAGCCCCCCCCGGCACCCCCAAATCACCGCAGCAAAGCCGCCCGGTGAGAGGGTCCTGGGTGGAGGTGGTGGGCGACAAGTCGGACGCTCAGGGCCATCCTGCTCTTGCCTCAAACTGAGCCCAGCGGGACTGGGGGGTTCACTGGTGAACCCCGGGGGTCCTGGTGCTGTGGCTGTCACGCACACTGGGCTCACACAGTGTTTACAGGGACCGTCTTTAAAGGGGTTAACTCGGCCCACATTCCCGCTTGGCTCCTGTTCCTGTCACCCCACCAAGAGATTTCACTCTGATTTGGGGGGGTCAGGCCAGGCTGGGACCCCATCTCTGCCCCCTGGGAGGGTGAACCCCACAGTCCCTGGGCCGTGGGCATGGCCGTGTTGGGAGCTGGCATTGACTTTGCCAGGATGCAGAAGGGCTCGTCCCTCCTAACCCTGCCTGGGGGCCACCTGAGACCGCAGAGGTGTCCTTGGAGCCGGGGGGTCGCTGGAACCCAGGGGTGTCACTGGCGGAGGTGGCCCCAGCTGTGTTTCTGTCCCTGCTCCCCATGGCTGCCCCATGACCCCATCACTGCCCTGTACCGCCCCGTACCTTTGGGGGTCCCCCGGGGCACAGAGGGGCTGGGGGCTGAGACCTGGGGATCACGGGGACACGGGGACAGGGGGACATAGGGACAGGGGGACACGGGGACACAGGGACACGGGGACACGGGGGACAGGAGGGACACGGGGACAGGGGGACACGGGCGTGGGTCGGGCCCCGCGCAGCCCCGGCCCCCCCAGAACCCCCCGTCCCACGTGGGCGCGGCCAATGGGCGCGCGCCTCGGGGCGGGGCTCCGCCAGACACGCCCACTCCGGTGAGCGGATGGCCAATGGGAGGCCGGGGGCGGGGCCAATCGGGGCGGGGGCGGGGCCAGGGCGCCGTGTAACAGATGCGGGCGGGGGGGGCACGTGGAGCGCGGGGGGGACGCGGGACCGCCGGGACCGGCCGGACAGCGGGACAGGGACAGGGGGACAGGCAGCCCCGCGGGACTGACAGACGGACAGGGCACAGCCACCTCCCGGAGGGGACAGGGGACAAGGGACAGGCAGCCCCGGGAGGGGACAGGGGATAGCCAGCCCTGGGCGGGACAGACAGACGGACGGACGGACGGACGAGGGACAGCCAGCTCTGGGAGGGGACAGCAGACAGACAGTCCCGGAGGGACAGACGGACAGGGGACAGTCAGCCCCGGGGTGGGACAGACTGACAGGGGACAGCCAGCTCCGAGGGGGACAGGGGACAGCGGGAACAGCGGGACAGCTAGCCCCGGAGGGCACAGACAGACGGACAGGGGACAGCCAGTCCCAGCGAGGGACAGGAGGACAGAGACGGGCAGCTGGGGTCTTGGACAGGCAGCCGGGAGGACACGGGAGCAGAGAGCCCAGCGCAGGGACAGACGGACAAGGTGACAAGGGGGACGCACCCGCCCAGCGCCCCAGCCCCGGGAGCGGGGCTGCGCGGAGCCTCCCGCAGCGGCTCCTCCGCCCGGCCGCGCACCGGGAGCCCGGCGAGGCGGCTCGGCGGCTGCTCCGCCGCCTTCCCCGGCCGGGGATGCAGCCCGGGGCCGCGGGCAGCCGGCGATCGGGACTCCGGGACACGGCGGCCCGACATCCACCCGGGGCCGCCAGTCCCCGAAGGTAACGGGGGCACCGGGCAGGGAAGGAGCAGGTTGGAGAGAGGGGGGCTCCAGTGTCTGCGGGAGGGTTTATTCCCAGGATTTTATTCCCAAGGGGCCTGGAGAGGGGGGTCCCACCGCAGGGATGTGTGGAGCCACTTGTGGTGACACGTTTGGCGGCGACAGGACGGTGACGACGCGACCTCTCCCTTTCTCCAGGGATTTGAAGCTGGGCCAAGCGATGGAAATGTCATTGTCGCGGCTCGGGGGCCCGGAGAAGTGAGCGGCTGGGACACCGGGGCACCGGGCTCTGATCTGCAGCCGGACACCAGGACGGTCCCGAAAAACCAGCACAGCCCTGGGCAGAGCGGGCAGCAAGTGGGGTTTGTCACAGACTGCAAGGGCACAGGACAATACCTGGGGGCCAGGAGCCGTCCCACCACCCGCTTGGGGTTTGGGACATCGGCCCCTCGACCAGACTCTGGCACCCATCTGAGCCTGATGAGGAGCTGGGGCTGCACGTGAACCTATGCAGACCAGGAAGAAATACATTTTCCTGACTTTCCTTGCCTCTTGGCTCCTGCTTTTCCTCTTTGGAGGGGACCAGCTGCGCCGTTTCTCTTTCTTTTCTGGGAGGAAAGCTGAAGCCCGGAGGAACTGGCCCCGCTGGACAGATCGGTCCCTGCTCAAAAGCTTTGTGGACGCCGAGGAGCTGCAGAGGAATGGGAACCCTTCCCTGCTGTCCCCCCGGGAGCGGCGGGCGGCGTGGCTGAGCGTCTACAGGAGCAGCAGATGCCGGATGGAAACCTGCTTCGACTTCTCCAGGTGCGAGAAGCACGGCTTCAAAGTGTTCACCTACCCCCAGGAGCGGGGCCAGCCCATCTCGGAGACCTACAGCAAAATCCTCAGCTCCATCGAGCGCTCCCGCTACCACACGGCGAACCCCGAGGAAGCCTGTCTGTTCGTCCTCAGCATCGACACGCTGGACCGCGACCACCTCTCGGGCCAGTACGTCCGGAACGTGGATGAGAAAATCCGCAGCTTCCCGCTCTGGAACGGCGGCCGGAACCACCTCATCTTCAACCTCTACTCGGGCACCTGGCCCGACTACGCCGGGGACCTGGGCTTCGACATCGGCCAGGCCATCCTGGCCAAAGCCAGCTTCGACACCGAGAGCTTCCGGCCCGGCTTCGACATCTCCATCCCTCTCTTCTCCAAGGACCACCCGCAGCGCGGCGGGGACAGGGGATGGTTGTACCAGGACTCGGTGCCCCCCAAAAAGAAATACCTGTTGGTGTTCAAGGGGAAGCGGTACCTGACCGGCATCGGCTCCGGCACCCGCAACGCGCTGCACCACATCCACAATGGGAAGGACATCATCTCCCTCACCACCTGCAAGCATGGCAAGGACTGGGAGAAGCACAAGGACACGCGCTGTGACAAGGATAACATCGACTATGAAAAGTGAGTCAGAGGTGGGGCGGGAAAGGAGGGTCTGGGGCGGTGGGACACCCCACAAATGTTCCTGCCTCTCTGTGGGGCGCAGCCGTGACCGTCTGTGGTGGCGGGACCTCCAGAGAGGGAAGTTTTGGGCTCTCCTGAAATGGATGAGGGTTTCATTACACAGCAGGGAGCGAGGCGCTGACTGCTCAGGGCTTTCCTGCTCTGTATTAAAGTTGGAGTAATCTGGCGAGAGCGGCTCTTATCTGCAATCGCTGCCACTGCCTCTAATACGATTTCCCTTTTTCCGAATGCTGATGAATGACGCTTTTCTTCTCCCCCCTCCCGCTCTCCCCCAACATAAACGTTTCTCTTGGAGATGAGCCCGAAACATCCCCCCCCACCTGGCTCCACTGAAAATCCCACAAAACTGGCGGGTCTGTGGGCGTCCCAGTGTGGGCAGCCCCAAGCTTAATTGGTGGCAGTGGGTGGGGGTCCCCCTGCGTCCCCCATCACAAATGGACATGGTGGCAGCAGCGTGTGATGGACACACTGGTGGAAAAATTGGGGGGACAAAGTTCTGTGAGTTTAGGGGTTCCATGCTGCAGGGACACACGCCAGCTCCTCACCTCCCCATCCGGCTGCTTGGGACCCATCACCAGCTGCCCAGTCCAGGGCTGGTAAACACAGACCCCATCCCACAGACAATGGGCAGGGCCCCATCCCACTGCCTGGGGACATCCCCCAGACACCTGGCTGGAGAGCAGATGGGGAGAGGCCGCCTTGGGCATCATCCTCAAAGCATCTTAGGAGGTGCCGGGAGGTAAAAGTGGAACTGGGGTGCTGGCACTGGGATTAGCCAGGGCTTTGGGATGGGTCAGGCACCACATGGCCCTGTCTGGATGGTGCCACCAGCCCAGCAGGGTCAGAACTTGCTGCAAAGACTTTTTGGGACGGGGCATCGCAGAGCAGTGGGGTTGGCAGGACAGGGGGCCCAAGGTCAGCCCCACGCTGTGCCAAGGGGCAGCGGGATGAGAATTCCTCCCACCCGCCCACCCAGGTAATCCCCTAATGCTGTTTGCAAATACAGGGAGATTTACACCTCTCCCAGGACGGCTTTGGGCAGCGGATGGATGGGGAACACGTGGCACAGGGCAGCATGCTCGCGTGGTGACCCTGAGCCACCCTGCTCATCCCTGTGGGACACCAGGCAAAAACCACCGGCATCTCCATCAGAGCCAGCTCTGCCCGACGTCCCGCGGGGATTGGTTCCCTCCTGCCCCGGGAGATGTTCCCAGACTTGGACAGGGGACAGGCCAGCAGGGAGGGGACGAAGTGAGACCCCAGCAGCCCCGTTGCCCCGGTGTGTTGGTGCTGTCGCGGTGGCGGCAGCTCGGGGAGCAGAGGAAGGCCTTGCGGGGGGTTCCATCACCCTCCTCGTGCCCGAGGGGCTGCCCCAAACAATCCGGTTCTGTGCTGGGATAAAGGGCGGCTTGTGGCAAGCGCTGCCGAGCGGCCGTGCTGCCCCGCGTCCGGAGCAGCCAGAGCGGGCTGGGAGAGGCTCTGCGGAGCCGCCGGTGCCGGTGGCACCGTGCCTGGCCGGAGCCGCGGAGGGGCCGGGCGAAGGGAGCGCGGCGGGCGCCCGTCCCGGCTCCTGACAAAACAAGGAAGCCCTGACGGCGATTGCCCGGAAACCGCAGCGCGTCAGGAGCGAAGTATTTCCATCGGGAGGCTTCGGCCCCGCAGCCCGGCCGGCGCCAGCCTCCCCGCGGCACCGCGGCTGAGGCGAGGGCAAGCTGCCCCCGGGACGCGTTCCGCTGCCCACCCAGCCCCGGCAGCGGGAATGGCCCCCGGAGCTGCCGGCGGTCATGGCAGGGTTCGGGGTCCCCGAGGAACGGTGGCAGCAGCGTCTGGCCTCGGGGATGTGGCTGTGGCTGCTGTGGTTTCATGAGGGGGGTCTGGGCACTGTCACCCCTCCCGTTGCCCGGCCAGGAGTTTGGGTGTTAACGAGTCAAGGGTTTTGGCATCCTTTGGAGACATTGGGGAGGTTCATCCAGAGGCGGATTTTATTGTAAAACTCTGTGCCTTGGCATCGGGGCTGATTTCCCACATACCAGAGTGCTCCAGCACGCACGGAGATGACATCCTCAATTCCCAGCCTGGCACCAGCACCACGTTCCCACCACAGGGACACCCTTCCTCCTGGGGACCAGCACATTTCAAGGGCACTTTTTGGCCTCCCACCCACCCGGCTGGACCATGCGAGTTCCCCCCAGCCCATCCAGGACGGGCTGCCCCTCCCCGCGGGCAGGAACAGACGGGGTCTGTCCCGACCTAAAGTCAATATTGGATTTTCCGGCGCGGCCGCAGGGACCCGGCAGCGGCCGAGCCTCTCCCCACCACGGCACAGAAGGGGCTTTGACAGCCCCACGGGCGAGCCCGGCCGGGGGGGCCGCGCTGTCGGCACCCATTGCCCCCCCCGAACGCTGCCAGGGCAGGCAGGGCTGGTCCTGCCCAGCAAGTCTGGGCACGGCACAGGAGTCGCTGCAGTTTCGGGCTCGGGGGTTCGGGTGCTGGCCTTGCGTGGGGTGTCTTTGCTGGAGGGTGGGAGGAGCTGGGTCGTGCCTTCAGAGGGCACTGGGGTCCTATCCTGACCCCCTTCTTTAAGGGGTGCCCGAGTACATCCCTTCATCACCCAGGAGATCTCTGCTCCCACAAAACCAGGGATGTTCGGAGCCAAAATCAGTCCAAACCGATCCTAACGCTGCCCTGGGTTGGCTCCACACCTGCCAGGTGCCAGCAGCACCCCCCGGGTGCTCACAGGGGGGAGAGCACCATGCCTGACCCCCACCCCATCTCCCACCCCAGGTTTGACTACCAGGAGCTGCTGCACAACTCCACCTTCTGCATCGTGCCCCGGGGCAGGCGCTTGGGCTCCTTCCGCTTCCTCGAGGCTCTGCAGGTACAGGGTGGGCAGGGGGACAGGGGACCCCCTCACTGGGCTCCAGGGGCTCGGTCCCAGCCTGTGGGGTCCCTCCACAGGCCGCCTGCATCCCGGTGCTGCTGAGTGACGGCTGGGAGCTGCCCTTCGCCGAGGCCATCGACTGGGGCAAAGCTGCTGTCGTGGGCAGCGAGAGGCTCCTGCTGCAGGTACCGCGTCCAGATCCTGCCCCACGCCGGGCACGAGACCCCCAATCCTAATGCCAGTGGAGAACCCCTCACAGCTGAGCCTGGCAGTCCTCCTGTGGGCAGATCCAGCCTGGAATGGAGGTCCCATTCCAGCTGCAGCCCTGGGGCACTGTGCACCTCGTGGGGGGAGGTGGGGAGCATCCTCCCAGACACAAACCCTTGGGAATCCTGGGCCCGATCCTGCTCCAGGGAGAGGAGGTGCAGCACCACAGGGGGATGGTGGCAGAGGCAAGGAGCTCTGCTGGGGGGCAGCTGAGTGAGGACCCCGCTGCTCCACCCCACACAGATCCCCTCCGCCGTGCGCTGCATCCACCCCGAGCGCGTGCTGGCTTTCCAGCAGCAGACCCAGTTCCTGTGGGATGCCTACTTCTCCTCCGTGGACAAGATCGTGCACACCACGCTGGAGGTGAGCCCCCCACCCCGAGCCCCCCTCCCCAGCTGCCAGGGTCACCGCCGGGGTGCTGGGAGCATCACTCGGGCCTCTGGCAGATCATCAAGGACCGGCTGTCTCCACACCGCTCCCACTCCCGCTTCCTCTGGAACGCGCTGCCCGGGGGGCTCCTGGTCCTGCCTGACTTCTCCACCCACCTCGGGGATTTTCCCTTCTACTACCTGCAGCACGGTAGGATCCTGCCTGGCCCGGCTGAGCGCGGCAAGCTCGGGGCGTGCCACAACACCTGTCCTTTCCCACCCTATTTTCAGGCTACAGCCCCTCCAACAAGTTCACGGCTTTCATCCGGGCAGTCTCACAAGCAGGATCTCTGTCCCAACCCATCCTCAGGCTCATCCAAGCCGTCTCTGGATCCCAGTACTGTGCCCAGGTGGGAGGAGCTGAGTCTCTCGTCACTCGGGGCAGCTCCCAGGGATCCAGCGGGATGGATGGGGCCCGGCCCTGTGGATCGGGAAGGGGATGGGTGGGTTTAGGGGTGAGAGGAGATGGCTGACAGTGTCACCTTTGGGTGGGCGGAGCTGCATCCCCAGCCCTTCGGGGTGGAGGTGGGACCACCTGGGCAGTCCAAACTGCCGTCAGATGGTTTTGGGATGGTCTGGGCTGGAGCAGGGAACCCAGCAAACCCCTCCAGACACACCTGTCCTCCCCCTTGCAGATCGTGGTGCTGTGGAGCTGCGAGAAGCCTCCACCCCCGAGCGGGAAATGGCCCCAGACCACGGTGCCTCTGACCATCATCCAGGGCAGGAGGCAGGTGAGAGGGGCAGGACGCAGGCAGGGAGCCGGGGCACGGGCAGGGAGCCGGAGCAGCCACCCACGGCACAGCCCAACCTGTCTGTCCTCCCTCCATAGCTCAGCGACCGCTTCTTCCCCTTCGAGGCCATCCAGACGGACGCGGTGCTGAGCCTGGACGAGGACACCAGCCTCTCCACCAGCGAGGTGAGGCCGTGCTCCCGGATCCCTCGGGTGCTCAGGGGTCACCACAAGGCTGTCCCCATGTCCTGCATCCTCCATGGGCAGCGGTGATCCCCTCCCGCAGGTCCCCGCAGCCGGTGACAGTGCAGAGGGTGACAGTGCAGTGGGTGACACTGCGGTGGGTGACACCGTGCCCATCCTGTGCCAGGTGGACTTTGCCTTCTTGGTGTGGCGCAGCTTCCCCGAGTGCATCGTGGGCTTCCCCACACAGAGCCACTTCTGGGACCCCGAGCAGGGGCGCTGGGGCTACACCTCCAGATGGACCAACGAGCTCTCCATCGTCCTCACCGCCGCCGCCTTCTACCACCGGTACCCGGCCAGGGCGGGGCTGGTGGGGCCGGGGGGGCTCGGCCACATCCTGGCCCTCACCCCGCTCTCCCCCCAGGTACTACCACAGCCTCTTCACCGAGTACCTGCCCGCGGGGCTGCGGGAGCTGGTGGACGGGCTGGCCGCCTGTGAGGACATCCTGATGAACGTCCTGGTGGCCGCTGTCACCAAGCTGCCACCCATCAAGGTGACCCAGCGGAAGCAGCACAAGGAGCTGGTGGCCCAGCAGGCAGAGTGCAGGGATGGGGCTGCGGGGACCCCCCCTCCCGGGCAGCGGAGCCCCTCAGCCCCACACTCTGCTCCTGCCAAGGTGAAGGGCACGGCCGGCAGCCGGTGCTTCTCCCAGCGGCAGGACTGCCTCAACCAGTTGGCCGACTGGTTTGGCTACATGCCCCTGGTGTCCTCCCAGCTGCGCCTCGACCCCGTCCTCTTCAAGGACCAGGTCTCCGTCCTGCGCAAGAAATACCCAAGCTTGGAGAAGCCGTGAGGGCTGCCGGGGTCGGGGCCGGCTCCCTCCGGGTGCCCTGTTCCTGGGGCACGGAGCCCTGCGGGAGCAGGCGGCCGCTGCTGACGGGGTTTTACTCGTTATCGGGTTTTACCAGTGCAATAAAGGAGGGGGGAGAGGTAGGATCCGAATGGTGGCTGTGGGATGTGGGGGGAGCACTGGGAGCACCAGCTTTTGGGTGCTCCAACACTTTTGCCATCGGCATGCTGGGAATAACCCGGGCAGGTCCCCCCAGCCCTGCGGGGAGGGCGAGTCCTTCACCTTCCCGAGGGCAAACAGAGGAGCGATAAGAGGTGTGTGTGACCTCCCTCCCTCCCTCCAGCTGGGTCCCCTGCAGTCCCTGAGCAGCCCAGCACCCCATTGCCTCGCAGCACTCCCCAGAGAAGGGAAAAAGGGTGTTTCAGCTGCCTTTCCTCCCAGCTGAATAGAAATAGGGAATATTAAGGGGTTGGCCTCCAACAGCCGCTCTCAGGCTGCCACAGCCCTGGGTCTGTCCTTGGCTCCTGCAGATACCAGAGATAACACCCAGACCCAACATCCCCCCACGCACCCCGTGTGCTCTGCTTTATTTCCCACATAAAAAGTCCCCCCGGGACGCGAGGGCGGGAGTCAGTCGCGGGGGGGGGCTGGCATTCCCGGCAGTCCCGCATCTCCTCGGAGTAGCTCTCCACCTGGATGGTGGTGGTGTGGAAGCGGAAGGCGCCCTGCAGCCGGGAGCTGGCCTCCTCCAGCACCTCCTGCGCGCTGGCAGCCGCGTCTGCGAGGGGAAGATTTGGGGATGTCGGGGTGCGGGGGAACCCCGACCCTCCCCGCCCAACACTATGACACTCACTGATGGCGATGTGCACCGAGAGCAGCGGCTGCGCCGCCGTCAGCGCCCAGATGTGGAGGCTGTGCACGGCCTCCACGCCCCGCACCGCCAGCAGCGTCTCCCGCACCGCGTTGAAATCCATCCCTTTGGGGGTCCCTGCGGAGGCAGAGCCGCGGGAGCTGCAGGGACGGGGCCCACGGCACCCATGAGTGACCCCGTGGCCCAGTCCCCCCCCCGGTGGGCCCCTACCCTCCATGAGGACGAGGAGGACGTCGCGGAGGATGGTCAGCGTCGTCCCCAGCACCAGTGCAGAGAAGAGGAAGGTGCAGATGGGATCCACGTACTTGTACTCGGGCTGGAGGGGGTGGGGGCGGTGAGGCCCCTCCAGCACCATCGCCTCACCCCAATCCCCATCGGGACCAGCAGGGCGGCACACAATCCTCTCTGTCTCTCCCTGTGCCTGGCCACGGCTGTCTGGAGCTGCTGTCCCCATGTCCCCAGCACCCCCTTTGCCCGCAGTACCACCCAGACCTTGAAGAAGATGATGTAGGAGGCGATGAGGACGCCGACGCTCTGCAGCAGGTCCCCCACGACGTGGACGAAGGCGGCGCGGACGCTGGCGTTGGGCTGCTCGCCAGCTGCCCCGTGGCTGTGCCCGTGCCCCGTCTGGTGCAGAGCCACCCCCATCCTGCGGGCAGGGCACTGGTGACACCCCAGGGGCCACCAGGCTCAGGGAGGGGACACCCTGGGAGGGCAAGCGCCACGTGGCCATACGTACACAATGTTGACGGCCACGGCGCAGGCAGAGGTGATGAGCATGACCCCGCCCTCGATGTCGTAGTCCCCCGAGAGCAGGCGCTGGGCCCCCAGGTAGACCAGGACCCCTGTGACCACCCAGATGGAGAGCACGGAGAGCAGGGCCCCCAGGATCTCTGCAGAGAGACCCCACCCCACACTGCTGCCTCACCGCTGGGCCATTCCAAGCACCATTCCTGGCTCCCCGGCAGTGTTGGGGCACAGTGGAGGCACCTGGCACTCATTCCCAACTCCTTGCACGGGGCTGGCAGTGCCTCTGCCTTGCCCTGCTCATGGTGCCAGGACTTTGCCAGGGATCCCCAGGCCCCTTAGGGCACCCCAGAGCACCTGGTCCCCATGGGGAGGGCACCCCGGGGTGCTCCGATGGCATCCCTGGGGTGGTGCCACCGCGTTACCTGCCCGGTGCCACCCAAAGTTCATGGTTTTGGTGGGGGGGCGTGAGGACACCCAGAGTGCGAAGAGGCTGATCATGATGCTGGCAAAGTCCGTCAGGAGGTGGGCAGCGTCCATCAGGATGGCCAGGCTGTGCGCCAGGTACCCGCCTGCGGACACAGGACATCGGGGGGACATCGGGGGGACATGGCAGGGGTCCTGCCCCGAGCTGGGCACAGATCAGCTCACCCCGTGCCACAGCGGGGTCCCACTGGGTGTTTTGACCCACAGAAAGCCAACAGGGAGCTCTGGCCGCACCCACAGCAGGGAATCAGGACTAGAGGGGCTCTGGGCAGCCACTCGGGGTGACCCCACAGGGACCACCCCACTGGACCCTGCACCCAGCACTCACCCACGGCTTCCCCCACCATGAAGAAGAGGCAGATGCCAGCGGCCAGGTAGAGCTTCCTGCGCGCCCGCTGCTGCTGGCCGGGGTGGCCGTCGGCCCCCCGCGTGTGGCAGTGCTGCCCACGCCGTGTCCCCAGCTCCAGGGCGGGCGCCTGTCCCTGCGCCGCGCTGTGCCCCTCCTTTTGCGCAGCCCCCGCATAGGACCTGCCGGGCAAAGGGGTGGCTGGGGCTGGGAGGACTTTGGGGAGCAGGTTGGACCCTGAATGCTCCCCCCCAGCCCGTTCCCCGGCCAGACCCCACTCGGGAGCCCCACGGCAAGGAGGGGACACGACATCCCCGCCCCCCCGGGCACCCCCGTACCCGCCTGTGCCCTCGCTCAGGAGGTGCCGCTTCTCGTCGCCGGCTGCCATCCTCCTCCGGGTCGGGGGGTCGGCGTGGGCGACCCCGGCGTGTGGCCGGCGCTGGTGGCAGCCGGTGGCCTCGGCTCGTGTGAAGAGCCGGGATTCGTGTGCAAATCCCGGCTGGAGGAGGGACGGCCAAGCCGGCTGCAAAGCGTCCGCGGAGCCTGCCCCGGGCTGGGCCCCCTCGCCCGCCACCCGGGGGGCTGCTGGTGTGGGGGGATTGCTCTGGGACCCCCCCATAGCGTCCCCAGGAGCTGCAGGCCCGGGCATGGGTGCAGCTCCCGCGGCAGAGGGGGATGGAACATCCCCGTGTCCCCTCCAAAGGCACATGGTGACCCCCCATCCCCGCTTTGGGGAGCCCTCGGAACCCCCCGGTTTAGATCCAGCCACGTGATGGGCAAGCCTGGAGCCCGATCCCCCCTTCCACAGCCGGGACTCCTGCCCTCCGCCCTGGGTGAGAGCGTTAATTGCCCTGGGGCTAATTGCACTTGTGGCTCAGCTCTGGATGCTGCCTCAGTTTCCCGCTTTTTTTGCAGGAGAAAAGCGTTTATGGGGCGCTTTTGCATTTAGGATATATTTTTTGCATTTATGGTGTATTTTTGCATCCAAGGTGTATTTTTGAGCTCAGTCAGCAGCAAACCAGCAGCTCGATGCCAAGACCACCCCCATTTCGGGGGCTGGCCCAGCCTGGAGCATCCTCAGCGCCTCTGTGACACATCCCCAACCCCGAGCGGGCTCTGGACGGGGCATCCCATCCCCAGGAGATAAATCCTGCCGGGTGCCGACCTGTTACATCCCGGGCAGGCGGCCAGGAGCGGCTGCCAGCACTGCCAGAGGTGCTAATGAGGCTGGAAATTAAGAGTTGGACCGGACTCTTGGGCCGGCGCTGGCAGGGACACCGGTGATGGCACCACCACTCTCACCCCCGTGCCCACCGCGGGGCTGGAAAGCCGAGAGCGAGAGGCGAGGAAGAAACAACCACGCAAAGCACCGGTTTTCTTTACAAAATGCACAAATTTCAAATCCGTGACAATTATATACAAAACAAGGGAATTATAAAACGTGCGGAATTGTCCTATTTGCACCCGTATAGAAAAGTGTCCTGTGCTGGAGCAGGCGCCGGCCATCCTGTGCCCGGGGGCGTTTCTCCCGCGCCGGCAACGTTGCTGTGGCTACAGGGAAGCTGCCGAGGGAGAGGATGGGGTGGTCAAGGAGGGTCCAAGCCCCCAAAGCTCCCCCACGGGTGCTTGAGGGTCCTGGGGAGGTGGGTTCAGCCCTGCCCCTTACCCATCACTGTCCTCTCGGGCGCTGCGTTCTCTTCCACCTCTTCTTCCTCCCCATCAAAGTACTCCTCATCTTCCTCTGCTGCAAACAAGTGGCCAAGGGTCACCAGGAGCCACCAGGGAAAGCGGTGGGTGTCACCAGCTGGGTGGGAGTCGGTAAAGGGGCATTGGGGGCTGAATTACCGGGGTCGAAGTCCAAGGCGTGGACAGCCTCGGTGAGGTGGTCCAGGCTCACGGAGAAGGCGTCCATGCTCTCATATCCCTGCTCGATCTTGTCCAGGCGACCACCCTTGGAGGCCTCCACGATCCTGGGCAGGGAGAGCACGGACGTGTGTGTCCCTGTCCCCTCGCCGAGCTGGGGAAGCGTGGGGCACCAGGGCAGCGGGTCAGGGCATCCCCCCACTCGCCAAATCCTGCCCGTGGGGCTTGGATCATGGGGATTTCCCCCGTCTGAGCACTCACGTTTTGATGAGCTGCTTGGCATTCTGTGGAGAGAGAGAAGGGGAAGGAGGAGATGAGTGAAGCCACACACAGCGTGACCCCATGGGGGCACCGGCGGGGAGGGGGAAGGTTTGGGGGTCTCACCATGAGGAAGGCGGCCCCCCCGGTCTCCTCGGCTGCCTGGATGGCTGTCTCCACCAGCCGGCTCGACTTCTCCAGCTGCTCCTTGTACTGGCAGATGAGGCTCTGGATGAAGGCGGTCTTGTCCGCCTGCTCCTGGGAGATGCGCTGCAGCAGCTCCGCCTTCTTCTCCTCCAGCAGCGCTGCCAGGGCATCAAAGCGAGCACAGAGCTCCCGCTTGGCCGCCTCGCTGTTCTCCTGTGGGGACAAGGGACAAGGGATGCCACCTCTCTGTCCCTCCGGCACCTGCAACATCCCAAGGGCTTCTCATCTCCACGGGCTCTACCCCACTCCCGGCCATCCCCGGCTAAGGTTTCACCCCCGGGTTTTTGGGGGGCTCCTTTTCCCCCTTTCCTCACCTCGGTGCTCTGGCAGGAGTCCTCCAGCTGGGAGATGATGGTCTGGATCCGGTCATTCCCCGCCACGAGCATGGAGATGCAGTTGTTCAGCTCAGTCTGGTGAGGGATAGACAGAAGAAGTTTTAGCTCCCGTGGAGATGAGAACTTCTCCCATCCCAACGCGGGGACGGGCTGGGCATTGCTTGTCCCCAGCTCTGCTCCCCCACACCCCTCACCGGCCACGGCTGCTCTAAATATAGTCTGTCTCCTGGGCGCAGTCACCCGGGGGCTATTAATACCCCGTGAGCCAGTCCCGCTGTTATTTGTGACTGTCCTAGCTCAGCACATCGCCCCGGCCCGGCCGTGTCCCCCGCAGCCCCCCCGGGTCCCCCCCATGGCACCTTCTGTCCCTGGAAGACGGTCTGCAGCGGGGCCACCTCGCAGTCCTTGTGGGCGCCGAACACTTTGCACATGGAGCAGGTGGGGACCTCGCAGGTGACGCAGTAGATGTTGATCCGCTCGTCCCCGTGCTCCTTGCACATGGGGTGCTCCCCCTTCTTCAGTGGCCTGCTGGAGAGGGCAGCACGGCCACGGTGATGTCCCCGTCACGGTGACATCCCCACCAGGGCGATGTCCCTGCTGCAGGGACACCCCCTGCCACGGTGGTGTCCCCACTGTGGCATCACCCCCAGCGTGGTGACACCCTCACTGATGCTGCACAGTCACCCCAAAATCAGGTCCCTGGGAAAGAGGCCAGATCCTGGCATAACCCCACAATTGCTCCTCGGGGAACCAGCAACCTCTGTGCCTCTGTAAACCCCAGTATGTCCCAGTTTAAACCACCGTGGCGCTGGGCATGGCAGCGGGTGGCGCTGGGGACGGGGGGGCTGCGGTCCAGAGGCGCTGCACCAGTGCCTAATTTTAGCCTCGTGCTGCCCGGATTTATCGTCACCCATCGTGTGACCGGGGTGGGGGCACCCAGAAACCCCCGGGGGCTGCAACTCAGCCGTCCCATCCACAGAAAGGAGGGACATGGGGACAAGCCAACCCTTTGAAGCAGGGACAGGGCTGGGCCCCCCGGGCCCCCCGGCAGCCGCAGACACCTGCCACGTGCCATCGTCCCCGTCCCCATGGCTCTCACACAATATTTACAGCGGTTCAGGGAATTTGGCCAGGGCCACCGCTCTGCCTTGAGAGCCTGTGACCCCTCTGTCCCCCCCAGCTCCATCCTTGTACCCACTGGGGCCCCCCCAAACTGTCCCTCTGCCCCTTATCAGCCTCAGTGCCTGTTGTTGTCACAAGCAGAGCCTGGATTTGTTCCCCACACCTCTTATCTCCCACCAAGTGTTCCAGCAAGAGTGTTCAGGGGGCAGCAGGATGTGCCCAGCTGCCACCCCCCTGAGACAGCCAGAGGCACAAACTGCTCGGGACAGGAGGGAGAATTGTGTTGGGGGAGGGAGTTTTGGGCTCAGGGAGGAAGTTTTGAGTGGCGGGAGGAAGATTTTGGTCGAGGGAGGAAGATTTGAGTGAGGAAAAGATTTGGATCGGGGATCATTGAGCCAACAGGAAGATGACCCCCAGGTGCAGTCTCTTGGGGTCTCAGTGCTGGTGCTGGGGCACGGGAGGGGGGGCATCCCTGCATCCCCGTGTCCCCATATCCCCCTGTCCCCGCCAGCCATGGCTGCCCGTGCCCACCTGGAGCACTCCTGCTTGTAGATGTCGATGATGTTCTCCACCAGCAGGTTCCTCTGCAGCCCATAGACGCCGTGGCGGTCCAGCAGCACCTCGTGGCGGCACGAGGGGCACCGGAACCGGCCCCCTGAAATCAGACTCCCCCGGCTCTGCCAGTACGGGTTGGCGGCCTGGGAGGGGAAGATGAACATCAGGGGGTCCATCAGTATCCCCACAAACATCCCAGTGCCCCCCGGCCCGGGCGTGGGGACGGAACGGGCGCAGGGACCCCGCCTCACCTGGAAGACGTCGTTGGCGCACTTGCGGCAAAGGTTGTGCTGGCAGGGCAGGATCACCACGGGCTTGCTGAACATCTCCAGGCAGATGGGACAGATGAGCTGCTTCTCCAGGCTCTCCATGGGGCTGCCATCCTGCAGGATGCCGGCTTGGAAATCCATGGACTCCATCCTCTCACCGCTCTCGCTGCCGCAGGCACCCCTCGCTCCGCTATTTATAAGGCGCTCGCTGGTCACGAGGATCCCAATCCCAACGTGGTGTCGGGTGTCGGTGTCGGGCACAGCACCTGTCGGTGCTGAACCATCGGGAAGGGCCGGTAAACAAGATGGGCACAGGCTGTCCAGGAGGCCCTGTCTGCCCGTGCCGTGGACATGCCTCAGCCGGAGCTGCGGGGTAAACAGGGCCACGCGCTGCCCCGTGGCCAAATGGCTGCACGCCCTGGGAGCAGCACGGCCTGGGGCCGGACCCCAAAACAGCATCAGAGTGGGGGCAAGGAGGGGCTAAAACCAGCCCCGTGGTCATTAGGACGTTGTGATGGTTCCAGAAACCAGGCAGAGCTGGGCCAGCTGCATGCAGCAGGGGGTGGCTTATCCAGAGTTTGCCCCTTTCCCCACCCAAAACATGACCAGTTCTGGGGTGCAAACACACCTCGTCAGTGGCTCCCTGTGTGCTTGGAGGGGAGAAGCAGCTCTGGGGAGACGCAGCCCCCATGCCTGGCACATGCAGCAGGGTGACCCCCTCCCCAGGCAGGGGCTGGGGGCTCCTCTGTGTCCCTAGACACAGCGGGGGCTGCTCAGGCTGGTCCCCACACCGGTGTCACAGCCATGACCCAGCTGGCTCCGCTGCTGGCTTTCAAAACCTGACCCAAAAACACCTGGGGGGGCAGAGGGTGAGCACAGCCCTCGCTGAAAACAGCCCCGGACACAATGCCCAGCTGGCTGGTCAAGGGCCATGCTGGCCACAGGGAGAGCTGTCAGCACGGGCAGCTGCACCAGGAGGGTAACCCTACCCTTGCCACAGATGGGTCACGGCAGGGGGACAGGGTGGGGCGGGGTGGCGGCTGCTGCAGTGACCGCAGCGACTGCGGGCAGGAGGGGGTGCAGGGGTGGGGGGGGTGCACAGGCGTGGGTGTGCAGGGATGCAGGGATGCACGGGGTCCATGCATGCACGGATGCACAGGTGCACGGATACGTGTGCACATGGATGCGCAGGTACACGGTGTCGGGGTGCACTGACCCCCTCCTCTCCCCAGGGCAGCCCCACAGCTGTTTCGGGGCTCCTTCCGCCCTGGCTCATGTGCGGAGCAAGTGACTGTGCCAGGACGTGCCAAGCACATCTTGCAAAGTTGTTCCCGTTCTGGCACCTGGGGCTCTGCCAGCTGGGGAACAGGGCTGGCTGGGCCCCAGGGAGGGCAGCGCAGGGGTCGGACACTGACCGGACCCAGGCACGACCTGGCCCTGCCCGGGGTGACATTGATTAACTAATTGCTTCTGGACTCGATTGAGGGGATTCACAGGAACGGAGGGGTTGTAATGCCCTAAGCAGCTTTCCGAACCCACAAGGGGCTCATTGGGCCCTAATTGGCTTGGGACAGCTTAGGCAGGACCCAGGGCACTAATCACCCCCGGGATCCTTCCCAATTAACCCTGGAGAGCCCACTCTCCAGGGAATGAATCTCCCTATGCTCGGTCTTTGCAGGGCTCTGAGCAGTGGGTGGCCCTGGCTTCTGCCAAAATGTTCCTGTGACAGCTTTGCAGTGGTTGAGGAGACAGCAGGGCCTGTGACAGGAGCCCTGTGCCCCCAGCTCCTGGACACGGGGGGCACTTCCAGCCCTGCAGCCTGGGGAGGAAAGGGGGCCATGGCACAGAACAGGGAACAGAGAGGGGTGGCAGCTCTTGTGTCAGCGTCACACGAAGCCAGAGCACAACCAAGGGTGCGAGGGGCTGTAGCGATTTTTTCTGGATGCCGAGCAATAAATCATAGAGTCTCGGGATTGTTTGTTTTGGAAGGACCTTAAAGCTCATCCCAATCCACCCCTGCCATGGGCAGCGACACCTTCCACTGTCCCAGGCTGCTCCAACCTGGCCGCGAACACTGCCAAGGATCCAGGGGCAGCCACAGCTTCTCTGGGCACCCTGTGCCAGGGCCTCCTCACCCACGCAGGGAACAATTCCTTCCTAATTAATAAACAGAAATTTAAGTAATTAATTAATTGATTAATTAATGTTATTAAACGCCCACCGCGCTCGCCCCGCCCCGCCACCTCAGCTGGCCAATCACAGGGCGCTGCGCCCGGAGGAGGGGTGGCCGCGCGGTGGGCGTGGCCGTGGCTGAGGGAGGCGGGCGGGCGGAGCGCAGCCCTAAGATGGCGGCCGGGCGGCGGCGGCGGCGCTGAGGTAACGCGGCTTCTCCCGGCCCGGGGGCGGCCTCGCATCCCCCCCGGCCCCCGGCGTGTTGTAGCGGGGCGGGATCCGCGCTGCCGGTTGGGGGGGCCCGGTACCCACTGCGGCGGGCAGGGCCCAGCGGGCCGGCATCGTCCCCCACTCTGGGGCGAGCGGTGCGCCGGTGCTTCCCTTCACAACCGCAGGTGGGGGCCCGGTGCGGCCGCCCCGAGTAGGAGGGGGGCGTTTATATTGTCCATATTATCTATATATTTATGTTATTCCATAATTGCCGCCGTTAAGGAGGCGGGCGGCGCTTCCCGGGCCCGCAGGAGCGAGCGGCGGCCCCGGCCCGGTGTCCGCTCGGCCGGGCCCGGCCCCGGGGCTCCCGCAGCGCTCGGGCAGCACCGCGGGCCGGGGCAGGGCCGGGGCAGCCCCGGGGCTCGGCGCGGTGACAGGGCCGCGGTGGCAGCCGGCTCCCGGCACGGGGGGACGGTCTGTGCCCGCTTGGAACCCGGTGTGCCCGTGTTTGAGTAACGCAGCGCAGTGGTTTCCTCCGGAGCTATTTGGCCGCTGGTGAAATTACAGATCCTGCCCTTGTTGGCCCATCAGATCTCAATGTTCAGGCTCTGATCTGAATTTGCAGCCCCGCTACAGGTGCAGCCTCGGCCCGTCCCGTGAGTGGATTCTCCTGGTAACGCGTTTCTCACACACGTCACATCTTGGTTAAAAACCTTACTGCAAATGTGCATCACACAGCTTTGCTGAAAGGTTAAAATATCTCTGTAGCATTGCCTGAGACTGATGATACCTTTTTTCTCTCTCTTTTTCTTTTTTTTTTTCCTTTTTCTTTCTTAAAAAAAAAATTGCCTGAAGCAGTGGAAATACTTGAAAGCTTCCTACTAATAACAGGCCGTTTCAATGTGGTCCTTATTGCCTGGTTTACTGACATAAAGAGAATTGCCTTTATCACTGGCTGTCTTAAAGCTGTTGTAGTTCTGATCTCTCAGTGTGATTTTATTTATTTATTTGTTTACTTTTGGTTTTGCATTTCATTCTGTTTGACCAGTGATCCTTGGCTAGCCAGGCTTTTTTTTTTTTTTTTAATTTATTCCTGTCTCTAGTTAGTGTCCCGTTTTCGTTTGGTTGTGTGAAGGTGGTGCTGGTGTTTGGTTTGTAATCTTGTAGGGCAGCATGCAGGGAGGGTCATAAATCTGCAGCAGGGTTTGGTGGCTTTTTTTTTTTCTTTTTATTTTGTGTGTGTGTGTGTCTCTCTCTCTCTCTGTTTTACTTTCAGAGCAATAACTTAACTTTTGTCCTTGCTCTGTTGAGCAAAAGTGAAAGTTAGATGCTGGGTGCAAACTTCTGCAATCAGTTATCCTTTTTAACCTTTCATAGCTGTAGATTCCTCATGTGGAGGAGACTTGGTGAAAAATCAGTCTCCTCAAAAAATAAACTGGGAGCGATTGAAGCTTTCTCTTTGAGTAAAACAACTTAATTATAACAGAACCATTTGCTCCTGCAGTCACCTCCACAAAAGGCAGTTAATTAAAATCTGTCACTGCCCGACCAGGGGCTTCAACTGGAACCTCCTGTGCTCTCCAGGCTGGATGGGGAGCATGACACCCTCCTGTTATTCCTGCAGATGCTCACGGAAGACACTGAGGGAGAGGAGCAGGAGCGTTCTCGATAGTCCTGTCTCGGCACGATACCAGTCTAGGTTTGAATTGTTGCCACCTTGAACACGCTGGGCTGTGTTTGAAATCTTAACGAAAAGATGTAAATTCACTTCCACCTGGCCCGTGGCAACAGGTGCAGGTTTATGGAGTAGCTTCTGGAATGTTCTAGCACTCAACCCCTGTTTAATGGCGGGGTCTGGGCAGGCCCAGCGCTGCCACGCCAGCCCCTAGAGGGGAAAATACAGCCCGGTTCCTGTGCCTAAGTTTTAGTTCTGTGGGTTTTTCCCCCTTCCCCAGAACCTTTGCTCTTGAAGATGGTGAGTAGCCAGCCTAAGTACGATCTAATTCGGGAGGTTGGTCGTGGCAGTTATGGTGTGGTGTACGAAGCGGTCGTCAGGAGGACCTGTGCCCGCGTGGCCGTGAAAAAGATCCGGTGCCACGCTCCGGAGAACGTGGAACTGGCTCTGCGCGAGTTCTGGGCCCTTAGCAGTATCAAGAGCCAGCACCCCAACGTCATTCACCTGGAGGAGTGCATCTTGCAGAAAGATGGCATGGTGCAGAAGATGTCCCATGGCTCCAGCTCCTCCCTGTATTTACAGGTACATGAAGCCGAGGGAACGGGGTGGAAGGAATCGGTAACGATGTGGAGCTGGGGGGAAGGAGGTGGGGCAGCCAAGGTCGTGGTTTTGAGGTGTGCTCAGATAGGTGAGGGGATTGTTTGCATTGCTGACACCTGGAATTTAATAGGGGTCTTTAAAAAAAACTGAGCAATCACCTGGATCTTGGGATTTGGAGCCGTGCTGCTCTAAAAGACTCCAGAATTTGTATTTCATGCAAATCTGCTTTGATAATTTGAGGAAGCCACACAGGTGAAGCCCAGGGGAGGTGCAGGCTGTTCTTGGCAGCAGCCCTGCTGCAGGTTAAAGAGCACTCCTGTCCTGGGACAGAGCTTGGAGGAATTTCATCCTGGGTGTCCTTGGAAGAGGAAGTCACTGTCTTGATTTGTAGGAAGCCAACACTTAAAATTCTTTCAGAAACAAGAAGCAATTGGTAGCACATCATGAGCTGTTTCTTTTTTTCATAAATAACTATTAGGCTCTTCAAAGAGTGGTGAAGGTATGATAAATAAGGGAATAGATATCAGTCTGAAAGCATCCTTTAAGTTTGAAGATGTGTATTTTTGAAGAATAAGTAGCTCTGGAAAGACATTGACAGATAACCTGATTAATTCCCTTGTCAAGAAGCAGCCCCAAGTATAAATCACCCCCTGGCAGAAATTTGTGTCCCTGGTTTAAAAAGCCAGCAGCCTGCTCAATGTTTGCTGTGTTATCCCTAGTCAGCTCTCATCATTTCAGTTTTTATTGCCATTCCTGCTGTCTGGTGTGGGCCTTTTGTTGGTGAGCAGCCCTGCAGATCCTGGGTGCTGTCCGAGCCTGAGAACCAGGATCCTTGGCTTTGCCAGCTCCCTGTGGCTTGGGAGCTGTTCCTGACTTGTCTTCATGCAGGGATTAGGCTAAAATAATACTGGCCAGCTCATGGGGGAGAACGCAGTGCCTTACCTTCCTGCTTTTAGTGGAGCTGCCAGAGACTGCTTCCAACTTGAGGGCAGATGTGCAGGGAGGAGCTTCGAAAGCTCCAGGGTGGAATTGCCAGGTGGTGAAGAGCTTCCAGCTCACCCCCAGCACTGGTTTGGATGGTGGTGCTGGAGAGCAGCTGGCACAGGGACCTGGCCCCTGCCAGGCGCAAACACCACAGATTGTTTTGCTGCTCTAGAGAGAAGAGCAAAGGGCAGAGCTGAGCTGACTGGCAGGGTCATTTTCTGGTAGCCTGGGCTGAACTGAGGGACAATCAGACCCCCCTTGGCTCGGCCTCTCCTCTCCCAGGTGTTGTCACAGAGCTGAGCTGCTGCTCTGTGTGAGGAGGCTGAGGAAGGGGTGTCACCCTCTCCTGGGGCAGATTCTTAGTGCCAGCCGAACCAAATCTGTGGAGTTTGAGTCCTGAATTAGCTTGGTCTGCTGGTGCTTTGCCGCTGTCGCAGATGTAGGGGGTGGATTTTGTTGTCTTAACTCTCACAACATCTGCGAGTGCAGCTCCTGTGACTCCGTGGAGGGCAGAGCTGTGTTGGTGCCCTGTTGGCAGAGGAGACTCCCTGCTCTCCTGAGATACCTTAATCTCACTGTTCCTGACTACAAACCCTAAATAAGACATTTTTTAGCTCTAAAATAGATTTACTGTTTAAATTGGTCTGGGAAGATAGCTTTGAATTACTGCCGTTTCTTTTCTTGAAAAGGTCACTTTTTAAAAGCACTTCAAAATGCCTCTCTAAATATTAACACACAGCATAATTTTTGAAAGCCAGATTGATTTAGTATCCATTGGTTCACTACTAACAGAAATAATTGCAGGACTTTCTTTACAGAGCCACCTCAGAGGAGCTGAAGAGGCAAATGCAGTTTGTGTAAACAGGATTAGTAAAAGTGATTGCAGGTTTTACTTTGCTTTCTGTGTGAAGCAGCTGTAAGAACTGGCTGTTCAACTTGTGTTCCTGAAAATACCATGTGGATAATGATGGTGGGAAGGGTGTTCTGTGCTCAGCTGTGCTTGTAGATCAGTGTTCTCCTGAGTTCAGGGGTCCTGTGTTAACTCGCTGGAATTCATTAATGTGTCAGGAATGGAGAACAGGCTTTAAAAATCTCTCATGGATAAATACAGCTGTGTGGAGTTACTTGTGAGACTTTGTTTATCCTGAAAAGCTGTTGGCAAAGTGGGTGGGACAGGCTTTGTCAGGGTGGGACACTGTCCAGCTGGGACAGATGGGAGGGCAATGGCCACTGGGTATCTTTAAAAATTCTGTTATCAGGGTTGAGCTCCACTTCTGGGCAGGAGCCTGAGCTTGATATGCTCCACATGAGTGAAGATAAGGAGGCTGGCATATATATTGTGATTTTTTTTTTTTTCTTTTCCATAAAAACATTTGCATAATGTTTTCTTTTCCCCGTTGCAATGTCTTGCTCTCTGGATTGTTGAGAGGAGGATCAAACAATGGTTTGGGTTGGAAGGGATCTTAAACCCCATCTCATTCCCATGGGCAGGGACACCTTCCACTATCCCAGGCTGCTCCAACCTGGCCTCAGTCACTTCCAGGGATGGGGCAGCCACAGCTTCTCTGGGCAGCCTGTGCCAGGGCCTCAGCAGCCCCACAGGGAAGAAATCCTTCTGTATAACTAACCCAAATTTCCCTTCTCCATGAAGATCCTGATTTCATGCTTATTTCCATCATGTCCTTTCATTCTCATGTTCATCAGGTAGTTACGACATTTCTTTTCCTCGTTGCAGCTTGTAGAAACCTCATTAAAAGGAGAAATAGCCTTTGACCCCAAAAGTGCTTATTACCTGTGGTTTGTGATGGATTTCTGTGATGGAGGAGACATGAACGAGTACCTGCTGTCCCGAAAGCCCAACCGCAAGACCAACACCAGCTTCATGCTGCAGCTCAGCAGCGCCCTGGCCTTCCTGCACAAAAACCAGATCATCCACCGGGACCTCAAGCCCGACAACATCCTCATCTCCCAGAGCAGGGTGGATGCCAGTGACCCGGAGCCCACCCTGAAAGTGGCGGATTTTGGGCTGAGCAAGGTGTGCTCGGCCTCGGGGCAGAACCCCGAGGAGCCGGTCAATGTCAATAAATGTTTCCTGTCCACTGCCTGTGGCACCGACTTCTACATGGCCCCCGAGGTGTGGGAGGGACACTACACGGCCAAGGCAGACATCTTCGCCCTGGGCATCATCATCTGGGCCATGCTGGAGAGGATCACCTTCATAGACACCGAGACCAAGAAGGAGCTGCTGGGCAGTTACGTGAAGCAGGGCACGGCCATCGTGCCCGTGGGCGAGGCGCTGCTGGAGAACCCCAAGATGGAGCTGCTCATCCCCGTGAAGAAGAAGTCCATGAACGCCCGGATGAAGCAGCTGATCAAGGAGATGCTGGCGGCCAACCCGCAGGACCGGCCCGACGCCTTCGAGCTGGAGCTGAGACTGGTCAACATCGCCTTCAAGGACAGCAGCTGGGACACGTGAAGGGGCTCAGTGACAGCTGCCTGGCAGGCACAGCCTGAGCTCACCTGCAGGGGGTAGTTTTCACCTAACTGGAGTTTCCCGACAGGAATGTTGAGTTGGCCGCGGTGTAAAATCCCAGAGTGAGACGTGAGGGTGTTCCTTGGTGTGCACTGGCACGGGGATGTTGCAAGAGCCAACACTACTTGATTTCCAGCACTCTGTCATGGAGTGTCTCATACATTCCAGTTTCCTATGTCAGTATTAGGAGCTCTCATGGAAAAAAAAAACAAAACGAAAGGTTTGCATGCTGGCAGTGCAAATCTTGAGGCTTTGTAATGTAATCTGTGTATATATTTATGTATATGAGTGACTGGGAGTGTGTGGCACTTAAATTATTTGCTGTGGGTCTGGATGACTGGGGTCTGCTAGAAAACTGGGTGAGGAAGGTGGGTGAGAAACACTCCTTCTTCCCCAGGCCTGAATGACTTTATTATTTATTTTTGTTATCTGATTTCAAAGACTTGACTTTGTAAACAAAAAAAGCAATGCAAGGGGATCAGCTGCTTTTGAAGTGCTAACATGGCTGATCTTAGCACTTAGAGCTTAATGAGCTCATCACCGAGGGAGTCAAATTAAAAATGTACAGTGAGGTGCTGGCAGGGGGCTGGGTCATTGATCATTTGACTTTGCTTTTATTAATCGATTAATCTACCTTTTCTCAACATGCTCTCTGCTCTGGTGTCTATAATCCAATAGCACCTTGAGGATTTATCACAGCAGAATTCTGTGCCCTCAGTTGATGGGAACATGGATGAGGGAATCCAGCAGCATATTCTTAAAATCCTTCAAAATGCTGTGGCAGCACAGTTTTCCCACTAACTGGATCCAGTTGATAATCCTGGCCATGGCCTTTTCCTCTCTGGCACTGCCCCTGATCCAGCGGGGATGAGGGGACAGAGGTGGCTCTGTGCCGTGGCTCACACCTGGTGTCAGAGCTGGGAGAAGGCTCAGTGACAGGTATGTGAAAGGTGGCAGCCCAGGTTGATGTATTTTTTTTTTAATTTCTCCTCCTTTTAAAGAAGTGATCTTTATTTAAAAGCACAGATGGGAGGATGGGGAGCTTTGGAGCAGTTGGAAGCTGCTTATCCCCAGCTCGTGTTGCACAGAGCAGATTGAGGCTGGGAGAGGTTTCACTGAGGCCACCTGACTCTGCAGGGCTGACAGAAGCTCTTTGTACCAGCACAACACTTTGTTCTTTTGGGTGCAGGACTGACCTTTCCCGTGCAGTTTGACCTTTTGGAAAAAGCAGAGTTAAAATTGCCTTTAAAGCTGCAGGAAAGGCCAGTTTTCTTAATAAGTTCAGTTTAATTTTTTTCCTCCACCCAAATCTTACTTGAAAATGGCTGTAAGTATTTCCATGTATAATTTGCTTTTTGAATACTGTTCCCTCTTGGTGTTTGGAGAGCAGTTCTGGGCACTCAGTGTTTATTCTTTAAGTGTGAATAAACAAAATATCATTTTTTGTTTTTCCAAAAGCAAAAAGGATTCTGATTCCACCCAACTTCTGAGGCTTTACAGGCCACAGGTGGTTCTTACCTGGTGCTGTGTGAGCTGGCGGCCGTCACCCAGCTGGCCTTAGTTTGTAATTCTTGTTATTTTCTTTCACTTCATCGTTTTAGGGAGTGATCCTCAGACAAACACTCTTCACTTCTGTGCCAGCTCTGCCTCCCAGTTCTCGCATCTCAGCAGGGTCACTGGAGGAGTAAAGTTTGAAGGGGATTCATAATTCATGTTAAACTTGAGAGCTTTTTAAAAATAAAGGGGTGAGCGTCCCCCTCTCTTACCCACCCAGAAGTCATAAGCAGGTTATGAACCTCCTACAGAGCGACACTGCTCCCCTCTGAGGTGCTTTGTGAATCACCCGATTCCCCTCTGCAGGGTTCCACTGCCTGCAGTGCAGAAATGAGGGAATGGCACAGGGAAGTTTTGGGGTTTTTGACTCCCAAAGTGTTTTCTTTGCACTGATTGCCACTTTATAGGTTGGGGGTACCTGAAATCCCCCTCATGGTGCTTATCCTTGCTGTTGGGTGACACTGGTAGTCCTCGAGCTCTGTGTTCTCTTTGATTTTTGTTGTCTGAGGTCTTTGTTTTGAGAAAATAAATCAAGTTGTTGTAGCAGCTGCGGGGTCGTTCACCAGCGTGACACGAAGTCAAGACACTTTCCAGCACTTGGGAAAGACTTTTTTTGTTTCCATGTTTTTCTTTAAAAACTGTAAAATATATTTTATGGAGAATTTATAATGAGGAAAATTATTGTGTAATTTATTAAGTTCATGACTGTTTTTGAAATAAAATCTTGAATTTCGATGAAGTTTTAGGACTTTTTATGGGGAAGTGCTTTTGGTCAGTGCAGTGTCAGTGTTGCCCTCCAGAGACAGCGTCCTGCTGCTCCCACATGCCCTGAGGAACCTTAAAGGTGAGGAAACATCTTTACTTATCCATGGCAGGAGAGTGTAGCCCTCATTTGCCTGTTTTAATTAGCAGTGCTCTGGACAGAGGGTTGTGCAGAGTGGAAATGCTGTAAATGAGTTTCTCTTGGAATTTCTTACACCCACAACAAACCCGAGCCCAGTCTTCTCCCCTGTGTCTGCACCTGTGGATTCCTGGTGCCAGGAGTGGGCAGATTCCCACCTGGCAGGAGCCTTGTGCTTAAGTCAATGCAGTTTGGATTTAGCTTCATTTTTTTTAGGGGGTAAAGAATAAAGACGTTCAGTAAAGGAGAAAGTCCCACTTTTGGTTTAGTTCTAAGAGTGGTGGTTTTAAATACAGACACAAGCTGAATTCCTTCCCCACAAAATGAAAAACAAACCATGCATATATATATAAACTATATATATATAAAATATATACTGTGCTTTAAATACATTTAGCCCATAGGGAGGGCAGGGAACTCTGCAGGGAAATGCCCTGGTGCAGAAATTGGATATAATTAAAGCCCCATCTGGGCTGGGAGAACCCAAGCTCGGCTCTGCTGTCCTCGTTCTGCAGCATGCGAAGGCTTCAGGCTGCAGCTTGCCCGTCCCTGTTCCCGGGCTGGTGTTGGGCGCTCGCCTTGTTGGTATTTTTGCTTTGTTTTGGTTCAAGCAGGGTTTCCCTCGGCGCAACCCACGGCGTGCTGGTGGCTGGCGCTTTGGGGGGAGATAAATCCCCCTCCAGGGAGCCCCAGCCTCTGCCCCAGCCTCCATCCCTGCACAGAAACAACTTTTCCCCTCCCGACAGGCTCAGGTGGCCTTTGGACTGCGGGTGGCACAAACAGCCCCTGCTTTGTGTGGCTTCTCCCTTTGCTCCACTTCTTCCCCCTGCTCCGCGTCCTGTGAATCCTCCCGGGGGACGTCGGTGGTTCCGTGGTTTGGATCCTTCCTGGCACTTTGGGGACGGAAGGAATTGGCCCAGGGAGAACCAGTTGGGAGCATCTGAACGCCAACTTCAGCGGGGGGTGCTGGCCGGGGCTGCTCCGTTCCTGCTTTGGTTGGAGGGGCTGGTTCTGCAAAGTGCAGTTTCTGTGCTTCAGCACAATAAAGGCAGAGGGATGTGCCTGGAATGCCACAACCCATCCAGAGCGTCTGAGGGACACAGGAGAGGTGGCAATATGAGACTGAGCTGCTGCAGATGCTGTTGAGGAGCTCTGGGAGTGTTTTGGGGGAATCTGGAACCCCATTTTTAGGAGCAGGGTGATGTCAAGTGACCCGAGGATGGGCCAGGCACCACTGCTGCAAGAGGAGCCACAGCTTGGGCCATGTTCTTACTCATTTCAGAGGCCCCTTCACTCTCAGGTTTGGGATGGAACCAGATGCAACCTAAAAACCTTTGCAACAGTGGTGGGTTCAGCCCACATTCCTGACCCTGGGCTTGCTTCCTTCAATCCCGGCAGCTCCTTCCATCTCTGTCTTTCCTGGCTGTCCCTGTGGTCCCAGCACTGCCCAGCCCTCACCTGCCGTGGGGTTTGGAGCCCGTTTGAGGGGTTGGAACATCCACGGGAGCCTGTCCTGGGCCCGGCTGCCCCAGTTCCGACTCGCACCAACACGTGGGTGCCTGCCTCGGATTAGGTGCTGGTTTCAGATTTATTCATGCCCGTTTGAACCCTTGATATTTTCAAACTTGTCTAACAAGCCTTCCACCCTTGCCCGCTCCCGAAGGAAAGCCAGAGCCCTCTCTGGCTCCTCCCCTGGCGGTGGCATTTGCATGGACCTCAAGCCCGAGGAGCTGCTGTGGGCTGTGAAAGTGAACCAGCCAGCAGAGACAGCTGGCCGGGTCACCAGGTGCTGCATTCCCGGCTGCACCCTCTTCAGGTTTATTAGAATAAAAGAGGTGGTTTGTCCCTTCCTTGCTTTCACTGGGGATTTTTTCCAGTGCCTGCAGAGCTTGAGCAAGGCCTGGCCCCTCTCATCCTGCCCACCTTCCGTTTTAGCCCCCGTTTTCGTCAGCACAGGAATCCTGGCCCCAGCCCCTTCCTAGTCCTGCTGCCATGGCCGGGAAGGTGCTGGATGCAGCCCCAGCCCCGTTCCCGGCACTGGCTCTGGAGCAGCAGCTCCTCAGGAAGGAACTGGGATGGGAACAGAAGTGCTCGGGGACAGGTCCCCTCTCATCCCGGGATCTGGGGCCGAATGCTGTGGCTTCGTCCCCACTGGAGCCTCCCCAGTGCCTGTGACCAGCCTGGGCTGGGCTGTGCCCCAGCTCTCCATCCAAACTGGCTGCCAGAGGGGTGCAGGGAGCTGGTGGCTCCCCAGGGAGCACTGGGGGCTTTCTCTGGCCCCGCGCCGAGGGTCTGGGAGCCCAGCTCGGGGTGCAGCAGGTCCTTCCCCCTCTGCTCCAGTGCCACGTTCACAGCCCCCCGGGCTGGAGCTGGGGATGGAGGGGGCCGGGATTGTCCCTGTGGGAGCACTCGGCCCTCGGGAAGGGAAGAGGGCAGCGGTAAAAATAACCCCTGGGCCAGCTCCAGCCCATTGTGGCTTCCTGCGATTTACAGCCCTTCCCGGAGGGAAGAGGCAGGCACCGGCCATCTCGGGGCTGGCTTTGACCCTTTCGCCGCCTCCGAGAAGGTGCCAGAAGGACCTTTCCTCCCTCTTTCCTGCCTGGGCAGGATCCTGGAGAAGGGGATTGTGGTGGCCTCCTGCTCCTGAGCTGCCCCCAGCACCCTGGGGTGGGTGTGGAAGAAGCTGCTGGAGTGGACATGGTTTCCCTGCCCCATTGCTGACCCGCCGTGTGCAGGGGGATGGAGAGACTTGGAGGCAAAAATCTCTGCTGCAGATCCCGAAATCCCGGTCGGGTTCCCGTAAGGAGGCGGAGGGAGGAGGGGAGCTGGCAGAGGTGAGCTGGAGCTGCAGGAGGAGGGGGGTTAATGCTGGCCAGGGCCAGGGGCAGGGCTGTGAAGGGGGGTCAGCACGGGTTGGGCTCCTGCCGGCTGGGCTGGGCTCGCAGGGGTTAACGGGGTGGCTCTTCCTCTTCCTCATCCTCTATATGAGGCTGCTGCCGGCTCTGGGCTCAGTTTGCCGCGACAGCCAGAGGGGCAGGAGCTGCGTGAGACTGGACCATCCCATCCCTGCATCCCATCCCTGCATCCCTGCGTGGGCTCAGGTGAGCGAGAGCATCCCCCACCCGCCTGGCACAGGTCCTGGCACAGGTCCTGGCCGCGGGGCTGGGCTGGGGAAAGTGAAGGCCCAGCGGCACTGGGCAGTCCCAGCCTGGGCACCTCGTGCTCATCCCTCGGGGGCACAGGGCCAGACATCACGTGCCTCAGTTTCCCCGCGTGTACTCCGGGGTGGGTGCGGTGTGGAGCCCCTGGGCTGCGTGTGGAGATGCGTGGCAGGGGGATCCTGGGCTGCTTGCTCCCGTGAGCTCTGCTCTGCCCAGCCCTGTGTCCCTGCCGTCACCCAGGGCTGGTGATGGAGTGGCTCTTCAGGGCCGTTCGGGCCTTTTCTGCACGCTGGGACCATCCGCTTCTGGCATTTACAGCCCCAGCTCCGGACTCCTTCCCCCACCGCTGGATTCACACACGGGCGCTGGGGTGAGCTGAGCAAGGGCCAGAGCACCCCAGGGCTACTGAAACCCCCTGGTTCCGTGCCCTCACACACGGAGAAAGGGAGACTCTTCCCTCCCAGCCCAGCCCGGCTGTGTGGGGCACGGCTCGGGGACCCCCAAACACCCCCAGCCGTGGGGCATCTCGCCAGCTCTCCTGAGCGCGGCTTTGTTCTGCCGCTCGGGAAGACGAGGCGGCGGCCGGCTCCGGTATTTTTTCCTGTTGGAAGCCGCTCCAGGGATGCGGGTGAAGCCGGCGGATGCTCGGCGCTTCTCCCTTCCTGCCCGGGGGCTGTTCCTGCCTGGGCTGGCAGGACTCGCTGCCTGTGTGGCATTGAGGGGACCCTCAGCTCTGCTTCAGCACCATCCTCCTCCTCCTCACCGCTGCACCCTCGGGGCTCACCCTGACTGTCCTCTCTCCTCCCAGGGCTGAATCCAGGAGCCGAGCGAAGCTTCAGGAGCCTCCCCAGCTGCCACACCGGACCTGCCCGGCCACTCCGAGGGCAACAGAGCGATCAGCAGCGCCGTTCCGGGGCGATGGTGCCCTTGGGCAGCCCCAGCCTCGCCGTCTGCGCCTCCAGCAACCTGCGCCTCATGGCCCCCGGCCGCGGCTCCCCCCTGGCCTGGCTGAACCGGAGCCCCGAGTGCCCGCAGGGGCCGGGGGGCAGCGGGGGCCGCAGACCCAGCGCCGTGGAGCGGTTGGAGGCCGACAAGGCCAAGTACGTCAAGTCCCAGCAGGTGATCAACAGGCGGCAGGAGCCGGCGCTGCGGGGCTCGCCCCGGCTGTCCCCCCATGGCCGGCGGCTGCTCGCCCGCCAGCAGTGCAGCGAGTTGTGTCCGGGCTCGGAGCTGGGCCGGGAGGGGCCCCGGAAGCTGCCGTGCCCCCAGTCCCCCGTGTCCCGCCGCAGCGGCAGCAGGCGCCTGCTGAGACCCGACTCGCTCATCATCTACCGGCAGAAACGGGACTGCCTGGCCGGCGACAAGGAGAACACCAAGGGCTCGGGGCTGGTGCGGCGCCTCTTCCAGGGACCCCTCAGAGACAAACCCCCCAGCTCGCCCCCCGCCAGGGCGCTGGGCGAGGGACCACCGGCCCCCCAGAGCCCCGAGACCCCCATGCTGTGGGCGCCTGCAGAGAAGGAGGAGGCGCGGACGCCGGGAGGCAGCAGCGGCGGTGACAGCGGTGGCATCTTCCCCGTGCCCGGCAGCCCCGCGGCGCAGCCCCCCGGTGCCCCCGGGAAGGAGCCGCTGGCTCTGCGAGTGTCGCTGCCGCTCTCGGAGCAGGAGCGCTTCTTCAACTACTGCGGGCTGGACCGGGCGCTGGTGGAGCTGCTGGGCCGGGAGCGCTTCGGGCCGGCGGGCTGGGACAGCGCCTCGGCCCGGCCCCCCGGCTCCTGCGAGTCCGAGCCCGGGCGGGCCTCGGCGGGCAGCGAGGGGGACGCGGGGCCGGGCGAGGAGGAGCCGGACGTCCGGCTGGGCTCCGCCGTGTCGGTGGTGGAGCGCAACGCCCGTGTCATCAAGTGGCTCTACGGCTGCCAGAGAGCCTGGGCGGCTGCCAAGGAGTCCACGGTCTGAGCGGGGACAGCCTGGCCGGGACGAGGACACCCGTGTTGCTCCCGCTGGCTGGACGTGGCCCCTCGCCCTCGCTGGATGTGGCCTATGGACTGGTGGCACCCGTGGCTCTGGTGCCGCGGGGATGCTGCAGGCAGGGAGGACCACCAGGTCCGCAGGCCGAGTGTGGTGGGGGCATCCGAGGGGCAGGTGAGGAAGGGGCATCCCCGGGTGAGTCTCTCCACGGCCTCAGGGCCGGCAGGCTGCTGTCCCCATGCAGGACTCCCCTGCCCAGGAGGGTGGGATGGGCCTGCAGCCCCCACTGACCACCCATGTCCTGCTCCAGCTGCAGGCTGGGGGGTGGGCAGAGCCCGAGCCCCCTGTTGTGGGCAGTGCCCACCCCGCGGCCCCCTCCTCCCCAGAACAGGAGCTGCTGGGGCCAGAGCAGCCCTCAATAAATCTGTTTGGGGTTTTTTTCTAGCCTGGCAGTGTGTGCGGCTGTGGGGGGGATGCTCCAGGGCTGGGGGGGCCGCTCCCCCTCCCCACCTTCGGGGTTGTGCTGCTTCAGGGGCCCTGCGGCTGTTGGGAGGGGTGAGGGCAAGGAAAGCACCAGGCAGAGCTCAGGGAAAAGGGGCACCCTCGGGGTCTTTAGTGCAGATATGACACCCAAACCCACGGCAGAGCCCTCGGGCGTGGGCGGGGCACTGCCCACCAGCAGTGGGAGGCTGCAAGTAACTGCTGGAGAGTCCGGCTGGTGCATCCTCCTCTAGTTGCCCTTGGGGGCGTTTTTATTCCGAATTTCGGCCAGTTTGCCAGCCAGGAAGCCCCAGTGGAAGGCCCCTTCCTCTGGCTCCCGCAGGTCGCTGCCATCGTCACCCGGCGGCTCCCCAGGGCTCTCATCTGGCTCCGGGGGGGGCACCCCCTTGTCCGGCCCCGTCGCCTGCTGCCACTTGGTAGCAAAGAGATCCCAAAATCCAGGTGCCTTCTCAGTGTGGGGCATCTCAGACGGCTCAGTGGCCAGAGGGCTGGGGAGAGAGTGGGGACGGAAATGTCGCTGCAGGGACCTTCTCCCCAAGCCCACCATGCCCCCCCTCCGTGCCGGCTCTCCCCCCACCCGGCCACACGGGTGTAGGCTGGGGAGGGGGATGCAGGTGATGGGGTGGGGGGGTGGGGGGGCTCGGCATCTCCCAAGGGATGGATCCGGGTTCTGGGGTCCGCCCCAGCGATCTGCAACTTACTGGTCTGGGCAGGGCTCCGGGCTGAGCAGCTGGTGCTCGTCCTCGCGGGTGAAGAGGGAGGAAAGCGTCCGCCAGCCCCGGGCACCCACCCCCTGCACCTGCGGGAGGCAGCGCCGGCGTCACCGGGGGCCTCCGGCTCCCCGTGCCCCCCTGCCCCCGCGTCCCCCAGCCCCCTCCTCACCTTCCTCGCCAGCTGGGACACGGGGCTGGCTCCCTCCTCCATCAGCGCAGGGGGCTCGGCCGTCTCCATCAGCTCGGGGGGGTCTCCCTGCAAGGAAGCCCCCGGTGAGGGCAGGGCTGCAGGCAGGGGGAGGGCAGCGAGGTTGGTCGCCCCGTTTTGGGGACCCCCCACCCTACCTCGTCCTGCAGGGCCCCGTCCGGCCGCGGCCCCCCCAGGGTCTGCAGCACCTTGGCCTTGTAGAGCCGCCAGAAGCCCTGGGCCATGGCGAGGGGCTCAGCGGGGCCGGAGCCGGCGGGAGCCGCGGGCAGCGGGGCAAGGGGGGGCCGAATGGGCGACCCGGCGATCCGGTGGCTTCATTAAAGTTTCAGCGGCCGCTTGCACCGCACAAAAGGAATCTGAGCCCGGGCTGAGCCGGGGGCGGCGCGGGGGCGGCTGCTCTGGTCACCCCCAAAACCCATCCTGTCCCCTGCCCCAGCCCCGCGGTGCCCCTCGCCCACTTGGGACCCCCAGGGCAGGAACACCCCCGCCCACGGTGCAGAGGAGGCGCTGGAGCTCCACGCTCCCCCCGCCGCGTGTCCCCATCTATAATTGATCACGGACGAAACACGATCAGCACCGGGACACGGCGCGCTGAGCCCTGCCCGGCTCATCACAGCAGTGACCGGGGCAGCACGGGCAGCACGGGGACACGGGGGGAACATGGCGGCAGCGTGGGGACGGTGGCACCGGGGCTGGGGGAGCCGTGCGGACGCGGCTGTGCCGGTACCGGAGACACCGGGCCGGGGGAGCCGTGGGGACGCGGCTGTGCCGGTACCGGAGACACCGGGCCGGGGGAGCCGTGGGGACGCGGCCGTGCCGGTACCGGGGACACCGGGGGGCGTGGCCTGCCGGGCACTGGGGCGTGGCTTGCGCGCGATGGGCGTGGCCACGCCCTCGCGCTCGCGGTTTGTGGGCGGGGTTTGAGGCTGCGAGGGCGCGGGCGGCCGCCATGTCGCCGCGGAACGGGCGCCGCACCGGAGCGCACCGGGCGCACTCGCTCGCCCGGCAGCTGAAGACGAAGCGGCGCCGGCGCGACCTGGACGAGATTCATGCGGACCTGAAGCCCGAGAACGCCGCGCGGCTGCTGCGGCAGGAGATCGACCCCGACCTGCCGGGCTGCGCCCAGTTCTACTGCCTGCACTGCGCGTGCGTGCGGCGGGGCGATCCCGGGGGCTGGGGAGGGAGCGCTCCGGCCTTGGGATGGGCTTGTCCTGGTCCTGGGGGTCCCTGGTTCCCGGGGGAGGTGGGGGGCTTGTCCTGGTCCCTGAGGTGCCTGGCCGCTGGCATGGGGTTATCCTGATCCTGGGGGTCAGTGGCCTCTGGGAGAGGAGTGCCCAGGTCCTGGGGGGTCCCTGCCCCCTTGGGGGGGTTGCCCTGGTCCCAGGGGCAGTCCCTGGCTCCTGGCGGCGGGGGCTCCAACCCCTGGGGGAGTATCTTGTCCTGGCCCTTGTGGGGAGCTTGTCCCGGTTTCAGGGTGAGCTCTGGCCCGTGGAGGGTTGTGGTGGGACCCTGGCCCCTGGGTAGGACCCTCCCCAGCCCTCCTTCAGTCTGACCCCCGTCCTTTCACACCCCAGGCGCTACTTCGTGGACCTGAACAGCATGAAGGAGCACTTCAGATCCAAGGTGCACAAGAAGAGGTAAGAGGGGGCAGCCCCCCCAAATTCTCCGGGGTGAGCGGGGTGGCAGGGGCAGTTGTGGGCCGGTCCTGCTCGGAGGAGCGGGTGGAAGCTTCATCCCCTCTGTGCCCCCCAGGCTGAAGCAGCTGCGGGAGGCTCCGTACACGCAGGAGGAGGCCGAACGTGCCGCCGGGATGGGCTCCTACATCCCCCCAAAGAAGGTGGAGGTGCAGACCCAGCCCCTCGAGGAGGTCACCGAGATGGAGACGTCCAGCTGAGCGCAGGGACAGGGAACTGAGAGGCTGAGTGGCTCTGTAAGGACGTCTTTGTCCTCAGTTTTGTGAAAAAACATGTCCCAGCACAGCCTGCCAGCAAAAACCACCCTGCTCCTCCCACAGCACCCCTGGCCAGGGCAATAACGAGGAGAAGGAGCCAGCAAGACCCTGGGTGCCCTCACCGAGTGTCCTTCTTCTCCAGAAAGGGACAAGCTGCTTGTTCTCTGAGTGCTGGCAGGACTGTACACTTGTCTCTCTGCTTTTGGAGCAGTTTTAGGTCTCTGTCCTTGAGTCAGAGGTTATTCCAGTGATGCACCCATTAAAATATGTCAACTAACAGCGTGGCAGCATTGAATATGAGGGTGACAGTCCCCCCAAGGGGTGGGGGGACACCTCAGTATTGTGCTCTTCCCCATCACCCCAAGGTATCCGTGCCAGGAGCCTCATCCTGGAGCTCTTGCCTTGCAGGGTGGTAAAAGTCCCTCTGCCCTCCTGGCAAGGAGTTCCCAGGCAGCTTTTTTGGGGGGAATATGAGTTTGAGTGACCTCTTCATCAAGCACTTGGGTTTGCAGCGAGTATCTGGTTTGGGCCTTGAGAGGGGAGTGCTGGTGTCCCCTTGGTGAGGACACTTTGAGGCTCTTTTCCCCAGAAACTCAACTGAAGTGATTTCATGCTCCTGGGGCTGCGTGGCGTGATCAGCTTCCCTGTCTGGTGTCTGCCACGGCTGCTGCTGGTGCCCCTTAGGGGACACTGTGTGACAATGCCACCAAATGCCTGCGGAGTGGGTGTCCCCGATCCATCCCTCCTGCCACGCTGGGGACTGGGGATGCGCTGGGAACAGATGACAGAGCAGCGACACAGCCGTGCTGGGTAGGGAAGGGTTTATTTCCACGCAGCCTGCCCGGATTTGTCCCCCTGGCCCGGGGGGATGGAGAGCTGCAGCTCTGCGGGGGGGCCGGGAAGGCTGCAGCCGCCATCCCAGCGCCATCCCGGCGGGATGTGCCTGCCCAGGGGACACGTCACCGCCCCGTGTCCCCCCTGCCCCGTTACCGAATGGCGCTGGCCTCATTCCGGTGGGGCTGCAGCCGCAGCACATTCCCACGGGGATGGGGGGCTCTGTGGCCGCCACTGGGGTCCCCTGGCCCCTCTGCTTCCGTGGGGGATGGAGATGGATGCAGTTCCCGGCTCTGCCGTCCCTCTGTCTGTCCGTCCAGCCTCTGATCCGGTGGTTGATCCCGATGTCTCCCCGTGGCTCGGGCAGGGGCTCAGCCGGCAGCTCCGGAGCTGGAAGCGGCTTCTCCGTTCTCCATCCCGGCTGCCCAAGGCAGGGACAGGCGCGCGTCCCCCATCCCCGGGGCATCCATCGCGTGCCCAGGCGTGGTGGGAAGGGCTGGATGTGGCGCAGGTCAGCTGGAGAGTGGCCGCAGCCGCAGCTCCGCTCGGGCGGGGGCCAGTGGATGGACGGGGACCCCAACACCCCCCCGGGGACCGTCCCCACAGCCCCGCCAGCGCCCTGCTCACGGCTCCGGGGGGGCCTTGGCAGGGTCAGCCATTCTCCGGGCGCTGTAGAGGGACAGGCAGAGTCCAGCAGCTGCCAGCAGCAGGGCCAGGGGGGTCAGCAGCCGCCCCCCCGGCTCAGCCCCACGTCCTGCTGCCAGCTGCATCTGTGGGGACACAGAGGAGAGCAAAGGGGAGCGTTGGGGTACCCCAAACCCTGCGGGGACAGGGGCCTGGGGCCATGCCCTGAATGTCCCCATCACATTGGGTGGTGGACGGGTGATGGGGGCAGCTTTGTGCCCCTCTGGGCGTCTCAGGGGGGTTTTTAGGGTGCCCCGTGCAGCACTTGTGGGGCTCCATCGGCAGCATCGTTGCTGCTCCCATGGAGCTGGGATACAGCCGGGAATGGCTCCTGCGGCCAGCAGGCCTGGGGGGCAGCGTGGGCAGGATCCGGGGGTCCCCATGGGCTCCCCCAACCCTGCTCGCCCCTTACCTGGAGCAGACGGAAGTACCCCGGGGTCAGGCGTCGGGGGCGGATGATCATGGTGTGACGGGGAGCAGCGGGCTCGGGCCCCGTGGGGCGGCAGCAGCGGGGCTGGGACCCCCCGAGCCCCCGATCACGGCGAGGGGCTCCGTGTCTGTCGGCGGCCCCGCGGCCCCTCGGGCAGGGCGCAGCACCGGGCGGGCGCGGAGCAGCAGCTGTCAGCCGCGATCAGCGCCCGCTGCTCCCCGGAGCGGACACGCCGGGCGGGGGGGCCGACGCCAGCCCAGGGTGGATTTGGGGGGGCTGAAGGGCTGGGCTCAGCTATGGGCGAGTCCCTCCGCAGGCCTGTATGGGGCTGCCTCCGTTTCCCCACCTGCGAAGGGGTATGAGTTATGCTTTGGGCGGGGGAGTGACACCCCAAAAACTCCAGGGCTGAGCAGGGGCTTCCCTCAGGCTCTTCTGGGGGTCTCCCACTGGTGTCACAAGTGCTGTCGGGCCTCAGCCCTCCCTGCGGGCAGCGTTTGGGAGGTGACACCGGCTGTCATTTCCCGGGGCTTCCAGCGGCCGTGTGTCACCGTCCCGGCTGTGACTCACTGCGGCCTCGCCCCGTGGATCGTCCTGGGCCGGCGGCCGCGGCGCTGAGCGGCACCCGGGCGCGCCAATGGGGCTGCGGCTGCCGGCGCAGGTGGGACGGCGCCCGGCGCAGGTGAGAGCCGCGCCCGCCGCCGTTCCGGCCCCGCCGCCATGGAGCCCGTGCGCTCCTGGGGCCCCGCGCAGGCGGCCGCCTGGCTCCGAGGTGAGACCCTGGCTGCCCCCCGGGCTCTGGGGTGGCGTGTCCCCAGCTTGGGGACAGGTGGCTGGGCTGGTGTGGCTGGGGGTGACAGTACTGCCCGTCCCTCATCTCCTCTCTGGGAGGGGCATTCCCTGGATAGCAGGGGGGTAGAGGGGGGTCTGGCCGTCCCCACCGTTTAGGTTGAGGCCGGGTGAACTCGTTGCATGGAGAGGACTCTCATCAGCCAAGGGTCACCTCTGGGGTCACCCGGCCAGGGGCCAGAGAGGACACTGTCAGGGGGGACTGATCTGTGGCAGGGCTGGACACGGCAGTGCAGGAGTACCCCTTCGAGGCCTGGGGGCTATCGGGTCCTGACCTGCTGGGGCTGGACACGGGGGTCCTGGAGGCACTGGGCGTGTGGCCCTTGGGCCACCAGGAGCTGCTGCTGGAGGCCGTGGAGCAGCTCCGTAACCTGGTGAGTGCCGGCATCCCAGGGGGTGCAGGATCCCAGGGAGGAAGGGGGGAGCAGGGAGACATGGGGGGTCCCTGGACTGACAGAGGAGGATGTGGGATCACCCTGGGCTGGGTGGAAGGTGGCAGATGGGGACACAGGGGCACCCTGGACTCAGTGGAGGGGGGTTTTGGGGGGACTCTGAGCTGGACAGAGGGAGGGACATGGTGGCACTGTGGGCTCAGTGAAGGTGGGGATGTGGAGGCACCCTGGAAACTGCCTTGCCCGTCCATCCCCTGGCATCCCTGTCTCCCCCAGGACACAGGGCTGGCGAGCACCAGCCTGCGGACACTGACAGAGAGGCTGCAGGAGCTGGCACAGGGCATCCAGAGCCTCGCGCAGGAGGGGCTGTCAGCAGGGGATGCCCCCCAGCCGCCCTCCCTCACCCTTCTGGCCCGAGTCATCGACCTGGTCGGGGCTGCCAAGGAACTCTTCTCCTGGCTCAACAGGTCTGGGGCAGGTGAGGGCACCCCTGGGTGCTGGGTGCCCCCCACACTGGGGGCTGAGTTCTGTCTTCCCCCCAGGTACCTCTTCTCCACCCTCAATGACTTTTCGGCCAGCCGGGACATCGTCCTGCTCTGTGCCCAGCTGGCAGAGATGCTGCAGGCGGTGAGTGCCCAGGGCTGGCTGCTCTCCTGACCCCCAAAGGTCTGCCGGCTGGAGGTGGGGGAAAAGCTGGGGTGAGGGGAGATGGGATGCAGGGGGGTTCCCCATGGGGTTCCCCTGGCTGAGATGGAGCCATCCCTTCATGCTTATCCCCACCTCTCATCCCCTAGGACCTTCCCGTGGCTGAGAGGAACAGGGGGATCCTGCAGATTGTGAGTGCTGGGTGAGGAGGGGGTGGCAGGCCCAGGGGGCTGCCAGGGCTCCCCTCACCCCCCGCTGTCACCCGCAGTGCCAGCACATCGTGGGTATCTGCGAGAGCATCGTGGGCTGCAGCCCCCCGGCGCTGCTGGACCGCAGGGCTGTGCTGCAGCGCGTGGGGCTGGAGCTGCCCCCCGGCCCGCAGGGCAGCCCCCCGATGTCCCCCAGCACCCCAACACTGCCCCCCAGCCCATGGAGCAGCCCGCCAGGATCCCCTGCCACCCCAACACCATCCTCTGATCTTCTGGGGAGCCCCCAGCCACTCCTCACCGCCCGACTGGTGAGTCCCCTCCGCCCCAATGCCCCCTCTGCCTCGGGAGCCCCCAGCCTCCTGCTCAAACCCCCATCTCGGCCCCCCCAGGGCTTTGAGATCACCTCCACCAGCTCCTGCCTGCACTTCGTGTCTGCAACCACCTCGGAGGTGAGTGAGGGGCTGCCCCTCCCTGTCTGTTACCCCCTGTCCCTCAGTCACCCCGTGGGGAATATCCCCCATCCACGGGATCCTGTGAACCTCTTAGGGCCCTGATCTGCCCTCCCCTGACCCAGAGCAGGGGGGGCTGCCTGTGGCTGAGCCCATGCAACTCATGCCATGAGTGAGCATAGCCTGGGCATGGGGCAGCCCCCTCTGCACCCCCCGACCCCACCAGCAGCTCTGGCAGCTGCTGTGCAAAGTCAGGTTAATGGTTAACCCCCACTGGTTCTTCCTGTCCGGGAGAGTTCCTGGGTGGGATTAGCTTGGGAGGGAGGGAGAGAACCCAGGACTGGGCACCCCACTGTCCCCTTGCCTCTGCCCAGGCCCTGGCTGCCCATGGGGACCAGATCCTGCCCGGAGACGAGATCGTGCAGGTCAACGAGCAGGTCGTGGTGAGTCAGGGGGATGGGGGCTCGAGGGTGCTGCTGGAATTGGCAGGGAGGACATGGACAGGGAGCTGCAGGGCTGGGAGGGCTGGGGAGTACTGGGGCTGAGGTGGGGAGGATTTGGGGGGATGCAGGAGTTACGACCAGCAAAACGCAGGAGCCATGGCTGGGAAAAGTCTGGGGGACACAGGAGCCATTGCCAGGAGGATTTGGGGGATGTGACATCTGTGGCTGGGGCGGGTTTGGGGGATGAAGCATCCATGGGGCTGGGGCAGTGGCCCACAGCTCACCCAGGATGTGCAGGTGGGTTGGACACCCGTCAACCTGGCAAGGAAGCTGCTGGAAAAGGGGAACACGGTGACTCTGGTGCTGAAGAAGATCCCCCTCGACCTGCCCGGCTCACCCCCCTCTCCCAGGCAGCCGGTGAGTGATCCCAGTGCTCCCAGTCCAGCCCAAGTGCCACACCGGGCTGAGCTGGAACCAGGCAGAGATGCTCAGAGCCAGGCATCCCCCATCACACTGGAGATCCCTAAAGCTCTGGGGTCCATGGTGGGATGGGCCTGGCGCTGACACTCCATCCACAGCCCCCGGGAGCATTTTTGGATGCTGCAGATTCCCCTGGCACCAGGAGCAGCGAGAGCCCGGGCAGCCCTGTGTCCTTGACCTCCAGGTGAGCCCCATCCTGACACCCCAACACCCCTGATCTGGCCAGCAAGGAGATGTTTGGGTGCAGCCAGGGCCCTTTCCCTGCCCTTTTTTAGGAGGAGAGGTGCCAGCAGTGCGGCAGCTGCCTGTGAGCAGCCTGGGAAGCTGCCAGGAGTCTTAAGGAATGAAAAAACGGGGGTTTTGTAATTCATTCACTTGGTAACGTTTCAGTGGGGTTGGAACTATATTTAGACATGACCCTTCTCCTCTCCCGGAATGGAAAGGCGTGCAGAGAGCCAGCGGCAGTGCGGGCAGCGGCCGAGCTGGGGAGGCTGGTGGGACTGAGCTGGAGCTCTGCCATCGCGTCCCCTCCAGCCCCATTCCCGGGGCAGGGAGAGCCGTGAGTGCCCCAGGCAGAGGTTGATCGGGGACCCCTGCAGCGCTCGGGGAGGTTTGGGGCTCAGGGGTCCCGTTTTTCTCCCAGCATTGCGGCCGACTTGGACTCGGGACCAGACTCTGCCCCGGATCCCGTCACTGATGAGGAGGAGGAAGAGGACGAGCGGGATCTGAGGCTGCCCGGGGCAGCTGTGGAGGAGCTGCCGGGACTGTCTGGACGGGGTAGGATGGGAGCAGAGGGTCCGGGGACGGAGCAGTTCCCCCAGGCTGTGAGGCTGCAGCCCCGCTCGCTGTTCACAGGTGCTGCAGAGGAGGAGGTGTGGGACAGTGGCAGCCCCCTGGGAACCCCCCTGGACACCCCCCTGGGCACCCCCCCGGGCACCCCTGCTGCCACCGGACCCTGTGCCACAGAGCTGAGCCCCGGGGCAGCCCCCGCCACGGGGGCTGGGGGAGCAGAGCCCAGCCAGCTCCCTGGGGAGGTGAGAGCTGGGGGGGACAGGCTGGGGGTTGTCAGAGGTTCCCCTCTGAGCCCCTGCTGTGGGTGTGCAATTTAGGTGTCCCTACGGGCTGTGGTGCTGCTGGGGGGGCTCAGCAAACGCTGCCCTGCCCTCCACTCCTGCACTGTCACTAAAATCTCATCTCTGTCTCCTCGCCCAGGACAGCCCCCGCACAGGACGCAGACCAAAAGGTGAGCAGGACCCTGCCAGGCTGGGCTGAATGGGGCTGGGGGCTGTCCCGGGGGGCTCTGCTCCCCCCTCCCTCCCCTGACACCCCCAACGCTGTGGTGGCAGGAGTGGCGACCCGGCTGAGCCGCCGGCGGGTCTCGTGCCGGGACCTGGGCCGGGTGGACTGCGATGGGTGGCTCCTCAAGAAGAAGGACCACGTGGGCTTCATGGCCCAGAAGTGGAAGCGGTGCTGGTTTGTGCTCAAGGGCCACACACTCTACTGGTACAACCACCCCAACGTGAGTGGGGGCACTGGGTGTCCCCACCCCCCGCCTGGGCAGCTGGGATGTCTGGGGTGATGCCAGACACGGCTGTCCCTGTTCCTGCAGGATGAGAGGGCTGCAGGACTCATCAACATGGCCACCTACAACCTGGAGAGCACGAGGGAGCAGAAGAAGAAATAGTGAGTGGGGTCTGTCTGATTTTCATCCCCAGCTGGTGGTGGAAGAGGGGGGGATGCTGTCCCAAGGGCACGTGCTGATGAGTCCTGCTGGGAACCACCTGCATGTCCCTATGGGGCTGGTGAGATCCCCACAGGGCTGTCACCTTGCAATACTCTGCCCACACTCTGAGCAAGGCCTGCACTGTGTTACTGGTGTTATCTGGGATGAGGCTGAGGACTGGAGCTGGGTTGGTATGGGGGGGCTGCAGTGCTGGGGAGGCTGGAGGGGGCTCGGTGCTGGCCCTGTGTCACCACAGCAGCACAGGCAGCCACCCCCTTGTCCTCAGCGTGTTCCAGCTGTGCCACCAGACATACAAGCCCTTTGTCTTCGCTGCCGAAACCTTGGCTGACCTGAGCATGTGAGTAACGGAGCCAATGGTCAGCGCTGGCCCCGCCACCCCGGGCTGGCCAGGACCCTCCTCCCCCTGTCTGTCCATCCTTTCCCTCCCCAGGTGGGTCAGTCGCCTCATAACAGCCAAAACAAAGTACACGTTGGCCCACCAGGCAGTCCCGGACAAGGAAGAAGGTAACGGGGCCATCCTGGGGTGGGAGATGGGGAACCCTGCAGGGGGTCCCGATGGGGCAGCAGTGCCTGGTGCCACGGCCCCAGCGTGGGACCGCTGGGAGCTTAGCCCATGATTTGGGGGAATGTGAGAGGGGACCAGGATGATTCTCAGCCCTGGGAGGGAATTTTTGTCCTTTCCCATGGCCTCCAGACTGCTACAGTGAGACAGAAGCTGAGGACCCTGATGATGAGTCCCCCAGGCACGGATCCGACTTGGTGAGTGGCCCTGGAGGACATCCCGGGGACAGAGGGACAGAGGTTCCTCGTCTCACCTCCTGCCCCGTCTCTCCATCAGCCAAGGAAGAGGCTGCAGAACAGCCCAGAGAAGGCGCAGCTCTCCCCAGCCAGCAGCGCAGCCAGCAGCCCCCAGGGCAGCCCCCGGCCCTGCTCCCCCATGGGTAGGTGCTGGGGGAGGACATCTGACCCCCTGTCACCTTGTGTCCCTCCCTTTTGCCTGTGGGTGTGCCAGGGGGTAACTCCAGTTGGGGTGTGTTTGAGTGGGATGAAGAGAGCCTACAGGAAAGATGGAGAGGGATTTTTTATGAGGGCACGGAGTGACAGGGCAAGGGGAAAAGGATTTAAACTAGACAGAGTAGGTTTAGATTGGATATTAGAAGGATGGTCCTCTCTGTGTGAGTGGTGAGGCCCTGGCACAGGGTGCCCACAGCAGCTGTGGCTGCCCCATCCCTGGAAGTGTCCAAAGCCAGGTTGGACGGGGCTTGGAGCAACCTTGGACAGTGGAAAGTGGCCTTGTCCATGACAGGGGGTGGAACAAGATGATCTTCAAGGTCCCTTCCAATCCCAGCTACATGATCCCATGCCTTCGGGGCACGGTCATGCACAGGGGAGTCTTGTGGAGTCTCGAGGCTGCCCTCCTGCTCCAGTGACCCCTGTCCTTGCCCAGACCCCGCTGGGGAGGATCTGGAGAGCCTGATGCGGTGCCTGAAGCAGGGCGGGGTGTCCCTCATCGGGCAGCGGCGCTTCCTGACGCAGGAGCAGTGCCGAAAGTCCTTCCTGCGGCGCAACAAGAACCCCCACATCAACGAGAGGGTGCACACGGTGCGGGCCCTGCAGAGCACGCTCAAGGTGGGACCCCGCAGCCCCCGGAACCCTACAAACGTCCCTTGCCCATGCTTGGCCCCCTCAAAACGTGCCCTTGCTCCGGGCAGGCGAAGCTGGCGGAGCTGCAGGCCCTGGAGCAGCTGCTGGGAGAGGCCGCGCTCACCTCGGACACATTCAGGCGCTGGAAGGAGGAACACCAGGAGCTGTACCAGGAGCTGCGGGAGGGCTGGGCAGGGCGGCAGGGCCAGGGCCACGACCAGGGGGATGCTGGGGACCAGCACGGCCCCCACGAAGAGGCAGCTGAGCCCTGATATCCCGCCAGGACCTGGCGTGGACTGGTGCCGACAGGACCTGGAGCATGGGAGCACAGTGGGTGCTGTGTGCTGGGGGGGCCTGGAGACATTTTGGAAGGCTCAGCCCCCAGCAGGGCCCTCCCGCAGGGGAAGTGGCTTCTGTGACAGTCTTAATTTTTCCCAGTTCGTCTTGCCTTGGCTGCAGGTTGGCAAGGGGGGGGATTTTCCTGCGGAACGTGCCCCCGCTGTGGTGCTGCCAGCCAGCCTGGCCACGGGCCCTTCTGCTGTAAATAAACGTGTTGACCGGGGCTGGTCGTGCCGTTGTTTTTCTTGGAGCTGAAATCATCAAATCATGGAATTGTTCAGGCTGGAAAATACCTCCAAGGTCATTGAGTCCAGCTGTAACCCAAGCACTACGGCGTTCACCACTAAACCACGTCCTCAAGTGGAGGACATGGTTTCCATGTGTTTTTGAACACTCCCAGGGATGGTGACTCAACTACTGCCCTGGGCAGCCTGTGCCAGCGCTTGACAACCTTTTCCATGAAGAAATTCCTCCTGACATCCAACCTCAACCTCCCCTGGTGCAACTTGAGGCCGTTTCCTCTTGCCCTGTTGTTCCTCCTGTCAGGGATTTGTGGACAGCGGGGAGATCCCCCCGACCCCCCTTTTCTCCCGGCTGAGCTCCCTCAGCGCCCGCCCTACGGGTGCCGCCCGCGGCCACTCTTCCCCCGCCACCACCCGCCGCTCCCTGCACGGCGCCGGGGGGCGGGGACAGCGTTCAGGTGAGCCAATGAGCGACGGGCATAGGCGGGGCCAAGGCGTCCGATTGGCTGCGGTGACGGCAAACCACGCCCCCTCTTTTTGCCCCGCCCCGCCGCCGGCGGAGGTAACGGTCGCGGCGCGCGGGGGTGGTGGGAGAGGCGCGGCGGGCGCAGGTGAGGGACAGACCCCGCTCCCATCCCTCACCCATAACCCACAACCCACAACCCACAACCCACAACCCACACGGTACCGGCACCGCCATCACCGCACCGGGACCGGCACCGGCAGCACCACTGCCACACCGCCACCGCACCCTGACCCCTCAGGGACCGGACTCTCAGCTCCTTATGGCCTTCCCCCCCAGCCCCTCGGGGACCGGCTCCCTCTCCTCTTCAGGACCGGGGAACCGACACCCCTTCCCCCGCCTTTTTTGGGTCAGGTCCTGATGGACGGAGCCCCCAGACCCTCAGGGACCGGCCCCCCAGGGTCTGTCCCCCCACCCTACCCTTAAGGGACCGGGACCTCCAGCCCTTCAGAAATTTACCTAAAATTAGGTATATCTGCCTAAATTAACTGTACCTAAATTAACCATAATAAGCACTACATTTATCTAGAAGTGTTTTATTTCTTTGCTGAGTGAAATGCTGTTTCCGATTCATTATCCTGTTGTATTCCTAATGCCTCTCCTATGTTGTAAAATCTGTGTATATGAATGTTTTCTAGAATTATTGTTTTCTCTGAGCTCTTTGAATCACTTTAGTGAAAATACATAAGAGCTGCCGATTGAGGATTGAGTATGGGTTTGTAGAGGCCTTGAATTTCTACTGTGTAGATGTAAATTGCACTTGCATTTTCAAAGACAGGAAATTCAGGAAAGTCTGAAGCACTCAGAGAAATAGATAAATTAACCCAAAACTCTGGACAGATAAAGTTTGCTATTCATGGAACAGCAAGGCTGATTTTTGAAGGACTTTTTTCCTCATGTAGTTGCTCAGTGACCTCTACAGAGGGCAGAAATTACCTGGTTGAGAGTTAAGACTTTTAAAGAGAAATTTTTAGTCTCTGTAGACACAAATTCAGTGTGTAGGCACTGTGGTGACAGGTGCTCTATAAATACCTGCCATGGGGGTAACAGCTGAATACCTGGAGAATGGTGCAAACAGGAATTCTGTTTTCTCAGGCATAAAAAAAAACTACAAGGCTTTGTTTGTTGTTTCTTTTTAAGTATTACCTCTGTTGCTGCAGGGAAAAACCAGATATTTTTGTGAGCAGAAGCTAATTAAATACTAAATGCTGTGTTGCTCTGATGAGTAGCTGATGTGTGTGTACCCTTTGCTTGGTTAGTGGGAACAGGGTGGGGGATTATACTCACTTGAAATAAGATTTTTATTCATTTATCCAGTAATCTAGATAGGACAAGATGGCTGCTGCTGAGAAAGATCCAGACCTGAGGCTCCTGCAGAACAATCCATCGGGTAAGGACAGTCCTTTCTGGTAAGGACAAAGCCCTGCTGCTGTCGGATCCTGTTTCAGTTTCTCTGAGGAGACATGTGGCCCTCAGAAGATTCTTTACCAGAAGCTTTTTGTTCAGAGAAGTCTTATTCCTGAAAAAGTGTGCAAGGGTAGAGAATCATTTGATAAGGAATTTCTCCCTTAAGTTGATAGCTGGTGAATCTGGGAGAGTTCTTTAGAGTTAATGCAAAAATACCTCTTTAACTTGCCCAGCTTTGCTGTGCTGCTGCTGCTCTTTTTACTCAGGGCACCAGCTGGGTGTAACATGACCAAACTGATCAATGGGAATATAATTTACAACTTCTGCATTCTGACTTCCTTACCAAGATTGTTTTTCAGTCTCCTGTTGATATTATTTGACTTCCCTGTGCTTCCTGCCGCTTTCTTTCGTAAAAGATAATTTTAACAGGAATAGAGGGAGTGAAGCAAGGATCAGTTCGGGTTTTGGAAGCACTGGTAATTACATGTGGCTTAATTAGGTGTATTAAAAGGCTCTTCAGTCCGTTGGCTAAAGCATAAATATCCCTGTTTTTTCCCTCCAGACCCCAGTGCCTGTCAGAAGAGCAAGTTCTTGGAGACTGAGTGGAAGACACCGATGCTGTCCGTGAAGTCCCAGAGCCGCGTCAGCCGCTGTCCGAGCGTGGCCGAGAGCGGGGATGGGGGCATCGGCACCTCCTGCTCGGACAGCACCGAAGGTGATGGGCACCACTGGGTCAGAATGTAAAACCTGGAGGGCACAACCTGTCATAATGTCTGGAGGCTGTTTCAGATCCCGATGTCTGGAATGTAACCAAGTGAGGAAGGGACTGGCTGTTTCTCTGAGCTTGGTTATTGTCTCACTGCTGTGGTTTTAACTGACTAAGAACCACCAAGTCACCAAGGTGCCTTTTATTGACCAACAAATGATTTATCAGCAAGTCTGTTGTGTGAATTTTAACATTTTTTTAAAGAAATAATTTACAGGAGCCTTTGTGCAGAAGTGTTTGGCTCTGCAGTGTTAGAGCTGAGAACTCTGCAGTCTGGCCCTCAGCTGTGGCACACTCTGTGAAATTGCCTGTCCCAGCAATCCTTTCCACCTGTATTTTCATCTTCATTGTTTCTTTTTTCAGCAACGGGGAAATTTGTGGTGTTCCTTAAAACTCTTCACACATCCATGTGTTTCAGGGAGCCTTTGGAATGAGCTGTAGATCTTAATAATGTGCCAATGAAATGGAGGCTTTAGCAAATCTGGCTATTGGAAGTATTGCTAGAAATATTACATGAGCACATGTTTAAGTGTTCCATCAGGCCTCTCTCAGGATAATAAAACACCCATTTGGCAGGTGGGGGCAGGGGAGATGATTTCCCTTTGGGAAACGGCCCTTCTGAGCACTGGTGATGTCACAGCCTTGTTTGTAAGAGCCGAGGGTGACCTGCAGCCCTGGCTGCTGCTGAGGCACGCTGAGCTCAGTACATTAGTCGGAAATGTTGTTGTGAGGACCCTCAGCACACTCAAGGAACTGATTGCAGAACCCACACGTGATGTGCTGGCCAGGGAACCCGGGTTCCTGACAGTGACACCAGAGGTTAAATTTAGGGGCTGTAAAAGGAAATGGTGCTGTCTCCTATTTGCCAAGGTGAATGTGCTTGCCGCTGCCCGCTAGCGTGGTGTTCTCTGGAGTCCCCGGGCACAGCCAAGCAGTGGCTCAGAGATTTTCTGCCCTCACTGCTCATTTTCGATGAAAGGATCGAATGCCTTTATTGTGACAGTTCCGTAGTGAGTTTGGTCTTTGCAGAGTCTGATTTGGGTAGTATTCAAATTGTAGTGTTTATTCATTGTTGTAGCAATTCTTAGAGGGTGCAAACAGGTGGGAGGGTGACTTGTTGGAGCATCATGTGGGGATGGGCCTTTGGCCAGAGCCCTGAGGAAATCAAGTGTGTGTTCCTGGGAGAAACCTGGAATTACTGCGACACAGAACGTATCAGGACAAGGAGTGGGAACAGGCACTTCGTTGTTTGCCTTTCTCAGCCCTTGCTGTTGCTGCATTGAAATCTGAGAGTTGCTAAGAATAACCTCAAGTTCCCTGCAGCCAGGTTTGGTGCCCCGCTGGCAGGACGGGAGCTCTGTCTCACTTCCTGTGGCAATAGGTGAGAGCCATTGCTCCAGCTCTAGGACAGGCTCTTGCTCTTGTCCTGGAGGAGCTGGAAGGTCAGATCCTCGGGGTCAGCGATGTTGGAGCCTCATCATGGGCTCAGGGACGGCTCCTGTTAGCTCTGCTCACGCTTCGGAGTCGCTGAGCTGTGGGACGGGCAGAGCAGGATCACGGGCTCAGTGTTCAGCTCAGTAAGTTTCAGCCTTTTTATTCAGTATCAAGGACTTGATTTCTAAACCTAGAGAAAGATAACATTATTGATTCAAGATTATAGAGTAGCTTAAAAACAAGGATTAAAAATACGGATTAAACTCAGATTCTTCCCGTGGTTTTAGGAAAAGGTCAGCAGGTTCCTGATACTTGTAGTGAGGGGGAACACAAGTGTGCCTGAGTCATGCTGCTGCTGCTTAGGAGGATGTGTTCAGTGGGAAAGGAACTGGTTTTAAAATTATTTTGAAAAGCTCACTGCAGGATTGTATTTTCAGGACTGTAATTAGAGTATCACTCTTCTTGTTCCCTAGACTTTTGCAATTCCAGTAGTGGTTCCTCATTCCATCCCATCAAAACCCAGGTGACCATTCCAACAGCCCACGTTATGCCTTCCACGCTGGGTGCCTCGCCCTCCAAGCTGTGCTCTGCAGGGGACCAGGGCTGCTCCCAGAGCTCTCCAAAGCCTGCTGTGCCAGGCTCTGCCCCTGACCGCCCAGGGCTCGCAAGGAACGGGGACTTTAATGCCGGGAAGTCCTCTCAGGTGCCACCCAGGGACCTCCTGCGTCTCTACGGGGCTTCGGGGGACAATGGCTGTGAGCACTCCTGGCCTCCTGCTGCTGATCACACGAGGGCAGAGGACGCCTGGAAGTTCGACACCCCTACCATCGAGCGCACCCTCAACCAGTCTGTCTTTCTGGACAGTCTGTGCACTGACCCTCTGCACAGGTGCCAGAAGTTCAACCCAAGCTCTGAGGCAGGGAAGGACCACTACAAGGTGCTGCCAGAGAGCAAACAGACACCGGGGGCCAACGGAGCCTGCGAGCCGCGGGACGGGATGTGGCCCAGCGGGAGCAGGCTGATGCCAGCGGGACTCCAGGCCAACAATTTCTTTTCAAAACCTGTAGTAACTCCCCCATCCCGAGCATGGATGCAGGAAGGCTGCACACTACACCCCCACCAGGGAGTCTGCGAGCTCAGTGCCTGGAAACAGCAGCTGGACAAAGTGCGGTTGCAGGTGGAGCAGATGCAGGTAGGCAGCTGCTGTGTGACTGTGTGAATTTGAAACCCTTTCTGTCTCTGTAGTTGGGAATCATTGTCCCAGACTTAGGAAGCAAGGGGGAAAATGTCTCATGCTTCTCCCTGAGTGACACCAAAAGTCTCCTAATGGTCTGTTTTTACAGCTTGTGGTGTCACAGGTATCGTTTGACACGCTGCGTGTGCAGAGCAGCCCTGGATTATGTTACAGTGCTGCACCATCTGCCAGATCAAGAGCTGAAATACCCTGTCTGATAGAAACTGTGAAGAAAAAGCATGCCAAGAGGTTTTAAACAGTGTCTAGAATAGCTTTGTTCTGTATCTAGGGTTAAGAAAGACTTTTTTTGAAAAAATGCATGAAACTAACTTATTAGGTGGAAAGGGTTTGTTTACCACCTCCCACTAGCTGTACCCTAATGGAGACAAATTGTTTCCAGTGAGCTAGCAGAGTGATCTAAAATTATTTGTTAATCTCCAGTTGTGCTTGGGCAAAGTTTCTTGTTCTTGGACATCAACAGAGACTGAAATAGCCGTGCCCTGGCATGCAGATGAGCACACAGTGTGCAAAATAGCTCCAGCAGTGTTGCAATTACCCCTGTGGGGCACAGACCTCTCCCTCCTTGATTTGTCTCCTCTTGCAGTTACAAAATGGAGGCACCTGCCCCCATTCCTCAATGTATTCCCCATCCCTGCCTGCACCTGACCCAGCTCAGTGGATCAATATCCTGAACTCCAACGAAAACCTGCTCAAGGAGAAAGAGCTCCTCATTGACAGGTGAGGCTTTGATACTGACATGTGGTTTAAAGACTCCAGTGCATTTCCATTTGGAAGGGAAAAGTTTGGGAAGTACCAAGGAAAGCTCATTTCTCAGAGTCTCTTTTGCCCAGTTGATCTTGTTTTGTTGCAAAGAGCAATATAAGGACCTTAGAGAACAACCTGAGCTCTTCTCTCCTTGGAATTAGGTCGATGATCCTGAAGGGCTCAAATAAATTAACTTTAGTTATGGTTTTCTGTGTTTTATAAGGGATAAAGATTTCTGTTCATGTCATGATTATTGGGAATGTCAAAACTACTGCCTCTTTTGCTTAAGGACTTTCTGGAAGCTCTTTGAGACCTTTATTTTAAATTTGGGTTTTGTGAGTTTGGGCTGGCAAGCAACACTTCTCTTAGATAAGGCCAGTGGTCCACAAGCTTTTTGAAAAAGTAAGTCCTAATGAAAAGTACCTTCAGCATTTAGACTTTTTCTTCCTTATTTTGAGCCATCTGCTGTCTGTTCATTTCACTCCTAAGCTCCAGAGCCAAGCTGGATCCTCCAAAACATGCAAGGCTTGTGTGTTTTATCTGTAATCATTGTTGGGGTAAAGGTTTTGAAGGGAGGGGAGGGAAGAAAATTTAATAACAATTGTAAAAATGTCTAAATGTTTACCTTTCAGTTGATTTCTCTGCAGGCGAGCTCTGAGTTGCAGAGTTCTGTTTCTGCTCTGCTTGTTGCTGCGTGGAGCAGCGGTGTTGTGGTGGCACTGTTTGTGTTGTGCTGCTCTCTATGTTTGAGAACAGTGAATTGCCTGTTCTGTTACAGACAAAGGCAGCACATTTCCCAGCTGGAGCAGAAGGTCCGGGAGAGTGAACTGCAGGTTCACAGTGCCCTGCTGGGCTGCCCAGCATCCTATGGAGACGTCTACATGCTGAGGATGCAGGTACAGCAAGTGTCAGTGAGAAATAAGTGTTGAATCCAGTGGCCCTGCCACTCCTGCTGAGGCGTTTGCTGAGCAGGACTGTGCAGAGTCAAATTGTCCCTTGTGTGGAGTTACCATCACCTCTGTGCCCCCTGAGATTTCCAGCCCTGAGGTCCTTGGGTTGGATTAAAGCTGTGCTGGTGATGCAAAGATCTGGCAGCACTGGCAGGTGCTATTTCACAGTGTGTCAGATGGGATGAGGGGACAGCCCTGGGACTGCCGAGGGCCAGTTTGTAACTCCCCAAATTCAGGGGCTGGCTCTGCCTGCAGGAGCTGCAGCGGGAGAACACCTTCCTCCGAGCACAGTTCACAGAGAAGACAGAGTCCCTCAGTAAGGAGAACATCGAGCTGGAGAGGAAACTGGCTGCTGCAGAGGTGGATGTGAAGCTGGTCCGGGAGTCGCTGAAGGAAACGGTGCAGAAACATGCAGAGGAGCTAAAGAAACAGGAAGAAAGGGTATGATCCTGTTGCTCTAGAGATGGGAAGATGTGTTTTCTTTGTCAGTGTAGTGCTGAGGTGAAACTTTTCTGTGGCAGTCTGTAATTGCAGGTGTTTTCTCATCTCCTTGTAGATTGTGGTTACAAGCAAAAGCCTTTCCTCCTGCAGTTAGAAGCATTTCAGTACCTCCTCTTTTAACCAAAAAAAGCCTTTCTTTAGCTAAATGAGCAGAAATGAGTTAAGGTGATCTTGTATTTTGGTGTTGTGTGGTGTGCAAAAAGCTAAATGAGTGGGCCTACAGAAGACTGAAGAATAGATAAGAAATTATATAAACTAAACTTGTCTGTAACTGTCCTTGCAGGTAAAGGGAAGAGACAAACACATTAATAACCTTAAAAAGAAATGCCAGAAGGAATCTGAACAAAACAGAGAGAGACAGCAGAGAATCGAGACCCTGGAACGATACCTGGCTGATCTTCCAACCCTTGAGGACCACCAGAAACAGAGTCAGAAGGTAAAACTTCCTCCGAGTTGCAATGGTGGCTGTTCACATACTTGCTCAGGTGACTTTTCTATGGTTACAATTACTCCCCTTTTGTTGCAGCTGAAGGAATCTGAACTGAAGACTACTGCCCTGCAGGAAACAGTGCTGGCACTGGAAACAGAGCTTGGAGATGTCCAGGCTGCTTTCAGGGAGCAAGAGCTGCAGCTGGAAACCCAAAAACACAAGGAGATGGAGCTTCTGTCCACTGTGCGCAGGTAGGAGTCAGAAATCAGCCTCATCTTGGCACTGCAGGAATTGCTGCACAAGAAAGGTGATGCACAGCCCTGGCAGTTTGTGGGCTGGGACGCAAACGGGGCAACACTGACATCTGATATGAAATTAATTGCACTCCTCCTATTGTTTCCCTCCTTAAAGTAAGGGAGACATCGTAAATAAAGTTGTGTTTTCCCATGGTATTCTGCTAATTGCAGCTTGCAGGACAAGGTGCAGCAGTATGCCAAGAATGCAGAGAGAGGACCCCCTGCCCAGGATGGGGAGAGGCAGAAAATGGAACATGACTCTCTGAAGAAAGAGTGTGACTGCCTCAGGAAGGTAAGGGGCTGTCCCAGTGGGGAATCACACATTTTTCCTTCCACTGAGTCACACCAGGCACTCAGATGAAATCAGGCACTTTTACAGACACAATTGCACTGAAGCAGCAGTTCCTGGAATTCCAGACTGCAGGGTTCTAAAAGCTGTTCTTGATGTGATAACCACACAGTTCTCCAGTAATGCTGGGGAGAAGTTGCAGAATGCAGAATAGGGGAGAGGAAAACCACAAGAATACAATGTTTGTGGTCTGTTTTTAGCTGATAAATCTAATGGTGCCTTTTAGCCAAGTCCACTCCTAAGAGCATCTGTGATTAGAGCAGTAAATGGACAGCAAAGAGAAGGAGAGAGGGTGCTGTCCTACAGAAGGAGAATTCCTGGTGGAGCTACTGGATCTGTGTGGCCAGCTCTGATGCTGCTGCTTTTGATTCCAGATTGTGGACAAAAAGCAGAAGAAGATGGAGCAGTTATCCTTGCAAGTCAAGGTGAGAGGTGATGGGGAGGGACCCAGGACTTGAGAATACGCTGTGAAATGAGTTAGACTTACTGTGCTCCCATGTTCTGTTCCAGAACCTGGAAGAACAGGTGGCCCAGGAAGAGGGGACAAGCCAAGCTCTGAAAGAAGAGGCGATGAGAAGGGAAAATGCTCTGCAGCAGCTCCGGGCTGCCGTGAAAGAGGTCAGGGGGTGTTTGCCTGAGCAGCACTGAATGAACAATGGATTGTCTTTTAGCAAGGCCCTGAATTAGTCAGCAGCTCAACCTCTCCTGTTTCCTGCTAGTCAGTTGTCCTGTGAGGGCTGTGAAAGGAGCTATGGCCTGCTGGAAAGCAGGAGAAAGCAGCTTGTGCGTCGGGAACTTCATGAGGATGGGGTGGAGGAGGCCGAGCTTGCCAGCTGGGGGCAGCAGAACAGGAGTCCAAGCACAGCCTTGGCTGAAGGGCCGGGCAGAGCCCAAGCACAGCGGCAGCCCTCGAGGCGAGGGATGGCCAGCGCTGGGGTGCACAACCTCCTGGAAGCTTTTGTTGCTCAGGGACAGTGCAGTTTCACGGGGCACTTCCCGTTTGATCCAGTCCCCGTGTGGGGGTGACATTCGCTCCTGTGACCACGGCCTGGAGGGCTGGATACAAACCAGCTCCTGCCCTCAGTGCTCCCATCATGGAGCAGTTGCATTCAGTGTGGCAGTGGTGCCTCGAGTGCCCACTAACGTGCCCTGTCCGTGTGTCCAGCTGTCCGTGCAGAACCAGGAGCTGATCGAGAAGAACCTGACGCTGCAGGAGCGGCTCCGGCAGGCCCAGCTGACGGCCCAGCCCCTGCCTGCTGACACAGCCCGCCTGGCCCAGGAGCTGCACGGGGAGCTGGCCAGCTGCCTGCAGGATTTACAGTCTGTCTACAGCATTGTCACCCAGAGGGCTCAGGGCAAGGACCCCAACCTCTCTCTGCTCCTGGGCATTCACTGTAAGTACAGAGCGATGGCAGGACAAACCCTTCCGTTCCTGTGCTGTGGCAGAATTAAGTAACTCACACAGAGCATGGAAAGTTCTCCTCTCTCTGGGCTTCTGAACGCTCTTTCTGTGGTTGGCTTGCTTCAAAGGTGCATGTTGTAATAACTGAATGTTAAGTAGAACCTCTTTTGCAAATGTGAGTTGGTTTTTCTGGCTGACTTGCAAATGTTTGTGGTCCTTGGTGAGAACTGCATGTGAGGAAACTCCCTTTTCTGACCCCACAGCTGTGCAGTACCCTGTGAAGGAAAAGGATGATTTGCTGAGCCCTGATGGACTGGCCAAGAAACTGGTGGAGGTAAAACAGCTTCACAAAGAGGTGGAGGACTTGAGGACTGCAATATCTGACAGATATGCTCAGGACATGGGAGACAACTGCATCACCCAGTAAAGAACACTCCCAAAGTAAGACAGGAAATGAAGACTTGAAACTCTCAGGAGTCTTGTGCTCCTACAACTCTAAACCTATTCAGCACTTTACCATCCCTCTGCTCGGGTACAGGACGTGTGACTTATCTGATCTGTGAGGAATCAGGGGGTTTGTTGCCAGAAGTGTTCAGCTGCTGACTGGCTAACTGGGATAATTCAGGGCTTCGGTGTCAGGCTTTGCAGTAGCTTTGATCTTGTGGAATGTGTTTTATGCTGTGTTTGCTGGAGCTGGTGTGGTCTCTGATGCTGGGAGATGAATTCTGACTTGCCTTCCAGGCATGTCAAATGCTGACCATACAAATGTGACAGTTAAAATCATGGCTAAAAGGAAATGTACGCCCTGGTCTTGCTGATAAAGCTCCCTGTGCAGGTCCTGTGTGACCAGTGGGACCAGAGGATTATCAGAGTGTTTGTGGGATACCTGGATTCCATGGGCAGGCAGGTGTGCCACTTACACTGCTGGCATTTACATCGAGGTGCTGCTGCCTTGGATTGATGCAGCAGGACCTGCTCTCCTCAGGTAAATGCAACCAGTGTCTTTCAGTAGCCAGCATGAGTTGAGGAATAAAGCAACACTAAAAGACTCCGGAAACACTCCCCCTGGGCACTGTTACCCCAGAAGCCTTAAGCCTTTTGTCCCCCTGAAATAGCACTGGGAGTGGGGTGTGATTCAGACTGCAGAGGAAGTGGATTGACAGTGAAGTGCCTTAATGAGCTGGAAGAACCCTCTGCTCCCACACTGCTTCGTGCCTAATGCCTCCACTGGCAGGTGAGGAGCTGCTCTTCCTTCTCACAGCCTTTTAGAGCCATCACAAACAATCCTGGGGAGCCCCAAGTGTCTGTGGCCCCTGCCAGAGCCTCCAAGAGCCTCTGTGCCCCTGGGGACACACCTCTGCTTTACTGGGAGAAAGCCATACTGGTCCTAATGTGGAGGGGGTGGCACAGAGAGCTCTTCCTGCAAGGCTGTGGCCACTTGGGCTTTGTCATAGCCCTGTCCCTCCTCCCCTGCTCCTCTGCACATCATGGGATTTCTAAATAAGTCATTGTGGGATCAGTTTCACTGTACCATAACCCTCCTTAACCCCAGTGACAGCTTTACAGTACCGAGTCTGAGGGTGGAACTTTGGTTTTCAGCTTGAGTTAAGAGCAAGATGCCAAGTTATGACAGGGAAGAATCCTGCTGACACTTGTGTTGTTTGGCTGCTCTTGGTTCACGTTGGGGCTGCGAGCCCTGGGTTTGGCAGAAATGCTTTTGTTATTCCTTTGTGTTAAAATTTAAGACCAAATCTGTTTTGTTCTCAGTGTTTGGCCACCATGGGTGATGGTGGCAAGGAATTGGTTGGTTTGTCCCGCACGGGGAGCACGCAGCAGTGTGTGCCCGGCAGTGTCTGTCTGTCTGTCCTGCTCTCCCTGGGCGTTCTGTTCCTGGCTGTGTCTGTCCCCAGGCTGCTGGTGCCGTGTACTGAGCAAAACACATTTCCAGGGCTATTCTTGAAGCCATTTGTCCTGACTGCCGGGAGCTCTGCTGGCTCCTGCAGGTTCTTAGGGGGTTTGGGCACCATCTCCTTCTCCCCTTTGCTTTGGGGGTGCAAGATCTTGTTCCCACGTGCTGTGAGGGGACAGGTTTGCCCTCTGCCCCTGCAGAGGTGATTCTGAGATGAGATTATTGTGGCTGAAACCACCTCATCCTCCTGCACAGCTGAGCTCCTCTGACCAAGAGGGTGATCCCATGTGCTGTTTGCTGCTGGTGCAGGGGGAATCTTGGGCCCTTTGTTACAGAACACCCCAGGCCAGGGGGACAGGACAGTGTTCCCTCCCTGTCCCCCCTTCCTCGTGCCCCTCATGTCCCCCCCGGTCCCCCGTGTCGTGCCCGGTCGCGCTGGGCTCAGTGTCTTTGTACCAGCCTCTGTCTCACCGCTTGTTTGTATCGAGTATTTGGAGTATCAAATAAAGCTGCTCTGACCTCCTCGTGCGAGGCCGTCCTGGGTGGGGAGAGAGGAGCTCCGGGGCTGGTGCCGGTGCCTCCCCGGTGCCCGGCAGCAGCGGTTACTGGTTGCCCGGTGGGAGCGGGGCCGGTGCCGGCGGCTGCCCGGTGCTGTCGGGGCGGTGTCCCGGGGCCGGTCCCGCCGAGGCCGCATGCCCGGGCCCGCCGGCGCCATTGGCCCCCGCAGTCACATGCGGGGCGGTGGCGGGGCTCCCGCTCCTCCCTCCATCCCTCCGTCCCTCCCTCCCGCCGAGCCCCGCCGAGCCGAGCCTCCCCTCCCTCCCTCCCTCCCTCCGCCGGGCTGAGCGCTGGGAGCGGCCGCGATCGCACCATGAGCACCCTCAAGGTCTACAGCACCTCGGTGACCGGCTCCCGGGAGGTGAGCGGCGGCGGGGCCCGGGCTGCGGCGGGCAGGGCTGGGTGCACCGGGGCCCCTCTTCCCGGGGGTGGGCGTCTCTCTTCCGTGCAGCAGCGAAACCCCCCCCCCCCAGCCCCATCCTCGGTGTCCCCTCCCCTGCTCGCGCTGTACCGTCCCCATCTTTCCCCAAACCCACCCCTCCGTGCTGGGTGTCCCCCCACGCAGGCGGGGTCCGTACCGTGGGCACTGTGCTGAGCCTGGCTGGCACGCTGGGTGTGTGCCCACCCTTCGGGCTCCTCTCCATCTCCCCATAACCTGCCTTTCCCACCCGGGTTCCAGATCAAATCCCAACAGAGCGAAGTAACCCGAATCCTTGACGGGAAGAACATCAAGTACGAGCTGGTGGATATCTCCCAGGACAACGCTCTCCGGGAGGAGATGAGGGCGAAGGCAGGCAACCCCAAAGCCATCCCACCCCAGATCGTCAACGGAGACCAGTACTGCGGGGTGAGGCTCGTGCTCCGGCCGGGGTTGGCACCCGGGGGTTGGGTGGTGGGTGGTGTCCTGTCCCTTGGGTTTGCTCAAATGTTCAAGACACCTTGTAAGTTATTTCTCGTGAGGTGCAGGGACCAGGTGCTGCCAGGGTCCACAGCCGTTTGGCTTGGGAAAAAGGGGACCCAGGCAGGGGGCTTTGGGTGGCAGTGGGGCTGTGCCCACTTTGCTCTGTCATCCTTGGCACAACCAGCTGGTGCCAGCGCTGTGAACCAGTGCAGGCTCAGGGACCCTCCTGCCTCATGAGCGACCGTGTGGCGTTTCCCTGCAGGATTACGAGCTCTTCGTGGAAGCGGTGGAGCAAAACACTCTGCAGGAGTTCCTGAAGTTGGCCTGAGCCCTGCTTACCCTCCCATCCTGGACTCTACCTGCATTCCTGAGCGCCCTCATCTCCGACCACCTTCACCTCCAGGTTGTCAGCGCTGTCCTGGCACCACACTTGTATCCCAGCACAGGGAAAAACCCATGACCAAAACTCCTCATTGCAGCTGCCTCCGACTCCCTCCTGCCTAACCCCGAATCATCTCAGAGGGATCCAAAGAAAGTGTGACGCTCGCTGTGCTTGGCCTGTGAGCAGAGCTGGGCCTGGCTCACGGCAGCTTCCAGTGCCTCTGTAAACAGCAAAGCCTCCGGGGCTGTGTGAGGTGCACCCGGCCCTCAGCCCCCTCCTCTGCCTCAGGAGGGAAGGGCTTAGGGCTGCGTGGTACTTTCCATGTCTCCCAGTTGCTGTTAAAATTGTAAATTCTGCTGCCTCACTTCCTTTTTTTTTCCCTTTTTCCCCCCTCTTCATCTCAACCGCAGAGATTATGGCAACTAAGTAAAGTTGGGGGTTTTTTTGTTTGTCTTAATTTAATGCAAAAATACTGCACAGAATTGGGGGTCTGAGTGCCCACCACAGTGGAGCTGGGGGCGAAGGCTGTCTGGGGGATGGATGGGGCTGGAAGTGGGATCTGTGTTGCTCCGGCCGCCCTCCGCCCTGACCAGGGCTCCCTTGTGAGCATTAATGGCTCAGGGCTGCCTCAGAACAGCTGATGCTCCAGCTGTCCAATCTTTCCTCTTTGAGTTGGCTTTTTTGCAATCCTGGACCAAGTGCATTTTGTTTTCCTGCCAAAAAGCAAGTTTATAACCAGTGTTGTCTTCCGAGATGCTATTAAATGTTACTGTACCTTTCACGTTGCTACTCTTGCATTTCTTTTAAATTCAGTTTTATTTTGGCTACAGGTTAAACATCACCCTGCCTAAGGATTGTGAGTCATTTCCAGCTGAGGGAAGCTGAGTGGGTTGTACGTGCTGCTGCAGCCTGACACAAAGATCTTAACACCTTAGATTGCTGCTGTTAATCAAAGGCTCACAGGACGTGTCTGAATGTCCTACGGCGCAGCAGTGACAGGTACCAGAGCATTCCTCTCCTCTGCGTGGTGACAGTGACAGCCCAGGGCAGGGACAGCCTCAGCCAGATGTGGGAATGAAAAACAAACCCCTGGCACAAAGATCGACTAGACCAGGATACAGAGGGGCAGGGGAAACAGCTGCTACTGAATCTGCTACAGGTGGAAAAAGGAGGAAGCTGAGGGAGAGCTGTGTGGGTTGAGTCACTGCTCATGGGGAGCTGTGGAAGCAGCTGGTTTGCTTCCTGTGTTGGAGTTGTGCAGCTCTGGTCAGAGGGGTCTGGGAGGAGCCCTGGGCATCCTGAGCTTCCACAGCAACTGTGCCTTTGAAATCTACAGGAAGCGGAAACTGCAGCTGAAATAAAGGGTTTTATTGGGAGCCTTTAATGAGGGCTGGGTGTCTGCAAAGAGGGAACCTGCCAGAAGGCCCTGCCTCGCATGAGTGGGAGTGTTGTCAGCTGGGAGTCAAGTGAGAGCTTGTCACAGCTGGAATGGGAAGAATGTGCTGGGGAAAGGGAAAGGGAAAAGTGCAGCCCCAGCCCACGGGAGAGGGAGGAAGATGCTTTATTCAGGGTTCGGAGACGCCGCGGAGGGATTATGCTCTTCTCCAATGACACGGTGTCCTGTTGCAGCATCCAGCGCCGGCAGCGGGAGGGAGGAGGGCGGGTAGCTCCAGGCAGGCTGGAGCCTGGGCCCCGCTGCAGCTGGGGGCTGTCCAAGGGAAGGAGCTGTGCACGTACAGGAAGCCCAGTAGCAGGATCTCCCAGCTGAGTGGAGTCTGGCTCAGCCCCAGCACTGCAATGGCTCAAGGCCTTCAGGTTTAGCTTCAGCAGAGACCACAGAACTGAGCCTGTTTGTCCCCTCGTGTCAGTGCAGGCGAAGTCTGTAGGGAGCAGCTGTGAGTGGAAAGCAAACTGCCCCGGGTGTGAGCTGGTGGAAGTGTCCCTGTGTTGGGACCCACCTGTCTTGGGGAACAGCAGCCACTGTGAGGCAGCAGGACTGGGCCTGGCCCCCTCTGCCAAAGGGAGCGGCCACATGGCTGCTCTGACCTCTTCTCCATCCCAGGTAATGGCACAGTGAAACTAAATCTGGAAAGGAAACCTCTCCCTATTTCTCAGCCAGGGCAGGTTGGGTGACAGTGAGAGGCAGCTCCCTCCCTGTGCAGAGCTCAGGGCGAGGATCTCTTACCCTGTGTGCAGCCCCGTCCCCTCCTCTTGGGAGGGGTCTCTCCTCCGCAGCAGAAGGGAGGCACTGGGGACCAGCCCACATTCCTGCAGGCTCCTGGAGTTGTCCGTGTACACCCTCTGGGGAAAGGTGCTGATGATCTCATACGAGTCCGAGTTTCCACCCCTAGGAAAGAACAGCACAATCTTTCCTACTCACGAGATCCCCCAAGGTTTTGCTGAGATGCTTTGACTGATCCAGCTGTGGTTATGCAAGAGCAGAAAAAAGGGCTTCCAGCCCAAACTGCAGCCAGCCAGGCACAGAGCAGCCTGTCCAGCTGCACAGCTGCAGTGGGAAGGAAGGAGGCTCGTGCATCCCACCAGCACTGAGCTCATCCTGGGCTCACACCGAGGCCAGGGCCATGGCCTGCAGCAGGAGTGGGCAGAGGGGAGAGCAAAGGGCGCCCTCAGCCATCTGGAACTGTCCCCAACAGACTGAGTGAGCCCTTGGGCAGCATTAAATGTGCTGGGACATAGAGCTGGCTGAGCCAAGCAAAGGCTGCAGTCAGCTTCCAGCACCTTGGGAATGGTGGCACAAGTTGGGTGAGTGCTGGAAGGAGGCAAAGGCAGCAATGGGCCTGGATCTGATGGCAGTTTTGGAAGACAGAAGTTTATCTCTGCTGCTGTGTGGCAAAGGTGGGTATGAAATGCTCTGAGCTTCTCAGGACCCTGGCACTGCTGCCTGGAGAGTGTCAGGTGGGCAGAGGGCTGGGGCTGTGACCCAGCTCAGGCCGGTGTTTGAAGCCCCAGGATCTCAAGAACCCTTTCCTGGGACCCTACAGAGCCAGGAAAGGAGGGGAGGGAGTCCTGGACTACCTGATGTGGGCGAGGTGCTGGCGCAGGTCCCCGATGGTGTCTGTGAGCAGCATCTTCGCCTTGTACGTCTGCTCCCCGCTCTCGGATCTGATGCGCAGAGTGCAGAAATCAGGGGCAGGAGCTTCAGCCTCCTCAGCTGGCTTCACCCTGGGGATCAGAAAACCCTGTCAGCCCATGAGTGAGCTCCACTCAATGGGGCAGAGCCTCCATGACTGGGACAGGAGAGAGGAGTTTCATGTTTGGGAATGTCCTTGAGGTGAACGAGACCCTGTCTGACCATGGGCAACCAGACCAACCCCCTGCCCAAACTGCTGCTTTGCTTTCCCAGCCTGAAGGTGCCTTGAAGAGGGTTGTGGACCTTTTTTAGCTTTCTCATTTTAAACCAGGGCTGCCTGGTAAGTACTTCGCCCTACTTTGATTAAAAATAATCTGCTTGGGGTTTTTTTCATTAGCTATTTGGGTCTTGCCTTGCCAGAAGACTGAGTGGAAAAGTGCTGTTAGTGAGACCTCCCACCTGGGCATCAGTTTCCTGGAGATATTCTTCCATTTAATATGACTGCAAAAAGCTCCTTCAATGGTTTTAAACTCTTAGGCCTTGGCTTGCTGTCGGAAGAACTTTCACATAAACTAGTGACATTTTGAACAACAGAAGCTTTTTGTTAGAGATGTAAAATATGGCATGTTTGCCATGAAAAATTCAGTGATTTTTCCAAAAGACCAAACTTGGCTTTTTTTCTAACTATTTCTAAGGTCTAAAAGGGGAAAATCCATTTACTTCCTCAACTGAACCCCCTGAACTAAACCTGCAGCGATGAAATAGGAGGAAGAGGAGATCTGACAGGGCAGGGGTGGGGGGCTGTACCTGTACCTCTCCAGGGCAGCCAGCCCAGGTGTTTCCACCAGGATTTCTTTGCTGCTCCGCTGCCCATCAGAGCCCTGCAACCAAAGCAGGTGAGTGTCAGCGCTGCCTGGGCTGCAGGGAGAGCAGCCAGTGCCGGCACAGCTCCAAGGCAGGTGCCAAGTGCCACGTGTGCTCTGGTGGAGCCTCTCTGGGAGGTTACACGGAGCTGGGAGAGGCCCAGGGTGGGGATGCTGGTGCTGTGCAGGGAGCTGAGTCCAGGGAATCGCCCCTGGTCTCCTCCTGGGGGGGTCTGGGGGGTTCACTGGTACCTGTGGCGCTGCTCTGGCCACGCCTCGGGCACTGCCCGCTCTCCCTCTGTGCTTCAGGGGCTTGGAAAGTTTGTTGGGAAACTGCTCCGAGGAGGCTTTGGGACCTGCCAGAGCAGAGGGGAGATATGTCCGTGTGTGACCTTTGTGACAAATATTTTGCCCCCAGAAGAGGCTGATTTGGTGAAAGGAGAGAGCGCAGCAGCCGACAGGGAGAGCTCTCAGCACCCCAGCGAGGGCGAGAGCAGCTCTCGGGTTCCTCCCTTGAAGCTGTCCCACTTTCTGCCCCACTGAATGTTTGATTGTCAACATCAACAGTGAGAACAGAGCAGCCTGTTCAGTGCACAGCTGGGATGCACAGCAGGCAGGCAGCTCTGCTGTGAAAAACTGGGACTATCACCATTTTTACAGACTTGGACGTTTTTCAGCTTGTGAGGGTGTATTTGTAGGTGTCCATTCCTTTTTGCTTGGACAATTATTTTTTTACTGCTTGGTTAAAGGGAATATTTAGCTTTAGCCTTGAGGTGACTGAGCACAGTTGAATGTAACCCGGCAGGCAGCTGTTTCTCATGGGTGGTACGTGTGGTGGGTTATTTAGTGATGCACCCACAAACCCACTGATTTCTGTCTCTCTCACTGACTGCTTGACTTCCCAGCCCCGTCAGATATTGCTTACACAGACTGCAAGTGTCTAGGAGCAAAATGAGGAATCTGTGGCCTTTGATTTCCCATATTCTTTTGTGAAAGTCTGAAGAGAAACTGTCCCATTTTCAGTACAGTTACAGTTGATTTGGCTTGGAGATACCTACATTTTTGGAATGAGCTTGTAGGAGAAAGGAGCAGTGTTTGCAAGCAACTCTCCCCCGAGGCCTGCAGGGTTCCCTCAGCACCCTTTGATGTGGTGAAGGTGGAAGGAGCTTGGCCTTTCAGAAAGGCACAGGGCAGATGTTTTTGGAAACCTGCTGAATTTCTATTCTTTTATTACTTGTCATGTCTCATCCTTTAGGAGGATTAGTGCTGAGAGGACCCTGTGTGTGCTGCTGCTGGCTTCCAGCTCCTGAGGCAACACCAGGCCCTGACCCAGAAGTGTTGCTTTCCTTGCTGAGACCCTCACATTCCCCTCCTACCACCTGCACTGCCCTGGTAAGGTTTAAGAATCCTCCTCCTCAAGAATGAGCTGCATTTTTGAGGCAGGTTTGGGATTTTACCTGGGATCTCGGAGGTTTCCTGCACTTTGTTGGATTCTGAAGTACCAATCACCTGGCCAAGGCCAGGAAAACTCCCTGGAAGGTCTTGCTTCTGAAACACCACGTCCCTCCTGTCAGTGACCTGTAAGCAAATCTGACTGTTGCACAAGCTCCTCTTGCTGCATCAGAGCCCAATGAACCACAGTAATGACAACCAGCAGTAGTAAACCCCAAACGAAACCAATGATGCACAGGTTATAGGGAACCTCAGTCCCCAGAGCTTTGCACAATCCCCCTTCCATGCGATTTTCTAACTTCCACAGCTCCCAGCTCGCTCCAGCTGGCCTGACCTTGTCCTGTTCATGCAGTTGTGCCCTGGTTTCTTCTTGGTAGAGGGAAGGTCCAGCCTCTGGTTGTGCCTGCTGACGTTTCAGGTGCACTCCAAGACCTAGATTTGAGTCCTCTGAGGCTCTCTGCCTGCAAATGTGGCTTTGGCTCTTTGCCATTTCTGAGAAATCAAAAACTCGGGCCCAAGAGAACCTCAGGTGGCCAAATCCATTTAAACTGTGGCAAAATAAACTCTCATGACATCCTCTTTGAAAGGTACTTGTTCAATCTCAGTTTAAATGCTTTTCCAGGGGAACTATTTGAGAACTTTTTTTCCTCCTTTTCATGACACAGCTCTTAATTTCCTGCATGTGCTGCAGAGCCTGCTGTGGTCTTAGAAGCCTTGTTTCAAGCCAGGTTCACTGAGGCACAGAAGCCCTTAAACCTTGATGCTGAAAAACTTCCTGTAACGGCTGCGGCAGGTGCCCTCTCTGCCTCCCTTTTCCCCAGACACACCTGCACACAAACCTCAACCTCCCCTCGCTGTGGGCACCATCCAGCAGATGGATGAAAGAAAACCTGAGCTGTCTTGGGAAGCAAGAGAGCACGTTCTCCCCAAAAGCTGCGTGTGGCACTGACCTGCAAAGGGACGCCGTCGGGGTAGCGCGGCTGCAGCTCTGAGGGGAAATAACCATCCATGATGTCCTGCAGGCATTGCTGAAACAACAGGAGAGCTCGTGGTCACACCTCAGACTTTCTGTTTAGCTCAGGACTGATCTTTCTGCTCCCGTTTGTGGTGTTGTGGCCATGCAGAAAGGTCTGCATCAAAGACAGAATCTCCACCTCTAAAAATTACTGCACATAGACATAGAAGGCTTTAAAGGCACTGTGGGGATGCTGGTGCGGAGCTGGGCTCCTTTTTAGGACTGAGATGAGCTCAGAAGCCCTATCCCCTTTCCTGGGGCTTAGTGAGTGCTGGCAGGATGACTCTGATTCCTCTCCAGCCCTTCCCATACCTGTGTGGAGGGGTGCTGGTAGGGCCGGAAGGCTCCGTTGCCCACGACGATCCCATTTCGGTACAGGATGAGCGGGAGGGGCTCTGGCCGCCTCAGCCGAGCCCCCCGGGGCGTGTGCTCGATCTGAGAAATGCCCTCTCCGACCAGTGAGTTCAAATCCTTAATGTTCTCCAAGATTAAATCAAAATCAATCTGGTGTTCGCAAACAACGGCTTCACCTGTGGCAGAGGGATCAGAGTTACGGGGGAAGGGGCGGTGGCCGAGCAGATTTATCTGTACGAATTTGAGGTGTGTTTGAGCCCTGACATTTCTGGGCTCTCTGTGCTTTGCCTTTCGCACATTTGCAGGATGTGGTGTGAGCTTTTGCTGTGGCGCAGCACCGCCAGGTCCACACGGGCGGATGCCAAACCACAGGGGCAGCGCAGAGGATGCAGCGCCGCGGCCGCAAACTCGGAGAGGGGGCGGCTCGTGGAGCCCACGCTGGGCTCCTGGGCTTGTTTATCCTCTCAGAAGTGTTGTGCTGTCCCTGTGCCGTGCACGATGAGGAACTGCACGAGTTGGATTAACCAGATTGGATCAATGGATCAGGGCACAGGTGCTGAAGAGGTGCCAGGGTAAACAGAGGCAGCTGCGTGCACCAGGGCAGGGACTCTGCAAGGATGTTTGTCTGGGTGTTTGAGGGTGGCAGGCTGAAGCAGTAAAAGGGTTGTGACGGGGCAGAGGAATGAAGTCAGAAGAGGAAATGAGAGAAAATACCTAAGTTGAGTTAAAGTCCTTGGTTGTTCTGCTTTTTTTATGAGTTGCTAAAGGATGATGTGGAAATACCCTTGAAAAGGGTCAGGGAGCTGAAAACCAAAACTGTTTCTGCTGATCTCCCTCTGTCTCTCCCCTCCTGCATCTAAGGGAAGGTCTCGTCTAATACTGGCATGGTGGTGAGGAAGCAGCATTGGCTCTACAGCCCAAATAATTTTTTTCCTGTTACCACTTCCTGAGGAGCCACTGCCAAACCTGCCTGGACCCCAGACAGCAGAGTCAGGTCTCAATTAAAGCCCTCACATGGTGGCTGGGAGGAAGGGCAAACAATACTCCCTGATGGAGCCAGACTCTGTGGCTAAGTTACTACAGCTCCTATGTACACAAAGCACCTGATTCTGTTTTCCACCCACTCTATGTCAATGTCATTAGAGCAGCCAAGCCTCAAATGTGCAGGGTTTGTGACTTCTGCAGGAAACAGCTGCTGTGAGGTCTCCTCCTGGAGGGCTCAGCCATCAGGTTCTCTCCTCTTTGCCCAGAAGGGCGTACAAAATACAGGTGTATAAAATTAAACCTTCTGCTGAGCTCCTGTTGGATTGCTCCATGTCTGTGTCCCTGAGATGGATTGATGTGAAGATCTTGGCACAGGATCCCAAATTCTGAAGACCCAAATCCTGAGGTTTTGGTGCTTATCTACTCTCCCTTCTCTGAGCATACAGTGAGAGGTGGGATAGCAGCTTCAGCCAAGAGTGCTGGTGCTTTACCTGGCTTCCAGAGGTTCCCTGCTGGCAGCTCCTCTTCATCCTGGAGTGATTCTGTATCTCCCAGCTGGTCCCGTGTCTCTCCAACCCAAATCAGACCATAGTCATTCAGGAACCGCTGGAAGAGGAAAGTCAGGTCAATGTTGGTGACCAGAGCTTCAGAAGATTGGAATTGGGAGCCTGAGAGTGGTCAGTTGTGGCTGTGAGAGGCAGAGAGTGAGGTGGAAGAGATTTGTCCCGGGGCTCCTTGGCCCTGGCAGACAGACTCTCTGGCAGGGCAGTGATAGCAGCTCTATCAGCAGCAGGAAAAAGGGAGGAGAAAAGATTTGTAGTGACAGAGGAACCTCCCAAGACTGCAGGAGCTGAGCATCTCCACAGCCCAGGAAATCGGAATGAAGCTTGCAGGAGGCACAGATGTCTGTGTGTCAAAAACCTCCGCCTGCCCTGTTGCTCACATCCAACCTGCTCCTCCTTTTCAGACGTGAAGAGTTGTGATGATCAAAAGGGCATCTTGGAAAAGGCCAAACTGGGACTGCAGTGATCTCAAACCAAAGCAGCAGCTGGCTCAGGGCACGCAGAGCAGGTGCCTCACCTCCATCTCCCAGACCTGGCTCTGCAGCTGAAGGCACCTCCCTTCCAGTTCTTCTGTGGTGGGTGAGTCAGGAGCACCTGTAAGAGAAGACCTGATGTTTCTATGTAGATCCTCGAAGAAGAGCTGTGCTCAGTGAACTCAAACCCGTGAGACACGGGCTGAACGTGACAATTCACCCTGCAGTGGTTTGACAACAATGCTGGCAGACTAAAAGATAGTTGTGAACAACCCTGGGGAAGTTTTGTGCTGTGGGAGCTCATGTGAGTGGTGCTGTTGGCAACCATACAGTGGAAATTGCTTGGCTCCCTCAGTCTCAAGGAGCCCAAAATGAGCAGGTGTCCACTAAAGCTGGATCCTGAAATCTTGGCTGGGTGGCAGCACAATGCGCGAGGAGGTACAAACCACATGCTTGTGGTTTGAGAGACACAGTTCTTTTTGTGCTCAGGAAATGGACAACTCAGCACAGACAAGGCAGTTCAGCTACTGCAGGAAGCGTGTGTGGGCTCCAGCTGGGGCTGGAAAGCTGCTGGATTCCAGGGAACTGAATAGGGGAAAAGACCTTCAGTGACTCACTGGAAGCTGGGTTCAATTTAGAGTTAGGCTGGACCTGGAATCCTGTGGGAGACTCCAAGTAGGTTTTTGGTTTCTCCCAGCTGCTTTCCTGCCTGTTTGAACTCTGCAGTATTTACTGCTCTTCGGTTTTCTGACCATCCTTGGGTGTCTGTGGTTGGCTTTACACTCGGGGAAACTTAGAAACCCATAGAAAATAGGTCAGGAAATGATGTTTTGCACCGCACCAGAGTAACAGACACAAGTCAAAGTGCAGATCTGCTTCGGGAAATGGTCCCTCTGTGTAGCTGTGACCTCTCACCACGGAGGCTCCTGGGTTTTGGAGCCAAGGACAGCTCAGAGAGGTCTCCAAGCCTGCTCTGTTGCCCTACCCAGAGCTCTGGAGTTCTCCCAGAGGTGCCAAAGGTAGAACGATTTTTACCTTCTCCTTTCTGAAGAGTCTTTATCTCCTCCTCGAGTTCAGCAATCCTCCCGTCCTTCAGGGGCAGAACAAATAATGACCTGGGTCAGCTCCTGGGCCTCAGCACCTCCAGGCACAGTTTGCACAATTAGTCCTGGCTGGGGCAATTAGCGAGGCTGGTGCAGGTCCTCTCACCCCACCCAGAGACAGGCTAAAGGGTCACCAGGGCTGAATCACCTCACAAATACCTTGATTAGACTCAAATGAGGTGTGGGATAAATAGAGAACTCCAGGAATATGTGACCCATCTCCCAGTCCTGCATCTACACGGGATTCTCCTGCTCAGACCTGCAGGGAGGGGCTGATCTAGAAACAAAACCAGCATCGCTGCAGCCACTTCTTAAAAAAAAAAAAGAACCCAAACCAAACAAAAAAAGGTATTTATTCTATTCAGTGATGCAGAGAGGGCTGCTCCAGGATGACTCTGCTGTGTGAGCAGCCGCTGTTTCAGAAAAAAAAAGGGGGAACGCACCACCACAGGAGGCACAAAAACTCTGAAGCCAAAGAGCTGCTGATCTTAGTGCCAGGGTGCTGAGAGTCCCTGCTGAAAGAAGTCACAGCACGGACTGTCCCCTGTGCCACCCCAAGGCCTGATCCCACTGCTCTATTGCTTTGCAAAGGGCTCGTTTGGGTAATTAACAGCAGGGCACAGATGAACTTCTGAGCCCACACAAGGTCTGAGAGGTGGAATTGCTGTGGCAGGACACAGAGCAGGCTCAGCGAGAGGCTGACTTTTACCTTCAGCTGGATTTCTTGTGCTTGTTTCTCTATTTTCTGTTCCAACAAAGAGATTTTTTCCATCAGAGAGGACGTGAGCTCCGTGTCAACATGAGCTGCACCTGAAAGCACAACGAGCTGTGAGCAGGACTGGGGTGCACAGGGGACCCCACACCAGAATTCCTGCTCTGCCACAGCAGGGAGGACTTTTTGGGTAGAAACCCCTTGGCTCCTGGTGTCACCAACTCGTTGTGTGTGTGAGAGGGGGGCCACAGGAATGGGTCTGGCCTGAGGTGTCCCTGAAAAACTGATGGCCCAGAAACCCCTAATCACTAAGGGACTTTACCTTCCATGTTCTTTCCCAGTGTTGTCCCCTCGAGCAGGAAAGGAGAGTGCCTTGCAGGGATTCCTTGTCCTAGGAGACAGCCTGGCATCCTCTGAGAAAGGAAGAAAACAGGTCAGTGTTTGGACACAGCTTCTCCAAAATGTGAAAAATGAGGTTCACTCTCCTGGTAGGATGTAAAAGTTTAATAAAGGACAATAAGGGACAAAGACAAAAAGCAAAATTCACGGTGCTGGGTGCTTTGGCACTCAGCCCAGAGCACACCTGCTATTTCGGAGACACCCTTTACATACCTGTCCTGTTGCATCAGTCTAATGCATATTCATAATCAATTATGCATATTCAAACTTTTCCTTAAACTGTTTTACGTGTTCCAGGAACTGTTTAGCATGTTTAGCACCTCCTTGGGTCCGCCTTTTCAGAGCATGCGCATTTCTTGGCTGTGCTTTTAGTCAGTTTTTATTATCACCCCCAGAGTGGGCTTTGGTCCCTGGTTTCTGCAGACGGTACTCGCTGATAGTTGGCATGTCAGTAGCAGGGGTCCTCAACACACGTTGGTTGGATGTTATCCAACCAAGCAGACAGTTCACAAGCATAACTATACTAGCTATTTCACTATTCTGTCTAAGTTTTTAGTTAAATGACAGAAATGAAGGCATTAGTTATTGTTACAAAACTACATCTTCATAACAAAGCTACATTATACATGTAGCATCTATTTGTAACAAAGCTACTCTTACATGTAGCATCTATTCGTAGAACGGCACTATTATAATATGTATCTATCACAATAACAAAGCTACTTTAACATCATTCATTTTAACATTTGCAGAAAGCCAGTGTTACAACATTTATGTATCAAGTAAGCAGGTAAAGAAATATCAAGGTTGTACTGAGGGAAAGAGAGGGCGGGGGAAAGCAGGTGGTCCCTCAATCCCATCAGTATTCCCAAATTTCTGAGCTTGTGTGGGTGCTCCTCAGGAGCCAGGACCGTGGGAAGGTACAATCCCAGCAGGTGGAAGAGTGAGCACGAAGTGGAGCTTGCAGAAAGAGACGGTGGCACTTGCACAGAGAGGCAGAAAGTGGTAAAATCGAGTTATTTTAACGAAAAAAAACCACGGTGCTCTGCGATTAACAGAAGTGGCAAACCTCACTGGGACCGAAATGGGAGTTTTTGCTCTGAAATCGAGTAGGGAGGATGTGACCTTAAAGGGAACTGTAAAAATAGATGGTGTTCTAGGGCTGGCTGAGGATGTGGAAATGTCATGTTAATTATCTGGTTTTGGACACTTATAGGGGAGAGAGAGCTACATCAATTGTGCAGAAGGGTGAGAACAGTGAAGGTAATGACCTGGGACAGCTCTGCCCTTTCAGGAAAAATAAGAGGGGATAACATATAAAATAAAGCACCCCTTCATTAACTTTGGCGGAGTTTGTTTGTTGGATTAATTTTCTAAATATAATTGAAAAAGCTGTCCAAAAAATCCCAAACCGTACATTTTTGTGGTCAGCCCATCCTCCCAGTCCATACACCCTTGCTTTCCAGGCAGAATGGGCAGTTTAAGGGATGGAGGGCAAAAAGAGGCTCAAAATAACGGGGATAACGCAGGGGGTGACGAAGGCGGAGGGGGGCCCGACAGGGGTGGCAGCTCTGGGGCACCCGGGGGGTGTGGGGGGGACCCTCTTGGGGGGATCCCCGAATCTGGGGAGGGGGGGTCCGAACCTGGGGGGGGTCCCCGCGCTCCCCAAGCCCTCACTCACCCCCCCGCCACCATCTTGTTTACGGGCGGTTGCCACGGCGACGCGGGGGGCGCTGCGATTGGTCCGGAGCCGGTTGCGTGGTGGGCGCGGTAGTCCCGGAACTACAATTCCCGGCATGCACCGCAAGCGTTGTCCCGGGATGGGGGGGCCGGGACGGGACCGGGAGTGGGTCCCGTTTTCCTCCGCACACCTTCTGCCTCCGCTCATACACATCAGCCTGGCCTGAGGCACCTCCCGCCGTGCAGCCCCTCCCGATTCCCTCACCCGCATCGCTGCTCTCTGTTTTCTCACCTGGGCACTGCCCTTGGCCTCGCTGATGCCCTGAACTCCACCCAGCGCTTCCCGCTATCCCAAGAGCCTTTCCTGGGTGTCTCCCATCCCACCTGCTGCCTCTGTGCTGCTCTCCAGGGAGCTCGGCCTCGCGAGCTGGGGATGAGCAGGACAGGCCAATTATCCCCCCCGAATGTTCCCTCCTTTGATGGGGCGCTCACAGAACCACAGACTGGTTTGGGCTCAAGGGACCTCAAAGCTCATCTCATTCCCATGGCAGGGACACCTTCCACTATCCCAGGTTTCTCCAAACCCTGTCCAACGTGGCCTTGGACACTTCCAGGGATGTTGGCTGTGCTCGAGAGACTTTTCGCTTCAACTTGCCCGGAGAGCAAAACCGAGCTAAATTTGGTGAGACTTTTCTGCAGAAGAGCCCTCGGCTCTGGGCGGAAGCTGACAGAGCGCTCACCATGATGTGCTTCGCCAGCACAAACCCAGACAGCAGGTGTGTGTTCTCAGCACGTTCCAGTGACTTTGTTCATTTCAAGTTGTCTCTAAATTAACCAGATCTCTTTTGTTTCCTGCTGCTGCAGTTGAGCGGGTGAGGGAGCTCAGAGATCCGCTGGGAGGAGATGGACTTGGGGGGCTAAAGGAAGCATTTCCCTGATCTGTCCTTGGTTCTGTAACTGAAATCCCAAGGAACACCTTGGCTCCAGCTCCACCTGGAGTCGCAGGGAAAGAGGTTTGTTGCTTCCAACCTTGGCTGCAATGTGTAAACCCTTCCAGTGATCCAGGGAGGGTTTCGGCCGCTCTTAGTCCTTGGTAGGTGTGAGGACAGAGAGTCCCCAGGGGGAAGCAGAGCCTGAGGGGTTTCAGCCTTTCCTTGAACATTTTCTTTGGGCATGTGCTGTTGCTTCTTTTTACATAGTTGCAAAAAAACCCCCACTCTAGTCCTTTTTACCTGTTTCTCCACTGCTTCCAGCCACGTTTATCATCCTGTGTTCACACCTTTACATCCTCCTATCTTATTTTGCCAGTTAGTCTTCAAGCTCTATTCAGCAACTCCAGGAGAACTGAAATTTTCTATGTTCTGTTATTTGTCACTGTCACGCCACGGAACGGGGAGCAGGAGCTGCTCTCGTGCTGGGGGTGTAGAGAAACATCTCCAGAGACTGGAAATCCCCACACCACGTCTGGCACGTTTTCCCTCCCTGCCCAGGCAGCAGATGCGACTTCCCCAAACCGCCCCGGGGCCCGCAGGCTTTTGGGGAAGGGAGGTGTGATTGGTGCGCCCGTGCCACCACTGCGCTTAAAGGCTCGCAGCAGACGAGGAAGCGTCGCGGGAAGTGTCACGGCACCTGCAGAGCCCCGGCCATGCCGCCCCTCCAGCGCGCCCGCCTGCTCCTGCTCCTCGCCCTGCTCGTGCTCTGCCTGGTAAGGACAGGGCCCTGCGGTCCAGCCAGCTCTGCCCGTGGGAGGGGAGGGTGCAGCCAGCGGGAGAATTTCTGCTTCCAGCTGAAAACCTCAGCGTTTGGTGCTCTCTTTGACGGTAACCGCTGTGATCTTACCAAGAGCTTTGTGCTGTGGTCTGGAAGGTCTGAACGCTTCCATGCGGTGCTTTTTGAAAGCGTTTCTTTGACTTGAGAGTGCCGCTCACATCTGTAACCCTCACACTGAGCTCTGCAGCCCACCTTCCAGCCTCTCCTCTGCCTGCTGGCCCCAGCCCGTGCCTGCAGTGCGGATGCTGAGCGTGGCTGGCCGGAGGGGCTGGGTGGACACACGTCTGTGGTTTCCTCTCACCTCTCCCCACTGAGTGTTATTTTCCTTCCTGCTGGGTGGCTCCGTGGGGGCTCGGTCTGACAGCCATGCTGAGGGATGTGGGAGCTCTCCCGGCTGGGGAGGGATGAACCCACTGGCGCTTTTGGGGAGCACGATGCTCTTTGGGGCAGCTTTTGGGATGATTTTTTTTTTCCCTACAACATGCTGATAACGGGGCCACATCTGTCTGTGCTTATTTCACTCGTGAAGTTCCACACAGCTGCGACTTGCTGCTGGCTCCGCAGGGTGCACTTACATTTTGTAAACCAGCCAAAAAGGAGAAGAGTGTGGCGAAGGGGCAGAGCAGAGTTTTGGGCTCCATTCCCAGTCCTTTCCCAGGGGGTCCCTCCTCCCCCTGCCCCTCACTTCCAGCACGGGCGTTTCCCACACCCCAATTCTTCTGCTGTTGCAGGGCCATGGCCCGTCTCCTTCTCACCACTTCCTCCCAGCAGCCGGAGCAGCAGAGACCACTCCCTGGCTTCCACTTCCCCCCCTAACTTCTCAAAGTCCCTGGTTAGAAGCAGGATAGCGATTCCAGGGAGAGTTCACTTCCCTCCCTGCCCTGGGACAAGCCCAAAGCCGCGAGTCTGGGTGTGAAGGGGAACCTGCCAGGGGAGAGCAGGCTGTCTGTCCTGCCTGGGGTGCGGCAGCGTGGGCACTGGAGTGCCCCCGGCTCCTTTGGCCCCCCGATTCCTTTTGCCCGCAGGACCACCGGGTGAGGGGTCTCAGGGCTTTCACCCCCGCGCTGCTGTTGGGAGGGATGTCTGATGCTCGTTCTCTTTTCCAGTCCCTCGGCCAGGCGAGCGAACAGGCGTCTTCTCCGAAAGACGCTGCCCCGAACGCCACGGCCAGCGCCAGCCTGAGCCCGCCGTGCGCCAGCCCCCAGCTCCTCTCCATCGCCCTGGGGGTGCTCGCAGCGCTCTTCCTGCACCTCTGCTGAGCGGGAGGGGGTCCCGGCGCACCCCCGCCCCCCTGGAGCCCCCGAGAAGACCCTCCCCAGGATGGCATCCCCCGCCCCGGCAGCGCCACGGCACCGCTCCCGTTGCTGCCGCTCCCCTCGTCCCCCCGGCCCCGGAGTGAGCCCCCGGCCTTGCGGAGAGGAGCAATAAACGTGCTGGTGCCGAGACCTCGGGCTCGTCTCCGCGTTGGGGCGGTTCGGTACCGGGGCTGATGGGGGGGTGGGGACGCAGCACCGACCCCTTTCCCGGGGCTTCAACCCTCGGGGCTGGAGGGGCCGGTGGCGGCCAGGCCCGGGCCGGGGGGGGGGGGAGCAGGGCCGGGACCCCCGAGCGGCCCCGGACGGGTCCGGGTCCGGGTCCGGGTCCGGGTCCGGGTCCGGGTCCGGGTTCGGGCTCGGGTCCGGGTTCGGGCTCGGGTCCGGGTCCGGGTCCGGGTCCGGGTCCGGGTTCGGGTTCGGGTTCGGGTTCGGGCTCGGGTCCGGGTCCGGGTCCGGCTCCGGGTCCGAGTCCGGGTTCGGGTCCGGGTTCGGGTGTTCGGGCGGGACCCCCGCGCGCCCCCCTCGGGCCCGCGCGCAGCCCCGGCCAATCCCGCCGCAGGGCGCTGCTGCTCCTCGCCAATCCGGCGCCGCCAGCTCCCGCCGTTAGCCAATCACAGCCCGGCGGCGGTTATATAAGACCGTGAGAGCGGCGGTACGCTCTCGTGTCGGGTGCGGCGGCGGCGGGGCCGGGCCTGGCGCGCGGTGGGGGCTCCGTGAAAGTGCGGGGATTTCACTTTCTTCAGCGCCCCTTTCTGCTGGGCTGATCTTAACCTTTGAACCCCTCCTGTGGCTGCCTGTTCTCCTGCCCAAACGGGTCTTGGGGCAATGGGAGACAGGTAAAAGCTGGGAGTTTGGTTGTGGCTGTTGCTGAAAGCCACGGCAGTCCCCAGCTGGCTGGAGATGCCTGATGTCGCCTGGCGCACCCCAGGCTGTCACCGCTGCTCCCTGCGAGGGTGGTGAGTGGTCGCTGACCCCGTGCAGTGACTGGGCTCATGCCGGCAGCCGTATCCTCTCCCCAGCAGCGAGGACAGAGGTGCTTGTTGTCTCCATTTCTCGCCCCGTGTCCCCCTGGCTCTGAGTCACATCCCCCGGGAGCTCCTGCTCTTGACCCAGGTGGGCAAAACCTCTTTCCCGGTGGTGGAAGATGGGTGATCTGAGCCATGATGCAGCCCTGCGTCAGGGACAGTGAACGCTGCTGACCCAGAGCTCAGCCCGGGGTGCCACGACAGGGACACCCCCAAGGCCATGGGCTGGGGTCCCCCTGAGCTGGAGCTGGTGGGGTCCCGCAGCCCCCGGTGCTCCCAGGGCTTGGCCAGTGCCTCCCATCTCAAACTCCATGGCCACGGAGCTGCCTGTGCCCGTGGGCACTAGAGGGCACTGGGATCCCATCCTGGCAGCAGGATCAGGCCTGGGGCTGGCAGGGGGCACTGCCAGGACAAGGACAAGGACACCAACCACGCAGGCAGAGCTGGTCCAGACAAGCAGGGCTGTATCTTACACACGTACATAAATACAGTTCGGGGGGAAGAAACGGTTGTGGGGAGGGGCTCTGCTGTTCTCCAAAGGGTCCCGCGCCGGTCGTGTCCATGGGATCCTTCATGGACCATGTTCAGGGCTCCCCAGGAGGGAGGTGGGGTGGTCCCCCCGTGATGGAGAGGTTGATGGGCATCCTTCACACCAGCAGCTGGGGCGGAGAGGTGCTTGGGATGCAGCGTAGGTGGGGTCTGAGGCCTCCTGCCCCAGTGTGGGGACGCTGGCAGGGTGTCCCCATCCTGCCCCATGGCACCTCTGCCCCTCACAGCACCTGGATGTCCCAGATCTGCGTGGGTCGCTCATCAGCCATGTCCCAAACGATGGCGTGGTCCCGGTCATAGGTTCGGCCGCCTGCAGAGCGAGGGGAAGGTTTGGGGAGGGCAAACCCCACTCCTGAGGGTGCTGAAGGAGTGGGCGCCCCACATCATGGCCAGGCACCCCCTTTTTGGGCATCCCTGGGAAAGCAGCCCCTGCAAAGGGCCAGGGCCTCACCCTTGACATCAAGGATCATGTCCTCGAACATCTGGCTGTGGATCCGTCCCCGAGAATCAACGCTCCAGGTCTGACGTGGCATCCGGCTCTCGGACCACAGCACGGCCTTCGCGCCCTTCCCGGCCGGCCCGATGACCTGCAGGCTCATGTTGGGGGCCACCTGCGAGGGACACAGAGAGAGGGATTTCCCTGTAAACGCAGCTGCTTCTGTGGTGGAATGTGGGATGAGCAGGAAAACCCCTCGGTGAGAGGTGGGGGTGATGAGGGAAACACCGCAGGGAAGGCAGAGATGACTTCACGTCTCCAGGGGAGACTCAGGGACGAGAACCACCAGATCTCTGGGGACAAGGCTGGGATCAGAGGCTGGGAAAAGCTGTTATAAACCCTGGAAGATGGCTGTGGGGTGGGGAGTGCCCAGCAGGAGTCCTGCCGGGGGCTGCCCCGGCCCCCTCGGCGGCGCTGGCTGTCACACCTGAGCCCTGACCTGGTTTTTGATCAGCCCGTCCTCGTAGTACCAGACAGAGCTGCTCTGCTCGCCCAGGCTGGAGACCACCACCCGCCCCGCCTTCATGTCCTCCACGTCGTCGGGGACCGAGAGGAAGAGCTCCAGCTCCCTGCTCCTGATGCGGAAATAGATCCGTCTCTGCAACGAGAGAAACCTGGGGTTTGTACCCAAAAAGCCCTGCTGCCTGCACCTCCAGCACCTCACCTGGCTGGGGCTTCGGGAAGGGACCATCCTGGACCCCTGGGGGGTTCTCCCCATTGTCCTCCCCCCAGGAGATCCCCACATCTCCCCAGGGTGATGGCTGCGACCGTGACCTGTCCCTCATAGCTGGCACGGGCACGGCTCCCTACACTGGGATGGATTTTACAAGGCAGTTGCCCACAGGGAGCATTTGCCACAAAGGAGGCCACTCCCAGGGTGGGGGACAGGAATCCGGGCTGACAGTGCCGAGCTGGCGGCACCTTTCCCGTGTCAGAGCTATCAGTTGCTGCTCTCCAGCTCCCCCAGCCCACCCAGAGCGGGCTGCCAGCTCTATCTCCATGTGAGCCTCGTGCCCCGGGGTTTTGGGGTTCACCCCACCAGGTGACAGTGCCCTGTCCCCTCCCAAAGGTGACACTCACCTGGCGGATGGGGTAGAGGGACCCCACGTGCTGGAGCCCGCTGTAGGTCAGCCAGTTGGTGATCTCGGTGCAGTCCAGCAGCCACTGCCGCCCTCGGAAGTCACCGTGCTCGCACAGCACCCAGCTGTGGGGACAGGGTGGCGTGGGACAGGTCACCCCGGGAGGGCAGGGGACACCCACCGGGTGCCGGGGGACCGGGGCTCACTTACATCCCGCCTTTGACCCGCACCGACAGCACGTGGTTGTTGAAACCCTCTGCCTGGAGACTCCGCACTTCGGAGTTCAGCTCGATCTCTTTCCCCTCGAAACACTCCAGCCCGTGCAGGAAGATGGAGGGCTCCGAGAAAAACTGCGGGGTTGGGGGCAGAGACGGGGGGAGGAGTAAGGGCTCCAGGCATGGAGAGCCAGAACTGGGGGTGCCCGTGAGAGGGGAAAAATGTTCTGCTCGGGAAGGGAAGGGAAAAGGGAACTCACCAGGGGAACCTTCTTCAAGGAGCGGATGGCAGTGGAGCAGAGGCAGCCCATGGCGCTGAGCGTGGGGTACTCGCCCTCGGACAGCACGTGCTGCTCCCCCGCAAAGTCCTGCCCGTCGAACAGGATCCAGCTGGTGGGGAGGAGCATTCCCGGGCTGACAGAGCCATCACAGCAGGTATCCATCCCTCCTGTGACCCACAGCACCCCCGTCCTGCCCACCCTCTGAGGCTGCCCAGGGTGTTGTCCCCGTCCCCATCCTGCACGGCCCCAGGACGCCCTACCTGCCGCCACGGACTCTGCAGGAGCGTGGGATGAAGGCTTCGGGCAGCGCCTCCTGGTCCTCCTCAAAGGCAACGTGATCCCCCAAGAAGTCGGGCTCTGAGAAAAGCAGGATCTGGGGAGGGGGAGCAGAGGGGCTCGGTGAGGGGGGCAAAGCATCACTACCACCCCACAAGGGGCTGTGTCCCCCAGGGGGTCACATCCCCCTCCCCATCCACCACCCCTGACCTTGGAGACGAAGTGGAGGTTGTGTTCCCTGACCTGGAAGCGAACAGAGCGGGGCTCTGGGTGTCCGGCCGTGACACCCACCAGCCCCGGGGGGTCCCTTGAGGAAAGGGTGTCCCCTCACCTGCAGGATGGGCTGTGCCGAGGCGATGTGACAGTCAGTGGCCCCCCAGTCCTCGCAGTTGCGGTACACCCCCTTCTCCAGGATGTACTGCTCGCCAGAGTAGTTGGGGCCCTCGTAGGCCACCCACCTGCAGGGAGAAGGTGGGTTCTGGCTCATTTTCCCCCTCAGCCACCCCCCTGGCCCCCCTGCCCCGTCCCCATGCTCACACGCCGCTCAGCACGTGGATGGACTGGGTGACGGTGCCGTAGCCGGCCAGCTGCGTGTCGGGGAGCGCCTCGCTCAGCTCCACGCTGGGGCCCTCCTCGAAGTCCATGGCCTCAAAAAGGACCAGTGCTGGGTCGGAGAAATCCTGTGGGGAGAAGGAGCCCCCCCCGAGCCCCGTGGTCTGTCAGGGGAAGGAGCTGCAGGCTGGGCACACACAGAGCCAGGCTCCTGCCTGGCCTCGGGCACCCCGGGGAGGGCGGGAGCATCTCCCAAACCTCTGCTTGCACAAGTTTGGGGGATCTCAGGCCATGCCCAGCTGCCTGACGCAGGGAGGGAAGGCTCCCTTTGGGGGGTGAGGATGAGATGGGGGTGCCTGGCTCTCTCTGCCCACGCCAAGTCCATTCCCAAGTGATTCCCATGCCTGCCCTCACCGTCCGGATCAGCCGCAGGGACACCAGCTCCTTGCTGTAGCCGCCCCACTGCCTCCAGTCCTGGTACTCCCCTTCCTCCAGCAGGTACTGGTGGCCACGGAAACCTTCCTTCTCGTAGCCAACCCAGCTGTGGCACAGGCAGATATGGGCAGTGAGGACTCCAGAGGATTTCCACGTGCTGGGGCATGGGGACACCATCCACACCCTCTCTCCCAAGTGACCCACAGCCATTCCACAGCCCTTCCCAGGGGCGACCATCACCTTCCCAGCCTGGGATGGCAGCCCTGCCCTTCCCGTGCCACTCACCAGCCGCCCAGGACGCGCAGGGAGCCCACGGTGGGCAGCGCTGGCCCGGGCAGGCGCTTCAGGTCGTAGATGTCTCTGCTGAGGGTGAAGCTGCGGCCCTGGAAAGCTGCGGCCTCGTAGATCAGCAGCTGGGGACACGGTGGGGTGAGAATGGTCCCAAGGCCATCCCAGCCCGTGATTCCTGGGAGCTGTCCCAGCACTCACCTGTGGCTCACCGGGTCTCTCCACAACAGGGCAGCCCTGGAAGGAGAAGGAGCCCCAGTGAGGCTGTGGTGGCAGGAGGGGACATTGCAGGGACATCTGCTTCTCCCCTTTAAAGCCTGGGCTGGCTTTTGGGTCATTTTCATTCAAGGAGCTCTTTTGAAGCTTTCCCTCACCCCTAACCCACAGCAGCACTTTCCAGAGCCACGCTTGGCCTGTTTCCACACTGGGATCTCACTGATGGCAACCAACACGCTCCCACCTGGATACAGCCCCGGCACCCCTGGAACCACACACCAGGAACCAGCACTCACCAGCCTGATGGGATGCATGGAGCAGATGGATGGGTCCTTTGCTCCCCAAGCCTTTAAATTGGGATACCCGCCCGGCTCCAGAACATAGGGATCGTCGTCAAAGAAAGGCTTGGAGTAAACCAGCCACCTGTGGAAGAGGGGGAAGGCATCACACCCTGCTCCAACCCGTGCTGGAGCCCCCCTGGCAGCCCCCCAGCCCAGGGTCCCGCTCACAGGCCCGAGTGGACGATGATGGAGGCGGCAGCCAGCGCCTGTCCCCGCGTGCGGGTGTCCTCGGCCGAGCCGGTGAACCTGAGCCGGGCGCCCTCGCCGTTCTCCTCCGCGAAGAGGCTGATCTCGGGGGTCCGGTAATCCTGGGGGAACAGCGGCGTTCCGGGGGTGCGGCACCTCTGCTGGGAGGGCGCCGGGAGGCTCCGGGAGGGGTCCTTGCACTCACCCGCACCACCCTCTTGAAGGAGCCGATGCGGAAGGGGCGGCTCCCGCGGGGCTGCCCGCTCTCCCCGCTCTCCCCGCTCTCCCCGTACGCCGTCCAGGGGTTGTCGATCTCCACGTCCCCCTCGGCCAGGACGCACTTGCGCCCGCGGAACCGCGGCTTCTCGTACATCACCCACCTGGGAGCGGGATGGGGGCAAAACGGGGGGAAAATCCAGCTTTACCCGCAGCCCCGCGGGTGCCCTCGGGGCAGAGCGTGGGTGGGGACGTCCTGCCACCGCCGCGATGCTGCGTCCGCGGTGATCAGCACCGGCAGCACTGGTCACTCCTGAAGCCCGGGCTGCGAGCCGGCCCCGGGCATCCCCGGCACGGGGAGCGAGCGAGTCCCAGCCGAGCCCTCCCTCTGTGCCCCGCGTGTCCTCGCCCCGCCACTGTCCCTACCCGCCCCGGATGACTCGGATGGAGATGGTGTGTGAGAGCTCCCAGGACGTGGCATCGGGGACGTCATCCCAGATCTCCCGTTTCTGCCCCGCGAAGCCGGCATCGGAGTAGAGGATGATCTGGGAAGGGGTGACAGGGCGGGGAAGTGCTGCCACACCGCGCCGTGCCCCGGCCAGCCCGCCCAGCCCGGCCCCACCGCCCTCCCTCTACCTTGCCGGGTCTTGTGTTGATCTTCTCCAAGCCCTCCTTGTCCTCCTGCTGTGAAGAGCCGAGGGGACGGGCGGGTGAGGAGCACGGAGGGACATGCGCTGCACCAGCCATCTCCCCGCAGCCCAAGGGAGCCGCAGCCGCAGCCTCGCGTCTGGCGTCTGCCCGGCCCTCCCACCGCCCCGAGCAGCCACACCTCGAGCATTCCTGCACTGCTGGGGATCAGCCTCCCGCCTGCCCCCGACCCTCCTGTCACCCGCCCGGACCCTCCCAGCAGCTGTGGTGGCACCCTCCCATCACTTGACCTCGGATCCACCCATCCCAGTATCCTCCCATCACCTATCCCAGTATCCTCCCATCACCCATCCCAGTATCCTCTCATGACCTACCCCAGTGCCCTCCCATCACTTATCCAGTACCTGCACTTTCACCCCATGGCCTCTCTGATGGGAAGCACAAGCCGTATGTCGGGAACAGGGAAAGATGCTCCAGGGTTCCGCCCCCACCCCCTTCCCACACTCCCGGGAAAGGAGAGCATTTCCCTGGGCACCGTGTTGGATTCACTCACCAGGACATCTTCAGGGCACAGGGTCACGGTGCTCTCTGGCTCCTCAGTGACAGGAGGGACAGAGCCAGAACTCAGGGCTTCCAGCATGGCCATCTCGGGGCCAGAATGGCCACCAGGGCCCAGCCCATTGTGGTCCCCGAGGGAGGGTGAGCCCGTGCCCCCGTCGCTGTCCGGCAGCTCGAGCAGGGCGGTGCTGGGGGACACGAAGCGGCTGTAGAGGACGCTGTTGTCCAGGCGGGAGTAGGGCTTGCCCTCATCAGCTCCAGCTGCCCGCTGCTCCAAAAAGTGGGAGAGCAGTGCCATGCCCTTGAGGACGTTTCCTCGGAAGAGCACGCTCCGCTCGGCCGGGCCCCCGGCCACCAGTTTGGCTTTTTCATCTGCTCCCAGTGTCCCCAGAAGTGAGCCTCCCTCCACCCACCCATTGCCCGCCACGCTGTCCCTGGGCACCCCACGGAGGGTCCCCGCAGCCGCCCGCTCCTCAGGGCTCAGGTAGGGGTTCTCGATCTCCTCCTCTTCCTCGGGGGTCTCCTCGGGCCGCCCCGCCGGGCCCCGCGCCAGCAGCTCCCGCAGGGCCTCGGGCAGGGACACGGGGGCGCGGGGGGCCACGCGGTCCTCGTGGATGGGGGGCAGAGCTGCACAGCGGCCCAGCGCCGACGGCCGGGGCTGCCGCGGGGCCTTGGGCGCCTTCCGCATCTCCGAGGGCTCCATGTTGCGCAGCGTGTCCACGAAGATCTCCATGTCCACCAGCAGCTCGGGGTCCTCCTCGGTCGCCTCCGGGAGGCTCTCAGCTGGGGGGTCAGGGGCTGGGGGCTCGGTGAGGGGCTCTGGGATGTTCTCAGGCTCTTGGACTGTGCTCTGGGGGTCTCCCATCATCTCATCCCTCTCCAACTCAATCTCAGCCTTTGCTGATGCTGGTGTTTCAGATGAAGGCTCTGGACCATCGCTCGCCTCTGAGGAGGGGTTTTCGGGGGTGCTGCCAGCTCCCGGGGGGCTCTCTGTCCTCGGTGGTGTGGCTGAAATGGTGCCATCCACGTCTGCCACGCTTCCCTCACCTGCGCCTGCCGGATCAGCCTGGCCAGGGGCGCCTGCCGAGGGACACTGCGGGGAGCTGGTCAGACTGGTTTGTGGGTCCCCGGGCCTGTCGGCTCCTGGAGTTGCGTTCACCAGCGTGGGTTCGGCTTGTGGTGAGTCCTTCTCCTCGGGGGATCCCTCGGCCAGGGGCCCAGCGGTCTCTGTGGTGGCCGGCGAGCTCTCCCTGCCCGCTGCGGCCACAGCAGAGCCGCTGCCGTCCTGCCTGGGGCTGTCCCTCTGTGGCGAGGCCGTGGTGACCCCGGCAGTGTCGTGTGTCCCATTCGGGGCTTCCCGTCCCTCCGCCGGCCGCGGCTCAGGCCCGGCCGCGTCCCTGCCCGTCCGCAGCACGGTGACCTGCCTGGCCCTGGGCAGGGCTGGGACGCAGCCGGGTTTGGTGGTGCACGGGGCACCGAGACCGTCCCCGGGAGCCCCCGCGGGACGCTCGGCGGGGCGGGTGGGCAGGAGGGTGCCGTGCACGTAGCTCTCCCTGTGCACGGGCACCTCGCGGGGGGCACCCGCCAGGGCGGGGGTGCCGTCACCTCCGGGCCCCCCCTTCCCCCGCTCGTCCTGGCGCCGGGGCCTCTGCGCGGGGGAATAGACCTGCGAGAAGATGGGGCCGTGCGCCGTGAAGTCCTTGAGGAGGCTGACGGAGGACGAGTGCTCGCGGTGGGTCGGGGTGGCGGGGCTGGAGCCCGTCTTCTCCACGATCTCCCTCTCCCAGGCCTGCAGCAGGAGGGACACGCGGGAGGGGCTCCCGTCCCGGCCCCGCGCGCTCCCGGTGCTCTCCAGGCGCCGCGACACCAGCGAGACCTTCTGGAAGCGGGACCTGCCCTCGGGAGCACCCGCGGCTCCCTGCTTCATGCTGAGCTCCGCGCTGGAGATGAAGCCCCTGCTCTTGGAGTGCCGGAACGGCGGGTCCATGCCGGGGGCCGGGCAGGGAATGCCGTGGTCCAGTAACTCCCCGCGCTGCCGGGCTCAACCCCTGCGGCCGCCACGCTGGGGCTGGCAGAGCTGCAGGGAGAGAAGGAATGTCTGGGAGAGCTGAGAACAACCACCCCGCTCTTTGGGGGAACAGCCCTGGCCCCCAAACCAGGCCCTCGAACCCCACAGACCTCCCTCTGATCCTGCGGGACAATTTGGGGGGATCCCCTGAGCACAGGAGGTGGCTTTGGGGCTTCTTGCGGAGCTCACGCCATCCACCCTGGCACGTGCGGGGTGCGGGGGGCACCGTGGGCCCCTCTGCCTGCCCGTGCCAGCGCTGCTGTGGCCGGCAGGGACGGTGGGAGCTCTGCCACACGGCCTGGTGGGCTGTGGCAGAGCCCGGCAGGGCACAGGTGAGCCTGGCGGGGCACAGGTGAGTGTGCAGGATGCGGCCGGGCCGGGCCGTGCCCCGAGCTGTGGGATGAGTCAGGCGGGCAGCAGGGCTGCGCCGAGTCAGCGAATGCAGCAAACAAACAGGCCCAGAAAACAACAGGGAAGCTGCTCCGTGGGGGAAAGGGCCTGGCTGGGATCGGGACCAGGGCTGGGGCAGCCGCGGGGTGCTCGGGAGGAGGCGGAGACCTGAGCAGCATCATCCCTTGGCCGTTCCCTGTGGCTGTGTGGCAAAGGTGGGATGGCTCCATCCACCTCTGCAGCCTCACTGGCACGAGGAAACGAGCTGGGATGGTCACCCGGCGCTCACCCCCTGATCCGAGAGGGTCCCCAGCACCCAGCTCCACGTCCTGGTGTTGGGTGCTGCAGGGTGGGCATCGCTGTGCTCCCCGGGGCTCAGGGCAGGGGACAGGGATGCCTGTGCCACCTCGGCTCAGAGGGATGCCAGCGGAGGCGTCCCTGTGCTGTGGCCACATGCCTGCCCCAGAAGGGTTTTATTGCTGGGTTTGGGATTGGGAAGTAGCTGACGCAGCAGGTGCTGGGGAGGGAGCTGGAAGTGCACCCACATCCCAGCATCTCCCAATTAGGAGCTGTTCGGTGTCACCGCCCAGCTATGGGGACAATGGCAGGGATGCGGATTTGGGGTCAGCCCGAGGACAGGCTCAGACTGAGGTCCCCATGCAGGGATGGGGACACCTCCCTGCACAAGTCCCAGGCTGCTTTCCCTGGGGGACACCTCGAGAGAGGACCTCACCCTGCACCAGCCAGGTGGGATGAATCCAGCACTGGCAGGTTGGGTTTTCCCCGTCCCTAAGGGCATCAGGGGGCCGGGGGCAGGCAGGGAAATGCTGGGTACAGGCAGCTGCCTGCCCCTTCTGCCAGCCCGCCACGCGCCCTCCAGATCTTGCTCTCCCCGGCCCAGCAGGTCTTTCCAGAACAGATAGGAAGAGTTTGTGTCATTTTTCCGGAAGGCAATGAGACCTTGTCTGAGACAGCCAGCGCCGCTTGAGGCTGGGACCAGCCTGGGTGGGGCTGTGCAGCCACATGGGCAAATCCACAGCTGGATCCCCAGGGCCACAGCTGGATCCCCAGGGTCGTGGCATTCACCCGTGGAAGAGGGATGGATGCAGTGGCCATGCCCATGGCTCCAGGACAGCACTGGGACAGGGATGCTGGCTCCGTGCAGCACCGGGCTGCTGGGGGGAGGGGGGAGCTGCTGACTCAGAATCCTGCCTCTCACCTGGTGCTGGATTTCCAAAGAACTCCAGGTCTGTCTTTCCCATCCCATCCCATCCCTGCAGCTGGATCCAGCACCTGGTGCCACCCTGGGCCCCACAGGTCCTGGGAAAGGAGCTCACCCAGAGCCCTGCTCTGCCCCAGCACTCCATTTTCTGCTAAAATAATTCCCACTGCAGCAATGGGTGAAGGACATGAGGACACGAGGATGCAAGGACAAGAGGACAAGACCCTGCAGCTCCCCGGTTGCTGCTGCCGGCCATCCCCGCCTGCCCAGACGTGCCAAGCTGGATCCAGTGGTGTTGCCACACCGGGGCACCCGGCACGGCTCTGATTAATCCCCCTTGGCCAAGCCAAGCCAACCCACTGACCTCGTTTGTTGCCTCCCGTCACCCCAAAGGGTCTGCCAGCACCCAAGTCAAAGGCACGAGGTGCTATTTAATATTCAGGAGAGACGGAGGGGCCGAGGGCAGCAGCTGCGGCTGCCTTTGAGCCGGTGACCACGGATTAAGCTGAGCCTCCGGCCACGCTGGGCTGAGCTCTGTCACCGCGGGGTGAGAGCGGACCTGCCGCCTTCAGGAAAATCAGGGATCTGGGCTGGGTGGCTGCTGCACGGACTGAGGTTCATGGGGAGGGCAGCGAAGCCACCGTCCCCCCTCGCTGCCCCTGCCTCCCCCCGCGGAGCCGTGCCGTGGGCAGCCATGTGCCTGGCATGGAGGGGGACAGGGGTGACAGGGGAGCCCCACTGTCCCCTCAGTCCGGCTCGTGAGGCAACCAGACATGGAGGATCCCCACTTCACTCCGGCGCCTCTTGGGATGCACTTTGGTGTCAGGAGTGGGATTACAACCCCAGCAGTCCCCCAAATTCAGGGACTGAAGGTGAGGGGGTCAGAGCTGGGCTCAGCCCCCACCTCCCGGCCCCATCCCCCCTCCCTGGCCGGTGCTGATCCTGGGGGAGCAGGGACCCATCCCAGCACCTGCCAAGGCTGGGCACAGGTCCAAGCACCGGGCAGCCCCCGTGGGTGGCAGCGGGACCGGAGCACCGGTGCCCTCCTCCCCCAGCACCACGGACCCCCCTCCCTGCCCGCAGCCCCGCCAGCCGGGCCGGCCCGGGCAGCGCCCTGTGCCCGAGGGCCCCGCCCTGCACCCCCGTGTACCTGCCGGCCGAGGGTCCCGCCGGGGCCAGCGGGGTCTGTGCCGTGCCGTGCCGCGCCGAGCGGGCTCGCGGTGCTGCTCTCTGCACACCACGCAGCTGGGCGGACCGGCAGAGTAACCCTGAGCACCCAGCCCTGAGCACCCAGCCCTGGCGCAGCGGAGGTTTGGCATTCCTCAGGTGCTGACAGCCGGGGAGCCGGTCAGGCTGGTTCCAGCACCCAGCTCCCCCGTTTCCTCCGACTCAGCAGTGCTGGGAGGGAGCCCAGCCGGCCTGGGTGGCTCTGGGCCCCCCGGACCTCTATCCCACCACCCACCCGAGTGAAGGGCGATGGTAACCGCGGCGGGGACATCAGGGACCACATTTGTCACCGCACCTCCAGCCAGCGCGGTGCCCCCACCATGGGCCAGGCCGTGGGGCTGGCAGGGTCCCAGCACAGTGCGGTGAGGGGCTGCGGGTCCCCAGGGCTGTGACTGCCCCGGGTTAATCAGCTCCCTGGGGGTCCCACGCGGAGCCCCCAGCGCTGCAGCACGTTCCCGAGAGGCTCCGAGTGCAGGGAGGTCTCCCAGGTCTCAGAGGGCTGGGGCTCTCGAGGGGCTTCACACGGGCTTGGGGACGGAGTGGAGGTCACGGTAGCCCTGGGCCACTGCGGGAGACCTGACCCCGGGGCGCAGGGCCCTGTCTCGGCAGGGCTGGGAGCGCAGCAGGACCAGCACCCGCCCCGTATCCTCGCCCTGCCCTCCCGCTCCGCCCCAGCCCGCGGGAGCCCGCTGCGGTGCCAGCCTCACCCCGGGGCCACCACTCCCGGCTGCTGGTCCAGCCCAGGAGCCTCCCCGGCCACCGCCAGCCCGGCGCAGGTGGCCACAGTTCAGCTCCGGCTGGGGCGCCCGGGGCCACCCGGCTCTAGGTGACACGGCTCACGTGCTGGGGAAACTGAGGCAGAGCCGAGCTCCCTCTGCCGGGTTTTGGCAGGTCCTGGTCCCCTCCCGTGCTCTTCGCAGGGACCCCAGGGGTGGCTGAGCACCCACGCGGGGACCGAGTGCTGGTCCTTGCGGCTCGGGCACCGGAGCGGGATCCGGCCCCTGCATCCCTCCAGCGCCGTGGGCTCGCAGGAGGGGCAGAGACGGGGTCCCGGCAGCCCCGGCCGGGCCGCGGCGTGTTGGGGGAGTGTGGCTGTGTGTGCACGCGTGTGTTCAGCGCGAACAAGCGTGGGCCAGCGTGCGGACGTGCCGAACCAGCCGAGCCAGCCGGCTGCGGCTCTGCGGGCAGCGGGAGCTCCCTCCACAGCCCCCCGCACCGCCGGCGCTGGCTGGGGAGGGTTTGGTCAGCGCTGGAGAGGGTCCTCCTCGCAGCAAACCAGTTTCCCAGACACTGGAGAAACTGGAGGGACACCGGGGCGAGCCTGGGCTTTGAGTCACTGTGTGCAAAGGGAGGGACACGGAACGGGGCACGCTGGGGACGGGCGGGGACCGGCTCAGCCGCAGCTCCCGGGAGGGGGACGGGGCCGGAGGGAGCCCCACAGCACCCCGAGTCCTGCCGGGGCTGCAGGGGGGCCCCGCTGTCATCCTCCCTCCAGGCAGGGGGAAATGAGAAGGTAAGAGAGGAAAAGGGAAAGGACACCTCCATGAGCCGTATCCCCTCCTCTGGGGGAACACTGGGTGCCTGTACCCCATTCCCAGTGGGACCTGGAGGGCTCTGCTCTGGCCACATCTGCAGTGAGTTTGCAGGTCTCAGCACCGGGGCAGGGGCTGAGCCAGGGCAGCAGTTGCTGGTGTTTGGAGATAATGAAGCGATGGGCTCCGGGTGTATCATCCAGCTCAGCTCGCTTGGGATCACCCTGACCAGGACTTCGAAGGGGGTTCTCCAGCACCCCAAGAAAGATGAAAACCCTGTTTGCCAGACCACCAGTGAGAGGAGGAAGATGCAGGACAGGCCGGTGCTTTGGGAGCTGAGGTTCAGCTGCTGGAGGAGAGGCTCTGCCTTTCCTCCATATCCCGCTGTGCCCTCCTGGCTCCCCCAATCCAATTTTCTCCCCCGCTGCCTGGGTTTTTGCCGGGGGGAGTGAGGTTTGAACAGGGGTGGGGGGATTTGAGGGGCAAGGGCAGACTTGTGAGCTCTGGTCTGTGGGGGTCTGCAGCCTCCGAGGAATATCCTTCAGCTATCGATTCCCCTTTATCAGGGAGCAGGAATATGCATGGGCTGAAATCCTGATCAATCCCCGCTCTGCGGCCGATCAATCAGCTGCTGCCCCAGGGCTTTTATCAAAGGGAGCTGCCGAATTTGGGCACAACCCATCACTCCAGGCCGGGGGAAAGGACTGTCTCCACCCGCCTTTACCCCCTCCTGCCTTACGGGAGGGCAGGAAGCCGGGGAAGCCTGGCCCCAGGGAGCACCCTACAGGGCACCCCACAGGAACACTCCTCGCCCTTCCCTTGCTGGGTGCCAATGCCACAGGGAGCCCCATTTGGGATGGAGCAGGATGGCCACGCTCCATCCCCAGAGCTGTGGGGCGCCCACAGGCAGAAAGAAGCCCCAGGGGAGTATTTTTGGAGTGTTGGGAAGGTGCTGCCTGGTTAGGGCACCCTTGGGGAGCGCGCTTGTGTCAGTGTCCCCCCAGCCCCGCATTCCCAGCACTGGGAGCATCCCTCAATCCTGGCTGGGCTTCTTGGAGGCACGGGGTGAGCGGGGGGTGTGGGGGGCCAGTGAGGGGGAGGAGCAGCTCCGTGGCCTCCTTTATTGATTGCTTCGTAGGCAAAGGTCAGCGGCGAGTGTGCAAGGGTGGGGAGAAGGAAGCTGGGGTTTGAGGGGCTTGCTGCCAGCACTGGGGCTGTGCCACGTGGGGCAAGTGCCAGCCTTAGGCAGGGCAGGGTGGAGTGCCCAGCATGGGCTCCCATTGCACAGGCACCCACTGCTCCCCCTCGTGCCTCAGTTTCCCCACCAGCAGATGCTCTGGCAGAACTGGGCAGTGGCCACCAGTGTCCTGGGCTGGGTGGGTGGGGAAGGAGGCGTTGGGGGCTGGAGGGAAGGGTCTGTGCCCACAGGAGGGGGGTGGGCTTGGGGAGGGTTTGGAGGAGGTTTGTGTGTCTGTGTGCAGTCAGGAGGGCTGTGCCTGTGGGATGGGCAGGGAGAGGGATCAGTTTTCCTTGGCAGGAGCTCGGAGGCTGCTTTTGAGCTGTCAGTGGCGACAGCACTGGGAGATGGCGCTGGAGCCTCAGCTCCGGTAACACCATTTTACACAGCCCTTCAGTCCCCAGGACCCTGGAGGGGTTTGCAGCACCGTGGGGACACCGGTCCCCATCTCTGCCAGCGCTGTGACCCACGTGCCTGGGCACTGCACATCCCCAGGGCACATCCTGCCGGGTCAGGGCCTGGATGGAGCCCTGGGGCAGCTCCGTGGGTCCGGCCCAGGGACAGCAGCCCCGGCACTGGGCTCACAGAGCTCCTGCCCTCGCCCCGGCCGTGCCGAGGGGAAGATTTACAGGCTGTCAGAGCCGGGGCCAGAGGTCAGCAGGGGTCAGAAAGTCCATTTCAGTGAGGTCACTGTCCACTTCTTTCAATCTAATGAAGCCATTATTTGTGAAAGCGGCTGCTTTGCCGGCTATTCCCTTGAAGCCGAGCAGGGCACAGCGACCGGCTCTGAAAGAACAGGAAGGAGTCCCCTTCCCTTTCGCATTTGCCATTCAACAGGCCCCGAAAACAAATACACCACACACAGAAATATGACACAGGGCCGGCGCTGCTGCGGGGCTGTGACACTGGCACTGGGGAAAGGACGGGGATGATGCCTGGAAGTGCCGTGACTGGGGATGTGGCTGCGTCACAGGGACAGAAAGTCACTGAGGATGAGCAGGAATCGGGGGGTGCTGAGGAAGTTGCTGCTGCCTTTAAATAGTTACAGGAAAATGCCTCAGGGGCCACTGGTCACTCCTGTCCATCAGGACGGGGCTGGAGGGGGAAGCTGGGGCAGGGTGTGGATTATTTTCTGAAGGATTCGTTGTGGAGAAAGCAGGGGCTCGTTCCTCACCACATCCTTCCCCCGTGCCCTCACACCTCTGCAAGGGAGCGGAACATGCAGGCTGCGCCCTCCCCTAATCCCGAGTGAAACGGGGGAAACTGGGCAGGAGATGGGATGGAAGCAGGGATGAGCTGAGAGGGCTGGAGCCATAGGGAGAGGGGCTCCCACAGGTCTGGGGTTATTTTCTCCTGTCTCACCCCAGTTATCCTACAACCGAGAGGAAAACGAGGATAAATATGCACCCCTTGCAGCCAGGAGAGGGGGCCAGACGCATCCCTGCTCCCACAGCCACCGGGACGATCCCGGATCCCCACCCGAGCCGGCTGTGAGTGCCAGCAGAGAGAGCGGGAGTGTGAGCATGGACAGGCACCGTGGTTTCCTTCTTGCCACGACTGCCACCAGCCCCGTCCCCTCCACCAGCTCTGTCCTGGACTGAGAGTTCTGCGGCTGCCAGAGCCTGGTCAGGAATGGGAGTGGGGATCCCATAGGAAAGCCTGTCCAGACCCTTTCCTCCTTCTGCTGCAGATGAGGTGCTGCTCCTTGGCTTTTGGGGAATCGACTCAGGACTGATGAGAGACCGGTGGAGTTTCCTCCCCAGCCCGGTTTATGCCCGTTAAGACCGGTGTGAAGGTGAGGTGACACCCTGTGACATCATGTGTGGCCTCCCACTCCACCTGTGTTCCGTGGGATGCGGATTCACCGGCACCGCGGGAGCTGACAGGGTCCTGGTGGGCTGGGGAGCTCCCAGCAGCTCACCCGTGGGGTGTCATCGCAGAGAAAAACCATTCTCGACCTCTTCCTCCCGCTCCCTTGCCGTCCGTCAGTGGGAGTCCAGCGGGGCTGCTCGGCTCTGTGGGGAAGGGGCAACGAAGAGCCCCCGGGTGTGGGGCAGGAGGCGAAGGAGGAAGAGGAAGGGCAGGAGGAGGAGGAGGAAGGGCACCGCCAGGACCCTGGACAGGACCGCTGGTTCAGCACCACGGCTAGCGGCAGCGGCCCCGCGGGCGGCGGAGCCCTCGCACGCGGATTCCCCACGCGGGATTTCACCACCGGCACCGGCACCAGCACCGGCACCGGCCCGGCCCGGGGGTCCCCCCGCGGACGACACCGCGGTCCCGCCGTGCCCAGTGACCGCGCAGCGCCCTCCCGGTGCTCCGCTCGGTGCCACCACGCGGGACTCGCCCCGCGTGGGGCGGCCGCGGTGGGCGCAGGCACCGCCCCCCAGCCCCGGCTCTCCCTCGGGGGGGGCACCGCCGGCTCGCCCCGGTTCGGGGGCGGCGCGGGGGGACCCCCGAGCACAGCCCGGGAGGGGCGGCGGGCGGCGCTGTGCCCCCACGGCCGGGGCATTGTCCGCCGCCGGAAATGGAGCCGCTGGTCACTCGCCCTTTGTCCCCGCCCGGCCCGGGGGGCGACGGGCCCCCGACACCGCCCCGGCACCGTTCCCCGCCGCCGGTGCCGCCGGGACGGGGGGAAGCGCACCCCGGGGGTCGCACGGTCCCGAGGTGCGCGCCCCACTCGCGGGGCACGGGATGGGGCTGGGGGCGCGGGAGGACCCCGGTGTCCCGGAAAGCCGCCCCCTCCCCGGTGCCGCAGCCCGGCTGGTGCCGGTTCCCCCGTCCCACCTGGTCGCGGCTCGCAGGTGGCTCCACTCGTGGGGAGGGGGCGCGGAGAAACGACGTGGAAACTCCCCCCGATGGTCGGGGGTCCCACCTCCAGCCCCCCCTCCCCGGGTGTCACCTCTTCCCTTGACAGGTGGCCTCGCCCCTAAGTGCCCTAAGTGTGGGGGGGTCAACCCGCACAGCCCCCCTCTGCAAATCCCTCCCGGAATGTGTCGCTATTACCGGGGGGGTTAATTAGGATCACGTGGGGACGGGATGGCGGAGCAGGGCCCGGCGCCCCCCGGCCCCGCGGGTGGGTCCTGGGGGGGGGGCGGGGGCTGCTATTGTCTGCGAGAATTTGGGAGCCTTTGAAAAAACCCTCCCGCTCCCTCCCACCCCTATTGTTGGAGTGAAGATGGAGTCAAACCTCTCCCGGCTCCCTCCCGGCGGGGTCTAAGCTGGGTTTTTTGTTGGTGGTTTTTTTTTTCCTCCTTTTTTTTTTTCCCTTTTTTTTTTGGCTGGCCTGATACCCTCAAAGCTGGCCGAGGAGGAGGAGGGAGGAGGCGGTAACAGCCACAACTCGGAATTTGCAAGCGAGTGTCGGGATGGGGTCTGTTTCCAACCAGCAGTTTGCAGGTTAAGTTATATTATTGTCGCAGCCCGCCTCGGCTCCGCGATTATTAATAACGACGGCAGAGCCCGGCTGGGGGGCGCAGGGACCCCCCCGACCCCGGCCCACCCAGTCCCGCTGCGCCCCGGCAGCGCGGCCGGGCCCGGCGGGCCCCTCTGCCCCGCGCAGCGCTGGGGGGCTCGCAGGAAGGGATTTATCATTTTTTTTCATCCCCCCCTCCAGCCCCAGGATGACCCCATAAGTTTGGGGCCGGTGGAGGCTGCTGGGGGTGTTTGGGAGCGAGGGGGGACGGTGCAAGGGGGGGATGCTGACGGCAGGGGAGAGTTTCTCCAGCATGGCTTGATGGGGCCAGGGGGGTTTCGGGTTGGTATTTTGGGGGCGTTTTCCCCTTTTTTTTTTTTGCATTTTTGTTTTAATATTTTGATTTTAGAAAAATAATTTGGCTATTTTTTTTTGTAGTTTGTTTGGTCTTTTTGTGTGTGTGTCTGGGATTTTAAAATTTTTTTTCGTTTTTAACGTTTTTGAGGGAGAAACGGATTTAGGGCTCCCACTCCACGCACTGCCTGGGTCGTGCTGGCAGGAGCCCCCTTCGTTTCCTGGGCTGATCCCCATGCACACGCGAAGGCAGAGCTCACCTCTCTGTCGGCTTTTTGGGGGGGTTGGGGATTTTTTTTGGCATTTTCCAGCCTGGGCACCCCGAGCAGGATTTGCGGCTCCTGCTGCGGGTTGCCCGGCTGGGTGCGGGGCGGCTGGGCCGGGGGGGACCCGCGGCTCCCCCAGCCCCGCGGCTCAGCGGCTCCGTGGGTCTCTCGCCAGGTGCGAAGCCGGGCGAGGAGCCGGCCGGAGACTCGCCCAAGGCCGACAACGAGTCCCAGCCCCTGCACGGCTCCGGCATCTGTAAGTGGTTCAATGTCCGCATGGGCTTCGGCTTCCTCTCCATGACCGCCAAGGGCGGCGCGACCCTGGACTCCCCCGTCGATGTCTTCGTGCACCAGGTACGGGGCCGGACCCCGCGTGGGGTCCCGGGGAGGGGACGGGGTGCACCCTCCGGAGGATGCGGGGTGGATGGGGACACCCCCGCCGCCTCCACGCGCGGCCGTGGCTCCCCCCGGCCCAGCCCGGGGTCCGGCCGGGGTTCCCGGGCGGGTGGAAGGGCGGGCACCGCCGGAGCCGGGGCTCCTCTCCGGGGACCGGCCCTGTAAGCTGATCCCGAGCGATTTCATTTTCCCGTCGTTGTTCCCTGAGGAGCCCCTCGGGGCCGGGTCCAGGGGAGCAGGTGCCCGCGGGGCCGGGCGGGATGCGCCGGAGCGGGGACGACGCTCACCCCCGGAGGGACACGGGGAAGGGGCGGTTTTACCCCGGGAGCCGCTCCCGGGAGCCCCGAGCCGGGCAGGGATGCAGGGCTGGGAGTTCTCTCGTTGGAGCTCATCCCGGGACTGGGCATCTCTGCCTGCGCCCCTTATCCCAGTGGCGGGTGGCACAAAGGCGTCAGATTTGTGTCCCTGCGGGTCCTGCGTGATAGTGACAGTCCCGTGTCCGGATTTGACCTTGCTGAACGGGGAAGCCCCACGCGTGTCGGGGACCCTGCACCGAGGGAAGTCGTGGATTAGGGGCTGAAGTTGTTTGAACGCCCCGGATCTTGGGGGAGGATCTGCCGGGAGACCCCCCCGGGGGGCTGGGGGAAGGGGTTTGGAGAGGGTTTGGTGCCCGAAGTGGGGCCAGTGCTGGGAGGGGATTTGGGGCTCAGCGCCGGCTCGTGTGGACAGGGGGCTGTGTGGTGTCCCTCACCTCGGGACAGCGGCTGCCGTGGGGCTGGGGAGCAGAGTGACCTAGAGCCAAGGGGGCACGGGTGTTTTTGGAGCAAACACGGTGGGGTTTGTGCGCACGATTGAGAGCAGCATCATGGTGCTGGCTCTGGGGAATCCCTGGACCAGCCGCCTTCAGTGGCTGCTGCTCTTCGTGGGCCTGAATCCCCCCAAACGGGGTCGGTCCTGTGAGTTGGCTCCCCGCCCACGAGTGGATGCTCCAGGCAGGACTGGCAACCTGGCAAGCAAATGATGGCCAGGGGAGATGCAAATCCCTTCTCCCTTGGCTGTGGCGTGGGCAAAGTGCCTTGGTAGGAGCTGCTATCCCAGGCCAGGACACAGCTGGTTTTGGAGCCAAGGGCTCCAAATCAGCCAGGGAAAACCAGATCCTGGTGTTCTCCAGAGAGCAAATGGGCCTTTGCATCTCAATGTAGCACAGCGGGACCCAGCGCTCCTGGGGAGAACCTCCCGCCCTTCTCCTGGGGGTTTACTGCCCCCAGACAGTCTGGTTTCCTGATTGCTCTTGCTCGCATTCCTGCAGGAAAAGAGAATTAGCTGGGGTGTCTCTGTCGGGAGCATCCCACTGCCCGGAGAGACCTGCAGCCTCCCGGTGTCCCTCAGTTCCTAAGGTCGGGGGAGCCGTGGGATCCCAGGGATTGTGGCGTTTGGGAAATACAGAGAACTCTGGGGAAAAGCGGCTTATTTTGGGTAGCAGAGGGGGTGCGGGGGTTCCCCTGCTGCAGCAAAGGGCTTTGCACCGCCAGAATCTTTGGGCTGGTGGAGAATCCTTCTCCTCCGGGTCAGGTTTTGCCTCCTGCTCTGCTCACCGGTGGCACAGAGTCTCTGCTCTCCTGCAGAAACAGCCGGACGTGCTCCCGGTGTCTCTCCCACTGCGGAGCATCCCGGCAGTGGCCTCTCCTTGGAGAGGGACCAACTCATGCTCCCACCGCGGCCTTGCTGTTTTTGGGTGGCTTGCAGGGAATCGGGTCCTTGTCCCGATGCTGTCCCCGTCCCGGCATCCGGGTGCTTCCCAAGAGCCCGTGTCGGCTCCGCTCCCCGGGGAGGGAGTCAGGGCTGCGAGGGCAGAAGCCACCAAAAGCCAGGGCGGGCAAAGCTCAGGGCTTGGGGTGCCCTGCCCAGCACCCAGGGCCCCAAACCAGCCTTTGGGGCTTAACACTCCAGAGCCCCTCAAAACCCTCTCCTTCCCCTCTTCATTTACATATGTGAATGATGACCCACAGGAAGTAATTGTGGGAGAAAGAAGGGAATTGGCCTCTTTAGATCTATTAAATCACTTTATTACAGGAACCAGGTCTGAATGGCCCCTCTCTGCAGGGAGCGCGTCTCCATCTCCCTCTGCCTTTATCTGATCACAAAGAGATTAAAATCTCGGCAGGACAGGAGACTAACAGGGCTCCTTGGGGCTGCCTTTCCCTCGCATTGTGAGCTAAAAATGAGGCATTTGGGTTCAAATGCCTCCCCTGGACACTGGAGATGGATTCATTTGGGGGCTGTGAGGAGACAGGAGGGATGAAGCAGAAGGGAGCAGAGCAGAACGTCCCGGGGAGGCGAAGGGCTGAGCAGCACCCCTGAGGAGCCGGGGATCGTGAGGTGGCAGAAATTGGGCTGGTGATGGTGAAGACCCCAAAGCTGCAGTGGTCCCCTCGGGATGTGGCTCCCGGGCTCTGAGCATCACTTACAGGAGTGTGGAGCTGCCTGGGAAGTCAACATGGAAAGAGGGAAAGGAGAAAATCGAGGCTCGGTGCCACTGGTTGGAGCTGGAGGAACAGCGTAGACCAGCAGGGGCTGGGATTTGGGGTTGGGGCCTGGCTGAGACCAGAGGGGAAGAGGATGTCCAGTGCCTGGAAGTCCTTGCTCTCCACTGCTTGGCTCTGCCTTTCAAAGCGTTTCTCCAAGCCAGCAGGTCTAAATCCCCGATAAATGCAGTTAGCTGGGGTTTTTTTCTTCCTTCACATGATTTTAGCAAGAACTTCTGCTGGGCACCGCGGGTACCCCATGGCTGCTGTGGCCGCAGGGTGTTTGGTCACTGGTGCTTTGGTCACTTGGTCCTGCACGTCCTTGCGGGGACATAAAGCCGTGCCCATGGTTAGACCTGCTGGGGCTGGGACGTGGCACTCCTGCCTTCCCGAGTGCCCAGGGCAATGTGGGACTTGCTGGGCACATCCCAGCACGGGAGGGGCTTCTGTCCCCTGTGATCCCCTGGGTGCGGCCGTCCCCGGGAGCCTCGTGGGGGTCGGGGCTGGCGGAGCAGCTCCATCCCCGCTCGGGCAGGCAGAGGATGGGATGAAGGGGATGGAAGTGGCCGTTTGGACACGGGTTTTGGCTGAGCCGACCTGGGCTGTCGCCCACCTGTGCCTGTGCCACCCTGTGCATGCGGCCAGGATAATAAAAATAATCATCCACGTGAGCGTGACGTGAGTGCTTTAAAAAAAAAAATCGTGTTTGGAGGCAGCTCCATCCCTGACTGCGCAGGAGAGAAAGGCACAAGGGAGTTTCTCTGTCAGGGAGCAGGATCCAGCCTCTCCCTGCTGCCTTCGCGCTGTGCTGGGGTGTGGGGCAGGGTCCGAGCAGGGGGTTTGGGTTGTGCAGAGCTGGGGGAGCAGCGAGGGGAGGGGGGAACCCGCTCGGAGCAGCTGTTTGGGTCAGTGGGCTGGACCCGTGATGCTCCTGGAGGGACACGTGTAATATCTCACTTCTCCTGCTTCCCCATGTGCAGTGCTCCCGTGTTCGCTCTGCAGGACCAGGGTCACCCCCAGCGCCGGGTGGGCACCCCGGGACCCCGGCGTGGGCGGCTGCGGGACCGGGAGCACCCGAGTTGCACATCCCTGGGGAAGAGATCATGGAATCACAGATTAATTTGTGTTGGAAGGGACCTTTAAAGGTCATTTTGTCCAACCCCCCCTGCAACGAGTAGGGAACTCCCGCAGAGATTCCCTGGGGTAGAAATGCTCTTTGGAATCTCTGATTTTTGGGGGGAGGGAGAGGGGTAGTAGCAATTTCTTTGGTTTTGTTTATTTTGTGGGGTTTTTTAAATAACCGCTGGAATGAAATTGTATTGCCCCGCTTGTGCGCCGCGTCCTGATGGGAAATAGTGAAAGAGAGTGGTTTTATTCCACCCCTGAAACTCCCTCAAGACGCTCACGCACACAAAAAAAGCCTCCTGTCTCTGTCTAAAGATTAACTGATGGCCGCAGGCACATCCCTTCCCCCAGCTCCCCCTCCCTGCCCCAGGGAGAGAAAACACCCTGGAATGGTCTCCTAGATAATATGGCCCAAATGAATGGGATTGCTCCAGGGATGGAGCTGGGGAGGGCTGAGATGGAGCCACTGCCTTGGCGAGCCCCTGTCCCTGCCGCCCCCAGTTCCAGCTCCGACGTCTCCTTTTCCCTGTTCCCTTACTCCTAAGAATAAGCGGAATGGAGCTGAAATCACCGTCGGAAGACGCGCGGCTGCTCCCGGCCATGTTCCTGTTTTAAGACAGGGGCACAAAATTAATATTCAGCCACTGATCCCAATTAGCTGCCCCTGGGAAGTGCAGGAGGGTTTTGGTGGGGAAAAATACAACCAAAGGAGCTAAAAGGATTTAGGACAGGAAACTGATGGATTAAACTCTGTGGTAGATGCCTTCCCCCCCCTCCCCCCCCTTCGGAACTGGTATCTAGAGTTTAATTTTACTGACTTGTGGTGGAAAATTAAGAGCAAACATCACTTTGGCAGGAAAATTTCTTTATTTTGATTTTAGTTGAAATCGGGAGAGGTCCTTAGGGATATTGCCCCAGATGACGGTGAGGGAGCCAGTGGAAAGCCTTGGTAATGTTTTGTTAAATCCCCTGTGCTCTCCCCGCAGGCATCGCCCTCCTTATCTCTGCACCACCCCCCCGGGGCTGAGGCAGGGCTCAGACGTACCCCTGGCACAGCTTGGCACTGCCACCAGTGCTCCTGCAGCCGCCCTTATCCCAGCGCCCCAGCCCGGCTTGTTTTCCAGGGGATTTCAGTTTAAAGGGCGCTGGAGAGCCGAGGTGCAGCGGCCGCTCCGCCCCAGGCCCCGCTGGACACAAAGATGGTTTGATTGAGTGGCCGGGGCCGGCTGGGAATAAACGTCCCCTTGTGTCGCGCTGGGGAGGCCGCGGGGACAATGGTGACCCCGGGGCCGGCCGAGCCCCTCCGGAGCCCGGCGGGGTGGGGGCGAGCCGGAGCCCGGCAGTTTGGGGGGCAGTGGTGGGGTTTGGGGCTCCGCACGGTGCCATCCCTTCGGGACGGGAAATGGGCCTAAATGTGGGGTCTGTGATGAGGGATTTGCTGGGTGTGAGGAAGAGGAGAGATGAAGGCACCCGTGTGCGGGGGGGGACAGCCAGTGCCGGGGGGGTGGGCAGCGCTCACGTGCTGCGTCTTTGTCTGCCGTAAATAACCGGGGATGCGGGATGGGAGGGGAAGGGAGGGCGGGGAAGCGGAGATGTGCCCGCCGTGATGCCCAGGGGGGCCGCTGGGTGAAGCTGCGCCAGCTCCGCTCTGTCCTTGTCCCGCCGGTTCACTCTGGGCACAAGGAAATCCTCGCTTTAGGCTGCGCTTCTTTTGGGATGGCGATGCTTTGTGACCCCGAGCCCAGGGCCACCCTACACCCCCCATCCCAAAACCATCTCCCCCAAGACTGACCCCTCAGCTCCTCCAAGGGACCCAGAGCCCAAACCCCAGCACCCAGCGGGCGAGCCCCAGTTCTCCCACAGCGGGCGGGCTGGGCACAGGGCTGATGTGCGGAGGGGCTGGAGGGGGTCAGAGGGCCCGCGGCCATGCCGGCCACCCTTCCTCCCCCCGCCGGAGCCTGGAACTCCTGGAATTTGGGCAGCGGGAGCGCGGCCGCCGCCGGCCCTTTGTTCTCGCTGGCCGGTGGCTCCCGGCCCTGGCCCTCCCCTGCGCTCCCCCTCATCCCCAGCATCCCCGGCTCGCTCCAATCCCCCCCTTCCTCTCTTTATTTTTTGGGGGGGGGGGGTGTGGGTGTGTGGAGGCCTGGGAAGGCTCCGGCTTTGTGTGTGGTGTGGGACAGGGGCTCTGGGCCCCTTCCTTTCAGATGCAGGAGGTATGCAGCTAATTCAATGGGCTGCAGTTTGATTACCTATCTGATAACAGAGGAATGCCAGCAATGTGTGTGTTTTGGGAAGGGGGCAGGGGGATGCGCAGGGACCACCAGCCACTCTGCAGCTCACATCAAAAGGCTGCGGCGGGGGGGGGGAGAGCTGGGGCGCCCCAGCCTCTGTCCCCCCCCTTCCCTGGGGAGAGGGCGTTTCCTTTGGCCTTTTGGCGGAGGGGGCTGGGGGGGTGGTTGTCATCCTCACCCGCTCCTGGAAAATAAATCGCTTCCCTGTCATGTTGTGGCAGCTTCTGCCCCAACCCTCCTCTCCCTCGAAGTGGGGGTGACGGGTGGACAGAGCTGGACTCTGGCAGTCGGGTGGCGGTGCCCAAGGCGTGGCTGAGCCGGGGGGGCCCAGCCCGTGCGCTGGGGTCCCTCTGGCACGGCTCAGCTTTATCCTGAAGCTCCGGGCTGAGCGCCTGGGAGTTTTCATCCCCACAGTGTAAACACAGCTGGGCCAGCTGGGGCTGTAAACGTCCTGAGAGGAGCCACGGGAGGTGGTTGGCCTCGTCCCCTGTGCCAGGGAGTGATGCTCAGCCCCTCCTTACCCCCCAAACCCTGTGGCTGCTGTGGGAGTGGGGTAAATTCACCACCCGTGGTAGCTCCCATTGCCCAAATCACCCCACAGACCAGGGATGGGGCAGGGTGGCTGGCTGGGCCGAGGTGTTGAGGCACCTCTGGGATGTGCTGGTGCTTTGGGCACAGAGCTCCTGCGTGGGGGATGCTCAGCACAGGGGGAGCTGGGTTGGTGTTGGGGAGCAGTGTTTGGTCACCGTGGGGGTTTGCCAGGGGCAGGTGTTGCTGGAACCGCCCTGGGTGGGCAGAGGTGGCTGTGAGACTCTGGCACGTCCTTGTTGTCATTTGGGACCTCAGAGCTTAGGATCTGGCTCTCCCTTTAGGCAGCAGGAGCAGGTCAGAGAGCAAAGGAGGATCACTCTGGATCCCATCCAGCAGGCAAGGGGATCCAGTGCATGGGGGTGACTTGGCCCAGCACATGGGGTCTGTCCCACCCCGAGCTGGACTCCCAGGCACAGAAAGGGAGGGGAAAAGCAGCAGAAAAAGGGGTCTCAAGGGTTGTTCCTCGAGCTCTGCTGCGCTCCCACGGACACATGGATGCCCTGCAAGACCCTGCCAAGAAAAATTCACTCCTATAACCCAACAACTCCATTTCTTCCCTCTCTGCTTTTACATGGGGTGTTTCCTCGTGGTCCTGGTGAGATTTGGGGTGAGGATGGGAGCAGACCGTGCCTGCCTGTCCTGTACAGCGTTCACACGGAGGCTCGGTGCGGGAAGAATGGGAGAACACGGCCCACGTGACGGGAACTCTCCGGGCCATGAATGGGGGAGATGCTCCATTCATAAATGCAGGGTCCTGCTGCAGCCGCGCAGGCGTTGGGAATTCCCAGCCGGCTGGAGCTGCTCCTCCCTCTGCCAGCAAATTCCCCTTAACTCGTCGCTCATGCTCGTTTTGGCTCCGCTAGCAGAGCTGCGGGAAAGCCGAGCTGGAATTGCTGCCCTCGGGCAGAGCAGGCAGGGATGCTCACGGCACACGGGGTTAAGAATTGCCGGCTGCATCACCCAGCTCTGCTCCTCAGGGATTCGTTCTGCTAAAACGGACAGAGCCCCTGAAAGTGGAGTGGGTTTTCCTGTCACCTCACAACCCCCCTCCCCAGCCTGGATTTTTCTTGGCTCCCCTAGTTTGATCGTGTGGTGATAACTGATGTGGTGTTCCTGGAAGGAATGGGAGAAGCTCCCAGCAGTGATAATCCTGTGCCAAATGGCTGCTTAATTAATTATTGCAGGCAGTTAAAGGGCTCGAAGTGAGGTGAGCTGCAGTGGGGGGGCCGGCAGTGCCAGCTTCCAGCCTCCTGGCCTTCTTCTCGTCCTGCCGCGAGCTGGGTTCATGCGATTGTGCAAAGCCTCGAGATCCTTTTGTATTTAAAAAAAAAAAAAAAGCAAAAACAAGGGACAGGCAGAGGGGGACGTTGGCAGCTCTCATGTCACGGGAGGGGTTTGTGGTGTGCCTGGAGAATGTCCCAGCTCTGTGCTGACCCCCATCCTCTCCCTGTGCTCCCCCAGAGCAAGCTCCACATGGAGGGTTTCCGCAGCCTGAAGGAGGGCGAAGCTGTCGAGTTCACCTTCAAGAAATCATCCAAAGGTTTGGAGTCCATCCGGGTGACTGGCCCCGGGGGCGTCTTCTGCATCGGCAGCGAGAGGAGGCCCAAAGGGAAGAGCCTCCAGAAGCGCAGATCGAAAGGAGACCGGTAAGGGCTGAGCCGGGGCTGCTCCGGGGCAGGGGCTGAGCCCTGTGGGCACCAGGAGCTGCCCGGGCACCCCGGGGATGGGCACGGGTCCGGTGGGATGGGCAGTGACCCTTCCTCTGGGAAAGCAGCTTCCTGCGGCGGTTAATGAGTGGCAGATGCAGCTCGGTGGGGAAAGGGCAGGGAAGCAGCAGGGAAGGGGCAGAGGTCAGGGACACCCCGGGCGGCCGCTCCCCTCGCTCGGGGAGCCGTGCTGGGCTGGGGTAATTTTCTCCAAGAGAAACCCTTCCTTGTGGGAAGGAAATAGCCGGACGTCCTGACAGTGTCTCCCACGGGAGATGGGAGCCCCGGGGCAAGTTTCTGGCCAGCCCTTCAAGCCCCCTCTCCTCTCCCATCCTCTCCATCCCAGCTGCCTGGGGATGCCTCATCCCAGTGTTCCCAGTGGATGCTGTCCACCCCACTCAGCTGTTCTCATAAACAGGTTTTTAGATTAATCAGAAAGGAATTGTGAAGGAAAAGGAAAGAGAAAAGGGTTGTGGCCGTCCTACATGGGTGCAGGATTTAAAAGGGACACAAGGCAGCTCCCTCTGCCCGCACTGCTCCGGTGTGAAGACGGCACCCATGGGAAAACCCCCAACATCCCGATTTTGTCCCCAGTGTGTGGCTTCAGTGCTGGGGTTTGCTGCCATCTCCTGGGTACCAGCAGCACCACTGAGCCCCGGCTGGCCGTGCTGGAGCTGGCGCTCCGCAGGGACCAACCCCGGGGCCACCACCCACCCCAAAACCCGAGCCCAGCTCTGCCTATGAAGCCAGATGGCTCCCAAGCATGGTCACAGCATCCTCCCGCCTCATTTCATTTCTCCTCCCCTCACACAGGTGCTACAACTGCGGCGGGCTGGACCACCACGCCAAGGAGTGCAAGCTCCCGCCGCAGCCCAAGAAGTGCCACTTTTGCCAGAGCATCAGCCACATGGTCGCCAACTGCCCCGCGAAAGCACAGCAGTCCCCCAGCTCTCAGGGAAAGCCCGCCTACTTCCGAGAGGAGGAGGACATGCACAGCTCGGCCCTCCTCCCCGAAACCCGGGAATGATGGTGGGTGGCGGGGAGAGGGGGGCTTCCACCGGGGTGAGAAGGCTTTGGCAAGGCAAGGGGCAGCCGCGGGGCTCGGAGGAGGGAGGGCAGGGGAAGGACTGGGGAGGGCAGGTGGCAGTGCTGGCAGCGGGGACCCGGTGTCCCTGCACAGACCTTTCCCCCCAGTCCCAGGCTGGGAAAAGCCCTGTTATAATCAGGATGGCTTGTTCCAAAAACAGGGGAAGGCAGCACCCAACACACCTCTTCCCGCTAAAAGACCTGAACGTATTTGATTAATCTTTATTCTTTTCCTAAGTTAAGCCAGGCAGCCATGGCTTGGGGAGGAGGAGCAGAGGGGCAACATCCCAGGGAGGAGCTCCAGGCTCCGGCACAGCTTGGATGAGCTGCTCCTGTGCCTGTCCTGGGAGGGAGGCTGAGGGAAAGGCTGCCTGTGGAGCACCAGGGAGATGCCCGTGGGCCGGTCCCGTGGGTCCCTCTGCTCCTCGTGGCTCCTCAGTTTCAGGAAGGTGTGAGGATTTAGTTTTTCCATGGTTGTTCCATTGCTGATAGCAGCAGAGCCCAGATTTGGGCTCAGTCTGGGAGGAAATGGGTCATCTCTTGGGGCTGGACTAACACCGCCCATTTGTGGGCTTCGAGCTGCAGCCTGGGGGAGAGCAAGTCACAAGAAAACCACTTTTTTTTCCCCTAATCCTTCCCAAGCGCCAGCCCAGAGAGCACAAGGTGTTTTGTGCAGCCAGCTCTTCCCCTCTCAGGCTTCTCCTGGCATCCAGAACGTGGAGCTGGGGAAACACCTCTGATCCTCCTGCCCATCCCACGCTGCAGAACCCGCTGGCTCTGGGGCTGAGCCTCTCCAGGGACAGGGGACAAGGCTGTCCCGGGTTAGTGGCTGCTGTCCCCTCTCCCCACAGCCCTTCCCAAGTCTTGCCTTTATTTATTGGCCCCGGTGGACCCCCCTTCTCCCGGGGAGCCCCCCGGCCATGCCAAAGCCAAGGCCAAGTGAAAGCTGCACTAGGACGTGCGTGAATGACGTATCTTTGGGTTTGTTTGTCGTCTTTGTTTTGGGTTTGTTGTTCTTTTTTTTTTTTAAATATAAATATTCTGGTTTTGTATTTTTGTATATTTTAATCTTTAAGAAAAGAAAAGAAAAAAAAAAAAGGAGAGAAAGGACATAATTCCTGCAACTTATTCTCAGGTATTCAAGCAATCTCAGGGATAAAATGCCTCTGTAGCCCAGTGCTGGACAGAGAGGAGGGTTTTTTCTAACAGCACAAAGAAATGATGAAGTTTGTATTGGAAGTGTAGATCTACCTCACTGGATGTTTGCTAGGTGGACTGACGTGTTGTCGAGCTTTTCAAATGTGTTTTTGGTATGTTTGGGATTTGTTTTCTTTTAAACTGTATTTTAATGGTCTCTTTCCCTTCCCCATGCACTGATGGAGGCATTTGGGTCTGTGGATTCGTGTGTGGGGATGGAGAAGCCAGGCAGTGCCATGGGCAGGGAACAGCTGCTAGAGCCCATGTTGGCTCCCCAACTCCTGATTTTCTCCCAGCCTGGTGGCTTTTGAGGACTGTCCTCTGTTTCTCTCTCCTGTTTACTCTCACACGTCCCCTCCCCACCATCCTGATGGGAACACTCCAGTCCACCCCGTGCCTGAGTCCTCCTGCTGCCCACGGGCTGGGATGTCACACAGGCTCCCAGCAGGCTGGTGCCGTGTGGCTGGGGGTCAGGATGGGGGTCCCAGCCCATTAAGGGGGACATGGGAAGAGCAGACAGTGACCAGGGGGTGTTGGGAGATGGGGTTACCCTCAGTCCCTGCCCTTCCTCACCCTTGAGCTCAGGGCTGGCTGTCCATGACCTCCCAGGATGAAGGACCTGGTTCCAAGCCTGAGGGAGGTGCAACTGCTCCACCTTTATCTTCTTCCTGGCTTCCCTCAAATGCTGACTCACCATGGCTGGGGGAAAGTCTGGATCCCAGGTTTTGGGGTATGAACACTCCTCTTGGCAGCCCAGGGGGTGGCTGGAGCCTTCCCAGGGAGGGCATCTGGCCGTGCTGGTGTCCGGCCACGGGTGCAGTTTCTGCCGGTTTTTAGTAGCAATAGGTTTAGATGTGGGGCAGGGCTGGATCAGACGGGAGCACCGACTCCATCCCCAGGGATGGGGGGCTCCGGGGGGCTTGCTGAGGCTGCTGGAGCCCGGTGACCCCCGGCACGTGGGCATTGAGGGGGATGGAGAGCAGCCCCCAGCTGCTCCCCGCCCTGCTCCAGTAGTTTATGGTGAGGTGGTCTCTTCTTGGGAGAGGGGGGAAGGACTTTTAGTTCTTGACTAGTAATGGGATCTGTACAAAACTGCTTCAGGAAAACAGCTTTAGTCTGACGGGGTAAATGCAATAGAGCCTTGGGGGGGGGGCTCTTGGCCTCCCTCCGGTGCCTCAGCTGTGCCAGGGAAACTGCTGCCCCCCTCATCCCTGAATCTGCCCCCTCAGTTCCTGTCTCTGCCCCCTCAGTTCCTGTCTCTGCCCCCTCAATTCCTTTCTCTGCCCCCTCATCCCTGTCTCTGTCCTCAAGGATCGTGTAGGACCTTTCCCCCCGCTCCCACTTTAATGGTTTGGTGATTTCTCTGCTAGATGTCTAGTGTGTGTAAATACCTCTGTAAATCTTTCTGCTTTCTCTCAGTATTCTCCTTGATTATTGTTTACAAAAATAAGAGGGAAAAAAAAGAAAAAAGGAAAAAAAATGAAACACCCAAAGCATCTAATAGGTTATGGACCAGGGAGATGGATCTGCTCTCCCACACAGAGCTGCCAGGTGGGAGCTCTGTAACCATCCCCGTCCTGGGCTAAAGCAAATAGGGAATCACTCAGGTTTCCCCCGGGGTGCTGGGATCTAAGAAAACAGGGATTTTTATCTGTGGTGGGAAGCCACACTGGAGGAGATGGGATTGATTCGCGTCTCCTTTCGTTTGCCATTGTGGTTCTTCCCTTATCTTGACAATAATTAACTAAATTGCTGCATCATCACCCACCCTGCCCACGGGCACTATGCATGAGGGGACAGTCGCGGGAGGATGGGGCACGCTCAGGGTCCTGCTGTGTTTGAATGTACGAGAAATAAAACAAAGATGTCCCTCGCGAGGGGGTGTCTGCCCTGGGGCGAAAGCCTTGAGTCCCAAAAATGACTACGAGGAGACGGAAGAATGTAATCCATGTTTACTGCTAGCAACCAAAGCGTTCGTGTCAAACCCGTGAAGTTTTATGAAGTGGGTGGGAGGGAGGGGATAAGTGGGGTGGCTGTGTGTGTGTGGGGCTCAGGGTAAGCCCTGAGTGAGTCGCTCACACTTCCCAAAGACATTTCCTGCTGGAGTCCCTGCAGCGAGATCCTCAGTCCCTGTTGCTGCAGGTTTTCCCCGCTCTGTTCATTTTATTTTTGTTTTTGTACCAACTATGTAAAATGTGGGTTTTTTTCTTTTCTGGAAAAAAAAATTAATAAAGACCATGGGCAATGGCTGCTGGTGATGTTCTGTATGTGGTTACTTTTGTTTTTCTCCCCTGGGGTTGAGGAGCCCAGACCCCAAATGGGGGTACCAGGGCAGGGGGGTTGTGCTGGGAACCACATCCCACCTCTCCCTGCAGCCCCCCAAAAGTGCCCCAGCCCTGTCACAGAATCACAGACTGGTTTGGGTGGAAGGGACATTACAGCCCGTCCAATCCCACTCCTGCCATGGGCAGGGACACCTTCCACTGTCGCAGAGTGCTCCAAGCCCCGTCCAACCTGGCCTTGGGCACTGCCAGGGATCCAGGGGCAGCCACAGCTGCTCTGGGCAACCTTCTCTGGGCATCACCACCCTCACAAAATCCCATCCATCCCTGCCCTCAGTCAGTAGGAAGCCATTCCATGTGTCCTGTCCCTCCAGGCCCTTGTCCCAAGTCCCTCTCCAGCTCTCCTGGAGCCCCTTTAAGCACTGGAAAGGGCTCTGAGGTCTCCCTGGAGCCTTCTCCTCTTCAGGAGAACACCCCCAGCTCTCCCAGCCGGGCTCCAGCCCTCACAGCACCCCCTGCCCACCTCACAACGCCGCCCAGAAGCGCCCCCTCCCCTCAAGCGCCCCCCCTCCCGCCTCACAAGGACCCGCTCTTTGCCCGCCCTCAGCGACCCCGCTCACTGTCACAGCGCCCATCCCTCACGGTGACAACCCCTCCATCATCTCCCCTCCCCTCACAGCACCCACCCCTCACAGTGACAACCCCTCCATCATCTCCCCTCCCCTCACAGCGCCCATCCCTCACAGCGACAACCCCTCCATCACCGCCCTCTCCCCTCACGGCGCCCCCCCCCACCTCCCCCTGCGCAGGCGCAGCCCCGCCCCAGCCCCTCCCTGCCGTCGCGCGCCCCCCGCCGTGTGACGTAAGCGGAAGGGCACGTCACCCTCCGGCGGAGGCTGAGGCGGCGCCGCCGGGGCAGGTACCGGGCACCGGGCGGGACCGGGGCGAGAGCCGGGGCTTAGCGGGCACCGCGGGGAGCGCCGGGACACGCCTCGCGGCGGGGGCGTTGCGGGCGGGTGGTGTCTCATTCCGCCGTGTCTCTCCCGCCGGCGGCCGCGTCTCTGCTTCACGGAGCCGGCGGAGGCCTAAGGGACGCCGCGTCCCCACCGTGCGCTCCCCGCCTGGGCGGGCCCGGGGCGCTGCCGGGAGCGGAGTCACCCGCAGGGTCTGGGTGTGCGTCCCGCTCTCCGCCGGCTCTGCTCGCTGCCGGGGCCGGGAGCGGCGTCCCGGGGGTTGGAGCCTCCCGGCTGCGCCCACCCGGCCCGGGGAGCGAGGCACGGCCCTGCCGTGCTCTGCCCCGGGCTTACAAGCCTCTGTGAAGGTCGTTCTTTAGGATGACTAAAAAAATGTGTAAAATGGCGCGCAAAAGCTTGATTGCCATTAGCTGACCATTAACAGGCAGCGATGGCGTTGGATGGTGTCGGCCCGAGCCGTGCAAGGGCAGCGTTAAGAGCTTTAGAAGCAGCCCGAGGTTCAGCAGTTCCTTGCGTTAATGTTTTGTGGCTGCAGCTGCGGGTGGGGATCCCTTCCTGAGGGAGGGGGCAGAGAAAGCCCACACGGAAATGGAACTCATCAGTGTAACTCAATCTGCTGCTGCCCCTGGATGGCGGGACGAAATCCAGGTGGTTGGATCTGGATTGTTTGTGCTGCTGCCACCCTCTGAGTGGCACCCACATTGTGGGTCTGTACCAACCCACCAGTCCTCCAGGCTGAAGGACTCAAGGATGGTTCTCCTTGCACCAGCTGGTGCAGAATCCACTCTGATGACACAGCTGGAAAATTCCAGAGCCCGTTTCCAAGTTTCCCCACTGCCTGCTTATCAAAGGACTCATGCAGACAATACAAAGGGCCCCAGAGCAGCAACTCAAAGCTGATTTTTCCAAGGTGGTTTGTTTGCTTTGGGCTCAATCAATCCTATTTAACCCCTTTATTTTCATCTTCCCTTTGAAAAAGGAAAGGAGCTCTCAGTAAAACATGTCGTGGATCAGAGAGGGCGAGCTGACCATCATAGAGCGCTTCTGTGCCAACATCATTAAGGTAAAGGATGGATTTGGGTGGATTTTGTGGTAAAGAGCTGGCAGGTTCTTCAGGGTGGAACTGTCTCTGTGGCTGCAGTGCTCTGGAAAGGGAGCATTGTTGGCAAGGGTGCATTTAGTGCTGGCAATGGATGTACATCCCTAAACAGCATCTCAGGGTGGGAGATTACTTAGGCTTAGTCTTGCAAATGAGCAAGGCTGCAGGCAGTGCTTGCCAATAAGGATTTGTGCTCTTGCTGATGGAGGCAGGGCATGGGAAGGAGGGAGAGAAGAGAGATCCTCACACTGGGAGTTTAAGAAATGAAACTGAGTATTGGAACAAAAACTCACCAGTTCCAGGAAAATTCTCTCCTTGCTCAGGCTTGAGGCTGGTGGTGCTGCCCTTCTCCCTGTCAGGCCCATTGAGGTCAGTGGAAAGGAACACTCCTCTTTGTGGAGGAAAGTCTTATGACCTTTTTTTTGTTTTCTCTGAAGTTAATTGTGTCTGTGAAGAGGCCCTTGAGCTGTGAAATAAAAAATGCAGCATAAACGTGCACGTGCCCTCCTCCATGGCTGCAGCTGTTGCAGCACTGAGCTCCTGAGAACTGCAGCTCTCTGTCGTGAGAGAAACGGGGAGGGCAAAGCTGCTTTTCAGTTGAGGCAGTTGTCAACACTGACCTGTTTCTTTGGAGACCCTAAACTGGGGTAGACAAAGAGGAAATGAGCACCATGTTTGTTCCAGCTGCAGTGGGAGATACCACTGCACTCCTGGGAGCACGCAGTGCTGCTGGGAACAGTGGGGCTGAGCTCTCTGTGGGGGGGATGGCTGTTCACTTGCTGGTCTCCTGTGCTTCTCCCTCTTTCCAGGCAGGTCCAATGCCCAAGCACGTTGCCTTCATCATGGATGGCAATCGCCGGTACGCCCAGAAGTGTCACGTGGAGAGACAGCAGGGACATTCCCAGGGCTTTGATAAGCTGGCACAGGTGGGGAGGATGTTTTCTGCCTTGGTGTGGTGGAAGACTGAGCTGTGTTTGCTCCTGGACTGGTGTCTTGTGTTCCTTCACTGGAGCCAGGCCTGTGCTTGGAGCTGGTGTTCGTCATCAGGATTGACAACTTCCGCTTCCTCCCTCTCTGTGTTACCTTGCAGAGTCATTCCGTTCAGCTGTTCTTCCCTCTGTTTTACACTCTAAATGTCTACCTCACAGATCTCAAAGCTTTTGCTTCTGTGAAACAGGTTGACTTTCTTTGAAAAGGTTTTGAAAGGTACAGTATTATATAATTTACAATGTTATCTACAAGAGGTGCTTTTCCTGGCTGGATTAGTCCCCTGTGATGGATTCTCATCATCAGGTAGTGATATTTTCCTCCTGTTTTTTAAAATGAATTTGGAATTCACATCTAGGGGTTTCATATTTTTGATGGTCATTTCTTTTGATCCAGTCTTGGCATTGTGGGAAACCACAGGAAGGTTTTACAGTGGAGAAGTTGTGTCTTGCTGGCCTGATTGTTACATTTTGTCTTCTTGCAGACACTGCGGTGGTGCTTGAATCTGGGCATTCGGGAGGTGACAGTTTATGCCTTCAGCATCGAGAACTTCAAACGCTCCAAGGAGGAGGTGGATGGGCTCATGGACCTGGCCAGACAGAAGTTCAGCCGCCTCCTGGAGGAACAGTAAGAGTCCCCGTGTCTGTGACCCACAGGGTGGAACTGGAGCAGGACACGATGGATTGCAGGGATGTTACAGGTTGTGAAAATGGATTAAGTGAGGAGAGCCTTCCCCACCTCCAGTCAGATTTGTCTGGAGGGGCTGTGCCTGCCTAGATGGGGTGTAGAGCTCTGTATATGCACAGTCCCCCTGCACACCAGATTTGTGTCTACTGTCCCATCCAAACCGTGGGGATGGATGGCTTTCAGATAAACACAGCACAGTCGGAAACCCAGAGTGCCAGATGTTGTTTTCATGAAATATCAAAGCTTTGTCTTAATTTTTGATTAGTTAGAGGTGCCCAGAGCCTATGGTGTTGTTCTAAGCTTCCATAGGTAGGCATGCCTAATCTGTGATCATTTCCTAGTCCTTTGGTTATGTCTTGTATGGGGAATGATCAGTTTCTCTTTATGGAATGGTTTGGGATGATCAAGTCTCAGCCAGTTTTGCACACCTGAAAAACATTTGGTGGTTTTGCCTTTCTACAATTCTCAGTTTTGCTGAAGCTGTGGGTGGATGTTGGCACTTGTGCAGTAGAGACTGATGTGTTTTCTGTGTTCCCCACTCTGGCTGGGTGCAGGGAGAACCTGAAGAAGCATGGGGTGTGCATCCGTGTCCTCGGGGACCTGCCCCTCCTGCCTGTGGATATCCAGGAGCTGATTGCCCAAGCTGTGCTGGCAACCAGGAACTACAACAAGTAAGTGACACTCAGTTTAAATAGCTGGTACCTCACGTCTTCCTCCTATTCCTGAGGGCTGGGGCTTGGCAGACATGCTACACCTCTTTTTTTCTTCTTGGTCCTACAAGCACACATCACTGTCATCTGCTGGACCTTCCCAGGATGAGCCTTTCACATCTTTTCCTCTTTGCAGGTGCTTTCTGAATGTCTGCTTTGCATACACATCGAGACATGAAATCAGCAATGCTGTCAGGGAGATGGCCTGGGGGGTGGAACAAGGACTGCTGGAACCCAGGTAGCTCTTGGCTTTGTGTGTGAGGCTTTTGGGTGAATCCTGCCTGTCTTACCACTCACACTCTATGAGAAACCTCTCAGAAGCCAAGTGGCTTTTAAATAGATCTCATTAAACCAGTGTGACTGGAACAAGTGACTTAAAGTTACTATGCAATGTTTGGCTTTTATTATTTCAGTTACCGTGGTGATAGATACACAACCAAGACAGAAGAGAAATTAGGTCTGTGTCTTAAGTTAGTTTAAATGTGAAGGCAGATTTTATGCCACAACAATTGGCTGCTTGGCTGACAGTCTTAGCTATGAGGTCAAACAACAGATGAATCATGAATGCTGTACTGTTCCTCCACCCTGAAGGAGAAGGAATAGTTACACTCTGCTCCCTGCTCCAGATGGAAGCCCTCACAGTCTGCTTCCACCACTGTGTTATGTTTCAAAGAGCATGGAGTGGGATGCTCTGGGGGCTGAAATAGCATTTGGAATAGCCTGTGGAGCAGACAGCAGTGTCTGTCAGAAGCAAGTTGATGACTGGCTGTGGTTCAGCTCCACCACCCAGTTTTAATCTGCAGCCCTGGGTTTACATAAAACCCTTTACTTCTGATTTGTGCCACGTCCATCAGGTCAGGAAAGGGGTCTAATAAGCTGTGTCTGTCTTTTAGTGACGTGTCTGAATCGCTGCTGGATAAGTGTCTGTACACCAACAACTCGCCTGACCCAGACCTGCTGATAAGAACCTCTGGAGAGGTTCGCCTCAGTGATTTCTTGCTCTGGCAGGTAAAGTCTCTGCTTTCTCCTTGGAATATTCCATCTTTACCTCAGAGAGTGCTGATGTTCCACCGACTACAGGTGCAAGCAGATGTGAGGGCTCTGAAACTCCTTCTGCCAGGGGTTAGGTAACTTCCTGGATGGACTGAGTGCTGGGGCACCTCTGAGGAATCTGTTTCTTGCAGTTCTATGATTGCCTAAAATCATGAATTCTTGTCCTTTTGCTCCTCACCTTTAGATAATTATTTCTTTGTAGAGAACATTTGAGTGGAGCTGCTTCACACGAAGCTCACATGTTGTTTTACGTGTACAGTTTGAAGCCAAAACTCAATTGCCTTCAGGCAACCACATCAAATGTTCAAATTATTTAATTGGCAAATTCTCAGAAGTTGTCTGGCCTGAGTTGTGGTTACCTACCAAGGCATGCCCTCTCTTCCCCCTGTTTTTGGGCTCACCTATACCTTGGTTGGGTGTCGATGCTATGAAATAACACTTTACTTGCTCCTCTCGGTGGTAGAGGAGTCCTGTTAAGTGTTAGATTGTTTTAGCAGTCATCATAGGAACACATTTACCTGAAGCTTTGGGGAACTTGGTGGCAAAAATAGGTTTTAACTTGAAAGCTTTCACCATCCAGCTCAAGGATATCTTCAGTGCACCACAACTCTTGGCTTCGTTAAGCAGTTTAAATGCCATGAGTGGGCAGTAAGGAATATCATGAGATGTCATTTGAAGAATGGCTTAAATGTCATGTCCTGATTTCTCAGTTCAACTGTTATTCCCTTAGCCTTTGGTACTCCAGTGTTGCTATTTTAGGGTTTTTTGTAAGTCTGTGATGCTTAAGCTATTAAAAATACTTCTCTGAAGACCAGCACAGCATTAGAAAGAATTCTGCTGATGCCTTTGGAGTAGTGGATGACTGGTGTCCCAGCATTAAAAACTATTTAGAAGGACTCTACATTGTGCAATTTCAGACTCTCCTGGCTGGTATTTACGTCACTTTAAGTAGAATCTGATAACACAGCCTAGGTAAAACCTCTGTGGGGAAACTGGCATCGTTTGCCCAACAGAGCTGCATCTTAATGACTTTCTCCCTTGCTCAATGATTAAATTGTTGGTGATCTTGCTTTCTGCAGACATCCCATTCATGCCTGGTGTTTCAATCAGTCTTGTGGCCAGAATATTCCTTTTGGAACTTGTGTGAGGCCATCCTTCAGTTCCAGATGAACTACAGTGCTTTACAGGTAAGGGAGCCTTGGGGAGATGGAAAGCCCAACCCCACATGTTACCTGCACAGCAGCTGGAGATCAGGTGAGAGGCTGCAAAGTGGGAGCAGGAATTGTTAGTTAAGATCTTGTTTCAGTAGCAGCTCATGTGTTGCTTCTCCTGTACCCCTGTGGTTGGTTACAACGTCTTGGTGTGTGGCCAGACTCCTCTACTTTCAGCAAGATCCAAAGTCAGCACTGTCTCTGTTACTCATTGCTCATTCCACCCGCTGGAGCATCTGTCCCAGAACTCACACACCAAGTGAACGCCCCTGGTCTGCCACAGGGTGAAATCTGCCAGTTTAACTCAAACACTTCATCAGTGCTGTAAGCAGATGCTGAGTTCACACTGGAACAAGCAGGGAGTACTCACATGCTCCTCCTCTAACTCCACTACTGTTTTTATGGTTGTAACAAGTGGGTTTAGAGTTTCCTTTCTGGGAGCTGAAATGAGGCTGCCTGAGCTGTGAGTCTGTGGACAAGTGTCCTCTTTCTGGTGGGTCCAGATGTACCTGCTGAAGGGATTGTTCCTATTGCTCATTGACATTGTTCCTCTCCTTTTAGATCTGTTGTTGTGAGCTCTCCCTGACCTGGTTCTGATAAAGCTGGCCAAATCAGCAGTGAGTTAGTAATTTGGCTATTTTTAAGCAAAACAAGTGTGGGAGCTGGAGCTCTTGATGGAGAAATGTGGGGGGCAGCAGCTTGTGACACAGAGACAGCAGTGACTGGCAGGAGAAGGACCTCAGTGTGGCAGCTCTTAACCTCCACCACATCTGGATGTGCCTGTTCCTTAATTATTTGGGTCCTGTTTTTAAAGACAGGTATTACATTGGCCTTTTCTACCTTCAGGGACCTTGCTCACCCCTGAGAGTTGTCAAAGAGATTATAGCCAGTTGTGGTTATGGCTGAATTTAATCAGGTGCAGCCAGGCTGGCAGCATCCAAACTCTCCATGTCCTTAACCTCTTTTGTTCCTATTTCTGGCCCAAGTTTGCCCTTTTCCTACCAGCAATTCATTGTTTTAGTACAACTAATGGCAGTTCACCTTCTGCATGAAGAGGGAAGCAAGAAAGGCAGTAGTGTTTGTTATTGCCATGAGCTTGGCCTCTGTCTGGAACAGTAAGGTCACTGTTCTGACTTTGGTCCTGGTGCTGGTTTCTGACAGGCAACAAATGCAGCTTCTGTTCCCAGCTATTCTCATCTTTTCTTAGTTCTGGTTTGTGGCTGGATGTGTTCAGGCCACGCTATGATCAAGGTTTCTCATTGTCCAGATTTGTTCTCTGGTCAGTTTTCTCCCTTTAAGAGCCACTTTGCAGTGTCCAAGGCTGCCCTTTTTTTCCAGGGAACCCTCACAATTGTGCAAAGGGAGGACTTTCCCCTCAGAGGAACTGAGATTTCGGAGTGGGCCTTTTTAAATTTAAAATAGGTAGTCCCAGGATCAGTTAGACCCTGCTTTTGGTACTTGGTAGATCTAGGGAAGGAATGCAGGTGTTGGCTGGCCAGCCTGCAGTGGTCAGATTGAGTCTTTTCTGGGCAATAAACAGAATTGCACTTTGAGGGTGGAAGCCTTCTGCTCAACGGGCTGATGATCCTTGCAGTTCAAGTCAGCCCTGGAGTGCATCCATTCAGTGGGTTTGCTGTGGCTGGGGATATTTCTGCTCTCATTCCCAGCACAACAAAAGCTAATTTCCAGAGCCAGAGCTGCCTTGGGCTCAGGGAAACTGTGGGGATGAGTGAGTCAGGCTCTCATTAGACTAATTATTTCTTCTTGCTTGTTGGAAAGACCAGTGTGTGTGTGAGTTTGTCACAGTGGCCAGTTTTATAGTTTTTAAAAATAGAAGCTTAATATTCCTGCCTGCTGATGTGTTTTTGCTGTTGGAAGCTGCAAGCCAGGACATGTGCAATAAGGAGAAATCTAAAAATTATGTTCTACAACAAAGTATTTCAAATACTTGAAGGGTAGGCAAGGATGGCTCCTGCCTTTGCCTTTCTCCTGCTGTGTCTCAAGCCAGTACACTCTTAGGTCACAGAAATTTGGGAATGCTGAGCTTATTCCCGCTTTTGTTTTGAAGCTGATTAGCTCAATACTGGGTCATCTCAAAGAATTGCCCTATAAGTCATGGTTTGGAATCCCCTAAAACCTTTCAGCAGCCGGGGGAATAGGATCAAAAATGCTGTGATAACGCTGGTGAGGATAACAGTGTGCATGTCTGGGGTTCCGAAGTTCCCTTGTAGCTGTTCCTCTCTGATTCCAATATCTGAGGGTTTTCCCACAATCTGTCCCGACTTTTATCTGTTTTAACTAGGAGTTAATGCTCTGAGCAGAGTCAGGTCTTGGAGGGAAGGCCCAGAGGGATATCTCTGTATTTTTTATAACCAATCAAGCAGGCTGCCTCAAAGTGGAAGAGGCAGACCCAGCGCCAGCCTTCCGTGAACCTGCAGGTCGATGGCCAGGCAGAGGCTGTTGGTGCTACCCCCTGTACCACAGGTGAGCTGCGAGGCCTGGTGAGGTGCTAACACTCACTGCTTTTCACTCCAGAAGGCCAGAGACTCCTACGTGGAGGAGAGGAGGCGACAGCAGATGGAGAGGGATCAGGCTTACGTGACCAAGAAGCTGCAGCAGGAAGGGTGCGCGTCCCACGGAGACTCGCGGCGCCGGCGGACTCTGCTGCAGAAATGCACGGCCCTGCGGGAGGAGAGGATCCAGGGCTTCCTGCAGGCGCTGGAGCACAAGAGAGCAGACTTCTTTGAGAGATTGTGTACGGTGTCTGCGTGACACAGGTGCTGGGCTCTGGGGAAGACAGTGTTCAGAGGGAGCAGCTGCTGCCCAGAGGGACTGGCTCGGTCGGGTCCTGCCGTGGGCATCCAGGGCTGCTCCAGGACCTCTCGTCCTGCTGGCCCTGCCCGGGGCAGGGGTGGGTACTGTGAACTCTCCCGGTCTGTGATGCTGCTGAGGAAGGTGGTGCCGTCCTGTGTCACCTCCCTGCCCCGGTGACAGACACCTGCATCCTGCCGGGTCTCTGCTGCTCAGTCCTTTACAGGCCAGGTGTTCCGGTGACAAGAAGTTAACTGCAATGAGCCTCCTCCAGTTCTCTGATTCCTCCTGAACTGGCCCAGCCAAACCAGTTCAGTCCTGTTAAATCAGTCTGGGCTCGGATTCTTTCCGTGGCTTTGCAGTAGGGAATCTTCTGTTGAGATATCCTCTGCTGTCCCATCAAGGGAACCTTGCTTTCTGCAGGGAGAGGATTATTCCTGGTGTCAGGGACATTCCCCACTGCCTACTCGGTAAGAGCATCTTGTCTTTTCCCCACCTGACTCTGCTGGGTTGGATGTATCCACTCTTGGTTTCCAGAGAGCTAAAGGAAGGGTTTCCAGCCCTGCTGTAAAGAAAAAAAGATGCTCCAAAGCTTCAGCAGGTTCTGAGATCTCTCCTGAGCAGTGTATGTGGGAAAAACCCAGATGCAGAAGGTGCTGGTGTTGGACCAGACCGACCTTGTAAAAGGCTCTGAGCAGGCAGGGAAAAAGGATGGGTTGGGAATGAACCTTCTGTCTTGGAAAGGAAATTGGCTAAACCCAGGTGATGGCTACCGTATGCCAAACCCTCTGAGGGAGTTCCAGGGAATGAGGGTGGGCTTAATTCAGGAATACAGTAGCCAAAACCAGCCTCTGACCCCAGCCAAAATGGTTCAGAAGGGCTGTTTGGCTGATTTTAATGGGAGTGGCCAGAGCAGCTGTGGAATATTATTTGTTCTCAGTTTTCCATTGGCAGGGAAAGGGACAAGCTGATTTCCAAGACTGTTTCCGTCTCTTAATTCCTCCTGGCTTCCGTCCCCACGATCAAAATGACTGAAAATGTCTTGATTTTTACTCCTGATGGACACACAGGTGTGGCAGTACCAGCTGTTGCTGGGTTTGAAGTGTTTCTTCTTACCTCCAGGTGAAAACCACAAATGCAGATTTAAAAGACTTGTAAGTGCTGCACACTGAGCACTTGGCCTGTGATTGTTAAGTGTGTAGTAAAACTGGGAATAAAGTATATTCATACCAAAGTTATTTAAAAAATAACCTGAATGTTTAAAAGTATGTAGAGCTGTTTATTTCAAGGTGTGATGAAGTTGGAATCCAGGTTTAATATAATAATATTTAACCTGTGACAGACTCCTCATGTGATTCCTGTTAGCCCGGGAACTATTTGAAGGTTATTTTTACAGTGTAGTGTGAGCGGTTTGCTGATACCCTAAAGCCTGGGTGAGTGAAGCTGGGTGCAGCTACCACCTCTTGTGTAAGTAGCAAAGAGAATTTGGATAAAAATGTGCTGAGATGATGGGAGCTATTGATTTAAAACTTCTTTTGCTGTATTTTATTTTCTCCACATTTCAGGAAACTGTGGAAACAGTGTACTCTCCATGGGATGGAAACTCTCCAGTCTGCTTTGCCAGGCTGATGGGGACACTCTTTTACTCAAAAAACGTATTTTTGCCTTAAAAAAAAAGAAAAGGTTTTCCGTTGTGTTACGACTTTACAGGTGACCAAAGCCACAGCGGCGGCTTTTCACAAAGTACTGGTCCTGTCGCAGGTGAGGTAAGTGCAGGCTCTGGTTTATAAAAGGCTTGTATGGAAAGTTCTAATCCATTTTATAAAAAGGCATCACTGGAGTAGGGGAGGAGGAAGAGTCCTTCAAGCAGTGGCAAAAGGTTCCTGTTATCTGACTTTGTACATTTGACCTGCCTCAGTTATTCCAGTAAATACAATTCCAGTTATTTCCAGTTACCTGGGCAAACTCAAGAGTTTCAGGAGTGCATCTTTCTGGTCAATCTGTGGGAATAGAGCCACGGGCTTCTGTCTTTGAGAACTGAACCGCCATCATTCATGTTTATGGGGTGAAGATGGGAAAAATCAGCAGGGCTGGAAAAAATGCGCAGCTGAGGTCTGAAAAAGCCTGAGAGTTCACCTGGGCAGGGAAGGGGGGAAAGGTTGTTCCTTGGGGTGTTGTTCTGAAAGGTTCAGCTAAAGAGTGGTGATGAAGATCTTTAGTTGGGTTTGTAGCACGCGGGCTGTGGCTGTGCCAGGTGTGAGGAATGTCCCCTCTTGGAAGGAGCCCAGCTTCCCGAGTCACTTGGCACGAGCAGCGGGCACCTGTGTGAATTGATTTAACGTCATTTTATTGCTTTTTAACATTTTTCTCTCTTCTTCCAGCACTGCCGCCTCCTTCTTCGGATACAACTCTCCGCATCTCCCATGTTTTTACAGAAAAAAGGGCTCTCGATGGTTCCCCCGGGAGCCCCTCCCGGCGCGGGGGGCCCCGCGGGGCCGGAGGTGCTGAACGAACAGCTCCTCTCACCTGCGCGCGGGCTCGCGGCGGGGCGCGGGGTGGGGGTGTCCCCCTTTCCCCCGAGCCGCCTTTCACATCCCAAATTTTCACCTTTCCCCCCATTTTTATTTCGCCCCCCCCCCAAGGGTTTCCCGCGCGCGCGCACCGAGGGGGGGGGGGGTGAATTGCGCGCGCGCCGCCCCCTCCGCGCGCCCCCTCCCAAATCCATCCCCTCCCCTCCCTCCCCGCCTTGGCCCCACCCCACGTGACCCCCGCGGGCCAATGGGCGCGCGGGGCGGCGGGGATCCGGCTGGAACCGGTTGGGCCGCGTCCGGCTCTATATAAAACTTTATAAACACCCGATTCCAATTAGTGGGGTCGGGACCAGCGCAGCCCGCCGGGTGCAGCCCCGCGCACCGCTCCCCGCACCGCGCCCGCAGCCCCCCGCGCCCAGCGCGCCCGGCTTCCCCACCCCCGCCTCCCTCCGCCTGCTCCCTCCGCCCCCTCACGCCGCCCAGCGCGCTCCGCTCTCCTTCACACATATACACACGCTCACACACACGCACACACACGGAGCCATGCCGAAGAGAAAGGTACGTGGAGCTGCCGCCCCCCACTCCCGGTGTCCTCTTTCCCCCTTACGGTGTCCTTTCCCCCCCCCGCACGGAGCCGCCTGTGGGAGGGGGGGCGGGACTACGCGTTTCGCCCCCCCGCTTTCGGGGCGGTAACGGAGGAGCGAGGCCTCACCGGGGGTGGGGGCGGCGCGGGGCCCGTTACCGGCGAGGGCTGAAGGGGCCGGGGGTGCGGGAGGGGCCGGCGGTCCCCGCCGGTCCGAACCGGTTGGTTTTGGCGGGAGGTCGGTGTGGGGGGAGGGGAGCGCCGGTGTGGGGCGGGAAAGGGCGGGAAGCAGCGGCAGAGCTTTGCCGCCAAAACGGCGGGGGCGGGAGGGGGGGGCCGCCCTGAGGGGGCAGCGACGCCCCCGCACAAACCCCGCACACACCCCGGGGAGGCGGCGGCGCCCGCCCCGCCTGGGCTGCGTCGGTGTGGGGTTGTGCCCCGGCATCCCCCGCCCCGGCCCCGCGGGGAGGGGCCGGTACCCGCCGGGGGTGGGATGGGGATGTTCCCCTTCGGATCTGGGGGGGTTAAAATAGCGGCTGGTGACTGAGGGTCGTCCCCATCACTTGTCCGTACAACGTGTGTCCATGTCCCCAGGCTGAAGGAGAGACCAAGGGCGATAAGGCCAAAGTTAAGGATGAGGTAAGAAGTTCAGTGTTTTGAGAAAGTTGGATCATCAAGTGTTTCCGTTGGAAGCTGAGGTTTAACGTCATCAGAATAACTGGGGAGTAGGGGAGAGGGTTGGTCTCAATTGATTCTGACTTTTCAAAGTCTTAACTGTGTTTTAACCATGAGAAGTCTACTTTTAACTGTGAAAAATCTACTTAACTATCATTAGCTGTTAGTCATTTCAATGGCATAGCCTCATGTTTCTTGAGAACACAGAAAAAGGGAACTGCCACCTAAATTTCTAAAAACTAAAGAACTATAAACATAATTTCTGGGGGGTTTACTACTTTGGGAAGAGAGCTACCCAGTGAGATTTTGAGAGTTCGTATTCCATGTCATTTCAATAGAACCATTTTCCTTTTCCAACAGCCACAGCGGAGATCAGCAAGGTTATCTGCAGTGAGTATCCTCTTGCTGGGCAGAGATGTCACAACACTTGGTGGTTTTACACATGACCACTGGGTGTGTAAGTACGTGTCAGAGCTGGAGGTGCTTTGGAGACACCAGTTGTCAGTTGAAAATAAGTTCTGCCTTAAGGACCTGCCCCATTGTGTGGTGCTATGGGAGTGGTAAAATAATTGACAAGCCAAATAACTGCTGCATTTTCAAATGTTTTTATTTGCTTTCTTAAAACTAAGCTATTTGGCCTGAATGTTTTAAAAAAAAAAGTGGTTTGTTTCTCTGAAGCAGGGCTTGTCACAAGGGCCTAGAGTGCCAGGACAAGGGGGAATGGCTTCCCACTGACAGAGGACAGGGATTGATGGGATATTGGGAAGGAATTGTTCCCTGTGAGGGTGGTGAGGCCCTGGCACAGGGTGCCCAGAGAAGCTGTGGCTGCCCCTGGATCCCTGGCAGTGCCCAAGGCCAGGCTGGAGCCAGCTGGGACAGTGGGAGGTGTCCCTGCCCATGGCAGGGGTGGCACTGGATGGGCTTTAAGGTCCTTCCAACCCAAACCATTCCACGAGTCTCTAACACAGATTTTCTCTCCCTTGCAGAAGCCCGCTCCTCCAAAGCCAGAGCCCAAACCTAAAAAAGCAGCTCCAAAGGTGAGTTGGGTCAGGGGCTGTTTAGAGAGGTAAATAGGGGATGAGGTTTGGCCTTGCCTGGCAATAATAACAACTGATAAACCTTTGATTAACAGCTGTGTAGCGAGGAAATGGAGCTGCATCGTCGCTGCATAAAGCTGAACTGAAAACATGCAGATTTTACAGAATTTGCATAAAAATACCGAAGTGAAGACTCTTCACGCTTGCTGTCAATCCCTTAAACAAACAAACATTGGTGTGCTGTGTTCTTTTGGGGCCAGCAGGCAGCCGGGGTGTTCCCCACCCTCGCTCTGGGGTTGTGGCTCGTCGCTGGCTGCTGGGAGCTGACAGCAAATGTTGTCTTGCATTTACAGAAGAGCGAGAAGGTGCCCAAGGGGAAGAAGGGAAAAGCTGATGCTGGCAAGGAGGGAAACAACCCTGCAGAAAATGGAGATGCCAAAACAGACCAGGTATCCCAGCAGCCTGTCTTGCACCAGGATTGATTCCTTTCCCTCTCGGACTGGGACGTGTCTTGGCTTGTGGCAGCGACGAGTGTTGCTTATGACACTTAACAGAGATGTGGGGAGTGTTGGTAAAGAGTTAAAGTTGTCTGTGTTCCAGGGGATGTTGCCACATGGAAGTTACTGTTCTTCTGAAAAGTTCACAAAGCAACTTAGAATTTGTATTTCATGGTGCCACAAATGTTAGATTTAATTTTATTAAAAATCAGAGCTGTGCAGCCCAGAGAGGATTTGTTCTGTTCAGGGTTTTGCGATTTAGAAAAACAAGTGTCCATTTTTTAATGTGTTGACTTGTTCCCCTTTCTCTTTTCAGGCACAGAAAGCCGAAGGTGCTGGTGAAGCCAAGTAAAACGTGTGAATTTTTGATAACTGTGTACTTCTGGTGACTGTACAGTTTGAAATACTATTTTTTATCAAGTTTTATAACAATGCAGAATTTTGGTTTACTTTTTTTTAAGCTATGTTGTTAGCACACAGACCGCTTCGTTGTTGTGTTCTGGGGGGGGTGGGGGGCAATGGAGACAAATGTCATTTAGTCTATTTCTCGAAACCTAAATTTTAATAAGAAAAGCTTTTGCCAGTCCCCCAGTTTTTGGAAGAAGGGCTCTTCCTGAAGGGAGGAGGAAGGGATTCCCCCATGCTGCGTGTCAGTTATGTGCAAGTGAACATCAAAGCTCCCAAGATGCTGTTGCCTACTCCAAATCCCAATGCCATCAGTTCTCCTTTGGTGTCTCCCTGTTTACCCAGAGCCCGTCACTCCAAACCACGGCAAAACTGGCATTTTGGGACGTACCACGCTCAGTCCACTGTCAGATGATCCTGATTTCTGGGATATACTGGCTCAAAAAGGAGCTGCACTTCCTCTTTTCTGTTGTGGATCCTCAGATACAGAAACCTGCCTTTAGATTTTATTCCCCTCTCAAAGTCAGGGTTGGTTTGTGCAGAGTTGTCAAACAACGCGCGGATGTGAACGTGTCCACCCTCACTCTAAACTTTGCCCTCTACAAGTGCGAGCTGAAGATTCTTACGGTTTTTATCAACTTCTCCATTTCAGTAGTCCACAAAGGGAGGGGAGTTCGACAATTGTTGTAAAATGTTGCAGATTGTAGCCCATGTCCTGCCTAAATTACCATGATTGTTCATGAAAAGTACCTTTAATAAAGCTGGATACGGTTTGGCTTGGACTGTTCTTAATGCTCTCTAATTTCTCTTGCCTTTAGTTCATCTCATGCGGTTTGAGAACATTTGCTGTGTGCATGTCTGTGTTTGTGTTTTCATTCAGATAATTAATTGTCGTAATTCACACCTTTTTAAAGCAAGATTTCCTTACCTAAAAGCAAGGTTTCCTTGCCTAAAAGCGAGGTCACTGCAGGATGTTTTTAAAGCCTTGGCTTACTTGGAGGCTGAAAATGGAACATGTAAGCGAATCTACTGAGATAAATTATTTTCTAAAATGTAGCACTGTACAAAACAGGGAGGAATACAGTGATCTTGCTGCAGAGAAAAGTAAATTCTGGTGAGCTTTTCTTGGGAGTGAAACCAGAACTGGCTCCATAAAACTGATGATGTGTTACATATCTGCACTTAAACTTGAATATTGTTGCTCCTGCTAATCGAATCCAGACCTGGCTGTGGTAGTGACTAAGCAGGAGACGAGATTTTTTTGAGTAAAAATGCACCATTTTTATAGTTGCTACTTAGACTCCAGAGCAGAGCCAAAACCAAACCCCCCTGTGTAAACGTCTCCTTCAGTGACTGTCAGATGGAATATTTTTTCCATCTCTGCTTGGCCTTCCCTGGGATTTCAGTGTCTGTTTGTGATTAAGTTCAGTGACCTGTTTCAACCTGTGCTGATTTCAGAGGGAATCCAGTGAAAACGAGCAGGGCAGAGTTTCCCATGCAGAAGTTTCCGAGGTCGGGAGAGCTGGAAGTGTTCTGGAGCGGCTGCGCGCACAGAAGGCAGTTTGGGATGTACCCCTAGGAGCTGCTCCACCATGTGTTCCCATAGCTGGTATGTCTAACAGAAAAGAAATAATGATGAATAATCCTGTTTAATAATCTTCAATAAACCCCACCCAGAAATAGCCACCAAACCTCCTGAGCGGTCACTGGAGTGGCCGAGCAGTGGGATGTGGCTGCAGAAAGGAAAATAATAAGTCTTTTAAAATCAGAAAGTTTGAAATAGCCTACCTTGCTTTTGTAGAGTCTTACCTTGCTGGGCATCTGCAAATGAGCAAGTCCTTCCGAAGGAATTGGGTTTGAAGGAGCTGCCAGTGGCCAAGTTGCCAGCTGGAATGTTCTTGTGTTCCCTGTGTCCATCACTGTGGCTTGGCGACCTCCTTACCTCCAGTCATTAGACAAAGTGCTGCTAACGAAGGGGAATCTCAGGGCTGCTCTTTGTTGAAGTTACTCCATCTTTGCACCCCCAGCAGCCTGTGCTGACCTGTGTGGTTCCTTGCAGGACGTTTTCTCCAGCCAAGCAGGAAAAGAGTGATTTTAAGTGGTGTCTGCAGCCTGAATTCCTCTGAAAGCAATGGATATTTCCAGTGCTGAGATTCCAAGACTTGCTCCATCTGAGGTGCTTCCCACTGGATGTGCCCTGCACTGCTGGAGTTACCGGCCTGTTGGGCTTGACTCGACACGCAGGGCTCATCTATTTCTCCTTAAGCAAATAGAGGGTGAGGGATGCTGAAGCCAGTAAATCCAACTAATTAGTTGTGTAAATTAAAGCTGGGGAGCAGGCGCTGAGCTGCAGCCCGTGCCTGGTTCGTGGTTAGAGGCACCACAAATCTGCATCACTGCCTGCCAGAACGCCTGAAGCTGAACAGATATTTTTCTGCTAAATTGTAATCATTTTACATGGAAAATTGTCTCTTGTGTGTCTGCCGGGGATGGGATTGGTGCTGCCACGTGCAGTTAACAGGCTGGTCTGTCGAGTGGGCTCTGCAGCAGCGGGGGTTTTGTCCTGCTGGAGCTTTGGGAAACGTGACATCCAGAGAGTCACCACTGGCAGCAGAAAGGCAAATGAGTTCAGTGTCAAATTGTAGAGCGAAGTCTCTGGACTTCTCCCAAGGAAGCGACAATTAAACTGAGCAGAAGTTAACATGAGCAAGTTGCCAGCCAGTGGTCACTTCCCGATATCCTACAGAACCACCTCTCCCCCAGCTGTGGTTTTATGTTAAATTGAACGTGGATTGTGCTAAAGAAACCCATGAGAACAGGTGAACTGGATCGTGTCAGGAGGCCTCCCCAAGTCCCTGCTCCTGCCTGTACAGTGCCCTAGGATTAACAGTTTTGAGTTCCAGAATAATTTCCCCCTGCAGCAGTTTTTCTTTTGCCTTCATAGAGCTCAATTCTATTTGGAAAAAGCAACAGTATCCTTCTCCCATCCCCGAGCCCTGCCACGGGTGGGATGAAAGGGAACAAGGAAGGAAAACGGACTGATTTCAGTGAGTGCATCCAGTGGATATTGAGTTGCAGGATCATTTGTGTCAGAAGAATCACACAGCTTGATGGCACAGGGATTTCATTGTCCCTAAATCATCCCAGATATGGTAATACCATACCCAGGGACTAATATTGCTGACTATAATTCCTGAGAAATGGCACCTTATCCTGCAGTTGGTGGAGATGAAATGGAGCTCGAGTTAAACTCACAATTTACAGAGTGAGCCCATCGTTCGTAAGGGATGGGAAGGAGATGGCACAGGGGGAGCTGTGGTTGAGTAAAGTTGATTGAGGCTAATAAAGAGCTTTAGTATGTTGGCTTTAGAAGATTTCTGATGTGAAAGACTGCTCTTTTTAAAGACCCTTTATTGAAAACTGTCAATTTTTTTGGCGTTATAACCGTCTCCTTACAAAGGAGCCAGAAAATCTATGGTGTGGCAGAAGAAACAGGAGTAGAAAATTTCAGGGAAAACTTCCTAAATGTGAGACCTTTTAAAATGCACTAAAGCCTCCAATCAAAAACCTTTCGTTGCCTTAGGTACAACAAAGCAGCCTGGAGAAAGTGCTTGGAGAACGTAGAAGGAACAGGCCCACAGTGGCTGCAGGTGGCCCAGGTGTGGAGTAGGTACCACAACCCTGCATTTTGCTGGACACATAAACCCCAAATGAAATTTCTGCTTTTCCCCTTCTAAACAGATTTGATAGTTAATTTATTCTCACTCGGTTATCCCACTGAGGTTACTTTTGGATTTTGAACAAATTTCCCTGCAGGCAGCAGCTCTCCCCTGCTCTTGAGTTTGTTGGTTGCTGTGCAGAGGTGGGTGTATGTGGCAGTCTCTTCCTGGAGAGGAGTTACTATTAGGTTACTATTAATCTGGTTCCTCTAGACTGCTATTTTAGCATTGCCCAGACAGATTTTGTTTGCTTTTATTCTAATGAGGTGGTATCTTGGTGCTTCTTGATGGAATTCAGTCTTACCTCAGCACAAGAGCTGAACGTTCCTGTATTAGGGGTTCTGAGTTTAGCCTGAGGACAGATTGTAAACTTGGGCAATTAAATTAGTTTTCTCATAATTTCCTTCTTACTGGAGATAATAGCAGAGGTTGTTCCTGTGCTGTGGGTGTTTGGTGGATGGGTTTTGTTGGCCTGCAGCCTGCTTGGAGGTGCCCAGGTTTCCCTACCTTACCATGATCCAATTAACTTCCATGCTGCCAAGCCCCACAGAGGAAAAATCCATTGATACTGAATTAATTGCTCTTGCAAAAAATATCCGTTATTTCAGAAGCAAGCTGGATCTGAGGCACGTTGGCCGGGCAAGGCTGGATTTGGCAACCTCCCGGTGTCTCCTTGCCACAGCCCGGTGGATGCAGGGATTTGTGCGGGGCTGTTAAGCTCAATTAACACGCTGTGATTAACAGCCTGTTCCTTCCCTTCGCCACACGGTGGTACCAGGAAACACGGAATGGGGCTGGGAGGCCAACAAGTGGCAGGTAACGTCCAAAAGCAGCTCAGCAAACCTGGGGAGAGTGGAGCCCGGGTTATCACAGTCTAATGAGTGTTACTTGCTTCTAGAAAGCAGCAGCGCTGCTCCAGCAGCCGCCACCCTCTGCCGCCTTCAGAGATCAGCATTAGGCAAACTCCACTCACCCGAGCAGTGTGAGCCCTCTCTGAGCCTCTCCTTCCAGTTTTTGTTATGTTTTTACTCAAAATCCAGACTGAGTGCTCAATTCCTCATCAGTTTACAGGCATAGCTGACATTGCAAAGGAATTTATCCATGTTATATCAAGCCTTTGAACTTAGGCTTCCCGTATTCTATTTTAAGAATCACTGGACCATTCCTTTTCCTCCTCAGGCCATTATTGCAGCTGCTGTGGCACATGTCCTGAACGTTTGAGCCTAAAACTAGAGCTGCCACTCTCCGTCTCATCTGTCTCCAGCCTAGGAAGGGATACTTTATCCTAACCCCAGATTTAAATAGGTAGCCTATAAGCCTGGTCTCTTTTAGGCTTGTTGGCACAAACTACTTTTATCAGACTTGCTGAATCTTCAGCCTGAGATCACAGAATAAATGATGTTCAAAGAAATAATACTTTAGTTATTGAAAAGTTTCCTGTGCTTTTTGCATTATTTCATTTTGCTTTTGTATTCCAGTATTTGAGTGTGTATGCTTTTTCTCTGCAAGCCAAATCTAGGAAACTGAATTGTAAATTCTGTGCCAAGCTCCTTAAAAGTCTAACCAGAGTGATTTTTCTGGTGCTGTAAAACTCTGGGCTCGCTTTGCCAGCCAGCAGCTTTTGCCTGCATTGCGTTAAAGACTCCCAGAATGATATCCTGTAACCTGTATTGTGCTGAAGCAATGCCACCAGTTGCTGGTTTTCCTTCATTCCCAAAAGCCTTAGTTGTTGGGTTATCTCCTTCTAGCACATGCTTTCCATGTTTATCTTTTCCAAGGAGCGGTGTTGAAAGCTGGAAAGGAAGCGGCTGCTTCCCAGAGCCAGCGAGATTGCAGGGAAAGCACTTGACACCCTCATGACACTTCCTTGAAATGGATGCAAAACGGAAAGATGAGCTCCTGGTAAGCCAAACTCATTCCTCTTGTTCAGTTCTCAGTGCCTGCTCAGGGCAGGGATTTATGAATTTATTGGGGTGGGGATTTATTGGATAAAGTGGGCAAAACACCACCCAGAATTACTGGGGAAAAGCATAAGGCAGAGATTTCCAGTCACAGGTGTAAATGCTGTGGCATGAAGGTGTAGCAAACATTGAAACCAAATGTTTCAGGGACATCTGACTGTGCTGAAAAACACGTACATTTTATTCACCTCTCCATTGAACAGGCCCTGTCACCATGCCCGGGTAGTTCTAGATAACAAACCTACAGTGATTGCTCTGTGATCAGGGAAATGAGCAGACCAGGGTTCCCACCCATTTGCAGGGAATTGCTGGGAGTTTGGCTTAGTGATTAACTTAGTGAGTGAACAATTTCCATCAACAAAGCAGGGATGAGACAGCCTTCAGCTTATGGGTTATGTTTGGGGAGGAAAGGCCAAGTTGGACGGGGCTTGGAGCCCTGGCATAGTGGAAGGTGTCCCTGCCCATGGCAGGGGGTGGAATGAGATGAGCTTTAAGGTCCCTCCCAACCCAAACCTGGGATTCTATGAAATTCTGGGATTCTATGAAATTCTGGGATTCTATGAAAACCATAGGCTGGTTTAGCCCAGACTGGGAATGCCAATAAACCCTTTCCTCCTGCCCCCGGAGGAGGTCAGACTGACAGCCCTCACTGCTGGGACTGACGTGTGCTGGCCCCAGCTACGTGATATCCTATCCTGTGAGCCGGCCCTGCACACAGGAGCAAACAGATTGTTCGTGATAAACCTCCCCAATGTCACCCCAAGGTCCTTGTCACGTGCTGCGTGCCCGGAACTGGGTCTGAGCATTCCCAGCTCCCGTGCGCCAGAGCGCTGAGGAGTGCAACGGTCTCGTTTTTAGACTCAGATTAGTTGGGTTCCTGCCCGGCGTGAAGAAACGGTGTCTGAGCAGGTGGTGTTGCACAAGCAGACAGAGGTGAGGACAGAACTGTGGCTTCCTCGTGCTGCTGAGCAGCTCCCCGGCAGTTCCCATGCTCCGCTGCCTTGCGTAATTCCCTGTGCAGTGCGGGGCTCTCCTCACCAGAGGGAATCTTCCCGCAGCACCACCTCTCCCACTCGCGGGTTCTGCAGGTTTTAGGCATTTAGTCACAGTCCCCCCCGTCTTACCCTGGGAGGAAAAATCCCTTCATTTTCCCCCTGTCTGGTGCAGGACCATGAGGGGTAATACACACTCTGTGCGGGCTGGTTTGCCCTATTCTTGGGCTGTTTTGCTTTCCATCCTAACCCTTTCACTTCACTGAAAAATTAATTTCTAAGACCATAGTGCTGATATTTAAACCCATCTGGTTTTGTCTGAATAGTGATGATATTTAAAGCCATGCCTGTATCTTCCTCTTCCGAAAGCTTCTGCTGGTGATCCTGTAGAAGGGACATTTATCTGGTGGTAATTGACTCCCACATTAACTTCCAACTGGCAAACAGCTGCCAAAAACTGTTTTCCATCTCTGTTGATCAATAGTCCCTTTCAACAAGTATCTGGTGTTGCAGAGTGTTAATAGCTAATAGCACTATGATTCTTATCCTATTTTAAGGACCATGGCATATCTCAGAGTCCTTATGTCTGATAGAAGACTTTTGAGTTAAATAATGTTACATCAGATGTTATTTATTACCCATTTCCAACACACTGACCCTTCTTCCACCCTATCTTGTGCTGGGCCTCTGCCACGGGACATCTATCTCCAACATTATGTCAGTCGCCGCTTAGGTTGAGGGGGAAAATGATTCTGTGCAGACTGTAAATAGAAAAATGAGATGGCAGGTCTGGCCAGGAGTTTCTGACACCAGGTTGGGAGAAGAGGGTGAAAGGAGTCATTCCCTGCCATGCAAGTCTCAGTTTTGCTGTCACTGAAGTCAGCGGCAAATCCAAACCACCTTCCAAGGCTGAAGCTGTTTAAGCTGCCCACTGCCTCTGGCTAAATCTTTCTTGGCATAAAATAACATCCACTGAAGTTTTTATCTACCCATTGGGTGACAAAATACCTGATTGATCAAGTTTTTACTTTGTAAATTACTGTTACTCAGTGGCTGGGGATGCACAGGAGAGCAAAGCAGAGGCGAGTGAGAGGGGACATTCTTGAATTCTTGGACATGAACTTGGGGACACATTTCTTTATAAAAGATATTTAGTGGTAAAACTTCACCATCTGTGCAACACTACCCTGCCCTTTGCACAGTGACAGAGGAAAGGCACAGCCACAGCATAACAAAGAGGTGGCTTCGATCACGTGGGTGCCCACAAAGTTTAAAGGAAGAAAGATAAAAGTAAGTTATTGCTTTTGTTGCTAGAAATTATCTTTTCTGAGCAGTTCCGCAGTATGACAGTGAAATGAGAGCAGCATACAAGAATTGGGCAGGTGGATTTGTAGCCTGCTAATGGAAAACCCTTTGGGCTGGACTTGGAGTTCCTGGATGGGCACTGAAAAATAATTCTGAAAGAGGGTTTTTCCAATAGAGGATCAGGTTGTCCTCTCTCTTCAGCAGAGGTGTGAGGACTTCTGGTAAAGTCTCCCAGAAGTGCACCAAGCCTCTCCTCAGAGACCCAGAAAAGGCCCTGCTGGACAGTCCTGGTACTTGCTCATGAAGGAAAGAGCAATTTAATAGTCAAGCAGCAAAGAACCAGCCTTGCATTTCTGCCCCATTCTGTGTGTGCTACGAGACATGCAATGCTGCAAAAATCCAAGAGCCTCCTTAAGTCCAGAGTCTGTTTTTTTGGGGGGTTTTTGTGATGCTGATGAGGGACAGATAGATTTTCTTTTGCCAGGGAATTGAGTTTCTGACATCGCTGAACCCGTTGTACCTTTTGTTCAGTTCCCAACAAGGAAGCCATTGAGCACTGTTTTGATATATCTCCTGCCTGGCCATGAAGCCAACTGAGTCATACCTGTGCTCTGCACTGCCTGAAGCACTTATAAAATACAGAAAACAATTGTTGGTAGAAGAGACCTGTTTCTCTCTCCCTAAAAAATAAAGGCCACCTCTCCAAAAACTTGTGCTTGTGTTATGCCTTCCTATCTGATACAATCAGTCATTACACCAAAATATTCCTGGCCAGGATATTTTCTCATATTTTAGAAGTTTATTTTTCTGGTTATTTTGGGGATGTGGCTTTTCAAGGCTGGATGTGTGCAGTGGTCTCTGTTTAGTAAGGGGACTGAGAAGTAAAATGCTGCCAGTCATATATTGGTTTGAAATCAGAAATAAAGTTTGGGCTCCCCCTAAGGAAAATAGATTTCTGTGGTGTTGGGGCTTCTCATCAAGATTTCTGAAATTTGCTTCCAATTCTAAAATGGTTTCTTTATTTTTTCCGTGGAATGATGGCATCCCAAACCCCGGAATGGGGTAATTAGGAACAGGTATCTGTGTGTGCCTTCTGTGAAGCAGGACCAGACTTGTTCAGTTGTAGGATGTCAGCTCAAGACCGCAAACACTGGAATGACATTTTCCTCTCCCTAGAGCTGGAATTCTGTTGAAATGTGCTTTTGTTTTCCCCTCCCCTGTCTGGAGAAAGTGGGACCTGTGTGCTCTGGAAGCAGCACAAAACCGAGGGTATCTTTTTGTATCCACTTAAAAGCCCCATCATTTGTTTACAAGTTCTTAAACCTAAAAGAACCATAAACCCTGACTGTACTTAGTGCTGTGTTTACTCAGGTTTCTCCCTCCTGGGGGACAGTGCAAACAGCCCTGGCAGCTTCACTTCTGTTTACAGTTTCTGATAGTTTTCTCTTTCATGTTTTCACTCCCTCACATAGCCCTACACTGAAATAAGCTACAAACATAGCTGCGTGCTCATTAAAAACAAAATTTGGTGGATAACTTGCTCTAAATACCTTCCCACCTGGGCTGCAAACCTGTTCTAAAAATTAAATTAAAAAAGAAAAGGTGAGGAATTGCTTGTATTGTACATGGGGTTTTGAAAAAGCCTGTTTCAGGTAGAAAAAGGAACCTTTTATGAAAGAAATTCTTCCTGGTGAGGGTGGGGAGGCCCTGGCACAGGGTGCCCAGAGTAGCCGTGGCTGCCCCTGGATCCCTGGCAGTGCCCAAGGCCAGGCTGGACGGGGCTTGGAGCAGCCTGGGACAGTGGAAGGTGTCCCTGCCCATAGCAGGGGTGACACTGGATGGGCTGTAAGGTCTCTTCCAACCCAAACCATTCCATGATTCTGGGTCTAGTTGGAGCCACTCTTGACCTCTTGATGATTGAAGGCAGAGCTGGGCAGCAGAGCCTGCAGAGCTCTGCTGGGGTGCGTGTGCTGAGCACAGTGAGCGCATGCAGATCCCACGTCCTCAGCAGCTCCTCGTGAATCCAAAAGGATGGATGGGCCGTGAAACAGCTCCTCTGAGGTCCCAGGTTACAGCCAAAGGTTAGGACAGAACCACATGGAACTCGGCAAAGCATTGTCGGCCCCGCATAGTTGGAATACCAAAAATCCAAGTCACCTCCCACTCTCCCCTCAGATGCTGTGAGATGTGTGGGTTTGAAACAGATGTTTTTCTTCTTTTATTCGGGTGTCAAGGGCTGTGTCCTGCACGGGAGCCAGACCAGCACTCGTTTATTTGCATCCAGGAAAGGGAAGGTAACAGATACAGGAGACGGGCAGCGATTGTATCCATGACAACCGGCAGATATGTCCTCGCTGCCTTGCAGCTCCTTCCCCAGCGCCTTCCCAGGGCACATCCCGGCTCAGACGGGTCCCTCTCCTCAAGGCACCGCTCGGCTGCAGTTCGGTGTTCCTGAGAGAAAGGTGCAAAATCCACAAATTAAGCACATTTCCTGGAGCCAACAGCTCGATCAATTCTGCGGCAGAATTCCCTGGCTTGAGCTGCGTGTGCTTCACCGAGGGGCTCCCTGGGAGGGGCTTCGGGAGCTCCGGATGCAGGGACGGCGTGGTTTTACAGAAATACTGCGTAGGAGCAGGGTGGGCTTGGCCGACTGAGAGGCTGCGGAGCCAGCAGGCAAAATGCAGTTTATTCTGCCAAAAAAAAGGGTTTAGATATGGTGGACACCTTCAGAAATGCAGCTGAGCTGAGCCAGGGAATGCGGTGCTCACCTGTGCGGGAGTCGGCAGAGGTTGGAGGTGTTTGCTCTGTGGATAAACCTCAGCCTGCACAATCCCTGTCCGGGGAACAGGAGCTGCCTGGGCTGTGCTTCCCCAAGAGCTCTGCATCCCACTGCCTGCTGTGGTGCAGTTCCTGCATTCCAACCACTGCCTGGGCCTGTCTTGGAAAGCGCTGGCATTTGAGGCAGCTGCAATCGCACCCAGTGTGGAGGAACAGAAAGAAATCTGTCAGAAAAGCAAAAAGCTCTTAAAGGCAGCCATTTTTTCTCATTTCCAGAGCCCCTGCTTTATATCTTCAACGTGTTTTGTACCACGCTAAGGAAAAATGTTCCTGAGATCAAAACAAGGCGATCCATCATCTCTTCCCTCCACAGTGGCAAAACAAAGCAGAAGAGGCAAAGAAATGAGATGGTGAATGGAAAGCCAGGGATTAGAAGACTGGACATGGAATTCACGTTCTGCCCTGACATTGAAAACCTGACTCGGTTTCCCTGTGAGGACAACAACGAGCTCTGGACCTGATTGGTCAAAATTAAGAGTACAAAGGGGTTGCTGTGAGCTCTAATTAATTGACTGTCTTAGCAAATTAGACGAGTCTGTAAATTGTAGCAGATATTTGGGACTCAGCCTTGTGAGGTCTTGTGCCTGTGAGCTTTTCTGCATTTCCTTGTGTGTGTAAAAGCAGCATCACACAAAGCAGGCAGGGAATGAGATGCCCATGGACTCAGAAAGAAGAAAGGATGCAGTGAGCCACGGGAGCACTGGGTTACTGTGTGGTCACGGGGAGAATCCCTTGGCCAGCTTTTGGAACAGTGAGTCAGAATTGGATCTGGCAGTGACACAGATCCATCTGCTTTGGAAGTGCTTTGGGGATGTCCTGGTTTCGGCTGGGATAGAGTTAATTTTCTTCTTAACTGGCTTAACGAAGGTTGTCAGCCTCTCTGCAAGGAAAAATGTTACACAGCCAGCCAGCTGCAGAGGCAAAAATATCTACAATTGTATTTGAGGAGGATTTGATGGTTTTAAAACCAAATTAAACCTGCAGTATTTTGAATTTTCAGCGAATGCAGCACTGACAAAGGATCCAGCTGATCCCGAGTCTCCGTTTACCACGGCAGCAGCTCTTCCCAGCCTGCAACTGTCTCAGAAAAATGCCAGGCTATATGTTTTAATCACTGTATTTAGCCATGACAGTCACCCAAACAGCAGATTTTGCTTTTTGTACCCTGCTTCCAGGATCAAGGATGCTTTTTATAGCTGTTCTTTGACTGGAAATAAACCCTGGGGGACACCACTACCTCATTTCTCTTACCCTGACATCCTGCCCTGAACTTAGCAGCAATCTCCTGCGGCACATTTCACCTTCTGTTAATCCAACTAGGATTCAGCATTATCTAGTGCAGGAATTGAGGGAAGGTCACTCTGACAACACCTTCCATCAACAGAGAGGTGGCTTCTCTTGGAGTCCTGGAGCTGGCGATGGAGAGGCCGCAGCATTTCCTCCCAGCATCACTGCTCGGTTTCTGTGGTGTCACCACAGCCTTTTTTGGGTGTTATTATAATTTTGAGACACTGTAGGGCTACCTCAGCAAAATCCTCTCCTTTAACAAAAGTAGCTGCAGAGATGCAGTGAATAACCACACACAAGTCATTTGTGGTCTCCCCAATGTCTTTAATTTGCTGTTTTGCTAAAAGGAGTGGACAGGATAATTTGGCAGTTGTATTTAGATAAAGCTTCATGATTTCTGTCTTTGTCAAGTCCTGGGGCAGCCTGTCTGTCCTTCTGTTACGAAATATGATGGATTTCCTGCATCCCAACAGACCTGTCTGGGGTGGAAGCAGGAGCATTTCTGTCTCTATGCTCTCCAGGTTCCTGTTCAGCACCTGATCCTGTCTCACTTCCATGGATAACCCTCTGGAAGTACCACCAAGTAGTGTCTCATTCTCCTTCTAAAAAGCAAACAGGGAGCACTGTCCTGCCCTCACCTCCCTCTGCATTCCCGCAGAGCAGAAGGAAAGGGAGATGGGTCTGGAAAACCAATGCAGGAGGTAAACGGGATCGTGGTATTGACGTCACCGCGTTACTGATGCCAGGTAAAGCAGATTGCAGCAGCTGGAGGCTGGAGCCGGGCACGCCATGTTCCAGGCAATGAGGGGATGGTAGGGATGGCTTTGGAGCTGAATGAATGACTCTCCACAAGATCTGCTTCAACTTGCTCCAACAGCAAGTGCCATGAGCTTAATTGGCTCTAACAGGACCACAGTCAGTACCAGCCGGGTGGATTTGTGTTATTGAATGCCTTCACCTGGGGCTCCAGCACTCACAGCACAGATGGGGCTCCGGGCACGGGGCTGTGACAGCGATTCCCAGCTCAAACAGCCACCCTGGGAATTTTCTACACTAGATGCCCCCGTGTGCAGAAAAGATGTAGCTCTATCCTAAATCACAAGCAGGTCCTGGTGATGACTCACAGAGCAGCTTCACGTGCTGTGGAGATTAATTGGAATTTTTCAAAGCACTGAGCTCTGTCCCAGTTTGGCTTTTTCAGAGTTTGCTGCCCCCTCAGAAAAGGTAAAGAGCCCAGGGCTGTAACCTGGCACACCTGCCCTCAGAATGCTCAGTCCCAGCTCTGTAGGCTGCCACTCGGGCTCGTTAAATATTTCCAGCCACACCTTGATGAAGTCAACCCTTAGCAATGCATCTTTTAAAAAGATTTAGTTTCACTTTTTTTCTAACGAGTAGTTTTATAATGAAACATAAAAACGTGGTGTGTTGGGGTTTGGGAAAATGCGAGTAGAAGAAAACTTTTTCCTATTTAAGAACCTGACAGGTAAGAATAGCCAGGAATTCTGAACACCTGTTTTTAAGGTGGATGTGTTCTTTAACCCCGTTTTTTTAGGGAATTCCAGGGGCACTGCAGGAGGTGATGAGCAGTGATTCATGGCACATCTCAGACCTGGAATCCGGATTTCCTGGACCAGTTTCCTGAGTTCAGCAGTGATCTGAGCCATGTCACCAGGTTTGTCCTCACCACCTCTCCCGGTGCAGCCATGCAGATTGTGCACACAGGGAAACAGCTGGACACTCCCAGAGGAAAAATCTTTCCAAGGCACAGAAGAGCAGGACTCAGTGTCATGTATTTGTGAGGAAGTGTTCGGTTTTCAGGTGTTCGTGGTGCTGTGAGGATCATGCAGAGCCACAGAACGGCTTGGGTTGGAAGAGATTTTTAAAGACCATCTTGTCCTGCCATGGGCAGGGACATCTTTCACTGGCTCAGCCACAGCTCACCCTGGCAGAGGGTCCCAAGTCCCCCAGAACAGGTATTTTGTGATGTATCCAGGCATCACTTCCCGACGTTTCAGCCTTCCAGTGAAAATCATCTGGGCTGTACCAGCCATCGTGTGGCCACAGGCCCAGGGCAGTGCCTGTTCCCTTTGCTGGCCCTGCTGAGGCCCCTGAGATTGTGGGGTCAGTTCTGGGCCCCTTGTGACAAAAGAAACTTTGAGGGGCTGGAGCGTGTCCAGGGAAGGGAACAGAGCTGGGAAGGGTCTGGAGCCCCAGGAGCGGCTGAGGGAGCTGGGAAAGGGGCTCAGCCTGGAGAAAAGGAGGCTCAGGGGGGACCTTGTGGCTCTGCACAACTCCCTGACAGGAGGGGGCAGCCGGGGGGGGTCGGGCTCTGCTCCCAGGGAACAGGGACAGGACAAGAGGAAACGGCTTCAAGCTGCCTCAGGGGAGGTTTAGGTTGGACACTGGGAAATATTTCTTCACCAAAAGGGTGGTCAGGCATTGAAACACGCTGCCCCAGCTTGAGTCACCATCCCTCGAGGGATTTAAAAGCCGTGTGGATGTGGCACTTAGCGACATGGGTTAGTGGTGGCCTTGGCAGTGCTGGGGGAACAGCTGGACTCGCTGCTCACGGGGATTGCTTTTCCAGCCCGAACGATTCCGCGATTCCACGCTCCCATCCCTTCCCGCAGCACGCCGGGCTGGGTTTGCCGGATGCTCCGGGCGGAGGATCCCCGCAGCCCCTCCCCGGTGCCTCCCGCCCGCCCCCCGCCCCGCCCCGGCCCGGCCCGGAGCCGGTGGGTGCCCAGCCCGGCGGCGCTCGGAGCCAGCCCGGCGCGGGCACCCGCCGGCAGCGATGCCGCTCGCCCAGCTGGCCGAGCCCTGGCCCGACATGGAGCTTGTGCATCTGGACACGGAGGTGAGCGGGCACGGCCGGGGGGGGCCTCCGGGGCGGGGGGCTCCGCCGAACAAAGGAGCGCCCGGCCGGACCCCGCGGAGTGGCGGCTGCGGTGCCGCCCGCCCCGAGCCGCTCCCCGCGGCGGGGGAGCGCGGCCGCCGGAGCCCAGCGCCGCCGGGGCCGCTCCGGCACCGCTCCGGGGCTGCTCCGGGGCTCGGTGTGCGCGCCCCGGGCTGTGGTCGGGGCACCGAGGGCTGCCGGGCTTGCTGCTGCCCGGGCGGGCTGTGATCGTTCGGGGAGTGCAGGCAGCGCTCCCAAATCTCCCGGGCACAGAGGAAAGCGCACCCGGCTGAAGGCCCAGGGAATAAATATCTCAGTTTTGGGGGTTTTCTTCCTCACCCTCCCAGCGCCGGCTTCTCACATAGGCCTGCTCTGCCAACTCCGATCACGCTCCTGTGTCACTTTGCTGGATGTCTGCTCCGCCCTCCCACTTGGCTCTTTTCCTCCTCATTAAGACCCCCAAGCCAGATGTGCAGGATGGAGCTCATCCCCTGTCCACATCTGCGGGCTGGCACCACAGCCATTTCCGAAGGAGGGGACAGCTTGCAGCGGTTGTCACCCATGGCAGAGCAGCCGGCTGAGGCACTGTGCTCTGGTGCTCTTTAGTTAAACGTCTTCTCACCCAAACTGGAGCTAGCAGCTCTCCTGGAGAAACCAGAGGGAAGGTGGGGAATTTTTCCCAGGTGTTTCACAGACTTAGTGCCTTCCTGTCGTTCTGTCTGGATTCGTTGCTCTCACATTCCTTTATCCTACCTGGGGATATCTCGATGGTTAATTGGTCAGATTTGCTCATTCCTATTTGAAATTGCCTCTTCAGGGGTCTGTGCTTTGAGCAGAGGCAGCGCTTCACCCCCGCTGCAGGGACAGCAGGGAGGCATGCTGGCCATTCTGGGTGAGGTTTCCTAATTTTCATCAGCCAGGTATGGCACAGCTTCTCCTGGAGCCTCCTGTGCAGGTGGGGAGGGTCTGCCTGGGCCAAACACCTGGCATGAAGGTGCGGTGGGTGAAGAGCCTCTGCTCTGAAGCAGCGCTGGAGCCATAAGGATGAGTTTGTGCTCCTTTGTGCTCCAGGCTGGGAGAGGAGGGAAGTTCTGCGGCAATTCCCAAATCAAGTCATGTGCCCAGAGCCAGGCCGTAGGTTACTGCTGGGAGACAGGGCTTTTCATTTGTGGTTTCTCCCTTCCTAACAAGGGAGATGCCTGGAAAGCCAGAAAACACCACTCGACTCATAATGGGAGGAAACTAATGCCAGTGCCCAGGGCGGTGGATGCCGTGGGCGAGACTTCATTTAGTGCCTAATCCCCGGTGTCCCAGGTGCCGGGCGGGCGCTGTGTCAGCACCACGGGATCGCTTCCGAGCGGAAATGGCCGGGGGGTCCGGGCTGTTCGTCAGCCCGAGTCAGCTGCGGGCTCGGGGCAGCGGCAGGGACTGTTTTCCTCATTGCATTAGTAACGGGTGTGTTAATCGTAAACTGAAACTGGAGGGACCCTCTGGCTCTCCCCTTCCCCCGTCTCACCTTGGCCACAGCTCCGGGTCAGGGTCAGGTACCACGTGCAGGTGGGATTTCAGCAGATCAGATTTTTTGTGTCTCAGGATCTCAAGTGGGACTTAGCAATTTACCTCCCTTTGCTTTAAGAGGATAAGTACACGCTCTTGATTACAGCGAGGAATAATACAGGTGTTCTTCATCTCTACACCTGGGTCGGATGTTAGAGAGTTCCCTGAGGTCCAGCAGCGGAGCAGGAATGGGGCTTGGGAGGAGTTTTGCACTTTGAGGCTAAAATGGCCAAGGGCAGGGGCCCAAGGGGGAGGTTTTCACCACTCCTGGGAGAGGTGGCACCACTGAGAAAGCGAGGAGACTTTTCTGGAACACCAGTTACGTAAATTGCCCTGGGATCGCTGCCATCCAGGTTAGAAACCGGCTTCCTCCGACCTTTGCTTTCTGAGTCACGGAGCAGAGGTGCTGTCACTGCACTGGTGGAGGCATCAGTCCTATTGTTGAGGGATTTGGGGTTTTTCCACTGTGTTCCAGGAGAATTGGCCGTCTGGTGCCCCTTGTCCCAGCCCACCGGAGCTCAGCCATGCCAGGGAAACGCGTGGGAGTGGGTGGCAGTGGGAGCTTGAACAGGTCCCTGGCAGGAGCCAAGTCCCTCTGTCCTGGAGGCTGAGCTTTGTAATCATTTCTCCTGCTTTTTTTTCTCCCTCACCGTTCTCTCTTCTGCTTATATTATTGCAAATATTGCTTATGTAGTAGAAAAACATAGCTGGGGCAGAGTACAAATGCTGGAGAATGGAGTTGAGTGACACAGAAATCCTTCCCTGTGAGGGTGGGGAGGCCCTGGCACAGGGTGCCCAGAGCAGCTGTGGCTGCCCCTGGATCCCTGGCAGTGTCCAAGACCAGGTTGGACGGGGCTTGGAGCACCCTGGGGTAGTGGAAGGTGTCCCTGCCCATGGCAGGGGGTGGCACTGGATGGGCTGTAAGGTCCCTTCCATCCCAAACTATCCTGTGATTCTCTGATTCCATGACTTCATCCCTATAGTGATGGATCTGTCATCAGGGCTCCGCTTTGCTTCAAGTTCTTGTTTCATTACACAAACCTACAACAATGCAACTGACGTGGGACTACGCCAAACTCCACCACTTCAAGCTAATTATTTTTGCCTGTCTATAAGTATCACCCTTTATTGAGCAGGAGTTACTCACCAATAATTCTTTTCTCAAGCACGGTAGCTGAGCTATGCAAACACTATGACCAAGAGAGAAGGGAGACAGCTGAGTGGCTGTCATCTCTGACGTGCCTTGTGCAGAGACTCCTCTGTTTGGGCTACGAGAGTTCCTTCGGAGATCTCTATTTTTGTAGAATTATTTCCTTTCTCTGAACTGCAATAGGCAAGATCCATAAATTCCATTTAATGGTAATAATTTTTAAATGCCTTGTTCTTGTGTCAAACTAGCAGGAGCTCTGGGGTGAAGGGTTTCTTCCCCTGCTTCCTCCTGCTTGAGTGTTTCATGGCTCATCAGAGTTGGGTGAAAGAGCATCTCTGGGTACCTGGTACTTGTGAGGTGTTTTGGGGCATCTCAAAAGTGACTGCTCAAAACGTAAGGATCCAGGAATAGCAGCAGGCTGCTTTTGCAGGCAGAGCTGTCGATAACCCGGGATGACTGGAGCTGGTGGTGTAACCACAGAGCAGGACTGGGCACCGTCCCCACGGTCCTGCTGGGATGCGCCTCATCCTGGTTTCACATCAGAGCACACTGGCCTGGTCTGTAAATTGCTCCCTGTGCTGCGGATTATGTGGAATTAAAAGGATTTAAAGCGCAAGATGTCCTAAGATAAATATCTCCCAAGTTCAGCCAGGCTGGCAGTTGCGTAACTGAACACGCTTGTTTTCCAGGATACTTTTCTGTGTGCTATTAAGGAAACTCGTCCGGCGTGTGCTCAGGAGGGCTTTTGTGTCACCTCTGGGGCAGTTGGAGCGGTCACTCGCCCAGAGGTGCCCTGGCTGCTGCTCCACGTGCCCATCAGATTAGCTCTGTAATCCCCATTTCCGTTCACTCTGGAGCAGGGCAGCTGCAAAGCTGCAAGGACAGGCTGCGGGCCCCCAGGGAGGCTCATGTGGCTGCCTTCTCAGTAGCCCGAGCCCTGCTCTGACACAGCCTGGACAAGCTCCTCACTGCCCCGGGCACCCCAGGGAGGAGCTGTGCCTCCCTCCGGCAGCAGATGTTGCCTGGTTGGTGCCCACAGGACATCTTGGGAGTTTTCTCAGAGCAGGACATTTGGGAGGCTCCTTTGCAGCGCCAGTGTGCTGTGAGAGGGCACCTGCTGTGTGTGGGGTGCAGGGACAGGGCAGAAATAAAGCATTTTAAAGAGGCAAATGTCAAATCAAGAAAGACACAAACTGTTTCAGCTCTACTCGTGACGTGCTGAATGGCCATATTTTATCTCGGGAGGTGACGAGTCTGGAGCTGTGTGTTTCCATCTGGAACATTTACAAATGGCCCTCCAATTCCATATGAGGGAATAAGGACTGGTTTTGCTCTGGGGTAGAAGGAGAGCACTTGGCTCTAAACACTTCAATTCTCTGCTCACACATCTGATTTATGTCAGCCTGAGGAAGTGGCTGTTTCATCAGGAGCTTCATCCCGCTAAGACCAGGGACCTGCATGCCCAGGAAACCTCCCTGGCAGGGACACTGTTCTCTTTCTTTCCCCTCCCTTCCATCCCAGGTAGGATGGGTTTCTGTCAGCAGCAGGACAGGTTTGCCTCAGAGCAGGGAGCTGATGAAACTCAGCCCTCGAAAGTCTGGTGGCTCTGGAGGTATCATCTGGTGTCTCCCAGCTCACCCTTGAAGCTGAGGAGTTGGACACCCCCAGCATCAACTCACCCCTCTCCTGACACGTGCCTTGTGGGTCTGTTCTCCAGACCATGAGCCAGGCACTGCTTTCCTCTGTCCAACACAGAAATTCTGCTTCTTAAGCTGTTTGAGACAAAACCAGCCCTCCCTGAGCTGTGGTTTGGATTAGCAGCGAGTTATGAGTTGTGGATGGGTGACAGCTGAGCCAGTAAACATCAGCCTGTTTCCAAGTCTGGTTATCTCGAGCGCCGTGTCTCCCCCTGCGTTGTGGGGGCTGTTCATAAACACAAATTCTTACTTCACTGCTCAGCTATTCTCCGTGCTAATGGCACTGAGAGCTCCGTGTAAACACCAGGGCAACATTCCTCTGGGAGAACTTGGCCTGTGTGGTGCTGCTGTGGCTTTTTTTCACTCGTTGGCTGAAACTGCTTTGGAACTTAAAAGTTAAGTTGGGACCAAGGTGAGTTGTGGAGCTCAGAGTGGGTCCATAGAGATGTAAATATTGCAGTGTAGTGGAGTCCTGAGGAAGAAGTCAGGTTGATCCTATCAATGGATCCTTGCTACACCAGGGAAGGAGTTGGCTTTGTTTCTGTCAGTTCCTGAAGGGCTCTAGAACCCGGTCATTCCACTGAGGATCTGAGGCTCGAATCCATTGGCATTGCAACTCTTCACTTGGCCCATAACATCTGAAAAGAAGGGAGTAAACTGCCCTTGTTCTTTCAGAGGAGGAGAGGAACGCCATGATTTTTTGGAGCCTGAGACTGCAGTGCAAACAGATGTCAAAGCAAAGTCTTCTTGCCCTTGTTTTTCTCCACAGTCTGCAGAAAACCTTCTGTGCGTGCTTATCCTGCTCTGACTATCCGTGTCTCAATGAAATCCCACCCAGTTTTGCTCCCCCGGCTTCCCCAGGCGGTGCCGGTGCCGTGCGGAACCTGATCCCTCCTCGGTTCAGCGCCCGGGGTGACCGGCTGGTGCCACTCCAGGTGGTTCAGGTCACCTGCTGTGACTTTGTGCGGAGCTGGACCTGGAGCCAGGCGGGCGGGGCAGATTTCCTGCAGCGTATCAGCTGCGGTAGGGTAATAAATAACCGATAAACGCTCCAATTAAAGGCGATGTCACGGCACAATGGTTGTTAACTGCGCTCTGGCGCTGCTCTTCCGGCCGCGCTCCTGCCTGCTGCTGCCAGCAATCCCAGAGCAGCAGGCACAGAGTGGGTGCAGGAGGGCTGGGATGGAGCAGCGTCTGCAGCACGTGGTGCCCGGGGGGGAATCTGCACCCACCGCCCCCAGGGATCCTCACTGGCCCTGTTTGCCCCACAAGCAATATTTGGTGGATAAGGAGCCCCAGTTGCATTGGGGGAAGTGTGGAGAGACTCTCTGGGCAAGAGACTTTCTTTTGAACGAGTTAAAAGACAAGAGTCTGGTGTATGGGGCAATGTTCAACCACCTTGTACCGTGTCCAAAGTGCCACCCTGCCCCGTTTGTCCCACGTGAGTGGCTCCCAAAGCCACCAGCCTTTGTGAGGGACATGAGGAACAATCCCATGCCTGGCATGTGCTAACAGCAGGTTCTCTTCCTTTGCAGAACGGGCAGGCAGCTCCAGAAGAAGGTGGGAATCCTCCATCCAAGGTAAAAATGCCCCGGGGTTACATCTGCAAGTCGTCCCTGCGCGCGTGGGGGGTGTGAGCTGATCGGGAACGGGATGGGGATGGTTATTTTTAAACTCTGTAAAGCTGCTGCTCTGTAAATCTGCGGGAGTGCACGTGGGAGTGCAAGGGACTGGAGATGGGGAAGAGGAAAGATAAACCCCTGTCTTCCTGTCCCTTTGGTCATCCGAACATGCCTGGAAGGTTTTCCAGAGCGCCACCTCGGTCCAGCACACAGGAGCTGGACTGGAGGCTGTAGCTGAGGGTGAGAAGTGAGAACCCCTGGGGTGTTTCGGTGCTGTGTTTATGCCTTTCTCTGTGGTGTGATCTTGCCAGATGGGATGAGAAGTACAAGAGTATTTGATGGTTTTGGCACAGCTGCCCTTGCTGAGTGTCTGGTATCTGTTTATTCTCTTGCCTTGGTGGGGCTGGAAGAAGCTCCACTTCTGCCAAGTTGCCCTCTGCATCCCCATTAGCATCAGCTGGGAATGACAGAAAAAACTGAGCTGCTGTCTCCCGTGTTCTGGGCAGGGATCAGAACCTGCTGGTCCTTCTTGAGACACCTAAAGCTCATCCTGCTCCACACATGAGCAGCATGGTGTTGAAGGACTTGATTTGTCTGCTGTGAGCCCTCCCCAGGTACAGGAGAGCACGATGCTGTCACCGTGGGTATTTCCTGATTGTGCCCATTCCTCTGTCCTGCACTCACTGCAGAGCAGGACAGCCATGTCAGCACCGTGAAATCATAATCCCTTCAGGATTTCCTTTTCTGATCCATCCATGCTCTGACCGTGGAGAATGACACAACACGTTGGATTTGCCCTGGGCGACCTTCCCGAGCGGGTTGTCAAGAGCTCATCGTGCTCTGTACCCTCAGCGAGGGCCCTGTGGCAGCTTCTCTCTCTGATTCATCGGCCGTGCTAAAGGCTCTGGGGGCTTGTTGGGTTGTTTTTCCAGCTGGTTACGTTGTATTTTTAGTAAAAGACATTTAAACATAAAACCCAGTTGTCTACATTTCAGCCAGTTTTTTCCCCTGGAACGTTTGAGGATTTCTAGCAGTGCCAGTGCATCTCTCCTACCTGTTCTGCCTCTCTGTCCCACTCTGGGGCTGGCCTGGCACTTCCCCAGCGGCCTGCAAAGAAATCTGGCCTGGGTCAGATGAATTCAGGTCAATGAAACTTGCACTTCCCTCCCCTGAGAACAGTGAGTTTACAGCTCTTCACTGTGCCTGCATCTCTGGCATGGGGGAAAAAAGGAATCTGTCTCTTCTGGTTGGATTCCATCTGGGTTTCTAAGGCTTGAGACTTTGCCTCTTTCATCTTCAAACACTTGGCTAAACTGCCTTTCCCTAAACGCTGCTGATGGATGTTGCTTTAAAAATCATTTAGGATTTTTTTCTCTTTGAAGGACATCACTGAGACAAACCCTGGCTGATTCCATCTGTAGGTGCCATCCCACAGAAAGATCATGAAATAGAGGCCAAAAAGCACTTGAGGTTCCCTTTGCTGCTCTGTGGAATGTGGACGTGCAGTCCAAGCTGGAGCAGAGCAGTGGGCAAGTTCTCTAACATCCCACAGCAGGGAAGCCACAAGAGCCCTGTGCTGCTGCAGGTGTCCTGCTTTCTACTGTTCTGAGGCCCCGTGGCCAAAATGCCTGTGAGCAGTGTCTGACAATCCCATTTTGGGTAACTTTTGAGCACCCAAAGCTCTGCTGCACGCTCCTGAAATAACCTTGGTCGCGTTTTCCAAGTTTGTACAAGGTATGTTTGCTACCAGCACAAATGAAATCCCTCCTGTAAACACATACCTTCAACTTGAGGGCAAACTCTGCCCTGAGATGCTGCAGATGGGGAAGCAGGCAGCACCCAGAATATCTGTGTGTTTCAGTTCTTTTTGTGGTTAGACGTCAGCCGCAGCTCCTGGCTCTGGCTCTACCTCCAGCAGGAGAAGTGAGTGGCCGTCACCATCCGAGGTGACTATTCTCACGTTGAAGGTTGCTCAGGCTCCCTCCCACACCCTTCTGTGCTGTGTGTGGAGAGCTGCAAGGGGAAGAGGCACCTTTATTCCAGGTTTGTGCTATCCTTTTGCAGCTCATTCTGTGATCTCTGCTAAAAATAACCTGAAGCGGGCGACAGCGGCGATTGCTCAACGCCCACGCGGCAGCCCTGTCCCTCCCCGGCCCTGTCAGCAGGATGCTGCCAAAATACAGTCCTGTGTGCCTGGGCCACAACCAAAGACTCTCTGCAAAGGAGGAAATCCAAGAGTTCCTCAAAAGAGTTGGGAAGTTCACAGCTGGTGGTGTGAGATTGACGGAGTGTGACGCCTCCATCGTCACTTCACCTGAAACGCGAGGAAATGGTCACTGCAGAGGTAGCAAGGGGGTGTTTTGGGCCAGCCTGGCCCTGTTCTGGTGCTTTCTTGCTGCTTTTGTAGCTCCATCTCGGTTTCCTACCAAGGACAGCTGGTGCATTTCACAACCTCTTATATTTTCCACTTTTAAGAACAGTTGTGGTACACAAGTTCCTGCAGGCCCCGTTCCTCAGTGTGTTTACCTTGGGAATGTCTGCAAGATCCTTGTGCTGGTTAGGGCTGGGGAAGAGTTAATTTACACAGTGGATGGTATGAGGCTGTGTTTTGAATTTGAACTAAAAACAGGGTTAATCATGGCAACATCCCTAAAGCCAGGCTGCTGATCCAATGCAGGATGGGTACAAGGATGGATTTTTTTTCTTATCCTCTTTGGTGGTGGTGGTTGAAAGCTGCTCTGGGTACAGAACCTCGTTCTCTCCTGCGTTCTCCAAATTTTAATTGCCAGGTCGGGTGAAACTGGTCCTTGTTCAGCTGGGGAACAGCAACTGAATTCAGTGGAAAAATGGAACCTCTCATAACTGGGGTTTTTCAGCCTGCTCTGCAGCCAGCTTGGCTGAGGGGTGAGCCTGTGCTCCCTGAAGGTGCCAAGCATGAGGAATTATACATGGAAGTACAACACCCAATTAGTGAAATCACTTCATCATGAAAAGCAGAGGAGTGCAATTGCAGGGCTGAGCGTGCCCACACTCTCTCTGGGGAATGCTGGTGCGGGCTGGGGGTGCTGATCAGCTTGTTCTGGGGTGATAATCACTGAGCACAGTGAGAACTGGGGAAGGGAAGAACTGAACTCTTCCAGCTCTGCACCATAAAAGGGACCTTTGAGACGGGAGCGAGGGCTGTGCTCTGCCACAGACACCAGGCAGGAGGTGCCCCAGGCTCAGCCTGGCTGCGGCAATGCAGGAGAGGGAGAGGTGCGGCTTTTCCCCAGATCTGTGTAGCTCCTCTTGCTTTATCCCGACCAGGTAAAGCTTGCAGAAAGGTCCTTCCCTGCAGTATCTTGCAAGGGCATGAAGGAATCCTGGGCATGGACACCTCTGGCCAGTGAAATACCTGCACCACCAGCATTAACACCAGTGAGGGTTGTTCTGGGTGAAACACCCACCATAACACTCTACAGACAACCAGCTACAGCTGCAGTCACAGCTCTGAGTTGGAATTCTTTGGGATGAGTTGGAGGAAGCAGGTTTTGGCCACCTACCTGTGATCTCTCTGTGCCAGTCCCCTCTGTGGTTCAAGAGTTGTCCCGGTCAGTGCTGGACACCACTAATCACAGCCTCTTAATGTGAAGGGTTTCAAAACAAACAAGTAAGTGCTCTGCTCTGTGCATGTTTGCACAGCTGCTGCTGGTTCCTCCAGGAACTGGAAAGCTGTGGAGCTATGGGAAGAGGCACGTACCTCAGCAAATCCCTTCCAGCCCACTGCCCCACTCCTGTGGCTCCCAGCCAGGAGTGCTCTGGCCAGACTGGCTCCTATGGCTGAGCAGGACGTGGTGGGATCAGAACATCTCCAGTGTGGTGCCTGGAAATGTCCCTGACGCTGCAGGGACTGGGCAGCAGCTGTGGCCACTCTTTTAACATTTGGCTTTTTCAGCCTGTCACTGGTAAAGCTCTGAGTTCAAACTGGCTACTCTGTCTTGTCAGCTGAAGGAATTGAGTGGATTTGTTGCTCCAGCAGTGCCTGACAGCTGCCTGGTCTGTTCCTGGCAGAGCCTTTGCTCTCTGTCCTTGGCAGGGCTGCGCTATGGCAAACAGCAGCTTCTGAGCTCTTAAAAAACACAAATAAATGCCTCTTTGAGGAGCAGAGTCTCTGATGAGCTGCAGACTCTAATGAATAATTGAAGAGGGGTCAGTTTACAGGACTTGCACACGAGGAATGCGGCAGAGTTTGCTCCAGCAGCCCTCCCACATGGTCCCCGACCCATCCAAACCGCTCCGGTTTCTCCTCTGCCATTTCCATCCCCTTGGTGAGTTCGTAGAAGCTGCCTCATGTTCTGTCTCCAGAAAGCCTCTTTTATTGAAGGAAAAAAACCCTGAAAGTCTGTTACTGTGTGTTGTACTTGGAGGGGACCTCAGCACAGACAGCAGTGAGGGCTGGCATTGGAGAGGACCCCAAAGAACTCATTCACATTGGATTTTTGAAGGGGTTAGAGTGGGTTTGGGTCACTGGATCATCTGCCCCAGAAACTGGGAGTTTGAAGTGCCCTTCGCTGGGTTTGCTGGGGGCCACTGGCCCCCTGGCTGGCCAAGATGCTGATTGGGATTCTCCCTGCACACACAGGCAAATCTGCCTGAAGCTCCTGCAGCTTCAGCAGTCTCAGCTTTATTTGGAAGTGAAGCCTGGATTGGACATGAGCAGTAAATTCCTTCCATAGCTGCAGGTGAAGCTGCAAAAGCTGTTTTCCCTCTGGTTGCACTGTGCTGCCTGCCAGGGCTGCCAGGGGGCTGGGACCATCCAGGGAGGGTAATCCCGGCTATCTAAGAGTTCCTGCCTTGCCTGGAGCCCTTTTCCTTCTCCCTTAGGAAAACCCCTCGCTGTGTGCCTGGGGCAGCCTGCGAGCAGTGGGAGCTCAGGCATTGCAACAACTCCTGCTGATCTCATTGCAGCTCTGAGGCAGGAAGGGTTTCCCAACTGCAGCGTGAAATCCAGGTCCTTCCCTTGCCAGTCCTGGAGAGCACAGCTGGGAAATGTCACCCCTTTGGACACGGAGAAGGAGGGCTTTTATCCCTATTTGTACTTGAAGCCTCGGTCTGGGTAGAGCTGCTCTGGGAACACTGAGCAGGCTGAGGACACTCTATGCTCCTGAGATGTGGCTGAATTGATCCCCTCGCTGTCAGAGAGGTGGATTTTACTGGACAGCCTGGGCTGGCCTGGATGCGGATTGGGAATGGGCAGAGAACACCAGCAGTGGGGTCAGTGGTCATCTTTGGGGGTCCAGGAGGGGACCCCTGGGGTTTCCACAGGGACAGAGTGAGGTGAAAAAAGCTCCTAAAGATAGCATCTGAGGGGAACAGGACAAAACATGGCTTTCCCGGTGTTGAGGGTGGCTGTAATCCCCGTGGTGTGATGTTTGGGAAGGGGACAGATGTGATCTCCATGTTATGGTCCTGTCCCTGGCACACGGAGCAGTTGAGCCGTAGAGGGGGTGGCTGCTGGCTGCATCCGTGGTTTTTATAAACATTAAATGATAAAATAGAGCTTTGCTCCAGAAGACACTCATCCTGTGCGCTCTCACTGGGGTGTTGGTAATGCACAGCTCGGGGGGGGGGAGCGTGTTTTGGACAGGGTTTTTTTTTGCTTTTTAAGCCTGCTGCAGTTCACAGCCAGCCCCAAAACGTGACAATCCCTTTCCTCGAAGCGTGTCCCGCACATGTGACCTTCCCAAAGGGTGGAAGGGAGCCGGATTCTCCCAGCTTGCACAGACCAACCCCAGCAGGTACCAAGCAAAGGCTTTTCCAGGTCCTGAGACCACTTTTTGTGTCTCTTGCAAGGGGAGAGCCACTGGCAGCCTGTGTGCTGTGGGAGGAGCGTGGAATTCCGGCGTTCCTGCGATACAGAATAGTTTCCACATCCCACGATAACTCCAAGGGCAGCAAACAAGTCTTGGTTCTTGCTGTGAAATCGGTGTTGTATTTTACAATTCAGCTAGAAAGAGTTTTTACCTTTTCTACTGAAAGTGGTAGAACTGCCCTGTGCCCTGGTGGAAGGTGGTGCTTTACTGCTGGTTCCACAGAGTGAGATTCTGCATTTGGAACAGCCTGGGACGGGGTCTGCTGGTTTTACACCATCAAAGCTCGAGCTGATAGGAATATGCTGGGATTTGCAGGCCTTTCCTCCTCGCTGGGAGGTGTGTGTAGGGCTGCAGGAAGGGGAGGCTGCGTCCTTTGCTCTTTCGCACTGGAGGCTGATTTGCTCTGCAGAAGCTGCAGAACTGAGTAATTCCTTATCTCCTGGCTGTTAAAGGTGTTTTCCTCTCCAGTGCCTCGCTTCATTGGGTGCAAAGTCCTGCTGTCTCCCCATGTTCCTCTCACAGCTCTGGGACTGCAGCAGCACCAGAGCCATCGGGAAGTCTCCGTGGGGTTTGGGAACATCTTTTGCCTGAGCTTGTATCTTTAGCCCAAACAGCTCATTGTCAGCTGATCCTGGCCAGTTGCGGCTTGTGGTGCCTGGAAAGGGTGGAGAAATTGTATTAATTTATTTATTTTTTTAAGAAACTTTCAGAATCTGCTGCCAACATAGCCCTGGATAGAGCCAGGAGTGGGGTGGAGCCTGGGGAGTGCGAGGGGGTGCCTGTTCTGAAATCTCTCTGCTCTCTCCATCCCAAAATCAACCTGAGCCCTCTGACATAAAGCAGATATTTTGGTTTCCCTGTGAAACGAGTTGGTTAAAAACTGAGCAGATCAAAAAGGATGTTGTGAAGCACAAGGACAGGGGCTCAGCTGTGTGAGCCACCAGCAGCCTTCTCCCTCCCTCAGCCTCAGGCTTTGCTTGAGAAAACCCCTCATCCCTTAATAATTTCCAAGATCCCTCCGTTTCAGGAGTGCTGGATCTTCCCAGAGGGGTGTTTATGACGTGGGTGTTCATGGGCTTTGGGCTCCCCTCGTCCCGTTTCAAAGGAGAAACACATTTTGGACGTTGAAGATGCTCCGAGTGCCACCTGCTGGAATGTGCTCGAGGGGTGCCAGGGTGACACTGCCTGTCCCGTGGCAGTGTTCCCTTTTTAGGGATTTGCCTGTAATCCCCGTTGTGAGGAGCCAGGATCACTGGAGGAGCAGCGAAGTCCGTCCCAGGAGCCACCAGGTTAATTTTACGCAGTTTGGCTGCCTCTGTGAGTGGGGAGGAATTGCCCCCAGGAGGATGGCAGAGCACTTCCAGGAGTCAGGCTTTTGTTTAAGCCATGTGTGGGGAGGCTCCTGATGTTTTCCATGCCAGGATGGAGCTGGTCATTCCCTTCTCCAGCTGCCTTGGCTGTGTAAGGGTTTGCACATTAGGCTTTGATGATTTGAGAATTTGAGGATTTCTGGACACCACGTTATCCCTCACTAGGCAGAGGCCTGACTGTCCCCTGGGTTTCTCCTCCCTCCCCCATTTTTGGTTGGTTTTGTTTTTCAGGAGACCACTAACAGTCCTTGGAGATGGTGTGGGGTGAAATGTGCAGCCCTGATCCCTCTCAGTAATCCCTTCCTGCAAACCTCCTGCCAGGAATCCGCCCCCGTCCTTATCCACACCTTGGGAAGTTCCAGTTCCCGAGGTCCCCAGTGTTCCCAGGCTGTGTTTGTAGCAGTGACTTTGTCCAGGACTTCCACCTTCAAAGCCACCCCGCGGTGTCCCTTCCTCCTCGGGCCCCAGTGTCCCGAGGCTTTTGTCTGTCAGCAAAAGCCCTTGTTCAGTGTGAGTTAAAGGGCCAAGGAAGCCTCTCTCTCCCTGCAGATCCTCTTGGATTGCTCCAAGAATCTCCCTCTTCTTTCAAGGGAGTCGGTGGCTCCAAGGATTTACATTGTCCTGTTTCTGCCTTCTGCAAAAGCTGTTGCTGATTCTCTGATGTCTCACAGGGGCAAGGGCTCACCTCTTCCCTCTTTCTGCTGCCTGCTTCTATAAAACCCTCAGGACTGAATTCTGCAGCTTTTCCTGCTCTGAGTGTGGCTGGAAGTAGCTGAGGAGCTCAAGTGAGAGGTCTCGTGTTTTTTCTCCCAGGCCTTTTCCAGCTGTGGCCATGCGTGCACCGAGCAAAAGTAACTCTTATAAAATGCAATAAACTGGTGGCCAGACCCTGCTCTGAGCAGGCAGCCCTGCAGGGATCGTGATGTTTGGGATGATGTTGGAGTGGGCAAAGCAGAGCCCGCAAGGTTTCATGCCTGGAAGGGAGGGCAGCTGGATGGCCCAGGGTGCGTGGATTGGGAGCAAACCCGTTGGAACTTGTGCAGGAGAGCAGGATGGAGCCTCCTCTTGGGCAGGGAGGATTTTTACTCTGAGGTTTCAAAATTTTTTTTCTATAATTATTTTTGGCAATTGAATGAAACTGGTGTGATCTCACAAAATGTTCTGCTTGGCTGGACTTGTTTTCAGCTGACCTGGCTGTGGCTGTCCCCACCCCGTGGTGGTGCTGACGTGGTGACAGCTCTGTGTGAGCAGCTCAGGTACCTGGTGACACTCTCAGCTCCCAGGAGGTCCCACAGCAGCTTCAGCCCTCCAGAGGTGTCACTCCAAGGGCAGTTTTCCTGTGGGGGCAGCTGGCATCAGGCATCACTTTCCTGGAAGTTGGGGGGTGGCAACAAAGTGAGTTTTAACCTGCTCCGCCCCATGTCCCTGCTGGGGGCTGCGCTTCCTCCCAGGTCAGAATGCCTCACCCCAAGGCCCTGCTTCCTTCTCCCTGTGCCATCACCTGAACAGATCCAGCCCGTGCTCCATTCAGGCACAGGTACCCCAAGCTGAGCCCTTCCCTTCCCCAGCCTGGGCGGTGTCTCTGCTCAGTGTCCCACAGGATTTCTCACGCTGGCGGCTCCCAGGAGCACTGAAGAGGCTTTACCGCGGAAGCGCAGTCAAAAGTACGAGGTTCCGGCCAATTCTTTCGTTGCAAATGAGGCCAAGGACCAGCCCTGCCCAAAAAAGGCCTTTGCAGGAGAGCAGGCAGTGACTGGGGAGGTTTCTTTGCTTTGTTTGTTCCCCTTTTTGAGAACCAACACTTGAAAAAAAAGTTCCAGACAGAGCAGCCTTTGCTCTCCACAAACTTCAGCTTCGCTTCCTCTGCAGAGCTGCAGCACCTCGTGCTTCCCACTGATTCCAGGCTCCCTCCAGAGCAGGAGCTGCTGCTCCACGGGGAGGTTGTTGCTCCAGAGTAGGTCACGTAAAAGAACTTCATGCAGACGTTCAGGAGTGTGAAGCTCCCACATTCCTTCCTGAGGCTGGCACTTAGAGAAGGAGGTGTCTGAGGTGCAAGGAAAATGGGGAGCCACACGTCACTCCCAGTTCCCTCAGGAGACCAGCTGCTTTCAGCCAGGGGTTTTACCACCCTCGTTGTAAAAGACTTCTTCCCTATATCTAATCTAAATCTCCCCTCTTTTAGCATAAAAAAAAAATCACTCCTTGTCCTATCACAGCAGGCCCTGCTAAAAACTCTGTCCTGAGCTCCCCTGGAGCCCCTTTAGGCCCTGGAAGGGGCTCTGAGATCTCCCTGGGGCCTTCTCTTCTCTGGATGAACACCCCCAGCTCTCCCAGCTTGGCTCCAGAACAGAGGGGCTCCAGTCCCTGGAACACCTTCATGGCCTCCTCCAGCAGGTCTGTGTTGCTCCTGTGCTGATCCAGAAGCTGCTGCTGCCTCCTGGCCCTTTCCTTGGAGAGCTGCAATTCCACTGATCCTACAGGGAGAACATCCCTGCTGGATCAGCATTTGTGCTGCTCAGAGCAGGGGCAGAGAAATTTTGAGAAAGAAAACTACCAAGACTCTCAGTTTCTCGTTGCTGCCTCGTGCAGTGCCTAAAATTGTTCTTTCTGTGCCTGTTTTCTTGTGTGTGACACGGGGACTGAACTGATCCTCCTGAAAAGCCAGCTGAGATTTGCTGATGGCTCTTTCCATGCCTAAGCACCCGTAAAGCCGCCCAGTGTTCTCGTTTGGCTGCGGCATTGTGCGGCCATGGCCACACAAAGCCATTTCCCCATATGAAACCGCCGTTTCCTTTCAGCAAAACTCCCAAAATACATCCCAGTGACACAACCACGGCACCGGGGCTCTCGCGCCGCGCCGGGCTCCGAGCTCAGGAACCAGCTGGGAAGGGATGGGAGGATAACAGCCCAAAGCTTTGGAGATGCTGAGGCTCCTCTTCCGCAGCAAGCCAAGGATCCAGGAGGCAAGTGTCTGATAAAATACCTGCTCTGCCTGCTCTTCTGCAGGACACAAGAAATCAGGGAATTCCTGATCGTAGAGAGCCAGACCTTACCCAGGTTTAATTAAGCACTCTTTTGGAAAAGGCATTTTGGAGGGTACGACTGCTTTCTGAGAAGTGTCTTTCCTAGGTGCTGCCAGATTTTGGGAGTGTTTTGGGACCAGAGCATGTGTTGAAGCAACAGAAATTAAAACAGCTTCTGGTTAGTTGTTGATGAATAGGAAGCGAAATGCCAAGAGCAGAATCTGTTTCGAGCTTTTGCAGGGTGGTTTTTTTTTCTTGCATTTAGATGTGACGGTCTCAACCGGCAAAGTGACAAAACGCGAGCGAAAACAAACCTGTCTCTTGGCTTCTGGCTTGTAAAATCCTCCCTCAAAAAAAGGGGAAAGTAGAAAACAGGACCTGTATTTTGAACTTGGGAAAACCCCCGTTCGGGTGTCCTCAGCCCCTGCTCTGGGTGACTCAGCTGCCTGTGCCCTGCAAAGGCGGTGCGGGGAGGTTCAGAACGTATCTCTTCCTCTGACTGGAGTGACCTCCTGGGCTTTTATTTTCCAGGAGAAGCCAATATCATTTCCCAGCAGTGCAGGAATCTGTGGGAAATGCCTCTCCAGAGGCTGTGGGTGATGGCAGGTGCTGGGAGCCCCCAGGAGCAGGGAGTGCTGGACCTGCAGAGAGATCCGTACTTGTGGGAATCCAATCCTTCCACCACATCCCAGGCAGGGGCTGGTGCCTGGTCTGAAGGAGCCAGGATGGAGCTGCTTTCCCTGTGGGTGGGAGGGATCCCCGGGGCGGGGTCTGCTGAGGGTGCTGTGATCACTTTTCGCTCAGGAAGGGGTTCAGCTGTGGCTTTGGCAGATTTGTCACCCTGCTGCTCCTGGGGCAGCAGGGCGGTCACCCTCTCCCAATCCCACAGGGATCCCGGCTGCTCCCCCTGCAAGGGCACAGCAGAGCAGAGGAGGAAGGGGAAGAGGTGACTGCAGGGGCCCCTCCGATCTGATTCAGTCCTTCTGGAGCTGAAAATCAGTTAATTCTTAGCTCTAATCTCACTGTTCTCACGCAGCTCCTCCCTTCCCTCAGGGCTTGCTTTTCCTTCTCTTCTCCCTCTCCGTAGCTCCTGTCCCACCTCCAGGTCACCCTGTGCCCACCCAGCGCCGTGGGCTCCATCCTGCTGGGACACTGCCTGAACAGACACAAGAGAAGCCACAGCTCAGTCTCTTTTCCCTCCCTTCCGTCACATTTTCTCTCATCCACAGCCAAAGGCTTCTCCCTCTCAGAGGAAATGTTTCAAATCTGATTGGAGTTTTTGGGGGGATGATTTTTCTATTCAAACTTGGCTCATTGTATAAAAACCAGGAGAAGGAATACCTAGGTATGGTGGCAAATTTGTGTGTGTTCATAAAATACACCAGGCTTGCGGATTGACCTTGCGAAAACTTACTCACACATAAGTGTGAGTTTCAGAGGGAGAAGGAGCCATTTCTTAGCTGAGAAACTGTTCTTTTCTGAACTCCCCTTAAATGCTTTTGCATCTGGGGTTCAGAGTCACATCTGGCCCCAGAGGCAGCATAAACTTGACATTTCTGATGCTGCTGGGGACGTGTCAGAGCAGCTGGGCTGGCCCTGCCCTGCCCTGCCCTGCCCTCGAGGTCTGTGGGGAGCTTTGCTCTTTGAGTTTGTTCCTCCTGGTTGCTTTAGAAAGGCTGAGTGCCTGGGGGGGAGAAGCCCAGTCTTTGCCATGGGGGTGCCAAACTTCCCTGCAGACCCAGGACAGAGGCTTTTGGAGTTTGTCCAGGTGTAACTGAGAGTAAAAGCTGGTCTAGACCTGCCAGAAATTAATTCTCTCTCCTTGGTGCTCTGATTCTTGGGGAACACATGTAACCAAGTGCTGGCACCGTGTCCTTCCCCACCACTGGTCAGAGTTTATCAAATTAATATAAATTTGTTTACTGGGACCTGGCTCCAGCTGCTGTCCTGGAACCACCACATGGCTGAGAATCACATCCTGAGGAGTGATGGCTGGTGGGACACCCCCAGTGGTTGTGAACAGCTCACCTGGTTTTGCTGAACAAGTTCTTTGGGAAAACTTTAGCAGAGAACTTTAGCCCCTCTGTGCTGACGCTTGTTTATTGTCCCACAGGCAAAATCCGACGTCACTTGGGTAGAGAAAGACCTTGTGGACTCGGCAGACAAGGTAGGAGAGCTGCAGTGGGCACCTCAAGGAGACTCATTCATTTCATTTTTGTTTTGTCCCACACATGAGGGCATGAGCAGGGCTCGCAGGGACCTCTCTGAAAACCAAACCCTTTCCTGCCTCCCGCCCCTGCCAGCACCTCTCATCTCTGTGGGACTGCTGCTGCAGAGAGCAGCTATTGCTCACTTGCTCACATGACATCCTGGACTTGATTTCATCCTCCTCCTCCTTCCTCCCCACACCAGCCCCCTTTCCGTGCTGTCATTTGTGTCTCCTGTGGCTTTCTGATCTTGTCAGCGAGCCAGGGCGGGCACTTTTGGTTGCGTGGACGTACAGGGGAGATTTTATTGCCTTTCTGAGGCTCCTCTCCCACGCTGGTAACACAACATGAAAAATTCTCTGGGTCGGGACGAGATTTATCAGCTCCTGCCAGGCCGACGCGCAGGGAGTTCGCTGCTCTCCCACACTGAGAACGTGGAGCTGCTGTGGGATGGGTGCTTATCTTGGGCAGCACATGGTGGACGGGGTTTCTCCTTCCCTAGGCTGTGTCAGAGCGCAGGAGGTGTCAGTGTGAGCCAGGCTCCTGCTGTGCTCAGCAGCTGCAGGTGCTTTTCCAGGCTCTGGCACCTGCCCCCAGCCCTTGGAGCTCATGGGCACCGAGGTGGGGCTGGTTCCAGCTGCCTCACTGGTGTTCAGTCATTTGTTTCTTTCATTATCAGTTCTCAAAGAGCACGTGGTGGGGGCAGAGGGGGCAAGACAGTCATAAATTGTCTCTCTGGTTCCATCCTCTGCACTCTCGAGAGAAATTCAGAGATCAGTGCTGACACGGGGCTATTTCCTTTTGTGTGGGTGTCTTTTCACTCATTTCAAGGGGTTTCTTTCTTACCTGCACCCTCTGGGGTCTTGCTGCAGGAAACATCTGTCTGTCCTGAGGGAAAGGTCAAAGGGGAACAGGCTTGAAGGGGGAAGGAGGCAAAACAAGCCCTCTAAATACCTCTGCTGTGTCCTGCCAATAATCTGAGCCATGGTGGGTTCAGAACCCAGAAATGCCCTTGAAAACACCTCACATGGACCTTCCAGGGTGGCTCTCAGATAAATAACTCCAGAGTCCACAGCAAGGACTCCTGTGCAGCATAAGGCAAGCGAAGGACTGAATGCAAATCCTAACTTTCCCAGAGGAATCCCATTGTGGGTGACCCCTCATCCCCGTGCCAGTGGGAGAGCAGAGATGTGCAGCTCTCCAAGGTGTTGTCACACTTCTGGGTGGGTTCTCGTGAGTTTTTCTCTTCTGGTTTAGACGGGAAAGTGGCTTCTCACAATTTCCCCTGTTGTGGAAATACCCCAAAGCTCCCAGCCTGACGTGAAGTTCAGGCAGCATTAGATGGAAATCACTTTAAGGAGACTGTGTGTGTTTTCTATCAGTGTCTTGCCTGAGCCAGGGAACCTGAACGCCAGCGAGCAGCTGTGACATTGTTATTTTTTTTTAAAAGCAAACCTGAAAAAAAAAAAAAAGTCCCAACCACAAGTGCTGTTGCTGGGGAGGGGGAGCGTCAACCTCCCTCCGTGTGACCGAGTCTTGTCCCCACTGCGCATCTGCCACCAGCTCAGTCACCTGCAGCTCCTGCTCTGGCAGTGCCTGGAGCCCTCCGAGCCCTGGGACCGGGGGGGCCGAGGTTACTGGGGCCAGACAATGTTGATCGGGATGGGAGAATGGAGAGGGACCCTAAACTTCCTCGTGTGTGGGCGTTCCTGACGCTCTGGCTGCAGAGGAAGCACCGAGCCAAGCCCTGCAGCCTGCAGCTGCCTGCCCCCAGCCCGCTCGCCAGCCCGGTCAGTACTGCTGCCACCTCCCGCTGCCACCTCCCGCTGCCACCTCCTGCTGCCACCTCCCTCTGCTTCCCTTCCTGCTGCTGGCTGATGCTTCCCATGGATGTTCAGGGCACTCTGGTTTGCTTTTCTTTCTCTGCCTTCTGGGATAGTTTGTTGTGGAGCCATTGGAAGAAGCTGGTCTCGATGGCACACAGGTGCTTTTGTGCTGGAGACTTGTGTGCTGTCAGCCAGGCTGTAGGATCCAGTCACCGGAGTCCTGAGAGTTGAATTCCAAGTTAGTGGATGAGTCCATGAGGGAAAATCCTCCCTTGTGTCAGCAAGATGCCAAATGACTTCTCAAAATGTTTCTGTGGTAGGAGGATCACAGGATGGTTTGGGTTGGAAGGGACCTTAAAGCCCATCCAGTTCCACCCCTGCCATGGCAGGGACACCTTCCACTATCCTGGGGTGTTCCAAGCCCTGTCCAACCTGGCCTTGGACACTTCCAGGGATGGGGCAGCCACAGCTGCTCTGGGCACCCTGTGCCAGGGCCTCCCCACCCTCACAGGGAAGAATTTCTTCCTAATGGGTCCATTTTTGGGTCTCTCCCTGCTGTGGGCTCTCTCCCTGGAGAGCTGAACTGGCAGGAGGAGCTGAACTTGGCTGGCTCCTGCTCCAGCTCTGGAGGTAGGAAGCTGTTCCTCAGAGCAGCTGTCTGCAGGGACTAAGCCTCCAGATGGAACCAGAAGTGCAAAGTGGCTGGTTTAAGCTGGGAGATGATCTGAAACACAGAAATGTGTTGTTTAAGGGATTATGGGATATTTCTTGCCTGTGATCACCGAGCCCAGGAAAAGGCAGGATAATGCCAGGGAGCTCCTGTGCCCCTGCCCTGAGTGCCTGACTAACGCAGGAGAGAGCAGAGCTACCACCATGGTAACAAAGCCACTTCCTAAGCTGAGAAAAACCCGGCCTGAGAGTGGGGAGAGGAGAGACGGGAGCTCGGTGCAGGTGGGCAACCACATCCGTGGGCACTGGAGGGTGGGAGTGGGCTGGGGAGGAGGACAGGCAGGGCTGGCATCTGGCTCTGACTGGCTTTAAAAGCTGCTTTGATGAGGTGGTTCCAGAACCAAGTGTCTGAATAGGTCTAGAAAACAAAGTGTAGGTTTTTTCCCCGAGCTCTGAAAGGGAAAAAAATAAATAGTAGTTCCAGCTTTCTGCAGCCTCTGCTGGCCACAGCTTCCCCAGGCCCAGGGACAGCAGAGTGTAATCCATTTTTGAACATAATTGCTGTCCTTTGCATCCAAAAAGCAACCAGACCATGTCTGCACTGGATAACGTGAGAGTGAAGTGCTGAGGAGGCTGGACCTGCCCTTACAAGATGTTCAGCTACAAGGGATTTATGGCCTGAGTCAGGAGTAACGAGTGGGAAGTTGAGCCCAGCTGGCCCTTTGGGAGCGGGGCTGGAGCAGTCAAGCCCATAAGGAACCCAAATACAGATATATTGGCTATGTCTGACCACAGAGACAAAGGCACAGATGGAGACTAACAGTATAAAAAGTCTCTGTATCTTTGGGATGCAATAGAAAGCAGCACAAGGTGTTTCTGTTGAGCTGAAATCTGGGCTTTGCTCACCAGAGGTACAGACAAGTTTTGCTGGGAATAGGTGTTTCAGCATCACCTCAGGGTCTGTGGCTGTGCTGGCCCAGCTCCCTTGGTGAGTTTATTCTATTTATGCTGATTAAATCTATTTTTTCTTCTTTATTTTTTTAAAGTAAAATAATGTGTTTTAAACAAAACATGTGCCAGAGACCTTGGCTTCCCCTCAATCTTCTTGAAGGCTGGAGTCTGTTAAGGCATCATCTGTATGTGCTGAAGATGCACTAAGACTTATGTTGCAGAGTTGCTCAGATTGCTGAGCAGATGGGCTCCAACATGTCTGATTTTTGCCAGCCCTGGCCCTGTTTTGACAACAGTGCCGTATTTTTTGTGTTGTGGGATTTTTAGTGGCATAAACACTCCTGTTTTTGCTACCAGTGCCTCAAAAAGGAAGGTGCTTCTCAAGCACTCCTCTGAAATGCAGTTCAAAGCAGCTTCTGTGGTTGGGAGGGAGAGCTCTGTATTTACCTGGTCCTCCCTATCCTGACTTATTGATTGCAGATGCTGATACCTGTGACAAGAACCAACTTTTATGGTTCTCTCAGATGTGGCTCCTGTGAGTCTGGAGCTGCAGTCCTTGTTCCATAATCCCATAAGGCTGCTTTCCCTTGCGCAGGAGTCCCTGCCAACCGTGTGCCCTCTGTTTCAGGGGGAAGGTGTCGTGCAGGAAATCAACATCACACACCATGTGAAGGAGGGCTCCGAGAAGGCTGATCCCTCACAGTTTGAGCTCCTGAAGGTGCTGGGACAGGGCTCTTTTGGCAAGGTGAGATCACTTCTTCCTATGTGCCATGCCAGAGGAATTATTTCAGTGATGAAAGGAACCATCCCCAACAAAACCACTTTCCTGACTCCCAGGAATGTTCCTGGGCATGTTCCTCCCTTCTCAGAACTGCTGCTCTGTGCCCCGGGCTGGGTCTGGCCCCTGTTTACGGTCCAGTTTCCCTTCTGTGAAGGAGGAAGGAAGTAGCCTGTAGCTCTTACCTATTTCAATAATCCAGGTCTCTTACAGACCATCTGCTGACACAGTAAACCAGCTTGGTGTCAGTCAGTTATCAGCTGACAGTGGGGGCTCGGACAGGACTGAGTGCTGCTGCCTGGGCAAACGCAGCAGTGGCTTTGTAGAATCGGAGAAAAGTTGGAAAAGACTTCTGGGACCATCCAGTCCAACCAGTAGCACTGCCAAGCCCACCACTTGCAGGTGGTGTCCTTTTGATGCTGCCTAAAACCAGGTAGAATGAGACATCAGGGAAGGGAAGGAGATAAAAATCCAGAGGATGCAGAACCTGAATAACAAGGAGTTGATGTGACTGAAAAACCAGGAGGCTTTTGTGGTACAGTGAAGCATCACTGCCTCCAGTCACAGCTCCCAGGCATCAGCCCCAGCCCCGCGGGAGCTGCAGGAGTCAGGAGGTGTGGAAGGCTGGAAAAGAGGCAAGTGCAGCATGAAACTGGGGGGTGAGAGGAGTCCACACACAGCACTTCCCTGGAAACCCATGGAAAAGCTTGAGCTCCTTAGGGACACTCTGGGGTTTGCCACTTTGGGAGGCATCCAGCTTCTACTGTCAGTGTTTAGTACTCGGTGAATGTGGTGTTCTTCTGCCTCAGGTTTTCTTGGTGAGAAAAATAACACCCCCAGACAGCAACCACCTCTATGCCATGAAAGTGCTCAAGAAGGCGACGCTGAAAGGTAGGAAGGAGACTCTTCCTGCAGTGCTCTGATACTCTGTGACTTAAAGAGCACTGGGGAAATGTCACAGCAGCCACTGCTGGCTCCGGGGTGGGCTGGGTGAAAGAGAAGCATCTTTATCCCAGCAAAACGCCCTCCTTTTCTTTCATCTGTTTAAGAGCATCATGATGGAGGTGGGAAAACACCTGGCTCAAGCAGCTTGGTGCTTAAGGCTGGGATGGGGCTGGACACTGGGGCTGGACACTGCCCAGGGGCCTTTTTCTGTATCTAAGCTGCTCCTCTCTTCCCACAGTGCGGGATCGACTGAGGACAAAGATAGAAAGGGACATCCTGGCTGATGTCAACCATCCCTTTGTGGTGAAACTCCACTACGGTGAGTGTGGAGCTCCTTGGGGTGCTGGGAGAGAGGCTGCAGCTCCAGCAGACTCTGACTGCCTTTAAACACAATCGCCTGAACACAAATTCTTTCCTGGAAGGATCTGTGATCCTACTGCCTGCTCCAACTATGGAATGGGGAACAGAGCATGGACTGGGAGAGGAGGTTTAAACATCAAATCCCTGGGATTAAAACATTAAACCAGGAGAAGCTGAGAAAACAGAGTTAACTAGCCAAACTGGAGTTTGGCAGGGTTAGTGCTCTGACTCTGGGGAAGGCAAGGACAGCTTTGTTTCCTGCAAGGTGACCGGTGCCTCTCCCGGGAAAGCAGCCCTTTCAGGAGGGTATCACTGGCGGAAAGGGAACCAGACCCTCATAAAATGAGGATTTTCTGCCATGCCAGAGTGCTGTGGGGAGCTCCCATTTCAGCAGCAGGGACAGGCCATCTCCTTTATCCCATCAGCCCTACCTGCATTTAACCCAGGAACCACGAAGGGCATGTGCCCAGCTGGAGCCACTGGGATTTAAGTGATTAATGTAACACCACGGAGCCTTCCCTCAGTGCAGGGGCCTGATTCCTGCTCTGGCTTGTGTTTCAGCATTCCAGACGGAGGGGAAGCTGTACCTCATCTTGGATTTCCTCAGAGGAGGTGACCTTTTCACTCGGCTTTCCAAAGAGGTGGGTATGCTCTGGCATCTTGGTGGGCTGCTGGGGCTCAGCTCATCTTGGTTTATGGCCTGGAGAAGTGACTGACCCTTGCAAAGTCCTTGAGAGGGTGAAAACAGCTTCCAGCCTGCTGCTAGTCCAGAGCTGGCACCAGGACAGGGTGTTGTGGGAGCCCTGTGCTCCAGCAGGAAAGCAGCACAGATGGCAGGTCGCACCCCTGCAGCAGCTTCAGATGAGCATCTCCTAAAGAACAAAAACTAAAAGAAGGTCAGTTTGGATTAGAATTAAGGAAGAAATCCTTCCCTGTGAGGGTGGGGAGGCCCTGGCACAGGGTGCCCAGAGAAGCTGTAGCTGCCCCATCCCTGGAAATGTCCAAGGCCAGGTTGGACGGGGCTTGGCACACCCTGGGATAGTGGAAGGTGTCCCTGCCCATGGAGGGGAGTAGGACTGGATCCATTAAGGTCCGACCTAACCCAAACCATTTTAGGATTCTATGAATGGTGGGTGAAGTCTGGAAAACTTAGAGAGGGCAGGGGGGAGCAACATGGATGTGGAAGATCTTGCCTGGGTGCAGGGGAGCTGCTGGCATTGTATGGGTTATCTCTCTGCTTCCTCCCCCTGCCTGCAGGTCATGTTCACCGAGGAGGACGTGAAGTTCTACCTGGCAGAGCTGGCACTGGGACTTGACCACTTGCACAGCCTGGGGATCATCTACAGGGACCTCAAGCCAGAGAAGTACGTGTGGCCCAGCTGAGGCAAGATCTCAGCCTGGAGTCAGGGAACAGCTCCCTCCTTCCAGAGGGGCTGGAGGATGCTCCAAGGCCGGACAGATGGGAGATGGTGGTGCCAATCCAAGGCTGCTGCTCCTCAGATCAGTGGTTCCAGCCAGGAGCAGCCTGTGTGTGCCACAGGGCTGAGCAGAGATTCGTGGCAGCCTCTGGGCTCCAGCTTTAGGCAGCTGGGAGCCTTCAGAGGGAGAAGGGACCAGGCTGGGCTCTTCAGAGCCCACTCCAGCTTGGTTATCCTTGCCTGGGCTATGTGGGGATCAGACATCTGGGGCCATTTGTTTACTGTGAAGCCGAGGGTGTGGAGAGGAGGGTCCCACTCCTGGTCCCACTCCTGTCTTGGTGGTGGAGCTTAAAGCACTGGGAGAAGGGACAGGTAACTTATCCTTTGGATTCTGGGAGCATCTCAGACCATCCCCTGCTGTGCTTGTTCTCACCAGCCCTTACCACAGACAGTAACAACTTGTTTTTCCATTCCTGCTGTAGCATCCTCTTGGATGAAGAGGGGCACATCAAACTCACAGGTAAGGGGCTCCACAGAGCCTTGGGCTCCAGCAGGGTCGGTTCCTGAAATACGGAGCTGCTTGAAATGCTCGGAGCAGTGGTTGAGTGCTGACAGCTTTCTCTTGTGCAGATTTTGGCTTGAGTAAGGAGGCCATAGACCACGAGAAGAAAGCCTACTCCTTCTGCGGGACCGTGGAGTACATGGCTCCAGAGGTGGTGAATCGCCAGGGCCACTCGCACAGTGCTGACTGGTGGTCCTACGGGGTCCTCATGGTGGGTACCCTGTCCAGGACTGGGAATTGCAGCTGCCCCTGCTCTGGAGCACCCAGACACAGCTGTGTGTGTCCTCCAGACCTGCTGACCGGGGGGGGCTCCCCGCGCCCCCCAAAGGGCTCCCTAAGGGGCTGTCCAGGCCTCCAGCCAGGAGCGTTGGTCCCTCGAGGCTGCTGTGCCAGTGGGTGCTGGGGTGTGAGAGGTCTATGGGGTGCGTGGGGGTGTCCGTGGGGTGCGTGGGATGCATGGGGGTGTCTGTGGGGTGTGTGGGGGGTGTTGGGGTGCGTGGGGGTGTCCATGTCCACCCCAGCTCCGGGCCATCGCTGTCAGTGCAGATCTGGTGCCACCGTCTGGCAGCTGCTGGATCCCAGGGCTCCGGCAGGAGCAGGCGCTGGCCTGGACACGTTCCCATGCAAACCCTGTGAGCCAAGCTGCTGCTGGGAACACACAGTGCCTGTGAGCTCTGTCAGAGCCAGGCTTGAGACCCCTCACAAGCAGGAAGGGGCAGTGGGACCTGTGCAACCCTGAGCCTTGCTCAGACATGACCTCCCTTCTTCTCTTTTCCTCCCAGTTTGAAATGCTCACGGGGGCACTGCCCTTCCAGGGGAAGGACCGTAAGGAGACAATGACCCTCATCCTCAAGTAAGAGCAGTTTCTCTCTCCTTTCTGCACAGGAGGGGTGTTGCAATTTGGGGGCTCTTGCAATTTCGTGGCGTTTTTTGGCAAGTGGTGCCATATCAGCAGTCAGTTTGAAGGGTGCAGTGTAAATGCCAGAGAGATGATTGTGCATTTTGGGGGTGGAGGTGCTGCAGTTGCCTTGTGGGTTGACTTCTTCAAACCTGCAGCTGATTGCATAACTTCCTCCCCAGAGCGAAGCTGGGCATGCCACAGTTCCTGAGCACTGAGGCTCAGAGCCTCCTGCGAGCCCTTTTCAAAAGGAATCCAGCCAACAGATTAGGTAAGACCTTTTTTTTTGGTTTCTGAATGCCCCTGATGCCGTAAGGGGGCCTCTCACATCCCCCTGGGTCAGCAGCGTGCTCACACCCGTGCTGGGTCAGGGCACTCGGGTGATCCCAGCCAGGTTCTCTGTCACACGTGGCTGTGCTGCATCCCTGGCTGTCCCCTTTGCCTTGGTGGGGGTTCAGTACAATGTGATCCGCGGTGCCTCTTGCAGGGTCTGGGCCAGACGGGGCAGAGGAGATCAAGCGCCACCCTTTCTACTCCACCATCGACTGGAACGTGAGTATCAGAAAGAGCAAATTTCTGCGCCACTCAGCACCAGTAACACAGTTCTGGCAGCAGGAACAGCACAGTCCTGATGTTTGGCCAGCTATGGGAGAGCCACCAGCTCCTGCCCCCATCCATTCCAATAACCCTTCCCAAAACTAAAATTCTGTTTTGTAACTGTCTCATACTTGGGCTGCCTGTCACCTCACCTCAGTGTGAATTTACTCATCTCTCTGGCTTTCCTTGAGGTTTGGCACAACAAGGATTGTCTTACACTAAGTGGGAAAGAATTGGGGAAACATTCCTGGCAAGGAGTTCAGGGCGATCCCTGAATTGGCATTTCTCAACTGCTTCTGGCCAACTCCCACCTTACTAAGCAGTTGTGTTCTTCCCCATTCTCCCTTACTTGGAAAGGGTTTTGAAGTCCAGTGCTTCCGAGGCCCCCAACAAGCTGCTAGACCGACCTTCCAGCAATGCCAGTAAAGCTTCTTTCCAATTTTTGCTTCAAGAAGCAATTAAAAAAGGCACTTGGAGTTTTGGGATATGAATGTCCTGCTGAGGCATCTCCCAGCCATCCCTTGGGAGATATGTGTCAGCAAAGCCCTAAAGGGAGTTAGGAGGAGATGGAAGAGTCTGTTGAGAGAAATACTTTATGGATATTGTGTTTGGAGTGGGGGCAAGTTGCCTACAGAGAATTTTTCTTGACTTAATATATGGTAGAACTTGTAGTGTTTCTTCACAAACTGACTCAAAAGCGCCCAAAGAGGCAAAAAGTCCTCCCTCAGGCTGCTGAGCTGTAGCGAAATGCTAAGCCACAGAGTTTCACAAAATCTCTTCCTGGCCCTCATTCTTCACCAGCCTTTTCACCCTTTGGAGAAGGTTCCTGTAGGAGAACTTCCAAGCTGTTTTTGCAGCTGTGTTTTGGTTTTTGTGTGTTTTGCAGAAGCTGTACCGCAGGGAAATCAAACCCCCCTTCAAGCCCGCAGTGGGCCAGCCAGATGACACGTTTTATTTTGACACAGAATTCACGTCACGGACACCAAAAGGTTTGTATGACTTGAGGCAAAGCCCAAGTTTCCTGTGTGAGATGTCACTCTGTGGCTTCACACCAGGGAGTATCCGGTGCCAGCAGATAAGGTTTCTGCACAGGGAAGGTTCAACTTGGATATCAGGGAAATTTCTTCTCCCAAAAGGGTTGTCAGTCCCTGGCACAGGCTGCCCAGGGTAGTGGTGCAGTCACCATCCCTGCAGGGGTTTAAAAGCCATGTGGATGTGGCACCTGGGGACATGGTTTCGTGGTAGCCTTGGCAGTGCTGGGGGAATGGCTGGACTCTCTGATCTCAGAGAGCTTTTCCAACCTGGACAATTCCATGATTCTCTGTGGGATTCCATGATTCTCTGTGCTGCTGGTGTGGTTCCCGTCTCAAATAAATTACAGGAGCTGTAGGTCCTGGGAGTGAGGGGGAGGCTTCTGCTCCTCAGGCCCTCCTCAAGCTGTCTCTCAACTCCTGCTGCAGATTCCCCGGGTGTCCCCCCGAGTGCAGGGGCCCATCAGCTCTTCCGAGGCTTCAGTTTCGTGGCGACTGGGCTGATGGAGGATGGCAAAGTGAAACCTGCCCAGCCACCCCTGCATTCGGTTGTGCAGGTAAGGAATGGGGACAGAGGAACAGCTCTTTGGAGATGCAGGGATGCTCCAGGTCTGCAGGACCTCTGCACCACCTGGAGCCTGAGGCAGTTCTCTTTGGAATTCTTGCCTCCTGTTGTTCTTTCATCACCACTGACTGTCACATTGTGCACAGGCTGTCAGGGCAGTGTGGGGCTGTGGCTTTGCTATCCCCAGGTGGATCTGTGCTGGCAAGGGTCTGTAAATGCCTGTGGGCTGGCGGTGCCACCCAAAGGCACCGTGCTCGGTGCAGGCAGCATTGGCCCACTGACCTATATCTGCCTTGTTCTCCTCTCCTCCCGCTCCCCACCAGGAGGAGAAGCTGTGGGATGTAGCAGACAGTCTGACAGCTCTTTCTGTGCTGCAGTTAACTCATCACGTTGCACAAACCCTTCCCTGAACCCTCCTAGCTCAGCTCTCCTTTGTGCTCTGGCAGCAGCTGCACGGCAAGAACGTCCAGTTCAGCGATGGGTACGTGGTGAAGGAGGCCATCGGCGTCGGCTCCTACTCCGTCTGCAAACGCTGCATCCACAAGGCCACCAACATGGAGTACGCAGTCAAGGTCTGGGATCTGCCCTCCCAACTGAGCTCCCCTGTTACATCTTTGCCCAGAGAAGCTGCCCCATCCCTGGCAGTGTCCAAGGCCAGGCTGGATGGGGCTTGGAGCAACCTGGGATAGAGGAAGGCGTCCCTGCCCATGGCAGGGGATGGAATAGGATGAGCTTTAGGCTCATCTAGGACCTAAAAGGACAATTTCTGTGCTGCTCCGCATGTACCTGCACTTCCCTAGGAATAGCAGGGAAGCAGTGTCCTCCTCCCTCAGAGGGAGGAGAGCATCTCATCTTCCTGTGCAAAGCTGTGGCTATGTCAGGTCTTAACAAAAGACATAAAATTTTGTGGATTGGGGACACAGAACTGATGAAGCAACTAAAGGATTTCTAGAGCTAAAGAGATCGGGGGACAGGGAGAGGATATGGCACAGGAACTCTGCAGGGCTCCAAACTCAGCTCGTGTGCTTTGTCCTGGCGCCTTCCCCACCCGTGGTGGCTGAAGTGTGTCCCTACTCTTGCAGGTGATTGACAAGAGCAAGCGAGACCCTTCTGAGGAGATTGAGATCCTGCTGCGGTATGGGCAGCACCCAAACATCATCACCCTGAAAGACGTGAGTGTGGCTTGAGAGACTTCCCTGTGCCTTGGTTTAGGAAGTGCAGGCTGGGGGGACAGAGTTCAGCCCCAGCAGGGGCAGCCCAATGACCCTGCTCCACATGTTGCTCTGTTTCTCTGTCAGGAGAAGGTTTTCCCCCAGAGGGTGCTGGGCACTGCCCAGGCTCCCCAGGGAATGGGCACGGCCCCGAGGCTGCCACAGCTCCAGGAGCGTTTGGACAGCGCTGCCAGGGATGCACAGGGTGGCATTGTTGGGGTGTCTGTGCAGGGCCAGGAGTTGGATCAATGATCCTTGTGGGTCCCTTCCAGGTTGGGATATTCCATGATTCTGGGGTGGGGAAGCATCCCCAGAGCCACCTCTGCTGATCCCTGTCTGCTCCTTGGTGATGGAAGTACAAAAGGGAAGCTCTGGAAGCACATTTTGATTACCCCATCCATATTTTCTTTGGCAGGTGTACGATGATGGGAAGTATGTGTACCTGGTGACAGAGCTCATGAGGGGAGGGGAGCTGCTGGATAAAATCCTCAGACAGAAATTTTTCTCGGAGAGAGAAGCCAGTTCAGTCCTGCACATGATCTGTAAAACAGTGGAGTATCTGCATTCCCAAGGGGTGAGTGTGGTCATGACTGTTTTCCTGGGAAGCTCCCTGGCATTACACTGCACTCCCTCTCCTTCAGGGGGTAACTCTACCCATCAGGACAATTATTTCTTGCTGGTATTGCTCTCTTGGCAAAGCAGATGTGGGGCCAGAGCAGGGGTTGAGTGACCTCAGGCAGCTTTCAGACCTTTATCTACTTGGGGTACGAGCACAGCCCTTTTTTGGCTCCACAGGTGGTTCACAGGGACCTGAAGCCCAGCAATATCCTCTACGTGGATAAATCAGGGAACCCCGAGAGCATCCGAATTTGTGACTTCGGCTTTGCAAAGCAGCTCAGGGCTGAGAACGGGCTCCTCATGACCCCCTGTTACACAGCAAACTTCGTGGCACCTGAGGTGAGCACCTTACTGACCTGAGACCCTTCAGCAGCCCCCTTGTCCCTCCCCTAACCTGTGCTCCCACTTGGCACAGTGGGTCTGCCCTGTTCCCATCTCTGGCTTGCCCTGGAAGAGGCAATTACAGAAATACCACTTGTAGGAATGAATCTATTTTGAATCCTGATCTTTTAGTCCCAGACTTTGCTGTTCTGTCGAACTCTGGAAGCTTTGCATATGGACTGCACCCAGGTCAAGCCCCTCTTCTGAAATGAGCTCAACAACAGGAATCAAACATGTTTTTTTCCCCTTGCTTGTTGTGTTCAGGTCCTGAAACGCCAAGGCTACGACGAGGGCTGTGACATCTGGAGCCTGGGGGTCCTGCTGTACACGATGCTGGCAGGGTAAGGCAGTGGTGGGGCTGTGGTCCCCCTGTCCCCGGTGTGCTCTGTGGGGACAGCTGCACCTCTCCTCCTGCCTGGGTCAGTAAATCCAGGGCTCTCTCCTCTCTCCCCAGCTGCACTCCCTTTGCAAATGGTCCCAGTGACACTCCAGAAGAGATCCTGACTCGGATAGGAGGGGGGAAGTTCTCCATCAGTGGGGGCAATTGGGACACTATTTCTGACATGGCCAAGGTAAGGTTCGATATTTGTGTTACACTCAGGGGTTGGGGTTGCTGTGAGGAAAATTTAGAGCAGGTTGGGGAGGGAGCACACAAGAGAGAGAAGAAAACCAGCACTGCAGCTTCTACCCCACACATGTCCCTCACAGCAGCTTTGTTTTAGCTCCAGCTGTGGATATTTGCCAGGAAAACCAACCTCATGCTTGACCCTTGTGGGGTTTGCTCTGTGTTATACTGCCCAGGCCTGCCAAAAACACATTTCATACAAAAAGACATTAATGTCTGGGGAATTTAAACTTGGCCTCTGCATTTAAATCCTAATCTGGAGGTGGACAGGTGGGTTTTTTGCATTTAAAGTATGAAATCTTCTAAAGTCTGACTTTCCAAACAATGCCTGTAGGATCTGGTATCAAAGATGCTCCACGTAGATCCTCACCAGCGTCTCACAGCCAAGCAGGTCCTGCAGCATCCGTGGATAACCCAGAAGGACAGTTTACCCCAGAGCCAGCTCAATCACCAGGACATTCAGCTTGTAAAGGTACAATATCTGGAGTGGGAAAGCAGGATGGAAGTTTGGAGAGGTGTTGGCCAGGGCAGGCAGTACAGACAAGCTGGGGTTTTTGGGAGAAAAGAAAGGAGAGATTCTTTAACAGCATCTCAGTGCAGGAGGGAGACTCAAAGAAATAAGAAAGATGCTCCTGGCTTTGTTTGTGGGTCTGGCTGCTCTGGTCCCCTGTCTTGTAAAGGCACGAGCCTGAAGTAGCTCTCATGCGCCTGAGTGACTCCTCTGTGCCTCTCTCCAGGGCGCCATGGCTGCCACATACTCGGCACTGAACAGCTCCAAGCCAAGCCCTCAGCTGAAGCCCATCGAATCCTCCATCCTGGCACAGAGGCGGGTGAAGAAGCTCCCCTCCACCACCCTGTGAGGCCCCACGGTGCAGGAACACCCCAGATTTTGCACACCTATGGAAGAGGGGGGCAGGGTCTGCACAGGGGCTCCCTTGGGGACTTGCTCTTAAAAGGCCAAGTGCCTTCCTGCTCCTGAAAGACTGGCGGCTCCTCGTGTGGACTGATCTTTGCTGAGAGAACGTCACTGTAAAACTTTTTTGAAGTGTAAATTGTTGATTTTTAAAGACATCCATCTGTGTATATGAGAACTAGAATGTATAACTGATGTCAAGTGGCACTAAAAAGCAGCTCTGATTCACTCTTCCCTGTGTAGGGCCAGGTATTTGTTGTCGCTGCAGCATTTCTTGGAACTGATCCTCTCCAACTCCACTGCATCTGGAAGACTGTGTCACACTTGGGGTTTAGGCTTTGGGGCTTTTCCTCCCTTGAAACTTTGGATGCATTTCCCAAAGCCAGCCCTGCAGCCTCCCAGCCAGCAGCACTCGTGTCCATGAAGGACTTCCCTCCCCTCCACATCCTGTGTGTTTGTTCCATGTCAGGTGGATTCTGCAGCCTCCATTTCTCCCTCTCTCCCGTGGTCCTCCAGCCCAGCCAGCAGCTCAGATCTCTGAACAAAATAAACCACGGTTTCTCCAAGCCCTCCCTTAGATGCTTGGCAGGCCAGGACACCTCCTGGGTTTGGCTCATTCCTTCCCTCTGCCCTCCCATCTCCATGTTTTCCCATCACTGGGGAGTTTGTCACCTGTGCAGGGGGGGATGACAACAGAACCTCCTCCTTGGCAAAGCCGAGGCTTCGGGCTGGCTCTGGCTGCTGTTTTTACCATGTGGGGTTTTCCTTCTCCTCAGCAGGAATCTCTGAACCAAATCACCCTTTATTTTTTTAATTTAACTTTGTTCTACAGCCGGTAACTCAGGGTTTCTTTCTGACTCGTACAATAAACATGTCATTCAGGTGACGTCCTGTTACTGACTGACTGAGCTGCAGAGCCAGCGGCCCCGGGCGTTCCCCGGTCATTTCCCGGTCGTTCCGCGGTTGTTCCTCCCTGCTGTGCAGGGCAGTGCTCCTTGTCTGCCTTCTGGAAAAGCTGCAAAGCTTTTTACCAGGCCCTGAAAGCCAGCAGTGCTGCTTAGGGCTGCCTCTCACGCCACCTTCTCTCAGGTGCAACCCCTCGCTCTGCAGTGGGAGGTGACCAGAACCAGTCCTGGAATGAGGTAGGAACCAACAGGAATGGTGGCAGCATGCGGAGGGGAATTTCTTACTCTCAGGACATTTCTGTGCTTATAGAAACCACCACTTGGAGACAAACTGTGCCAGAAATAAATGCCCACCCCGTTCTGACCTGCAGGGAATTGCTGGAGCTCCATGGTGGCAGTTTCTGGGAGCAGCAGGATTGCTGCAAGGGCTGCAAAGAGAGCTCAAGGATGTGACTGGAGCCAGCAAAGGTTCTCATGTGAATTTCTGCTACTTTTAGCTGATCATGTCACAAGAGAGGAAACTTTCTTTTTTGTTCAGTCCCAGTAGGCTCTAAAATGGAGAAATCCATAAAAAGAATTATCTGAGATGCACAGTGCTCTTTTCCTCGACCCTCATCCAAGCATGTCCGGTGAGCAGCCAGTGAGAAGCTGAAATAGTCAAAATTCTTTTCTTTCTTTATTCCAAGTGCAGCCTGAGTGTCCAGTGCTTCTGAGAGGAGGAGGCCAGCACCAGTCCACAGTGGATCTTCTTACTGGCATTGCCACCAACCCCAGCAGAGAGGGATTTAATGTTTTGCCGAGCTTTGGGGAGGGGGACACTCCACCATCCAAAATGCCTTCTGTAAAAATACTTGTGGCATGATGTTCCCTACAACTCCACAGTGACTCTTGTGCCAGTGCTATGCAAATTTTAGGTACCTGCAAACAATACAGTAATTACAAACATTTTTCTGGAGCTGTCCCTTTGGTACTTTTGGGTGTTGCAGGAACCTCCACAGATTTTCAGAATATTTCCTACATTGTGTTTTGAGGGAGGGTCTGGAGTGGTGGATGGGGTTAGATGTCAGCCCTCCCTGTGCTGGTGTGAGGCCAGCTGGGGACAACTCAGAGGTGTGGGGGACAACCAGGTGCAGATCAGTGTGCGCGCAGGGAGAGCAGCCCTTGGCTGCTGCAGGTTCTGCCTGGCCATGAGACGATACCTGGGGTGTCAGACCCCAACACCTGGGGTGTCAGACCCCAAAACCGGGAGCATCAAACCCCTCCAGCACCCTGGGGTCTCCAATCAGAAGAACAGTAGCTTCTGAAACCCCCATCCCCTTGGAGAACAGAGGAACAAGAAGGGCTACACCTTCCTCTCCAGGGGGTTTTTAACCACATTGTTCTGAGTGATCAATAAGTAAAAATCAGTCTTGATTTTTAGTTCCAGATCAACCAAGTGCTGTTACTTTTTTAATTCCAGTGCTCAATAAAAATGGACTTGTTGAACTTTCTGTATATGAGAGCTGTAGGTGTTTGTGATGGGTTGGGCTCTCTCCTTCCTTTTCTGGTTTTGTCCTGACCTTTGCCAAAATAGTGTTGTCATATTAACTGAAATTGCATTATTTGAGGTGAAAGCTGGGTATCTAATGCCTGGGGTGGGGGGGTGAGAGACCAAGTGATTTGCTCTCACAAGGGTTTGGGGTCATTCAGCTTTAACTTGGTACAAAGAGGATACAGGGGATATCACAAATTATCTTGGTTTTAAAAGGGGCAAAAATGGATTTAACTTCCATACATAAGGACATCTTTACAAGGAAAGCTACTTCTGTTAGTTCAGGTGTTTAATGGTGGATTTGACCTTTAAGCTTTTGTCCTGTAGGTCTGAATGAAAGCTCAAGGGAGCAGAAATCCCGGAATCCAGCCTCAAAGTGCTGAGTCTACCTGGAAATAACCTGTGCAGAAAGAGCATATTGATCCAAAGTCAAGGAGCCCGAAAATAATATTGAACAGCTCTATATAATACTGTTTCTGTATAATAAAGGTTAAATTTTCCTATTTTGGGGCATAAATCAGCCTTTTTTCTGTTGTAAGGGGCTGACCCAGCTGAGAGGTTTCCCTTCTTCCCACTGTGTAGCTGTGCTTTCCCCTTGCCGACCTCTGTCAAATTCGCCAGTGCATCAATAAATGTCTTTTGGCCTGAGAAATATTCCCATCAAGATTCAGTTTAAAACCGAAGGCCAGTAGCTTTCCCAGCAATCATCTTTCTCTTTCTTTTTCATAGTGAAACTTCACTGAGCAACCGATCTGTGGTTTTAACTTTTTAAACTTTAATGAAAATCCCTCTCCAAGTTCCCACCTCTGAGTTAGTCCATGTAATTATTTTTTCTGCATCTCTAGGCACTGGTGGATGGTGAACTGTGCAGCTGGAGGCCTCCTGGGCGCCACCACCTCCTCGTGGTGGCCACGGCCGCTTCCCAAGGCTGCGGGAGGCTTCGGAAGTACTCGGTGACTGCGAGTGAGTTCCACGGGATGTGGGGTGGATGCTGCGCTTTCATAGAATATTCAACAATTTAATCCCTCTTTTAAGGCAAAGAAAACATTTAAAATATTTCAAGGTCTTCTTTTGGCAGTACATGGGGGCTCTGAATAAAACCTTCACTCACGCCGGGGAAGCCGCAGGTCCGCTGCCACTCCATTCCTTGCCTCCGGTTATTAAAACATCAAGCTGTCTTAGTGCCTCAGCTCAGCCGAGGCGCTGCCTCTCTCCCTTTGTGTGCCACTGAACACCTGCCATTAATACTAATTCGACTCCGGAGGGAAACTCCCTTTCAGATATGCTTGTCTGAAAATAAATTGACATGTAAAAGGTCTCTTTTGTCGCGAAGTGCAGGGAAAGTGCCAGGGTGAGGAGCCGATCGCTCACAAAAGGAACCACTGACTCTTTAAATGATGTGTGGAGGGGGTGAGAAACGTGAGGGGTGGGGGTTGATGTTGTAACTGGGCTGATTGGATCAGACTGGAAAAGGATCCCAGAGCTGCCACCTCTGGTGTTAGATTTTGAGAGTTTGGGTGGTTTTTGTCTAAACCCCCACTTGTCTCGGGGGTGAATGGCCTTTGGAGACACCTTTGGAGAACAGTCTTTTTGTTTTAGAAAAAATTGTTGTTATTACAAGTATCTGCAACCAAAACTAAGAGCAGTAGTGGTGAGCCCTTCAATTCAGATGTGTAATGAACTCCAGGGCTCTGTTGTTTTTCCTGGGACAAAGGTTTGTATCTCTTTCAATTAGGAAGCAGCAGAAGAACCCTTGGTTAGAGTGTTTATTCTGTCCTGCAGGCAGCAGTGTGAGCCAGCAAAAGGTCAATATTTTTATTTTTAATAGAAAGAATGATTTGCTTTGAGCTCCTCATACCCCGGGGAGACCATGGCTCTCTCCTATGAAAACATTTTTAAGTCGGTTCTTTGGGCCAAGCTTTGGAGAGACTGACACTGCTTGAAATTTGTGTTGGTGCTGAAACAGCACAGCCCCATGGCTGGGGATGAAAATTGAAGTGTTGTGGTGTGAACCTGACAATCAGCTGCTGCTCACTGGGTTTCTGCTTCCTCTAGTGAAGAAATAATTCACTTCATAATGAAGATCAAGTCAAAATATGTTCAGGGCTTGAAATAAGAAAAAAAAGGAATTGTGGCAATTACAGAAACGTTCCAGATTCGTTGGTGTTGCGCCTGGTTTATCAAACAAGCTCTCGGTGCTGCTGAGCTCCAATGCCATCTTCCTTTTAAACAGCAGATGGTGTTAGAAACCTGTAACAGGTGGAAGCTCTCCAGTTTTATGGGAGAGATCAGAAGTAGCAGCAATTTTTGTTTCCCAAGGGGTAGTTCCTTCCCGAGCTGAACAGCAAGATGGCCCTTTGCTTGGAGAGTTATTACAGAGGGGAAAACTTCTGAATCATACATATTCATATGAAAGAAAGGGTTCCTGATTTCACTTATTCCGGTTATAATAAAAGGAACCTGGTGATGGCCTCCATAACCCTCTGCTAGCAGCTCTAAAAGAGAAATGTAGTGGGGGAAATGGGCTCCGTTTGCTGGTGTGCCTTAAAATCCGGCTCCAATCTGCCAGATCTGTTGGTTCCTTGTCTATAACAGCACTTCGCATGCTTAAAGTGTTTTATAAACATTTAATTACCGCAGCTTTTGACTCAAAGCCAGGAATCTCTCATTCATCTGCTGCTTGTGAGGGTTGTGAAAATGATATTCAAATCACAGAATTACAGGAAGGGCTGAGTTCAAACCCCAGCTAAAGCACTGAGGGTTAAATCCCTGCATTGCTGGGATCCGTGAGCGCCGCTCGTCCGCAGGGCCGCGTTTCCAAAGGGAGCGACTCCAGCGGGGGAAATGGAAACGTGGCTTGGAATGCGGAGAGATCTGAGGGTCTGTCAGTACCCCAGGACACGGAGCTGCATTTTAATCATGTTAGGGAAACGAGATGCTAAATTCTGTCAGCTGGTGCGGTATGAACTTCTGAGGCAGGCAGGGAGTGTGGGTCTGTCTAGACCAGAGCTGTGTTTGATCCCCCAGCCCCGGCGTATTTGTTAAAAGTCGCTTTTTTCCCACCCACCAAACCACTTGGAATTTTTACATGTCTGCTCCACCCCAACTTCCAGCTCTATTTCTAAAAATGGGAAGCCCCCAGGAGTCATGGGGTTTGTGACACCAAGTGGAAGCAGCAAATAAAGATAAAAAACTTGTATGGGATTAATAATTTCTATCCGACCATCTGCCTCTTTCACCAGCTCCCTTTCCTGAAGAGCACATTGTACCTGCAGAACCAGGTGTGCAGGAATAGAAATCATGTACTTTCCATGAATATTGTCCAGAGCAGCTGTGGTTGACCCATTCCTGGAGGTATCCAAGGCCAGGTTGGACGGGGCTTGGAGAAGCTGGGTTTAGTGGAAGGTGTCCCTGCCCATGGCAGGGCATGGGACTGAGTGGACTTTAAGATCCTTCCAACCCAAACCCTTCTGGATTCAATAAAAAAAAAGAGCTGTTGGCTGGCTCTTGTGTGTGTTTTGGTGGATCCACACAATCACTGCTGGGCAGGGCAGGAAACCCAGAGAAGCTGTTCCTTTACAAGCCGACCCTGATCTCACTGGCTTGGGGAGAAACTATCAAGGAGAAAACCTCCATCTGCACCTGCTGACCCCTCCAATCTTTACTGCTGTTCTGAAGGCAGACTGTGAGCCCCTTTAATAAGCTGCTGGCAATCAGCCCCTTTTTAATGAGGCAGATCCCCAGTTTCAAGGCCCTCGATCACTCAGTGCTTGCTTCCTGCTCCATGAATTGTGAGCACACCACGAGCAGCCACTCTCAAAGTAATCCCGGAGTCTCTTTTCCTGCCCTGTTTAAAGACGGGGTAGGGAGTCCTGTGATGTTTCATTAAAGCTGGCTTTTCTCCTCGTGGCAGAGCAGATTTAATCAGACCTGCCTCCTAGTTCCAGCTGCTGGGTTGGAGCACTCTGATCTGTGCACTGGGTGCACGTCTAATTATGGAGGCAATTCCCATGGATACCGAGAAGAATTGCCTGTGCTGGCAAAAAATTATCCCAGCTGGGAAAATGGGGAAGGAGAATGTGTTGAAATAGTCGGGAAGAGATTTCAAAAGTTTTTGGAAATGTAAATGAAAAACGTTTCTGGTTCTTACACCACAATGTGCAAATCTTGATTATTTTAAAACTAAGATATGGCTTGGTTTGTAAGAGATTATCCCAAATTGCTCTTCTGTCGTGCTACTGGAGGATTCACCAGCACCACAAAACTGTATTTCCCCCTTCTTTGTTACCTGCATCCACTCGGGAATACTTTGCAACCTTCGCTTCTCACCTGTACAGCAGCAGAGGTGTGTTTGGAGAAAACGTCCAACAGTTTGTTTCCATCAGGGCACACCCTGGGCGAGGCAGAGCGAGGGCTGGTAATTCTGGTTCCTTCTGCAGTGCCAGGTGGGACCTGGGTGAGTTCCTCCCCTTTATGCCTCATCCTTCTGAAATGTATGAATTTAAATAACTTATTTCTGTATAAATTAGTGTTTGAAAGGTCTGTTAAAGACAAAATAGCACTCCCCGGTAAAAGGAGAGGGGGAAATACCTGGGCAAGCACTACTTAGATGTGGAAAATTAAACAAATATGATTTTAAATGATTTTGTAATTGTTCAGCTGCAAGGCCTTGTGTTCAAACTGCATGGGAAAAACCAGATTTCTTAATTTAACTACACAAATTCAAAACTCTTTTTGAGGGTGATTTTTTTTCTTTGGGTTTGTGTGGAGATTTTTCGGAACATTCTAATCAACTCCACAATGGTTGTAACTTGTATTTATTTCACTAATTTCTCTCCAGCAGGGGCTCAGACACTTTCCATGACGGTGCTGGCTAATGTAAACACATAGAATAAGGAAAGCTGTGGTACTATTAGGGTGGATTTCCATCTCTTTCCCATCCAGGGCACCTGCTCCCCTTTCCCTCCCCTCCTCCCAGTCTTCCCAGCTGTCTGTCTGTCTCATTTATGTCAATTAGAGATTCAATGCTGCCTGATTTAATTGGCCTGACTTTCTCCTCTAACAGAAACCCGAGCGCAGGCCAGGCAGGCAGCAGCTCCTTCGCTCTCCGCTGGAGCTGGAGTCGGGAGGGCTGGGGCTTGTTTGCAGCACAGAGCACAATAACCTGTTTGTTACCCTCGCCAGGGAGAGGTTGGTGACCTCCTAACAGGGATGGGACCCAGGCAATGATGTCATTGGAAAGCTTGGGGGGATTTCAGAGCGCTCCAGGAATTTGTGTGACCAGTCCCTCACTGCGGGTTGGCTTTTAGCGGAGAGGTGGAGATCCCTGGAAGTGTACAAGGCCAGGTTGGACAGGGCTTGGAGCAACCTGGGATAGTGGAAGGTGTCCCTGCCCATGGCAAGGGGTGGAACGGGATGAGCTTTAAATTCCTTCCAACTCAAACTAGCCTTTCTATGATTCTATGATTTGCTGTGTCGCCTCCTGCCAGGACTGTCTCCTGCCTCCTGCCAAACTTCCCCAGGCTGTGGCCACAGAGGGCTCATCTTTCTGCTTGGGCTTAACCACGAGTGAGGCTGACCAAAACCCAGCTTTCACAGAGTTTATGCGAGGGCCTGACTCTGCCCGCTCTGGGCAGCAAACCTGGAAGCAAACCAGCCCTGACAAAATCTTTGCCACCCCTCTGCTTCCCCTCCCACAGCCCAATCCCAGGAACCAGCTCTGACCTACTTCTTCTCCCCGGCTCCTCGCTCACGTCTCCCTCACAAATTACACAGCCGTCCTTCCCTCCCGGCAGAAATGTGAGTTTCCCAAGGAGCTGGCCCGCGGAGGCGTCAATATTGAACAGCAACAGTACCATCTAGTGACTTGGGCTTCCCAGGAGTATCACTTAGCCGGGAAGAGGGAATCTGTGAATTAGGGAGGCCAAGAAGGTCCCAGATTTGCAAGCGAGATCCCATCTCTCGGTTCATTTGGATTAAGGAAACAAATCGTGCTGATGTTCTAATAGTCTCGGGATTTTTTTATCAGAGAGCTGTGCGATGCTTCCTCGGGTGCCGGTCCCGTTTCCAGCCTCCTGACTCCCCGCTGAACCCGGCCCTGCCCCACGCTCCCTCTGCTGGCAATCAGCTCCTTGATTTCACACGTTCCCAGCTCCTCGCACACCCACTCGCCCGCACAGCACCAAATCCCGGCAAAGGCATCAGAGCAAATTGAGGGCTGTGGTGAGTTCTCACTCCCGATAAATGTGCACGTTCTCGCTCTGATGAGCCACTAGTGAAATCCTGAATTGGATGCGTGAAATAAATAGATACAATTCAATTTAATCAATCAAAAATAGGCCCAAACCCGAGTGTAAAGGGTCTGCTCTGCGCAGATCTGAAATTACACACTCGGCAGCTGAAGGGAGGAAATCAAATTAGAGCATTTCTTTCCCCATCAAAGGACATTAGTCCCGATCCAGGTCTGTTACGCTCACGGTGTGCAGAGTTATCCCTGTCAGAATTCCGGCTGACCGAGGCATCGTGTGGCCGTACTGGGTTAGTGACGGGCTATGGCGTGTTCTGTGTTTGAGGTGACAACTTTTCCCAGCTGTTCTGCAGCACACATGTCTGTGTCACCTCTTTCCCGGTGAAAAAAGACCATTGTCAGATGTACAAAATGCACCAAACTAGGGAGAGGTGGCACAAAAGCCACACTGAAGAACCTCAGAGCTCAAACACGCTGTGAAATGCCACCGGTACCGCAGGAGAAATTGCTTTGTTGGCTAATCAAACACATCCCCTCCTTGCTGCCAATAGTGCAGCACTGCCATGAGTCCACTCAGCCTTGCTCGTGGGCTGATGAGTGCCTGACAATTTTCTGGTCTCAAATTAAACAGAAAACTAAATTAGCAAATTAATTGTTTGCCGTGTTTTTCCTTAGTCCCCATCAGCTGCCTCAGGTCCTGCAGCCAATCCAGAGCCCCTCTCTGCAGTTCCCAGTAGAAGGTGGAGCCCTGCACTGGGTCCTGCTATCTACCAAGTGTCAGTCATGTTAATTTTAAATTACTTTTGTACAGCTTGGTGTCAAAACGATTAAAGCATGAAAAGAAAAACTGAACTAGAGGGAGGAAAGAGGGGGGGAGAGAGAGAGAATGAATAATTTACCTTGCATTTACAGCAAGGACACTTGGATTTCCTTCATTCTTCAACTCTGAGAAGCCTGAAACTTCTATTTCTTCAGCTGTCACCTGCTCGGGACTGTACCCAAGGGAGTGTTCTGGATCACAGAACCCCAGAACCACAGAGTGGTTTGACTGTGAAGGGACCTTAAAGCCTATCCCATCCCACCCCCCCACCATGGGCAGGAACACCTTCCATTATCCCAGGATGCTCCAAGCCCCGTCCAGCCTGGCCTTGGACATTTCCAGGGATCCAGGAGCAGACACAGCTTCTCTGGGCAACCAGTGCCAGGGCCTCCCCACCCTCTGAGTAAAGAATTTCTTCCTAATGAGGATCCTACAAGGATCTGGGATCTAGTTATCACCTCTTTCGTGGTCTACAGGGAGATGATAACTGCTCACAGCACAATGCCAGGATTTCATCTCAGTTTCTTTCCAGGAAAGGCTTTTTTCCACGCTGCACTCCCCGATTGCTGCAATCACCAATACAGACAAACCCATCCACCCACCCACGTACAGACCTTTTCTCCCCTTCCCAGTGCTCTGCTCCCAACTGGGTTTACTCCATGACTCGCACGTACTGTGCTAGATAATTACACACTCGGAAAATACAGAAATGCCTAATCAGATACAGCCTTAAATGCACAAGAATTAGGGTTGTAGGACTGCGGCGTAGCATCCCTGGAGCTCTCTGCATCTGGCTCACACAACCAGCCCACGTGCACTGTGAAAATGTTGGGTTTGGGGCACAGACTGCTTTTATCTCCCTTATTAACTCCATCCATGAATTCTTTGTCTTGCCAGCTACTGAATGGTGTCATCAGTGGTCTTTGAAATACCATTCTAAATCTGTTGAGGCCAGGAGAATAGCAAAAGGATTTGTAAGAGGGCAACTCAACAGCACTAGAAAATGTAAATCAAGCTTGGCCACTTCTGTTGATATTTATACTGTATCTGGCTTATCCATCAATGCATCTTCCATTCATTAAAAAGAGTATAAATATTGGGAATTATTGTGGCATGAGGGATGTGCAATGAGGTGTTTTGGTAGATGATCACTAACAGGGTGACAGAGCTGTTTGGGAAATGAAAGAGGCTCAAGCCCCCAGTGTAACGTATCCTGCAGGATGTGTGTGGGCTTGAACTGATTTGTCAAAAACAAAGAAAACAATTTAACTAATGGGTCTTTGCTGAAAAACAAGCGTGATGCCTTGGAAATTTCTGTACTGTCTTGTGCTCTCTCCATGGCAGCCATGGAGAGGAGATACCTCTGTCTTCCACCTGCATTTTACTCCTTTGGCCTTAGGACTAACTCAGCCTTGCTGGATCCCAAACAGGTCATGTGGAGGGCTGAGGAGTGTGTTTGAAACACCCTCCTCCTCCTAAAGCACCTGCCTGACTCCTCCAGTGTGTTTGCTTTGGCTGGATAATCTTTGAGGAATCTCCACCTCACTACGTGGGAGCTGTGACGGGGCAGCAGCGTTGCCAGGGCTTCCGCTTGAGGCAAAGGAAGGTTTCTGTCCTTAACAGTGGGATTCCCTTCTCATGACGTTTCCTCAGCCTCTGATTCACAAATACATCGTTTAAATTACTTTTTTTTCCTTTCCTAATTGGGAAGCTCCTGTAAACTTCCCTCATCTCTGCCAGAGACCTGGCAGGAGGCTGGGAAGCTGAAAAGCAGAGTCTCCTGCAGTGCCTTTCAGTGTTATTTCAGTGATATCACTTCAGATGCAGTGAGTCCCAAGTACTCCGGGCCCACAACCTCAGCTTTCCCTGGTTAAAATGTGCTCAGCTTTATAAAACTAACACCTTTTTTTACTGGAGTCTGCTAGTCTGGATTCAGCAGAATGTCTGCTTGGGATTGAGTTACTTGAAGGACTTTAAAAATAAGAAACATTGTCAGCCAGAACATTAAAAATACAGGTGTAAATACTACCCTGGATGTGGTAATTAGTTAAAGCACAATTGCAAACCAAGCAGGACTGCCCTTCCACCTGGCACTGGGGAGCCGACAAAACTGGGAAGCCGGACAGGGATTTGTATTGGATCTCTTATCAACAAATCACTCCCAACTGCAAAATCTTTATGTACCAACCATTAAATGGTTTCAAATTCTAAGTAGTCTGCCAGGCAGGCAATTAACATCATTAATTGAACAAAATTCATCCAGAATAATTGATTTGGACTTAATTGCAGGCCCCAAGATTTCTCAAGGTGTATCTTTACCTTTTGCAGCCGCTCTGAGGATCCCTGTGTTGGGCACGTTGTCTCTCACAGTTCTTAGGAATCACTACAAACACTTGAGCAGGGAGTATTAAAGTGGTCAGTCCTGGAGTGGCTGCCATAAAAACAAGAGGATGAACAACTTGCTCAGACAAGAGCACACTGAAAGAAAATGTAGGAATACACCACTTTTTTTTCCTCAGTTCCTGAAATCAGGGAGCTGTGGGCTTTTTTCTCTCCAACACTCGAATTTCCTGCAGTCCAAGAATTTCAGTTGGTTTCATGTGTTGGGGTTTTTTTAGGCTTTTGATAATTCTCCCATGATAGTTTAAAGTATCCACCAGGCAACATCAAGCTTTTCAATTCAGACTGTGGAATCAGCTCTTTGTTGGGGGACACTCTATCCCCTTGAAGTATCCAGGATGATTTATTCTTATGGGACATGTACACAAAGTGACATTTTCCCATCCCCTGTTCTCTAAACACAGGATTTCAGTTACTCCAAGCCCACCAGCGTCACAGTATGGTGAGCAACCAGGTTTTCCATAGCAGCCATTTATTGGGACCTGCCTTTTTTATTGAGGAAAAAAAAGGGGATCTGGAAACAATCCAACTCAGCCCAAATTTTTTGAAGGAGTTGTTTTAATTTACTCCAGAGAAAGCTGTCTGTGTGTGAAGTCACCGATCTGCTGATGAGTAATCGGGGAGCTTTTGTGTTTTAATATTTTGATGTTTAAGGGAAGCAGCGTGAAGCTGACAGAATAAATCCACGTATTTACAAGCTGTTCTGCACTGACAGGGGTACAAAGAGCAAAGGAATAAAAGTACAACAAAGAGCAAGTAACTAAAAGATATTAACACAGCTCATCCTTAACTGAGCAGTGCTGGAGGAGTCTAAAGCCAAAGGATGATTCTTGGTCCAAGAGCTGGAGGCTGCCCTTTCCAGTAGACCCTGAACTATGGAATTTAGAGCTAAAACCCAAGGAGATGGGACTTCAAAGAGATCCTCCCCCCTCGATTTACATTTGGGGTTTAGGTTTGTAAATGAAGCCATGTAGGGATTTAGGAATGGTGTTAAGGAAATGGAAGCATAGGAAAGGTGCCGGGCATCTAGAATCAGGAAATTTCTATGGAAATGCTTGGCTGCTAACAGGATTTACAGGTATCTCCTTGCTCTAATGGATCTTTCTCTTCCACATAATTTCATTACATGTTGCCTGCCTTTCCTGAGTAGTCCCAGCATCCCTGAAACTTGTGGATTCAGCGGAGGAAGGGGCTTTTGGCATCAAAGTGTTGCATTGTAACACCAGAGAGGATCAACAGCTCCACATTTAAAGGGTGGCAAACCGGGAACCGGCAGAGCTGGAGAGAGGAGCTGGTACAGAGCACCAATCTGGAGAAGGCAGAGGAAGTGAGAGGCCTTTAACTGCAGGGCAGGATCGCCCCGGCCCATATCTAATAAACCACACGGTATTTACTGCCCGTGTTTGTGTATCACAGGCATTTATCAGCACACTCGCTTTACCCTCCTGTTTTTTCCACCTTTTTTTTTTCCTGTGGCTTGTATACGTTACGCATTTGTACTGTTGCGTCGTTAAATAATTCAAGTATTAAAGTGAAGACCCCAAAGCCCTCTTGGCTTGGAGACATCCTTCAGCTGAGTCTAATGGGAAGGAGTTTTACCCTCTACTGAAGTTTTTTGGAAGTGAGGTGAACAGGAGCGCATCCACATGTGGGAAAAAGGATAACTTAGTGCATCCAGAGCCAGGAAAGGTTGGGACTCGATGATCTCAGAGGTCTTGTCCAACCTAACTGATTCTGTGGAAGCGCCACAGGTGTGCGAGCTGGCCCGGATTCCTCAGTTTTTTCACCCAGCCAATGTGAGCCCTTCCCCAGCCTCGGAGGCGGCCGGGCTCCCCCGCAGCCTCGGCAGGCAGAGGGCAGCAAAGGAGCCTTTTCACGTTTTTTCTTTCTTTTTTTTTTTTCCTCTTTTTTTTTTTTTTTTTTTTTTTTTTTTTTTTTTTTTTTTTTTGTTCTCAGCCCGTTGCAGTCGGAGCTTTCCAGCCCGATTGTGCTAACACGCTTCTGTACCAGCGTTTTGCATTTACCAGCCCGGCCTCCCCTCCCCCGCGCCGCCTCAGCCCGCTCCCAGCCCCCCGGATCCAGGCATCGCCCCCATCCCAAGGAACTCGGGGGGAAAGGGGCTCTTTTTGGGGGTCTCTTCCCTCTGGGCCCCCGGCCATGCAGGGCTCTTTCCCCTCACCCCACCCCGTTGCGTTCCCCCGCTCCCCACCCCTCACTTTTGGGGACAGAGAGGCGCTCCCAGCTTGTGAGGGAAAAAAGAAGGGTCTGCCCTTCCACACCCCAAGTTGTGAGGGGAAAAGGGGAGTGTGCTCTTCCACACCCCAGGATGTGAGGGGAAAAGGGGAGTCTGCTCTTGCACACTCCAGGATGTGAGGGGAAAATGAGGTTCAGCACTTCCAGACCTCAGGTTGTGAGGGGAAAAGGGGAGTCTGCTCTTCCAGACTCCGTGTTCTGAGGGGAAAAAGAGGAGTCTGCCCTTTCATGCTTCGGATTGTGAGGGGAAAAGGGGTTCAGCCCCCACCCCGCACGGCGGTTAGGAGTGAGTTTATGCCTTACTTCTCCCTGCTCCATCTGCACAGGAAGAGGGGGTGGGGGTCGGTCTGAGGGGTGTCAGCGGGCTCGGGAGGTGTCCGGGCACGGGGAGGGGGCTGTGCCTTGCCCCCCCTCCCCCCTCATTCCCGACCTGGGACTCTTTCGCTCCCGCCCCCCCTCGCTCCTAAGCGGGAGTTTCCAGGAAGCGCTGAGGGGAGCCGCAGTACCGCACAGCCTCTCGCTCAGCGCGCTCCTTCCGCCGAGGCCGTGGCAGGAACGCCAAGTAGTCCCAACCGCCTCCTCTTCCTCACTCGGCAAAAGGCTCCGTCCCGCGGTCCCTCAGCCGGGACATCGTTACAGGAACAGGGTGGGAGAAGCGTTTCCCTTCCCGCATTCCCCCCGCGGCTTCGGGGGGGATAATCGGGATGAAGCGATGGGGGTGGGGGAGGTGAAAAAGCCCCAGCGCCGGCTGCGGCGGAGGGATCCGGAGGCGCGGAGGAGTGAGGAGGCACGGGGAGCGGGGGGTGAGCGGGAAAACGCGGCGCGGAGCCGGGAACAGCGCCCCCCTCCCCCTGCGGCGGGGGCGGGCACAGCCGCTGAGGGGGAGCGCCGTGAGGGGGTCGCTGAGGGGGGACGGGACCCCCGCGCCAAAGTTTGGGGAAACTTTCCCCTGGTTTGGGGCCGGGGTCGCGCCTCAGCTCCGCGCTCCCGCTGCGGGCAGGGAGCGCCCTCAGAGCGGCTGCGGGGCCGCCCGTGCCCCCGTTCCCTCTGTAAGCGCACCTGGGCTCTCCCTCCCTCGCTCCCTCCCTCCCCGCGGCCGCGGAGCCGCGCTCCCTGCGCCCCGCAGATAAGGCCGGGGCTCGCCCCACCCCGCGGGGCAGCCTGGGCTCGCCGTGCTGGATAAGCGGAGCCGCCACGTTGAGAGAAGTTTGCCCCGTGTCCCCCCCCACACCTCGCCCGCGGGTGTTGTGACTTCGCACAGGACCCCACAAATCCCAGCACATGCTGCCGGTAGCCCCGCGGGGAGCTGCGAACCCGGCCGTGCCCCCCCCCGGCCTGTCCTCATCCCGGTGACACTCGTGTCCTCCTGTTAACCCTGTGGAGAGGGGACAAAAGCTAAACTATGATGCTGCGCTGCTTCCCTCCCATCCCGCTGCCGGCTCCATGAGCTTCACATCCTCCTGCTAAGGCTGAAACGAACAAGAACAAGAGCTGCTGATGGTTGTAAGGCCTCGCTCGGTTCTCCCCACCCCCTCCGCCAGCACCATCCCCCACTGCAGCTCCCATGGACTCGTATCCCTCCCATTAACGCTGGAAGGGGAGGACAGGAGCTCTGATGGGTTTTTCTCAGGCTTTACTCTGTTTTCTCCCCCCACACACCGACCAGCACGAGCTCCACAGCCCTGCAGAAGGGCAGAGCTGGCTCTGCTACCACATCCATGAATGTCCCTTCCCTCTGAGCTCCAAGGAAAAAGGAAAAAAAAACACCCTGATTCCCCTCATTTTGCTTATTCATTATAAGCGGTTGGCAGTGTGCTGTTAAAAACGTGCGATCTCTTGTTTCAGAAGCATCTGTGCTTTAAGAATAAGGTTTTGTCTTCTTGAATGTGGCTCTTCATAATAATCTCTTGAAGTGCTCCATTTTTGTCCTTAAAGTTCTATTTTATTACCTCTTCTGGATCAGCGAAGGTCGGTTTAACCCTTTAGAGATGAAAATCAGCATCCGCTTTAGGAAAACGTTGCCCTTCTATTTATTAATTCATGGTTACAATAATATTTTATGGAGGATTTTTTTTCCCAGGCAAGTCCTTCTGCATGCTGAAGGAAGTGTGTGCTTCAGCACTGATTAAAGTCATGTATGAGTTAATGAGAAGCTTGCAGAGTATGTGAAGCAAGAGAAAATCTTTAACCAGCTCTGCTGTTCCTTCTACATACCACAAACTTGCACGCTGTAACCAGAAGGTGGATTGAATATGTGTGAAATGCTGCAGTAGGAGACTCTTAAATCGCATCACAGGTGGATGCTCACTCAATTAATATGTTATCATTTCAAAATACCTTGAAGTTAGGTGGGTTTGTTGATTTTTTTTTTTAAGTATTTTGAGACTTCCCATTTCCACATACATAGAAACGGATGAAAGATGCTATAAGCTCACAAAGTATCATTTTGTGGATGGATTTTTTAATTTTGAACAGTCTGTGTTCCCCTGTTCTCACTGCTTCCCGGGTTAATGGATTGATAACACAGGAGGGACTCTGAGGTGCTGGAGGAACCATCAGTGGTGTCAACATTCCAGTTGTGGGACTTCTAATTTAAGAAACGTATTGTCATAAGGAATAAGATCACGGCTGAATCCTGCTTGCATTTAGGTCCAAATACAAAATACGCTTTGGAAGGAGTCCCCAGGGAGCACTGAGAGTAATTAAGTAAAAATAAAACCTTTCACTTCAGCCCCCCCCCTTCCCCTTGTAACACAGACAAGTCAGTGCAATGCTGGTTTCATTCCACCATTTTCATTACGTGTCCTGATATTTCTTAATTTTGTATTGCAGCTGAAATACTCGGGTGACTTATAATTTCAGTGATTTGGGGATATTTCTAGACCATACTTTTAAAGAAGTCATCTCGCTGTGTCCCAGAAGGAGCCATTGAGCAGTCGTTCTCATAAACAGCACTGAACTTCTTACAGCCTTGCCTTTCCAAACACCTTTTTTTTCCCCTGTAATTTTCATCCTTAACTGTTGAATTTCCTTTTCTTTACATTAAGTAAATATTTATTAGTACCGCTTGGATTTTTTTCATCTTTTTAGAAGAACAGAGCCTTGTCACTGAGACAATCCTTTCGTACTGAGGAGGTGACATAAAAAAGGAGTGAAGGAGAGTTGTCTTGTGCTGGGAAATGCCATTTTTGGAAAACAATACTATAGGAAATGGAAATGAAAAATACATTTTATGCTGGTGGGAACTTGTAATGAGGCTAAGAGAGGATTTGATGTCTCAGAAAAGCAATGATTACGAGGGGAAAAGCGGGACTTTATCATCCATTTGTAAAAGTTCTCCGGCTGAATATCCTTTTGGGGAGCTGAAATTTGGCTCAAGTCTGTGTATGAACATCTGTTGAATGGAATTTTAAAAAGGCACAGATTATAATCTTAGTTTCTGCTCTCTGTTTAAGATGATAAAATAAAGCAAAATCAATGTATCTGCAAGTCCATTTTGGGGTTTGTTTTGGTAATAATGAGCTGCATGGATGTTCAGTAGTCTCTACTGCTGATTATTGGGCTCTCTATGTGTTCCTATATATTTTTCTCTTTAGCATGTAAAATATTGCCTCTACCCCTTTCTGTAGCTAATTCCATTTGAACACTCCTAGAAAGCATTCAAGTTTTTGTAGGTTTTTTTTTTTTGTGACAGGAGGCTCTTGGATTTTGGCATCTGTGACATTTTTCGCACCGGGAGCACAGCGCTGTGTTTGAAGGGAGATGCTGAGAGCTGTTGGGTATTCCCAGAACTGCAGCCGTTTGCTTCGATTCACATCCTGCCCACCTGTCCTCTGCCAGGGCTGTAAATGCAACCACTTTGTGTCCCCTGGCTCAGGATAGCACCACTTCAGCTTCTATTTCTGCAGCATTTGTGACCTCCTCTTATTCAGGGAGGACTTCACTGTAATTTTCCCTCCTATTATTTTGCCTCTTTTCACAGCCTGATGTTTTTTTGCTGTTGTTTTCTATTCCAAGCGAGGATGCTGTGAGTGCTTCAGCTCAAAATTTAGGTCATCTCCGATGGAAGAAGGGAGACCTAAAAAGTAAAAATAAGATTTCAATGTGCCTTTAAAAGTGACAACTCTTCGGGAAAAAATGTACGAGCTCACCTGTATTTTGTGGCAGGACAGGAATGGAGGGAGCCTTTCCTGATTCCAGAATGAAAGCTGAGTCTCCCTTTGTGAGTGTGGTTTCTTTTCCATGTGCTTTCCTGGTCTTTCATTTTCACACCTGATTTGAGCTTTAATCACTCAAATTATTCATAGACTTGCCCTGGAAAAAGAAGAGAGTGACCTCTTCCCATCTGGAGTAGATGGATTCACCACCACCAGTTGTAAATGGATGACTTAGTAATGGGGTTTGCACTTAAAATTTTTAATTCTGTGATTTCATTGTGTTTCAGGAATTCTGCATGTGGTCTTTTCTGAACTGATAAGTTGGAGTTGTACCACAGAGATTTATTTCTTCCAGTTTATCTCTTAGCATTGGGCTCCTGTCTACAAAGAGCTGATGATCCCCTGAGCTGCTGAGATGCCAAAGCACCTTGCCCAGGACCAGGCCTGTGAGTTATTTTTTATGTCTGTAATTATATCCAATGTCTTCCGTGACAAGGAACCTCAAGACAGTTTATGAAATCAACAGCCACAAAAGCACTGCCCGTTGGGGGTTATGTGATTACAACTTAGTTGTCCCTCAGCCTGAGGGTGCCTGAGGGGACAGAGAGCCAACTGCTCCTCAGTTCCTGTGGGTGGCTGGAATTAGCCACTGGAATTGATAGATATCTGTTGCTCTTGCTTTCCTGTTACTTTAGTGGCTTAATTTAAATTATGAAGGAACTTTTGAATCCATTTTGTTTGGTTTCTGCTCTTCCTAGCAGCTCTCTGCAGTTTTGTATGTATTAAAAGTGCTAAGCTTCCTCTGGCCTAGATGTACAATAAATACCTTAGTCAATGCAGTTAAGTCCAGTTTCCTCTATTCACTCAGAAGAGATTTGTTCCTTATCTGAATTGTTCCTCCATTCAGAAGGAGAGAAGCCTTGCGCAGCCAGAGCTCACTTCATAAATCACCCAGACAAATGGAGCTTGGGGCAGAAGAAGATACAAAATGGGAATAGTTGTGATTTAGGCTCCGTGAGGTTTTTGGAGTTTTGCTATGGGAATGTGCTTACCAACTATTTGAAATACAAATGTTTAGAATGGTCACCATTCTCCAGCTATTCCTTCAACTGGACTTGTAGTTATCAGCTGGGCCCTGCACCTCAGGGGTGCCTCCTTTCACCCTTAAACATCCTCTGGTATTTGGTGGCTTCTGTTTAACAGTGTTGATCTGGTACTGATAACTTTTTTTATCAGAAGGTTAGAAAGAGCTCCTTGGTCTTCACCCAGGCTCCACTCTGATCCACAGATACGGCGCAATCCACTCACTAATTTCTTTGGCTCTGTCGTGGCAGAGGTGGCTCCCAGCCAGCAATCAGTGCCATCACAGCAGCTCGGAGGACCTGGAGTGCAGGTTCGGGACCAAACAATGGTAACACACAGGTTACAACCTCCCAACCCCAGAGTCACCCTGTTTCTGATGCTCACAACTCTTCTGATGACACCAAGCTTCTCTTTGCTTGGTCTTCTGCCTGACTTAAACAATTCATCTCATTCGTGTTCAATACAAGGTTATTTTCTACTGTTAGCTCCTTTATAATGTCTTCATTGCTTGTGGTTCTGAAGAGTTGGTATCTTTTCAATTCCAAGAGTGATAAATACATTTGTTGGCACATGTCCTTGTTTCCCTCCACTCCTCCCATATTCACTCTAAGGACCTTTCACAACAATCTCACCTCCCTTAGTTATGAGTGGTCGCTCCCTCTACCAGATTAGAGCTTCCTGTTGGTGTTGTGTCATTTCTGAGCAAGGAAAGGCTGATACCTTTGAGCTCAGTGGTTGCTTCTTCTCCTCAGCTCTCCCAGGGGTCTTGCAGGCACTTTCAGTTCTGCCTCACATCTTTGATTTGGTGAGGTTCCCTGCTATTTACATTTCTTCACATATATCCTCTTCATACCATCTGCTACCTTACGTTTTGCTTGTCTCTGAAATGTAGTGACCATATTTCATGCAACGTTGTTCTACAGGATTTTCTTAAAATTTAATTAAAAGGTTCTGTAAGAACAAAGCAAATTAGAATTCACCCATTTTGTGCAGACGCTTTAAGTGAATGGGAAACAACTCAATAAAGACCTTCAAATGCCTTGAATGAATTTGTGACCAAAATTCTGTGCATTGTTTATCCAAAGGGTCTATTATTAAATTAATTAGGAGAGTTTTATTACTGACAAAAGTTAAGGCTGTTATTAAAGAACGGCATCTTCTCTAGAAACTCTCTTTCTTTGGAGTTCAGCAGTTCTCCTGAGTACTATTTACTCTGGAGTGAGTGTGTGGCTGTGCCTTGTTAGATAAAAGCTGCAGCACTAAAACTGTTTTACTGAACTTAGCTCCTGACCTGCCTTCTGAGGCCACAGCTACAAAGGGATGATACATCAATCTAGTTTGTTTGATCTAATTACAGCTGTTTAACCATCCTGAGCACAAGTGCACTCACCCCACTTTGTTATGCTGATTTCAGGTATTTTCACTGTTAATCGGGTGCATGGTGCTTGGTTCTTTCTTGTATTAATTTACCTCTCAAGATATTCTGGGCAGTTATCCCACAGAGAGGTGTTCTGCTACTCAGCTGCGTGTTATTTTTCACAATGCGTTGACAGGGAATTCTCAGGAATTTAGGGATTCTGTGGGTCAACCTGACAAATGGCTACTCCTTTTCTCCTGACATCCATTGGTTTTTTGCCTGTGCAATTTCTTTTCTGAAAGGCTGCAAGGTTGCATGAAGAAGAAAATGGTAAATCCATGAAAACATCCCTTAACGTGGGGAAGCCCATTGCCACCTGTGGAAGAGCAGATTTCTGATTACTTCTAACTGAAGACTCTGGGGTTTATGTCAAGAATGTGGTCATGGGATCTTCTTTTAATGAGGTAAAGATCATATATATATAATATGATCTTTTGTGCTTGGCTCAAGAAATTACCTGGAGTTTTTCCCATATACAGTCTGTGAATCAAACAAGGGTTATGGAGCTTCAAGGAGTAAACATGGTCTATCTCCTCTTCTGTTTCCAGTGCCCATGAACTTTGGATTGCTGACCTGTCCTCTAACAAAATAGACTATTGGTATCTTATGCCCTCTATTCTACCATGAGCTCTCTCCTTTTTATTTTCTCTCTCTCTTTTTTTTTTTTGTTCTAATTGATTAAGCAAATCCAGCATTTCAGTTTGTTCTTGAGGGTTAGATTTCCTCAGCCTCCCAGCATTCTTGTTGCTCTCTTTGTGCTCTTTCCAGTTGCTTTGCATCTGCTTTTATTTTCTTACGTGGAACCTGAAAGAGGACAGAATATTCCAGCTGAGATCTCACTGAGTTCAGCAGGAGAATTGTCAGGGGTGTCCTACGTAAAGCAGCCTTATTAAATATTTCTGTGATTAAATATTTCTGTTGTCTTTATTGTGCTGACTCAAATTCAGTTTGTGATCCATTACAACCACTGCCTGCCCAGATCCTCCCCTCCTCATCTATGCTCCTGTCTTGGTCCTTGGCTGCGAAAAAACTCCTCTGAGAATGCCATGCCTGGAAACAAGGAGAAGACAAAGATCTGAGGAAGCTTTCCAAGTGCACTGTTCTTGTGAGCTCCAAGTGTGTCAGCTTGCTGATGGAAGAGGAATTGTGAAATAATATGTGTTTGCAATATTGGATGGAAATGATAACGTGTTTTGTCTTATTATTACTCTGAAAGTCTCAATGTCCTAGAAGTTCTGAGGTGGAAAAGGAGTGGTTGTTTGCAAATGGGAGAGAACATAGTTACAGTACGTGAATCTTAGATTACCATTTTCTTACTAAATGTTTCACTCTCCCATTAACAAGACAAGCAGAATAATTAGCTAATGTACCTTTAAAGAATTAATAGAGTTGCTAGAGGTGAGATGAGCCAAAAATTAAACCTGGAAGGCATTTGAAGAAAACAACAGATAAGTTCTGGGGCTCTCATTTGGTCCAAAACATTGATGACATGAAGATACAATTCATGGCTGTGAGGTGTCCCCTGGTGAGAACACTGAGAAAAAGAAAAAGGTAAAGAAAAAAAGGAGGAAAACACCCAAACTGAAGATGCTTTTTGGCTGCATGCTTGAGTGTGTTATAGTTTATAGGAAGGGGAAGAGGTGGCAGACCCAAGGAAGCTCGGAAGTGGGATGGAAAGCATCTCCAGTGGGCAGGCATGTAAAACAGAAGATCCCCAGAAGGGCAGCCCTGGTTTGTTGCTATTTTGCTAAAGCAGATATGTTTTGTGTGGAGCGGGGAAGAGATGTGAGATGAAAGAAATGGGTGATACATGTTCCTGGTGGTTCCTTATGATGGAAACAGAAAAACTTTAGGAAAAGCAGACCTATGGTGTGAGCCTTTATGGTCTTCTGGGAGGTGCAGTCCTCTGGGATTTTGGAAAGCTGTTCCCTTGGAAATCTCTCTCTTTGAAGAGTTCTCTGCAGAGCAGAGGAGCCCTCCCTGCCGAGGTGACAGTGACAGTGTGTGCAGGCTCGGCCACACAAGGATCAGTGCTGAGTCCTCCAAGCACTGTCTGACACAGGGAATGTGCTGAGCTGGTGTGTGCTCCAGGCCCACATTAATTCACTCTCTGTTCCGTGGTTCTTCACGCTCCTGTGACCCGGATGAATTTACCAGGGAGCTGAGCAGGGTGTTCAGTTTTCCTGTCTGCGGTTCTTACACTTTTGCCCACCCAAATCCAGTTCTTTGCACCGCGATGCAAACTCTAATTATAAATCAAGTCATACAACCTGCCTTCTCAAACTCTTGTCTCATTCAGAGTTTTCTTTTATCCTTGTTATTTGATGTTTGCTTCCATATTTTATTTATTGCATATAATTCAAGGGCTGCAGTAAATACAGAATTACTAATTGTAATGGATTTTTGTTACACTTATCACTACGGTGTCTGAATACCTTTTAACCACCATAAATGCATCTTCATAATATTACAGACATTTTCTTCTCATTTCACTGATTAAAAGTGGGGAAAATTATGACAAAACTGTCAAAGTTGTCCACTGGGTCTGTGTTCCCCAGAGGAAAGAAGGATTCTTTAAAGTCTAGTTTTTCTAATAATAAGACATCCTATTCTAGCAACCATTTTAATTGTACTCGGGCCTTTAGGTATGTATTTGTTGCCAACATAACCCTCGAGTTCAAATACTGTCTTCAAGTCATAGTCTGTGTATACAAACTCACCCTATCACCCCTCTCTTTGTTGGAGTTTGCTGAAAGGAAGCTTCACTCTTCTCTCCTGACAGATTCCTTGCTCTTGTAAGCAGCTCAGGGAGCTTTTTCTATGATTATTCCAGTTTTCACATGTCATCCTTGAATAGAAACTGTACCCAAAATCCTGTAAGAGAGCTGTTGCCATAACATCTGGATGTGCCTTACCTGGTCTTTAGATGCCATTTGTCATCTTCATTTCTGTGACTAAATAACACTTCTGAGTCCTCATCCTTCCCTGCTAACTGTGGTGAATTCCCAGTTTACAAGAGTTTTGGCTGTCAGTCCCTGTGTGAACAGCCTTGTGATTTGCATTAATCTTATTACTGCATTCCACCAGCCCATTCCTCAGGATTCCTGTGCTGTTCCAGAACCTCATCCAGTTCTTCATTTAGGATATTCCAGTCTTCTGCACTGATGTCTTTGGATGTTGTCAGTAACTACCTGTATTAACACTCTTTTTCCAGTTCCTTGCGCTCGTGTCACTTAAATCCCGTCAATAGCACCCGTTCTGAGACCAAAGCTGCAGGAGCTTTCAAAGCGCTCGCTCTCTAGCCCAAAACTTCCCATTTCAGCACAATCCAGCACTGGATTTTTAGTCATATTTTACCCACAAAACTTCTCTTGCATTGACCTTCATATTTTCCAATTTAACTGGTATTTTTACATGATGCACCAGACCAAACACTTCACTGATTTTGGGATGGGTGAGATCTACTGTGTCTTCTTTTACTCAGAAAAATTTGCTTCCTTGTCAAAGAAAGACATCAGCTTTGTCTGGCATGATTGCAACCTTTGTTGCATTTCATCTCTTTACTTTCCTCTACGTTTTTCCCCCTCCTGAGAAAAAATAATTTAAGTTTTGCATCTCGCTGAGGTCAGACTAATTAGCCTCTCATTGTCTGGACATTACTTTCACAGTCTTTGGCTTGATTTTAGGGTGGGTTTTTTCCTTTCTCCCCATAATCAGATGTGAAATTTAGATTATTTTTGTACCTCTAGAAGTGGTGGAAATAAATTTACTCATTTGCATCACAACTCAGCTGTAGTGCTTCATATTTTGGTTGGATTTTGTTTGTTGGTGGCTGTTTTGATTTGGTATTTTTTTATTTTTAAAGAAAACTTGCTGCATTGTGGCTATTAAACAGGAAAAAATAATGAATTTTGAAGTATTTGCAAAGTTCTTTGAAGCATAATGATAATGAGAAGTTTCTTGAGCAATGATAGCTGAATCCAGGGCTCCGTTATCCTGTGGGATGTTGATAAGTGCCAGGGGCTCGTTGCAGCCCGTGGCTCATCACTGCCCTGCAGAAGTTCTGCTCCTCGTGCTGCCTCAGCATTATTTGCTGCTCTCAGCCCTGTGTTTAAACAGAAAATGAAGCGTGCTGGGCACTCTGCACACATGTATGAGGCAGTCCTGAACAAAATACACTCTAAAAATAGTCAGGGTAAGTGAAACAATAGGAAGACAGTGATTCCAGAGGGTCAGGATTGCGTGGGGAGGGCTGCAGTGCCCTCAGTGAACCCAGGGCACAGGAAAACCTGAGGTCAGTAACTATGTTTCCTGAAGCTGGGAAAAGTAATACTTTTAAATACTTTGTTTCATAATATAGTTAATTGCACGTTTTTCTGACAGCTCTGATGACTGTGACTCTTTCTGGTCACGTTTCACTCAGGATCTAATTCTAAAGATCGGGATGCAAGCAACAGCCATTATATATTTGGATTTGGAGTGGGGTTTTTTGTTGTTTTGCCGGATATACTCAATATTTTTATAAATATTTGAAAATGATGTCTTTTTCACGATTCTTCAGTATGTCTGGAGCTCAGTTTTACAGAGGAAGCTCTGGCCAATGCCTTTGTTTTAGTGAACATGTGTGATATCCCAGCCTCTACCAGCAGTGCTGTTGCTGAGGTGTGATCACGGGCCTCTCTCAAGGCAGAGATAACTGATAGATAAAAATGACCTCATTTCACAGTCCCACAGCTGAACTCTGAAAGTTCCAGCAAAGCTGATCAGAATGTGTTTGAATTTTTGTTTCTGAGTAAATGTCACCGAGGTCCCTACTTGTGACATTCAGAAGGTGACTTTCAGGCCTTTTGAGCTCGACGGGGTGGAGGCCTGGAGCAGAAAATCAGTCCCATCCCCACACACGGACCCTGTGTGTGTAGGAAGTCCCAACACTCCCCGGGGGAGCTGATTACAGAATTCAGATTGGGAAATACACATTTATGGGAGACTGCTGAAAGGTAGATAAGGACAATTTCTGTTTGACCCTTTCTTGGCCAATGTTTGCAAGATGCTCAACACCTTGTTTTTGTGGAATATTGAGATTGTTTTGGATTATTCATTTTTTCACCAGTTATTTGTGCCTGCCTTTGTACAGCTGGAGTGAAGGGACGTTACTAAGTGTTCTCCCCATAGCATGAATATTTAATAGTTTGTGTGTTCCTTCTCTGTGTCGTGTGTGTGCCTATATAATACCAACAAAATCTCTTAAAGTCAGTTTTTGCAAGAGGTTTTCAAAGCACATCATGTAACTGAGTCACAGTGCTGAGTAAACCACACTATTGTAGAATTTCACCTAAAATCTGAATTTGCCAAATGGTGGTATTTTGCAAATAAGCACAGATTCTGCTAACTTCCCCTGGAGATTTTATTCCAGTCTGGTCCAATTTCCCAGTATGGACAAAATGGTGTGTTTGATAAAAAAAGAGAAATGTTTAGCCTATTGAAAAGAGGATTTTCTTTGTTTCTCAGATGTGCAGATACTCATGTTCTGGAGCTCAGAGCTGCTCTGAGTGTGCTGGGCGGATCCTGCAAAGTGCTGAGTGCATGGCTAACTTTAAGGGAGTAGATCCTTAGAATCACCAGGGCTGCTGATGTTTAAAATTACGAAGAGACTTAAGTACTCTGATGGCCCCCGGCCAGTGGCTTTCACATCTCCTAGGACTGAGCCCTAAGGAGATGCAGTGATCAGCTGCAGCTCAATTTCCTTCTCCCATTTTAAATATAAGGTTTAAAGCCCAAATTCTGACAGCTGTTTAATTAAAGATACTCATTTTAACTGTGAGGAATGTGATATGCAGCGGTGCTACGCCTGCTTCCTTTCTTTCTGCCTCTCCTGGCATCCCAGCTCACTCCTCTACAGCGTTAGTGCAGGGCTTGCAGTTTTCACTGCTGCTCCGTTCCTGCTTTATCCTCTTCCGTCTTTTCCATCTGCTTTATTCTGTTTGGAAAATGGCAATGTAGAATGTGTTTGGTGTAACCTTAATCCTGACCAGCATCTGGGCTCCGTTTGAAAAAAAAAAAAAAAAGCATCTACTGCAAGGAAGGTTTCTGTATATGTTTCCCCACTTTACTAAAACAAAGTTGGGGGGCGGGGGGCAGAACCAAAAATAACCATTGCAAAATTATATTTATTTTAATTGATCTGTTAATTAATATGTGGGTTTTAATGTGCTTTCCTGCCTACATGAACAAACCGTGGGGTTTGTGCTCTCACCTCTGTCCCGGTGGGGGTCGAGTCAGAGGTAAACCGGATTTGGACCATTTTGGGAAAGGAGGGAAAGGGGGGAGGGGGGGCAGTTATTTACATCTGATTTTAACAGCCTCGCTGCTCATTACTCCCAATCTGTAAAAGTTAACGCCACCATAAAACATGGGATGCGCTGAAATTCCTGCCTGATGCTTCCTGACGTTTCCCTGTTAAACTTTCCCAGGCCCGCAAAGGTCCCGGTGCGGGGCGGCTCCCTGGGACACGCCGGGGAGGGGCAGGACGGGGCCCGGGCAGGACGGGGACCGCCGCTGCCCCCCGGTGACCCCCGGCCCGGGCAGGGCAGGGTAGGGCCGAGCCGCCCGTCAGGTCGGTGGGGCTGGGGCCGCTCCCGGGGGCTCCTCCGGGCCGGCCCTGGGGCTCGGGCAGCGCTGCCCGCGGAACCGCGGCGGGGCCGGGGGGCACCGGCACCGGGCACGGCTCGGGGACCGCGTCCCCCGCGGAGCTCAGGGTGCTCCCAACACGGAGCCAGCTCCGATGGGGGGGTGGGACCGCTCCCACCAGGCCAGGACGGCGCTTTCCGGCCCCACTGCGCTTCCCGGGGGGCCCGGCCCCGAGCCCCCTTTTCCATTCCTGCTGCTGTTGGATTTTCTCGAGCCGCATCTGCCCCGCGCTCCCAGCCCGAGGCTCTTGAACTTCAGTCCCCGGCAGCCACAGAGGTCGCTTCTGAGCTCCACGAGAAGCTTTTTTTTATTTTAATTTATTTATTTATTTATTTATTTATTTATTTATTTATTTTCCCCCAACTCAGGCTCTCCCTCCCTCATGGCTGGAGTGAAAAAGCACGTTTAAATCCCGAACTCGGCTTTCCCACGTGGTGTCTCGCTGAGCTGCTGTCACAGCCACGCCGCGCTCTCACAGGGCACCGGAGCTTCTCCCCTGCCCTGCCAGGAAGGTACAAGGTGATGAACATTTTTAATCAAACCGTATTTTTGGGACACCTCACTGAACTCCAAACTTGTGCCGAAAAATTTGCTCTCCTCGTGATCAGGCTCTTGCTTTTTGATTCCACCTGGACCGCGTGTACAAATAATGAGGGGATTAAAGTTCAGCTCCCCCTTCCTGGGTGCCTGCTAAAGGGATGGATGTTTGTCAGCGATTTGGGGGTTAATTCAGACAAGTTTATTTCACATTCTGGGTCTGCACACACGAAAAGAGCATGAGTGGTTTGGAGTGAAGGATTAGCAGCGTGTACAGGGGGACAAAACCAATTGTGGATATTAATATGGGATGTATTGGATGTGTGTCTAAGCATTAAATTGGGGGGTGGGGGCTGGGTTTTAGGTGACTTTTCACCCCATTCAGAGACCATGGTCACAATGCACCGTGTTTCAACACTTACTGGGGAGAAAGGGAGACAGAGGGGAGGCAGGGCAGTACCCCGAGTTGCATCTGGTCTTCAGACCTCGCTGTAATCTCTAAGGGAGGGTGTCCCCAACCTTTAATTTTTCAGTTTAAACAGGCCTAGAGCACGCCACATCTTTAAGGCCTTTTCCCTGGTGTCTCTAGGAGGCAGCCTTCATCGAGCGAGGAAAGCAAATCTTGGCAAAAAGAGCACTGAAGGATGTGAACCCCTTGGAAAATTCCACTTCCTGCCCAGCACTGCGTGTCCTTGGGTCTCTCACTCATTCCCATGCACTTAACGAGGGATTTCTGCCTCAGGCTACCACACCAACTTTCTAAATAAATGCCGCGCACACCCGAGCTCGGTGCTCTGCAGTTAATCTCAGCCCAGCACCAGCTCCCTCTCCTCTCTTCCTACTTCCCTCCATTTTATTTCTCCGCTGGTTTTTCTCTCCAGCAGACTCCAACTCTCTCTCCTGCTGAACTTGCCGGGAACAAAAGGCTCCGTTCCCGATCCAGCCCGCAGTTGCCGTGAGAAACTTCCTCGCCAGCGCTGTCTGTCGCTCCGCTCTCCCTCCCTCGCTCCCTCCCTGCCTCGGGAAAATGGCAGTGCAAGAGCTTGATGAAAAGGGGGAAAAACCTTCTTTCTCAGCGCCTGCCTCTCCCGCAGCACCCCCCCTCCCCAGTCGTGACGCCTGAACTCAAACTTCTCTAAAAATACACTTTAGGAGGGCAGATTTTCACCGGAGGGGATCAGTGGGGTATTTTTTACACCCCACTGAAAAGAGGCGCCGAGGCGGGAGAAAGGCCGAGGTACAGCTTTTTCCAGGCAGGAGAACCTGCTGCTGACCCCTCCCGCACGGCATCGCCGGGTCCCAAGGATTTTGAACACAATAAGTTTTCCTTCAGTGGGAAAATCCAGGCCCAGAGTTCAGATCTTTCTCTTTTCGCAGCTTTAAAAGCCTTTTATTTCCCCCTTTCTTTAACTCTTCACAGTGGGGTTCACAGCAGAACGCGGTCTCTCTGCCAGCCCACCCGAGAGCTCCCAAATCTGGTGGGATTCAGGGAAAACAGACGGTTGGCTCCGGATCCAGTGCAGGGGTTTTTGCAAACTCCGGTCCGCGTTTTGATTTTCTTTTTTGCCCTTTTTTTTTTTTTTTTTTTAAGTAGATTTACTCTTCCTTCCCCGAGCGCACCGGAGCGCTGCTGTCCGAGGGCAGCCGGGGTGCACCCCCGGATATAGAATAAATGGGGTTCGTCTTTCCCTGCACTTCATTATTTTTTTCCTCCCCTTCCCGATATCCCCCAATTTTCCCTGGAATTACTAAATTCCACTTCCAGCCTTATTTTCACTGCAGGGTGAGCTCTGCTCTTCTCGCTCAGGCCCCAATCCGCACACATGTGCCCCCAAAACTTGCGCTGTCCCACTTTTCCCCCCCGCTCCGGTGTCTCGGGTGCGGGCCGGGGGCGTGGGGCGTGGGACGCGCGTGGCACCAGCCCCGGCTGCCCCCGGCCCGCGGGGGTCGCGCAGGATGCGCGGGGGCTGCGCTCCCGCGTCCCTTCCCCTCCGCAAACTCCGCTTCGCTTTTTCCTCCTCCTCGCCAGTGCTGCTAAAATAATGCATTTCCTCGAGTCAGGCCGAGTCCACTTTCCTGCCTTAAAATGCATCCAAAGTTTCGCAGCTCGCTGTCAGATGTCACCAGCGGGCTCTCGCGGGGCGGCCGAGCCGGGGGCTTGCTCCCTGCCCGGGGGAAACCTGGCGTGGGAAGCAGCAAAACCCCTGGAAAATCCACGCCTGCCTTTGAGCTGCTGCATTCAGCGAAGGGACAGAGTTACCTTCGGCTGGCACTCACAGCGCAGAGCCATTGTGTCTCCCCAGGAAGGGAGATTATACAATATTTTAGCATTATTTTGAAGTGGATAAATGAGCGTTGTCTCGCATGATGCCCAGCAAACAAATAATTCAAATAATATCAATCTTAGTGGTGATGAAGCCACAAGGAGAGTGCTTAACCCAGATACAACAGCAGCTAAAACACTGCAAGGAATAGGCTGGGCAAATATAAACGTATTGACAGGAAATGTGATTTTCTTTAGCAAAAACCCTATAAGAGAAGCTGAGGTACAGCAAATAACCCTCCTGACTCCATTCCATCTTTTGCAGGGCGCCCCATGAATTATAATAGATGGGTCTCTTGTTCTCGGGTCCAGCGTGCACATCTCAGCACGCCGTGCCTCTCGGTGCAATGGAAGAGCATCCTTCCCCACACAGCTACATCCATTCCTCCCCAGCTCCCTTCGCTCTGCCTTGGTTGCGCTTGTTCAGACTTTATCACGGGAGCTGCAGCCGATTCCGGCAGCCGGGATCCAGTCCGTGTTTGTAGCCAGGGAAAGGCTGGGATAATGATAACTTGTGTGTGTGCGAGCTGAGCCGAGGCAGCGCTGACTTTAGTCCGGTTTCCATGTCAACGATTCAGTCCATATTTGCCATCACACAGTTGGCAGAGCCCGGTTTTTTTTTTTTTCGTGGAGGGGGGAGACACTACTCCTGTTTCTAGTACTCTAATCTAGACCAGGTTTCCTAAACTGCCTTAGTGCTGGGTTAAATGGCACGGCCACCTTCATGAAGGAGACTTCCAGTCAGGAGGAGCCGGCGCGGTGGCGGTGGCCTGCAGTGCCATGTGAGCGCTGGTTTCCCAGCCTATCTGAGAGCCAGGAGCCGGGCCGGGCTGAGGGAAGCGTGCCCAGCACTCGGGGACACGGGGAAGGGAGCACGGCCGCCGCTGCCGAGCAGGGATGGCTCCGGCTGGGAAAAGTGTGGATGTGCCGCAGGGAAAAGTCGCTGCCGCTCCCGATGGATGGCCGCTACATCCCGGGACGGCGGGACTGGCGGGAGGATTTTCAGCTCTTAGGTGGCAATGTTGTTAAGAACTGTGCTGTCATCTGCTTCCCAGTCCTCATGGCTGGGAATTCACTGAATGCCTCAGTATTGAGTAAAGTGCCAGGGCCTCATTGATGAGGCGTATTCCAAAATCTGCTGCAGCTTTCACAAACATTTGGTAAAGTGAGTGTCTCCTCATTGTGTGGGTGGCTGGGGAATCCAGGCTGCTTTTCACATTACTATCAACACCGGGTTTCATAGTCTGACATAGTGCTCCTTGAAGGGCGTTCCAAAAGACGGACACAGGTAGAGAGATGTGAGCACGGGATCTTTGCCTGGATGCGCCCAAGCTGCTTCCCAAGCTCCTGAAGTGAAGTGGTTAAACTTTTGGTGATGCTCAGTGAGATAGTGGGGCTTTTCTCCCTGAAGTAGATGTAGCTTTGGGGTTGGGGAGGTGGGTGCTTGGGATGGTTCTGGGATTAAATGGCAGAATTCTCTCCAGTTTATGCTTTTTAATGTTTAGTGCAAATGAAACACCCAAGGAACAGTGTTTTGGTGCTGTGGGGCACCATGGACATGAATAGAACCACTGGGCTTCACTTTTGAGAGTCCAGCCTGACATTGGAGGAGTTTTCCCCCTCTTCTTCTTTGTCTTTCCAGAACCCAGGATTTCATCAAATAACTCCTCTGAAGAGATGATGTAGATCAATTTTTGTTCTAGCACATTCCACAATTTCCAAACTCTTCTGAAGAAGAGTATCTCGGTGTTTTTCCTTTCCTGCGGTCCACACACATCTCATTAAAGCCACAGAGCCTCCCATGTGAGATTCCAGCATTGTACTGGGGCTCCAACCCTGGTGAAGGCCTTGAGCACCATCACAACACCAGTATCATCATTTATTACCCGTATCATAATTTTTTCCCTAATAGTTTATTTACAGCTGTGGAGAAGGACTGACCAGCCAATCTGCTGGATGGGATCTGCTCCGTGTTGCACAGTCAACTGTGCTTTGTTTGGAGCCTGAGGGGCAGTTTGTTGCTCTAGAAAACATTTAGAATTTTGCTATTTATCACCATATACCCCCTCCCCTCCCACTTTCCAGCTTTGGAATAACCCCTTTTGTTCTGCCACCTGCACTCTAGATGATAAATATTTTATATTATAAGGTTTATAATGGGTGTGAGGGCTGAGTTGCTGTCAGTAGACACTGACACCTTCACTTGATCCCCAGCAGGCACATGGTGCTGGCAGGGACCCAGTCCCGCTGCCCAAGGCTCTGCCTCCTGCGCTGGACTCGCGTTTGCCCAGTGCCCCCAGTTCCAATGGGATTCCTTGTGGTGTGTCCCGCTGGGTCCTGGGCTGGGGCCGAGCCCTGCTTGTTGTCACTGCACAGGGGCTACTTCTGCTGCATTATCTGTTCTGTGGTGATGTTCTAAAATGGCAGCCTCAGAGTCTCTTCTGACTCCCCACACACCGTTTTCTGATATTTTCTCTTGTCTTAAAGTTATGTTTACTTCAACTTCACTTCTCCAAGTATTTTCATATTCCAGAGGAACACCAGTACATGGGACCCAGGCCTAACCCATACCATGCTTGGCATTTTTACCAGACATCCATGTCCCAATTTCTAAGAACTCGGTGTTTATAACCCCAATAACTAATCTTTTTGTCCTTCCCATGGCCCGCTGCAGCCCTGCACCATCTGAAGTCAAACAGGCAGGTTCAGACCCTGGCACAGGCCAGGCTGTGTCCAGGATGGAGCTCCAGGTACATTGCTCTCCTCCCTCCTCCTGCTCTGCCAAGGCCTCGGGGATGGAGGAGGTGGGAGTCTGGGTCTGAAAGGGTTGCAGAAGAGCATGGCCTAATTCCCAGTTCACCTCTTGACAGCCGGGGAGCTCCAGCACGGCATTAGGCTCTGATTGCCAGCGCATCCTGTCCCATTGCCCAACGTGTTGTGTCTAGACGCGCTCAGGTGGTTTTGGATCTGGGAATTCCTGGTTCCGTGCCCACCGCCCTCGCCTTGGCAGGAGCGGGGAGCCGGACTTTCTTGGATTGTCCGCGCGTGCAGTCACAGCCCTGGCGCGCCGCCAACGCCTTTTCCAGAGGGACACGGCCAAGCGGAGAGGAAATGACAACCGCTAACAGTTCGCAGAGGGCTTAATTCTAAATGGAATTTCTAGGGACAAAGAAGAGGCGCTTCGGTAACCCACGGGCAGAAACCCCAGGGCCGGCGGCCGCCGAGCGGCCAGCACGCCCCCGGAGGGCTCCGGCCGCGGGACATCGCCCGCTGCCCCCGGGGATCGCCCCGGGCGGCTCCGGCCGCGGCGGGGGAGCGCTGCCCCCCGGCCCCCGGCTCCGCCGATCCGCCGCGGGTTTTGCGGGCGGCAGCTCCGCGCCGGCGGCGGCCGGGGCCGGCCCGCTCCTCCTTTGTGACGGGGGGGAGGCTCCGCTCCGGGCCGGGCTGCGCTCCGCTCCGGGTTTGGCAGGCGGCCGCGGCGCTGGGTAAAATGGCAGCGCTGAGCCTCGTGTCGGACTGAGCCCGCTCGGCCGAGCAGAGTCGGAGCTCGCCCAGCCCGGCCCCGCCGCCGCTCGGCCCCGCTCCGGGGACGGCGCCCGCCCGCCCGCCGTGTCCCCCCTCCCTCCCTCCCGCCTCTCCCGCACCGGGAGCCCCGTCCCGGGTCCCCCCCCACCCCCCCTTTCCTCCTCCTTCCCCCCCACTCCCTCCTCCTCCCCTTTCTCCGCCGGCTGCAACCGAGGAGGTACAGCGGGGCCAGGCCCCGGGAAGCCCAGCCCAGCGGAGCCCTCCCCGCCTCGCCGAGCAGGCCGGGGGGGAATGAGCCCCCGCTGCCCTGAAGAGCCGCCCGCCGCCGCCTGAGCGGGGAGAGCAGAGCAGCGAGGCCTCACGCCGGCCGGCCAGGCAGGGAGCAGCTCGGGGGGACCGGTCCGGGGGGGTGGCCGGGTGGGGAGGGGGGGGATCATGGCTGCTCAGGTCGCCCCCGCCGCCGCCAGCAGCCTGGGCGCCCCGGCTCCATCCGAGCTGAAGAAAGCGGAGGCGCAGCAGCGGGATTGTCCCCCGGAGGAGGCGGGGGGTGAGGCGGCGGCGGCGGAGCGCGGCGAGAAGCAGGCGGAGAGCGAGGGCCCGTCGGGGAAGGAGCTGCAGGACGGGGCCGAGAGCAACGGAGGGGGCGCAGGGGCCGAGTCCGACCTGAAGAGCTCGAACGGGAACCCGGGCCCCAGGCCCGCCGCCGCCGCCACCCTGAACAATAACCTCCCGGAGCCGCCCGGTGGCGGCGGCGGCGGCAGCGACGGGGTGGGGGCGCCGCAGCCGCCGCCGCCGCAGCAGCAGCAGCCGCCCCCTTCCCACCCGGCCGCCTTGCCCCCGCCAGCCTACGGCTTCGGGCAGCCCTACGGCCGGGGCGCCGCCGCTGCCTTCCACCAACATGGCGGACAACAAAGCCCTGGCATGGCAGCGCTGCAGAGCGGGGGCCTGGAGCAGAACTACCCGGGGCCGGCGGGAGCCCCCGCGGGGCCGCCCCCTCCGCAGAACTCGCACGGCGCCGGGGCCGAGCACGGCTTCCCCAACCACCAGTACAACTCCTACTACGCGGCCGGGCGCAGCGCCGGCTCCTACCCGCCTCCCCCCCAGGCCTACGCCCTGGGCTCCCCCCGGGGCTCCGCGCCGCCGGCCGCCAAGTCCCCCGCGGCCGCCGCCGCCGCCGCCTTCCAACAGCAGCAGCAGCGCTTCGGGGTCATGGGTCCCTCGGCCGCCGGCGGCGCGGGAGGAGGGGGCACCACCCCGCAGCCCACGGCCACCCCCACCCTCAACCAGCTCCTCACCTCCCCCAGCTCCGCCCGCGCCTACCAGGGGTACCCCGGGGGCGACTATAGCGCCGGGCCGCAGGACGGGGCGGCCGCCGCCAAGGGCGCCGCCGACATGGTCTCACAGTACGGCGGGGGCAGCGGCCAGGGCTGGGCAGCGGCCGGCGGGGCCCCGCCGAGGAGCCACCACGCGCCCATGAGCCCCGGGAGCAGCGGCGGCGGGGGACAGAGCCTCGGCAGGAGCCAGCAGGTACCGGCCGGGCCGCGCGGGGCGGGCGGGGGGGGGGTCCGGGCACGGGGCCGGGCGGGGGGCGGGGGGCTCGGGGTGGCGGCGGCGGCTCTCCCGCGGGTTCCCCCCGCCGGGCCGGCGCTGCCGGGCGCTGCCATTGTCTGTGCTGCTCGCTCGCTCTAAAATGGCTGCCTCGCCGCCTTCCCTTCCTCCTCCTCCCCGGCCTTTGTGCGGGGCTCCCGGGCCGCCGCCGCCGGGCTCCCCGCCGCCCCGGGGGGCTCTGCCGGGGGGCCGCGGGTCGGGGCGGGCGGCGAGGGCCCGGCGGGGCCGGGCGCGGGGGGCCGGGGCGGCGAAGGGCGCGCCCGGGACAACGCGTGGCCCCGGCAGCGCCGCCGCCTTCCCGCGGCCCCGCGACCCCCGGCGCCCCCCCGGGGGGGTCCCGCGGCCCGCGGCGGGGTCCGGCGGGGCGGGCAGGGCCGCGAGGGGCCGGCGGGGCCGCGGGGCCCGCGGGGCGGGCGGAGGGGCCGCGGGCCGGGGCGGGAGCGCTGGCGGGGAGCTGGGCCGATGGGAGCAGCGAGTGCGGATCGCTTGGGTTTGGGATTTGAATTATGGAGGTAAAATCCTTCTGTCAAAGCCAGGAGACAGTTGGTCTTAGGTTGACATCCCATCTGTGATCTGATTGGCTCCCCATCCCCTGCTCTTGGCCATTTATAATTGCCTCTGATGTAATGGTACAACCATCCTGATGAGCTCATAAACTTCCACACTCGCCTCCTCCGCCAGCCCCGGGACGGGGCAGCCCCGCGCCCCTCTCCGCATCCCCCCGGCGTGACCTTGAGCCCCGCATCCCTCTGCCCCGTGCCCCGGACAGAACGGGAGGCGAGGGCACTTTGTTTGTACCTTGGGTTTATTTTCCTTGTGATGTTGGGTTCAGCCTGGAATAGAGTCTGTGTTGTCGGAACGGTGGCAGGGCTGCTTCGCACAATGGGCTTGCTGTTTATTTTGGTTATGTGACTTTCCCCTTGGTATAAATGATTTCTTTGATGGGTCTGAGGATGCGTTTGTTCCTGCCTGGTTTTGGCCCTTTTCAAAACTGGGGCTGTTTGGGTTCTTTATTAGATGGGAGCGTGTGGGGGATTCTGGGGTGTGTTACAGCCTGAAGAAGGAAAAAAATCCCCAAACAACCAAACAATCAGAACCAAACTTGTGGCCAAAATGCTGAAATTGGTCAGTTACCAAGAATTACCAATTTACATTCAACAGAACTGTGATACAGGGCAGGAGCCTCCAGCTGTGTGTCTTAGGGCACGTTTTGACTTACTTTGAGTGAGAGCTGATGTTTCCTTCCCCCCCATAAATACAGGCACTTCCTAGAGACGTTCAGGTGCTGGCTGTGGTCGGGCTCAGCAGTGTCACAACTCTTCGCTCTTCTGAGGAGTGAAACTAGGAACAGCAAGCCTAAGGATTATCTTTATTGTTGTATGTGTAGGATTCCCTCTTTACTGGAATAGGAATGGCCGGGAAACGTGCAGAGGAGAAGGCAGCACAGCATCAGACATTTTAGATACAGGGAAAAGAGGTGCTGGTATCTTTATCTGAGAGCCTTGATTGAAACCGGGTTCCTTTCTGTGCTCAGACTCGCATCTCCAAGGCCTGTGGTGGCCTCGTGCAGGACTAAACTTCCCTTTTCATTCTGTGTACTTTGCTCCAACTTCAGGCCGGGGTCGGAGACGTTTGATACCACGTAGGGTGACCTGCAGCCTCCAGAGCTTCCCTTCTTGCTCAGGACTTCTGCACTGCTCTGAAAACTTCTCAGTTGTTTGTGCCTTGATTACCGAAGGCACCCTCTGCTGCAGCACCTGGAATGGCTGGATTGGCTTTTCTGTCAGGTTGGAATTCTGCTCTCCCAGAGAGCAGATCTGCTCTGCTGGGGCCATCAAAGGTCCAGTGGTGACTGGTAGTGAGTGTTGGAGCATCCTGAGGGAAGGTTTCAGCTACCTGGGAATATGGTCCTGTGTTCCATGGATGCAAGTACAAAGTGCTTACTTTGTATATCCTGAGAAATCTCAATTTAGATAAAATGTGTACTAAAAGATGGAGTCAGGTTGAACTTCTCAGGTGTTTCCCTGCAGTTCACTTCTGGTACGAATTTGTAAAAGGAGCTTATTCTGTCTTGGAAAATGAATTTCACGTAGTTCCACGAGCTGCTGACACAGTGAATTAAGAATACCTGAGTAAGTAGTCCCATAAACTGGAATTATTAATGAATAGTTGTTCTGAGAATTAGTTGGACTTGAGGAAGGACAAACATTGAATGTAAAAGGTAAACCAGCAACTCCCTCATCTCAAAACCCAAATGACTTTCCCCCCCAGTCCTTTTTTGTGCCAAGGATTATTGGACTTAAACTGACAATTCCTTTTTTCGGCTGGAAAAAGAAAAGAGCAGACGTATCTAATGAAAAAAGCTTCCACGTGTCATCTGTGCTGCCCACAAGAAAAGGTTGATTAATAATAATACTCCAGCCCTGAATTACAGCCTCCTGTGCTGTGTACTCCTAAATTCCCTGGATTAGGAGAATTTAAAGCTTTGTGTCTTCTCTTTGTCTTGCACAGCGATGAGCAGAGCGGGTACTTCCCACCCAACTCCTGAGAAACTCTGGGAGAGCAGAGCAGAGGGCGACTCACCTGGCAGAAACGTCCCAGGGAACATCTCCTGGTGCAGGCCGGGAGAAGAGGATGTGGGAAGAGCACACTTGGGAATCCTGGGGGTCGTGGACCTGAGTTTGGGGATGAGAAGCAGGATGGTGCCTTTAACCCCTGGTACTCTTTAGGAATTCTGAGTGATGCCATCACGAGGGTTTCGTCACTTTGCTCATCGAGAAAGGCCAAGTAATTTCTGGCGCGAAAGTTGTTTGGGTGGAATGTTCCCTGCAGTGAGAGGAGTGTGTAGTCACACCACGGAGTTACACAGGGGTGGCTCCTGTGTGTAACCCTGGACACTTCACCCACAGCCAGGCCAAGGGAGGAGGTGCTGAGTGGGAGCCCAGGGAAGACAAGGATGCTCCATGGCTTTGGGGACTTGGTGTTTTTTCCCGGATGATCTTTCTAGCTGGGGAACACAGAGCAGGGTCAGGAGATCAGGATGGCTGATTTGTGGTGTGTGGGATGAGAAATCCGTGGTTTGCTGTGGGAATGCCTTGTAAGAGGCTAGGCCAGGGATCCTGGATTTCAGTTTTTCCAGCTTTCCCATGGATTTGTTTCCACCTGCTTCCCCTCAGAGCATGTAGCAGCTCTTAGTAATACGCCAGTTTTCCCAGGGTCTTGGGATTTAAAGGAAACTGCTGGAGAGAAAGGACTTCCCTGCCTTTAATAGATGGGCATTTCTCAGGCTTTGGCTACAAGAAAGTGTCTCCTGTAATGGGAGAACTCTTTGGATCACATTAAACATTGACATCTTGGATAACCTCCCCATAGGTGCCCCAGCATCTCAAGGCCTCTGTTCTAAGTTCAGTGAAAGCAGTTTAAAAATCGTATGTTAATTTTAAAAAAAGCTTTTGGGCCTGTTGCCATACAATAGCTATTTTTTGTTGACTTTGATTCCGACTTTAGTAGTGAGTGAGGCATGAAAAACGTTGTTGGAAATATGGTTTTTAAACTGAATTGGCACCAAAAGGCACTGCGCTGCCAGTGAGCTGCGATGTCTTGGAATGGGAAATTGGGACCTGGCTCCTCTTGGCTCGTGGTTTTTCCTTGCTTTGCATTGTAATGTCAGGAGCCCTCGAGTTGTGTGTTGTGCACTGGAGCTTTCCAACAAAAAGGAGAGTGGTGCATCTCCTTTTCTCTGAATGAGCGATTTTAGGGCTTGGCTGTCTTAGAAAAAGCAGGAAAATTGTGCTACTTTGATTTTGTTGGTAAAGTCTTGTTAATTCTGGTGTGGACACTGGAGGTTTTGCTGCTTCATCTTTTTTAAACAGTCTGAAGTAAGCCAGGAGTTGCCTGATTCTCTTAAAATCTCTCATTTTCTCCACTACCATCTCCCCGATGCCCAGTTTGGAGGTGTCCAGTGTTTCCAGGCAGGATGTGTGTGGGATACAGGATGGTAAAACTCAATCCTCGCTCTCAGCTGGAGCTTTTATTTTTCCCTGCCCTTATCACCACCAGTTTACTGGGAAACCTGGGACAAACCACTTGAGTGTTGTGGCGCAGTGGGGTTAGCAAGGCTTGCCTACAGCTTTTTAGGAAGTTTGAGTTGCCCTGTGAATCCTTATTTATTATCTGGGCTAGGAGAGGATTTCTCCCTATGGCGTCTCTCTTGTAGCCATGTTGTTGGTTGCAAGAGAGAAATTTGGTTTCTGAAAGGTTTTATGTTTGACTTTCGGCTTTTTGGGGGGGCTACAATACTTAGTAGTTTCCTGAAACTGTCCAGTTTTATTCCTTTTACCTGCTACAACTTCTCTGTCCTGTTTCTGAAAACAGGAAAACTTCCTGTTTTCCCTCAACAAGCAGGCAGAACTTCTTCCCTGTTCTTAAATAATATTTGGAACTGGGGTGGGGGGAGGCAGGACAGTCAAATGCTCTGTTACAAAGCTGTGCCTGACTATTCTTACGAGCTTGGTGAGTTCATAATGCTTTGGGTCTTTTCTGTTGTCTCATTTGAGAACTCTGGTCAGTGATTCCTGTGTTGCAGACGTATCACACGTTCCATGAGGGCTGTATTAAAAATCCCAGCAGCTTTCCTTCAGAGAGAAAATAATGTCTAAAATTAGGCTTAATAGTGCAGCTGTTGGTTTTATCTGTTACCTCATGCACGACTTTTCCACCACTTTTCTCCCTTACTCTTTTCAAAGGAACGCCACGAACTGGAAATCCAGCTTTTACCCTCTGCATCTATGCTCTGGATAATTAAAATATTAGAGGAGAAAATGCCCTTTCCAGTTCTTACTCTGTGTATTTAAAATTCTTGGGCTAGTGAGTCTGATTTCTTCTTTGAATTGCAACTCCTGTGTGATGGATTGCTCTGGGGAGAAGCTCACCAGCAGTGCCATTGCCCAATTCCTACCAGGAATGCTGGAAACTCTCAAGGAGCAGCAGCAGCAGCAAGTGTGGTTTGGGGGGGATGGAAAAGATAAGCTTGTCAATATTTAGCCTCTTGCTTTTTCCCTCTGGAATGGTCCTTAAACCATCAGCAAGGGTGGAAAACAATATTTCCCCTTTTGTTCTGGTGGGAGAGAAAGGAAGGATACCTTCCTGCTGGGAAAAAAATGTTTTTGACAAGTCCTACAGAAGTTTTCTTTTGTTGTGTGCTGACTGCAAAAAGTTCAGTCTTTAATTTATGCACGGACAGGGGGAAAACTGGACTGGATGTCTGTTAGTCAGAGCCATAAATCTCCAGCTGGAAGTGAGTGACAGGTGGGGTGGGAAGAAAAAAGCTGGTTTTTGGCACACTGGAGCAGAACTGCTTGGGCCGTGTCCGGGTCCCTCCTGCCCGCCAGCTCCAGGGTGGCACCGGGGGAGCTGCTGCCTGTTTGGTTCCACTGGAAGAGGAGGGGAGTTCCTCGCCTGGAGATGAACCACGTGTCCTTTTGGGGGGCTCAGGAGGACCACGCTGTGCCTGTCAGCTGAGTCCAGGAAAATTCCAATCCCAAACTGAGCACCCTCTCTGCTGTCTGGAGATGCTGCTTATGGCTCTTCAGGGCTGAAGCTCTGTCGGAGCTGGGTTTCAGGCAGCCTTTTGTTTCTCCCTGTTAAGCAGGGGTGGAACGTGGGGTCTGAATTCCCACAGTGACTGTTCCTCAGCAGCTGAGATGCTGCTGTGGGAACTTTGGGAAGAGCTGAGGCACCAGGGCTGGGAAGGGTGGAGAGTGGAATATGGATCCTCTGAGGCTCCCCCTGTGTGTGACACCAGCTTCCCTCCCTGGCTTCAGCTGAATGGGCTGAGACCCTTTTAACAGAGCTCTGTGCTTAAAGGAGCACCCGGGGCTGCAACAGGAGGAGCTGCTTCTCCCAGGATTGAGCTCCTGTACATATTTTACCAGTTCCATGTCCTGGTCAGATGTGGATTAATCACGGATTAAGATTTGGGTGAGGGAGGGGTTCCCATTCCTGACTCTTCCCTGCACCTGCACTCCCAGTGTTGTAACTCAGCAGTTCAGTCCTGCAGCTTGAGCATTTCTGAGGGTTTTTGCTCTACATCAAGAAAAGCACTTCCAGGTTTGCCACAGTGTCTTTCTGGAGTATTTCTGAGTTTTAAGTGACAGCTCAGCAAGTATTTACACAACGTGGGCATGAGTTCTCTGTAGTGAACCGTAAAGGATGCTGCATAATGACAGGTAAACTTAATAAAAGCTGCTTCAGAATTTCTCAGCAAATATCTTTTTTGCTCAAGATGTTCAGAGTAAAATGTAGCTGGAGTCTAATTTCTAGTCATGTTCTTTTAATTTTTCTGGGAGGAAAAAGGGACAAAAGTGTGTAGGATCAAATAAGGTGATCAGTTAATTCAGTTAATATGGTAAAGAAATATCTTTATGAAAGGGTGAGAGAGTGGAGATAGTGTGCATGTCTTAATTCCTATGAAATTCCCTTGAAAAATCAGTTTGTGTAAATAACTCCAAAAAACCTGCTGCTCCATTACAGTTATTGGCATTTCATGTGATAACCAGCATGTCATTATTTCTTTAAGCCAGCTCTGGTAATTGAAACTCTTTCAAGGACAAATTCAATTGCTGTTAACTTCCTTTCTTTTTCTCCTTTTTTTTTAACTTGAGTAACTTTTTCTCTCTCCTGGATAATTAACATTAAGCCTAAATTGGTCCAAGAAGCTCCGGGTTAGAGGCGGGCAGTCGTTTTTGGGAACCCTGACAGAGCTGGTGGAGCAGCGCCTGCTGCTTGTCCTGCTTTTGTGGGTGCTTGGCCATGTGGGGAACCAGAGGGGACCAGAGATGACTTTGTTTTGGTGGGATGTGATGGGGACATCCTGGATGTGGCTGGGAGGAGGCAGCGTTTCGGTGGCTGAGGCCAAAGGTGGCCCTTTCTGCCACTTATGACTTTCCACCCTGAGAGATTCTGTGACTCTTTTCTCAAAGAGAAGTTCTTGAAGTTGGGAGGGCTCTGGAATTTCCCCCTTGGGGAGGATGAATGGGTTAAAGAAGTACTTTCCCCCACTCCACTCACTTGTGAAATTTCATTCAGGTTTGACTAAGAGAAACCCTGAAAATTACCATTTCCCTTCTGATGTCAGCACGTCCTGGCACCCTGCCTGTGAACAACCAGCAGGAATGTTTGAAAACCTGGGCCCAGGCCACAGCTCCAGCTGCACCTCCGGGCGAGCCGGGGGCTCTGGGAGCGGCTCCGCTGTGGCAGGACCGGAGGGTGGGCAGGGGTTTGTACCTGCTCACCCTGCCCAGGGCAGGGGCTCCAGCACTGTGGACACGAGGCACAGGAGAGGGAGGGACCTGCTCTGGAAATGGCCATTCCGGTTTGGGTTTCAGTGCTGAATTTGATCATTTTGGTGAGGAGAACGTGCAGTGTGGGCTGTGCTGCCTGACAGATCTCGCTGTCGGTTCCGTGCCTCTGTTGTCTATTTGGTGATGATGTTTTCCTTGTTGAACAGAGATCTGGAGGTGAATTGGGAAGGTCCCCAAGCCCCCGTGTCCTGCTCCAGGGCAGGATCAGCTACACCTGGGCACAGGCAGCACGAACACGGTGGAGCCGCCTCCGTGTCTCAGTGCTTTGCTGCCTGGAGCATTGGCCATCAGGGAAAATATTCCAACTCAAATCATGTGAATTGAGTGTCTCTTGTCCTGGTCTCTCCAGGTGTGGAGAGCAGAGGCAAAAGTGTGCAGTAACCTGCTCTTAACTGTGTGGCTTTGTGCCTGTCCCCGGTTTCCTTGAGATAAAATCCCTGGTTACGTTGCAAAATGTCTCCCTTTGCTTCCAGGTTGCTGTGGGAATTGTGTTGGAGGGGTTGGACTGTCCTGCTTTGCCACCTGAACTCTGCCAGGGTCCCGGGCTCGCTCTGCTCTCTGTGGGATCCTTCCTGGAGGCTTGTTTGGAGTTTTGTACTTCATAACAGTCTGGTGATGGATTTAAAGTCCAAATGAGTGTAGGACTATGCACCCTGTGCGAGTTTAGGAGGAGAGTCTGGTGTTCATTAACTCTGTGTAAATAATTAAACCGGTGCCAGGCTAGAGGTGGTCTCCTCTTAGCCCTGCTCCTTGTGAAAGGCTTTGAACAAAAGTTCTTACCTCTGTGCAGGAGATCCATTGAAACGGTGAAAGTGCTGGAATTAGTTAAAACTTGATTTTCTTTTCTCTTTAAATTATCTTTGACTTTGGGGCTTGCATGGCTAATCAAGGGAAAGACTTCCCATTCAAGGCCAGTTTACTGAGTGTGATCACGTGTTCCAGAAACTGCCTTTTTTATGTGCTGTGGCTGCACGTGTTGTCTCGATGTTCTGAGGAGTCCTGCAGTCCTGCCCCTCGGGCTGCGTGGGTGGGGGGTTTTATTTTTTTATTATAAAAAACCCCAAACTCATTTACTTACTGTTCTGTCGGGCACTTGTGGTGATTGCAGTGCTTTGGATCTCGTGGGAAGGACTCAGGGCAGCTGCTGTGTATGGCCAAGTTGAACATTATTTTTTTTTTAATTACATGTGGGTAATTGGACAGTGTTTTGATAGGAGGCATTTAAGTATCAAAGTATCTCAAAGTCTTTCAGGTTACTGTGGCAGACCAGCGAGGCTCGAACAAGGAGTTTTCCATGTTTTGGAAACCTTTCCCTGGCTCTGCACCCTGCAAGTGGCAGAGAGGTGCTCAAAACTAGCTCAGAATCCAGGTTAATGCCCTCACTGCTGGATCAGAACTCTCTCTGGGCATGGGGTTACACCTAGAACAGTTTTCACAGTTCCAGGGCTCTGCCACCCTCGTGGAAAGAAGGTCTTCCTCATGTTGGGGTGGAACTTGTGAGGGTTTTTTATGGCCATCGCTCCTTGTCCTGTCACTGGCACCGCTGAACAGAGTCTGGCACCATCCTCTTGACAGTTTTCTCTGGTTTAAGGAAAAGTCGTCTTGATGGAAATGTGTTTTCCAGCAGCCTGTGGGGAGAATGTGGCTCCCCTGGAACAGGGCACATTGGTGGGGAAGGGACTTTCAGGGGGGAGTGAGAGTGTTGGCATAAAACCCACTCTTACTCAGCTCATGCTCTGGAGGAGAAGCAAAAAGCCTGACTGGCTGCTGTCTGCTCTTGGATGTGCAGGAGACACTGACAGACCGATGCTATCCCAAATTATCCTGTCTGCCTGTACTTGAAAGATGTTTCTGAGCCCCTTCCCTGTCCTTCCTGCTCGGTTCACAGGCCATGATGGCATTGCAAAAGCTGCTTTCCACGTTAATTGTGATTGATTACCTTGCAATCTGGGACAAGATTTCCTTTGAAAAGCTATATGCTGATTTGGTGTCAGGAATTAAAATCAGATGAAGTGATTAGTGTTGTATGAGACATCCCAGAGCAATCGAGTGCTCCTTGGTTTTCAGCTGTGTTCTGGCCCTTAACCCTTCCCTGCCTTCTCCTTGGAGCGAGGTGCTAAATCTGCTGCCCCACGCTCAGGTGAATAACTCAGCCAGGGTGTTGTACAGGAGAGCCAGGTGTGATTTGCTGCTGAGCCTCAGAGCGTGGATTTACTGGCTTTAGTGATGAATGTGGAGCGTGTTGGAAGTGCGCTGTGCCAGGGCCACGGCGCTGCTCCCGCGGAGCGGGGAGGAGTTAAGGTGAGCTTTACGTCTGATCACTCTGTAAATGGCAATAAACTGTTCAGAGTTGTCACTGCTGTCAAGGTGCAGTCATGTCTCATCTTCCTTTCCTCATATGAGTTGTCTTGCAGTTTCTTGTTATACCTGTTCCTGGAACCAGTGAAGACTTTGCAGCGTTGGCTGTTCCTCCTCCCCCCATGGCATTGGCACGGTTGGGAGTTCTTGTATCTTCTCCCAGCTGCCAGCACACACTCCTCTTAACTCGCTAAGCAACTCCCCACGTTGTGCATTTTGCCTGGAAAGAAATCTGGGTTTTTCTGGACGGAGATGAAATAAAAGCCCAAGGACAGATGTGAGCGTGGGGCAACAGACCCAGGCTTCAAAAATCACTGTGAGCGAGGCCTGGTGGGCTTTTCAGAAAAGATAATTAATATTTTTAAGTAACAGGGACCTTGTGTCACTCAGGATGTCTGTAGTGAACCTGAATCACGGCAGCCTTGGCTTGGTGAAGGCTCCAGTCTTCTCTGCTGTCTGGAGCTGCCTTGGCTGCAGCTCCGAGTTTCTTGCCCACGTAGACTTTCCATCTCCCCCAGCCTCCTCTTCCCCAGGCAGGCACGACAGCCCTGCTTTGCTGGATGCAAATAGCTCGTTTGGGTGTAAATACTGGAGATTGGTTGTGGCTTTGCTGTAAAGTTACCGAGCCCGTCCTCAGTAAATGCAGATGGTAACTTGTCATTACTGCAATTTTAAATATTTTTGGTTCCGTGGAACTGAAGTGGAGGCTTGAAGGTTGAATTTTAAGGCTAAAATAAGAGAAGGCTCAATAAAATCCGTAAAAATAGCACCCGAATTTGTCAGCTGCTGTAATGACAAGGGAAATAAAGTAACTTTTGTGTTTCCTATTAGCAAAACAAAGCTTTGCTACCTTGTTTCGTGTTGGATACAAAACACGGAGGGATGGGAGGGGGTTTGGGATTTACTAAGTTGCTTCCTCATGAGGTGACACCGGGGCTGGTGCCGGTGCCACGCACGGCGTGCGGTGACAGCTCCCGGACCTGAGGCGTGTTTGAGGGACTCTTGGAGTAACCAGTGGTGCTTATCCCAAGCTCCTGGCTGGGATGGGGCTGTGCCTTGGGGCTCTTAGAGCTGCCTGACCCACGTTACCCCATCCCAAGGCAGGGGTGATGTCCACTGTGGAGCTGTGAGTTTGAATCTCAGCTGTGGGAGGCGAGGGTGTGATGGAGCACAGGGGTTTGTGTTGGCATAACCTGGGATTGCCTGTCTTCCACAGATTCATCCCCGGCCTCAGACTTCTTGGATGATTTTGATCTTCCATAATGCACAGTTTTAGATAAATTCAGTCATTCTGCAGGAGCAGGGGAGAGGCTGTGTAGTGCTGAGACGTGGCTCGGAGCAGCTGCAGGCTCCGACATGCAGCTCCTGTGGAAGCTCTGCATGAGATGGAGCTCTGGGATGAGGCACCTCCGAGAGCTGCAGCTCTCCAAGGATGAGCGTGGCCGTGTCCTCCTCCCTCGTGGTGCTGTGTGTGGTAGGAGAGGTGGGGCTGTGGGGACCTGGGGTCATTCAGAGCCCCGAGCTGATCCCGGGAGGCTCCCCGGGAATGCCGATCCCGGCGTGGGAAGGGGTCGTGGGAGTTTGCCTGTCCAGTTGAGTCTGTTCAGCCACTGTTTATTCTGGTGTAAAATGAGATGAATTTGCAAAGTGATGAGATATTCAAATACAGATGGAGCTTTCAGACACGCCAGTGGGTAGAAACCTGTGTTGCTGCATTTTACAGATGAAGCTTTATCGGGAAAGTGTTCTTAGAAAGGAACCCAGGAGGCTGTGCTGGAGGTGTTTTATCAACTCTGGAGTGTGCACCAGCACCCTCAGATTTCTGTGCAGAAAAAGCTTTTAACGAATTGATAAAACTACCTTTATTCTAGAAAGTAAACTCCAGTGAGCCCTTGCATTGGCTCTTCCTTCAGACCTCCAGTTTTGGAAATCATCCCTCGTGTTCAGTAGCAAAAGACATCTGTCCGTGAGATCAGCAGGGCTTGTTTTAAAGGAAGCAGGGGTTACAGGGAATTAGCTGGATGACTGAAGTCTGCCACAGGTTGCATTGTCTGAATGTATTTATGGGGCATCTGGAGCCCTTTCAGGTTTTCAGCGCTGTTTGGAGCAAATATTTTGGGACTCGCTGGTGATGTGGAACAGCTGCTCTCGTGCTCCTTGGAGTGAGATCACTTAAGCGGTGGTGACACTGAGTGTAATTCTGCTCCTCCGTCCTAGCCCTTCCTCCTCCTGCTTTTTTTATGGCTTGCTCTTGGCCCGGTCCCATTCCTGTGGTACAACACGAGCTCGGTTGCTCCTTCCAGCGTGGAAGCCGGACTGGAACGGGAGCGCTGTAATGAGACATTTGAGCGTCTTTTTGTTGACTTGCCTCCAGTTCATTAGAGCAGAAGTAGGAGGCTGGCTAAACTTAAAGCCTGATTTAATATTCAGGAAGGAAGTTTCTTTCCATCTTAAGAGGAACAGCACCTCATTACAACGATCACATGTTCCTTGGGATCATCTCCCATGGAGCTCAGGCGCAGTTTTCTTTACATCTTGGTGTTGCTTGGGTTTTTGGGAGGAGTCAGCAGTGGCACTTGGGGAATCCTGGGGTGAGCTGCTTGGATAATGTGCTTGTAAAGTGAATTGAAGTCTGAGGGTGAGGGATAGATAGCTAGTTACCTTGTTCTTCGGAAAGAAGGAAATTGTATTTTAAATGTAAGTAGGGATTATTGGAGAAATTATATAGAAATCATCCAGGGATCTCACAGTCTGAATAACAAACTGCATCATCTGACCCCGACTGCCCAGGAAATGCCTGAAAATTTCACTGGTCATCAGCTATTGTACAGTAATCTTAATCCTTTGTTAATTTTGACTGCAGTTAAGTCAGTAAATGGTGTTTGTCAGAATGTCCTGCCATGGTGTAAGTAGTTGAGATGGAGGGAAAGGGAGTGAGTCCTCTGGTTGTTGCCTGATTTTCAGGTGGTGGGGGATCCCTTGTGCTGTTTCCACAGGGATGTGCTCTGAGCCTGCAGACAGGAGAGGTGTCCCTGAGGAACCATCGTGGTGCTTGTTGCAGGCTTGGCACCTTCCCACCCTCTGGTTTTTATTAAAATAAAAGATAACTCTGCTGTACTTGGGCATGAACACTGTGCTGATGTCGGGTTATTTCCAGTGAGGCTTCGAGGGGTAACTCTCATTTCACTTCCCCATCACATCACCTTCTGCTGATTGACTTCTTTCAGGAATAAGATGTTCCATAATGATACATCCTGTAATCAAAACTCTGGTCAGTTTTAATCAATTAGAAGAATATTAGTAAGAGCTGTGCTTTGGAAAGTCCTCTGAGATGTGTGGACTGGGCTCTTGCTGAGAAACGTTAATGGGTAATTACTGGATTGTGTTTAGCAGGGAGATACAGGTCACAGGATGGCTGCTGGGAGAAACTCACTCATTTTCCTTCCACTGGTACAACTCAGGATCTGGATTTGCAGCAGATCTCCCCAAAGAAAGTGATGTAATAAATGATCAAGGAGGGGATAAACATTGAGCAGGGCAGATTTTAGGCTGGCAGGAGCTCCAGATAGAAGCAGGTGACTGAAGTAATGCAGAAAGTGTCCTGTTCTCCGTCTGTGTTGGTGTCATGAGCTTGTTCTGAGGTCGGGGCGTTAGCAGAGGTTTAGAGGAATAGAAAGTGTCTTGGGTCAAACTCTGACCTACTGGAAAAAATCAGAAGAAAAACCAATCTCTTTCTGGTTGCAGAACTGAAACCGTGGAGCAGAGGTCATTTGTTTTGGCAGCCAAACTTTAATCTGCATCCACTATTGATAATGAGATGATGATACATCACCTCCTGGTTCTGTGTCCAAATCCAAGTTAGATTCTGGGATTTGTGGGGGTGAGGGAGGAGTTTTATTTTTCTGTAGCTTATGTGAAAATGGATTTGTCCTGCACGTTTCCAAGGGATGAGCATTTGTAACCCTGTGCTGTATTCCAGAAGTGAGGTTTTGGCACTCCAGGCTTATGGGTGTGAGTCAGAGCACCCCCGCCTGCTTCCTGAATGGAGTGGGGTTCCCAAAGTGATGGGGCTGCCCTGGGGGGAAGGCAGGGAGAGTCCCTGGTGGGACCTGAGCAGGGCCAGCACAGGCTCGGCATTCTGCCCTGATTGTGCTGAGTGATTGAAGGAAGTTGATGGATTTCTCAAGTTTTAAAAGGGAGGGGAAAAGCAAAAAAGGAACTGTGCATTTCTGTGACGATGTTCTCAGAGAAACAGGCTTGTTGTTTAAACTGTCACGGTGAGGTGGTGGATACACCTCATGGAGTGTTTATTACCCGGGGTTTTCAAGGTGTTTTCTTTTGGGGGCATCTTCATGTTCTGCAGGAGGATCTTTATTTTAACTTCAGCTTCCCCTGAGCCTCCTCTGTCCCTCTTTAAAAGCAGACCACCATGGGAAGAGAGGCATCGGAGCGTGACCCGGGCTATAAAAGGCAGCGAGTTCAGGCCGGGGTGTTGACCTCAGCACAGCCAGTTGCACCTTAAATAGATCAGATGAAAGAGTTCCCCACTGGAAGGTGAGCAGTGTTTGCTCCTGAATGAGGGCAATTGTTGGTTTGTGATCAGTCTTCCAGTCGTGCAGGAGTTGGAGTCGCCCGTGTGTGGAGTTTTGGAAGACACGGATGGGTGTGAGAGTGTCTGATGTGCAAACACAAGTGACCAGCTCAAACTGGGTTTGCTGGAGCCTCTCGTGTTGCCCATTGGGTGCTGTTGTGTCCCCTGTCCCCGTTAGTTCTGCTTTTGGTGATGTTGTGGATCAGCCGTGGTTGTGGTGTTGTCGCAGGAGAGGAGCTGCTGCTCTCAGCTGTAGAATCACCACAGCCTGGCTGGTTTTGGTGGATCCCCAGGGCCTCATGCCAGCTTTGGGCAATGCCTCTCTGTGTGTCACACTTGTTCACGAGCCCTGTGCTTTGTGAGCTGGTACCATCACACCCAGCATCACACGGGAAATGGGGTTTGTCTTGCTCGGGGCTTTGGTGCCTTGGTGCTGCAGGCAGCATAACTCTCACAGTGCCCTTGGAATGTGGAAATAGGGCAGGGGTTTTGTTTAGGACAAAGGTTTAAAGGTGGGAGGTTGAATCCCTGACCCCTCTTCTGCAAGACCCACGTGCTTCACTCCAGTGAGATCCCCTGGGGATCCAGGCTGGCGGAGGTGAGCAGTTTGTCCCTGTGGGATGTGTTAACCACCATCGGTGCTGCTCAGCATCGTCTCAGCCTGGCCACTTCCACTGCACTGCCGTGGCCCCCGTTCTCCGGCCAAACCGAGGTGGCTGGGGAGCAGCTGCCACCTCCCTCTGGGTTCTCCAGGCTCCTTTTTGTACCAGTGCTCAGCAGCCAGACAATGGTTGGTGCTGCCGGGGTCCTTCCCATCTGTTCCCGGCCCTTTCTGGGATTCCCGGCACGGGTCCAAGCCCTCGCAGGCAGCGGCTCCATGGCCAGGGATTCCGAGCACAACCTTCCTGGCAGGAGTGGCGTGGCTTTGCTTTTATGCAGATTAGCCATGTGCTTCTCACTTCAAGGCGTTCCACAGGAAAAGACGTTTCCTGTGTTTGGTTCTGGGTGGGCGGCTCCGGCTCGGGGCTGAGCTGGGCTTGGGAGAAGGATTACGGAGTGCGGCCCCCCCCGTCCCCTTCCACCTCCAGCGCTACGTCACCACAACACAACCACACGCGCTCATACTGTTGGTGTCATTCATTCAGTGCCAAGATTGCTTTAAAAAATTCCCTTGGCCCCAGTTCAAACAGGAGTACAGCTGGGATGTGTTAGATTTTAGGCAGTCTGCCCTCAATTTGAGATGAGTTATAAATAGCAGTGCCGACTTCCTTAACTACCACTCTCCGAGGTAAAATGCAGGTTAATGACTGTGGGAATCAATTAGGGCTTCTCTCGGTTAAACAGCCAGGAATGCTTTTTATTATTTTTTTATCACAAAAAACAGACAACAAAGCTGGTCAGGAAAAGATTTCAAAGCCAAGATGAGAGCTTAAAGCTTTTGTCTTATTTTTTTGGCCTTCTTATTTTTGGGGGATTCAGAGGGGGCAGCTGAAGAAACCAGTTGTGGCCAACAACCACGTTTGCCAATAATTGAATGATGCTAATTTGAAACTGGAGAGTTCGGTACATGACTCTCCTTCCTTTTCTTCCTCTGGCCTAATAAAATACAAATATATAATAAGGTGATGGGGAAAGTCAGAATTCCATTTTTCTGTACAGCTGTGGAGGGTTTGGCTCTTGCTTCCAAAGTGGGATTTGCCTCTTCCCTTTACTTATTTTCCTGACAGGACCAATAGCAAGTCTCCTCCAATTTAACCAAGCTATTCATTCAAGAGGCCAAATTTCTCTTCCACCAGGCAAAATCTGAAAAGAATTGTTCATGGAATCCTCTTGTCTGCTTAAAGCTTTTTTTGTTTCTTACGGAAAACCCCGGTGTTGTTTGGAAGAAGGGCTGGTTTCACTGCACTGCCTCATTATAGGGGCCTGACACCCTTCACATCACACAGAGTGATTTGAAGAGCTTTTGAACTCGGCAATTCAAGCTCACTCTGGGCTTGCTGTTACAAACTCTTAGTCTAGAAATGTCTTAAATTACCCCAAAAGCTCTGCAGTTTCTCTGGAGCACGGTCTTATGGTCACTCTCTCTACACACCAAACCACACAACTTTGTTTTTGGAAGTTTGACTGGTGGCAGGACAATGTTTTGCCGAGTTTTGGTACTTACTGGTGTTACACAACAGCAGAGATAGTGGGATTGAGGGAGAATAGAAGCAATTTCTGTGAATGCAGGGAGGTGTAAGCAGGGGGTCTGGACTTCAGTGATCAAGGAGCAACACTTTCTCTCAATTATGTCTCTCTGTGGCAGGGCCTTTGCTTTTGAAGTGTAATCACAGTAATCTACTCCTGTGGTTTCCTATTGAAAGGATTTCCCATGTATCAGCCCAGAGAAGAATTTCCAGCCTTTTGCAGTCGGGGTTTGGTATTTCCTTATTTATCCTGACGTGTTCTTGCTTCCTCCCAGCGTGCCCGTCTCGTGTGACACGGGTGTGCAAAGGGGCTGTGCAGCCTCTGCTCCTCCCAGCATCCTCACACGAGCCCTTGGATCAATCCCTACATTCCAACTTCGTTCTTTTCTTGAAAAGGATTTGAGGCAGCAGATTCAAGGAAGCTTCCTGATGGTTGAGTCTTTGAGCCAGAGCAACAATACCAAGTCCAGGGCAGTTAAAGCCCCATCAGCAACAGAGATGTGTGGGATATTCTGAATTAATGGGATATTTTGAAGGAAGAAACAACACATTGCAGCATTTGAGATGTACATGGCAGCCCTGGGGAGCACGAATTTGCCTTGCTACGAGTCAGGAGTGTGTGTATGAAATAGTTCCTTCATTAGGGATTAATTGGCGTTTACATTTCTCCTGGTGATAGAATTTTATCCATAAGGCTGCAATTTAGATGCTCTTGGTGTTAGTTTTTAGCACCCTCTGTGTGCTAGGGCCTGGTGGAAGGGTGGCAGTTTGAGGCACGTCGTGTCCTCCTACGCTGAGCAGTCAAGGTGGTGACTTGGTCACATCCTGGAAAGATGTTTGGGGTTTGTGTTTTGAGTTTTTTCTTTTCTCTCTCTCTCACTTTTTTTTTTAAATTTTTTTTTATTTTTTAATGGCTGCATAAACAGTTCCAAATGTTTCTTGGAAGTTTTTTAGTAGTTGTCATGCTTCCTGTAGGAGTCATGGAAAAGTGAATTTTCACCTTGTTTTCTCCTCCCTGAAGAGATGGTTGGTGTTGTGGGTGACCACAGACAAGAAAATCAGTGCAGGGGTGGCAGCATGTGTGGTGTGAGTATATTTAGGAAAAAAAAAAAGTTTAAAAAAAAAGCTTGAAAAATAATGTATTTGAGAAGCTGCCCTTGGTAGAGGGCTGCAAAGGTGAGTTACAACCAGGAGGAAGCAAGTAACAAACGGAAGAGATGCTGAAATATTGAGTCAGTAACCCCAAAGTTGCAGTTTGTCAGATGGAAGGAAGGATGTGAGTGCTTGGGGGTGGAGAGAGCAGGCTGAAGTCAAAAGCCAGGGGCTGGGAAAGCTCCTGGTGGCCCCGATTTTACATACCAAAGGAGATCATGTGGGCAGGGAGAAGATGTCAGTAATGCAAGGGGATACCCACAAGGCAAGACTTGGGAAGCACCAGGGACAATTGCTGGGAAGATGTAAACACAATTTGCATCCTTTAGGATGTATGGGAGCTCCACATGGGTGCTCCATTCAGGACTGAGGCCCTGCAGCTCTGAGGGTTCCACCAGAGCCTTCAAAGATCTCTTTTTTCTGCCCCCATGAATGGAAACTCCTTTTCCCAGCTGGCACAGGCCCCGTGTGGGTGCCTGGCATGGGCTCCGGGCACAGCGTTCCCAGGGCAGGGATCTGGGGCTGCCTTGGAGTCCTGCAGCCTCTGCCCTGTTACTCTCCAGCAGCAGCATCTGCGATAGCTTCAACATAAAACGTGGAATAAAACCTGTTCAGGATTGGTTTGGTGTGAGTATGGACGAGAACGGGAACATCCAGCACAGCTGAGTGTGGGAGGGCATCCAAAATCCGCCTCTGCAGGGAGAGTCACTCCAGTGCCATGCACGGGGTCGTCTGGGAACAGCTTCCCCAGGATGGCAAACGCCGTGCTGGCAGAGGGCTTGGCTTTCCCGAGCCCGCCAGAGCTCCAGGAGCTTCTGGGCAACGCTCTCAGGCACAGGATGTGACTCGGGGTGTCCTGCGCAGGGCTGAGAGTTGGACCTGGGGATCCCTGTGGGTCCCTTCCAGCTTGGCAGATTCCACGGGTGCCCTGAGCTGGGGTAGAGCAGAGCACCTGGACTTTGTTCTCCACTGACTTGTGCCATATTGACACGAATTTCTCTCAGAGAGCCCAGTTCCCGTTCAGCCAGCAGCCTCTCCCTTTCCCAGCAGTGGGGCTTTTCCTGCCATCTCCATTCAGTCCCAGCCCCTGGTGCTCCAGCAGAGCCCCACGAGCTGCCCGTGGTGTCCCTGTGCTCGGTGCTGGCTCGGGGTTGAGCCTCCCTGGCAGCCACACTCCGCAGACAGCTGGGCACACAAATGTGTGCTGGGGCTCCAAGCTGTGCTGGCTGCTGGGGAAGGCTTTTCTCAAGTGCAGCATACTGCAACAACTTCTTTTTTTTTTTTTTTTTCCCCTGAGAGGGTGGATTCTGCAAACATCAGTGAAATCCTGCTCTGGTCTCCGGGATTCTGTGGGGTTTCCAGCCTGAGCTCTGTGTGATGTGTGCTTGTGCAGACCTGCAGTGCCACTCCTCAAGCACCTGAGCTCAGCAAGAGAGGGTGGATCCGTACAAACACCACCCCAGGGCTGGTGGCAGGAAGGGATGGTGTAATAGAGAGTCCATTGTCATGGTGATCTGTGGAAAACATCTAATTGGGATTAGTTAGGTCACCAGGAGCTCAGGGAAGGATTCCCATTCAGTCCAAGGGACAGAGGTTAAGGACTGCGCTGGGATTCATGTAGAGGTCACCACGCCAGAACAGCCCTTTCTTTAGTGGGGGAATAACTGCCAAGGTGAAAAAGCCCTGGTTTGAGGTTTACAGTGTTGAGGTTTATAGTGTTTTCAGGAAATTCAATTGACTATTCCTAAATCTTGGCTCCAGGCAGGGGTAGCGCAGATGAAGAAGTCCAAGGAAAGTTGCGTTTATTCACTCATCTCATTGTCTCTGCTCTAAAGCTCAGGGACCTGGCTTTCGAGGCTGACAAATTTTTTTACGTGCATCTGAATACATTTGATTTAGAAACTCTTTATTCTCTGAAAGGCAGCAGACACAAAGCACATGTAAAAAAAAATACTCAAAAAGGAAACTGCAGTCTTGAAGACTGTAGATGTCGGCAGCACTGCCCAGTGTTACTGCGTCACTGTGCATTAATTGAAATGCATGAGTGTAAATTAACAGCCTGTAGTGTTTTGGGAGACCTTGTTATACGTGAAAGAAGCAGTGTTTCTTGTGAATATTTAAATTTTCAGCCTAAATTTACCTTGTTGTGGAATATCTGGACATTAAACTACTACCTACAATGGGGAAAAGCCACTTACACTGATAATTGATCTGTCTTGATGATCCTTCCCCCCTTCTTCCTGTCCTGCCACGGGAGAGATGTCAGCATTAAATGACTTCTCATTGGGCTTGTTCTTGGTGGAATGGTGGGTTTGGGAGGGCAGCAGGCATCCTGCTGTAATTCCAAATATAGCGTTGGGGTCCAGCACCTGGGAAGAGGCAGATGAGCTTCTCCTTGGTGCCGACTTGTTGAAGTTTTCTCCTGGGGTTTTTGGGAAGTTCAGATGTTGAAATGAACAATTCTGTGTGTCTGTGGATGTGCCTCACGTGTCCTGTGTTGCCTTGCAGCCGTCGAGCCCGATGGATCAGATGGGGAAGATGAGGCCTCAGCCCTACGGAGGGAACAACCCCTACACACAACAGCAGGGACCTCAGGCGGGGCCGCAGCAAGGACACGGCTACCCTGGCCAGCCCTACGGGCCACAGACCCCCCAGAGATACCCCATGGGAATGCAGAGCAGGACGCAAAGTACAATGGGCAGCATCTCCTATGCACAGCAGGTACAGCTTCCAGAGCTCCGTAGCTGTTACAGCAGGGGCAGGAGAGAGACGCAGCTGTGAGTCCTCCAGCCCAGGTTATTGGTATTTAGGTAAAATGGCATTGCTCCAGGCTGTGTTTTGTACCACACCTGGATCCAGGTGGGATTGATACCCTGTGGAATCTTTGTCTCCAAGAGAGGCAGTGGCAGAGCAGTGACTCCAACAAGGGAAAAATAAATAGCAGGGGAGGGAGATCCTCTTTCTGCTGTGCTGTGTTAGAGGCACAGCTGTTCTTTGCACAAGAAATGACTCCAGGTCAGTTTTGGCTCATTACATGATCCAAGTGGCGCCTGCTGGACTGTTTGCAGGATTCAAAAGGCGATTTTTTTTTTTTTTTTTGTTGGAGCAAGCAGTCTTTCCTTTCAATGTTACTTTTGTTGAAGGGTGGTCAGATAGGGATCCCTAAAAACTTAGCTCTGATGCCTGTTGAAACTTGGTTACTGCCAAGAATAATGTCACACACGAGTGACTTCTGCTGTTGTCTGGGAAGTATCTAGGTGGTGGCATTTCCAGCACATTACTGCTCTGCACAGGTTTCTGAATTTCTGCTTCTTGAGCAAAATCTGTGGTGTGTGTGAGAAATACCTTCGTGACGGGTGCAACTCCATCTCTCCCTCTGCAGATGCCTCCGTACGGGCAGCAGGGCCCCAGCGCGTATGGGCAGCAGAGCCAGACTCCCTACTACAACCAGCAGAGCCCTCATCCGCAGCAGCAGCAGCCTCCCTACTCGCAGCAGCCTCCATCCCAGACCCCTCACTCTCAGCCTTCGTATCAGCAGCAGCAGCAGCCTCAGTCCCAGGCCCCGCAGCTGCCCGCCTCGCAGCCCGCCTACTCGCAGCAGCAGTCGCAGCCGCCCCATCAGCAGTCGCCCAGCCCGTACCCCCAGCAGCAGCCCTCGGCCCAGCAGCACGCCCAGAGCCAGCCCCCCTACTCGCAGCAGCAGTCCCAGTCGCCGTACCAGCAGCAGCAGCAGCCCCAGCCAGCGGCGCCCGCGGCCCTGTCCCAGCCCTCCTCGTCGTACCCGCCGGCGCAGCCGCCGCAGCAGCCCTCGGCCTACTCCCAGCAACGCTTCCCCCCGCCTCAGGTAGGCTGCCTCCTGCTCTGCTTCCTTCTCTGAGTCGTTTTTAAAAAGCGTTGGGGCACATCTTCTGTTTTGTGCGTTGAAATTGGTTGAACTACACGCAGCAAACTGGGTGGGACAAAATGGTCAAAGCTGGTGACTTCTCGTGTGGCTCACAGATGTGGTAACCAGCAAAGCCATGGTGATACTGCAGTTTTAAAGGCTGTCATTGAGAAAATGCTGCTGGTTGGCAATTCAGGAGGAGTTTCTTCAAGGAAAGGGTGGTCAGGCATTGGAAGGGGCTGCCCAGGGAGGTTTGGAGTCCCCACCCCTGGTGGTGTCCAAGGAAGGACTGGATGTGGCACTCAGGGCTCTGGGCTGGTGACAAAAGATGGGGATTGGACACAGATTGGACTTGATAGCCTTGGAGATTTTTTCCAACCTCAGTGATTCTTTACCAGTGTAGAGGATTCCATAATGGAATGGTTTTCATGCTGCTCTGTGGGAGTTCTCCAGGTGCTCCCAGAGGTCCTTGGTTTAGCACAATGGCAGAGCGCAGTTTGCAGAGCCACACGTGGAGGATAAGGGAAGAGTTTGCTCTTAAATGTAAAACTTGGCTTTGGGGAGGAGAAACAAAGCTGGCTGGGACCTTTCAGCAAACACTGCAACACATACAGGGCAGCTTTTGAGAAGTGGAAGGTTTTAATTGACTTGCCTCGTTTGTGTAATGAGGTACTTGGAGCGAGGGTGAGATGGTGAGGGTGAAGAAGCAGAGTGGGCAGATCCAGGGCAGCCTGCGATCTCCGGGATCTGTGATCAGGGAAAGCTGAGAATGGCTGTTCTGTCATGGCCTTAGAGCTGCACTCCCAGCTCTGAGCAGCAGCCGGGCAGTGTTTGTGTGTGCTGGCTTTGAGTCCTGGCTCTCACCTCCTGTTTTGGGCAAATGTCACCAAGGGGACATAAATCTTCCACAATGTGAGAATATTCCAGAGTGATTCCAACAGAGGCTTCATTGTATTCCCATTTGTGATTTTTTTTTTTGTGTGTTTCTTGATGTTTCAGGAGTTATCTCAAGACTCATTTGGGTCCCAGGCATCCTCTGCTCCCTCAATGGCTTCCAGTAAAGGGCAAGAAGACATGAACTTGAATCTTCAGTCCAGACCTTCCAGCCTGCCGGTGAGTGGGGCCTGGGCCGAGGGCAATCAGGAGCACAGCAGGAGAAATGAGCACTGGTAGTATTCCACATGGAAATGGGAATGATGGAGGCTGCCTGTGCTTTTTACTAAGTCATTAGCTTCTGGCTTCCCACTGGAGACTGAAAGTAATTTACAAAAGTAATGGATTTGAGAGGGAAGTTTAACCCTGAGTGCTCTGGTCTGCAGGTTCTACCTAAAGCAGTTTGTTCTGTGAGCTCTCTGTGTGCAGTGTCTGAGGTACCTGACTGCTGCCAGAGTAGGCCCTGACCTCCAGGGAGTATCCTTGTTTTTGCCTTATTTTCCTGTTCCTTGTCCCACTGTGGCACTGGTGGTTGGCACTGGAGCACCACTGCCTTTCTGTCTCATTGGATCCTTATGCTGCTGATTTAAGCTCCTCAGGTCCAGTCTGACTGAGCAGTTGGTGGAAAAGACAAATTGGTTGGTACCTGGAGTGAGGAAGATCAGTCCCATGTAGCTCCTTCCTTGGCAGATGGAGAATTGTATTTTCTTTGGCATCCTAAATCTGCTTGCTGGATGTGCATTGACCAGTTGGGGATGAAGTTAGTGCCCAGTGTTCCAGCAGGTGTTGGGCCAGAGTGTTTTGTGTTCAAACATCAAGAAATCAGAGAAGGATTGAAAGTTTAGGTTAGTTTGCACGAGTTGGTCTGTGCCTCTGGCTCGGAAGAAAAGTTTGGAGCTGCTGAGTTCTGATTTTGCTGGTAACTTTTGTTCTAACCAGTAGGAAGTGAGTGAGCTTTTATTTTTTTCTTTAGCCACTGGCTAAGTCAGAGCTGGGAGCTGCAGCTGGATTGGCCAGAGGAGTGAGCTGTGTGTAGAACTGAGTTATTTTTGCTCCCAGCAATGAGAACAGCTTTGCTATGAGCCCCTTGAAATAATGCCTTCGGATCGTGGGTACAGATTGTCACCCGAAATACGAAGTGATTCTAGTTCTGACCACCTAATGGGAGTACTTGTGGGTTGTTCCTTTTTTCTTTCCTCCTTTTTTTTTTTTTTTTTTTTTTTGCCTTTTGGACCCTGATTACAAAGATTTAATTTGTTCTGAGGCCTGGGGAAGAAGAAATCTTTTTAAATAGCATGTTTCTTTCCACTCTGCCTCTCCACAAGTTCTTCCATGTGACCCATCTTCTGGCGAGCAGCACAGGAGAAGTGAAGCCACTGAAGTAATTGAAGAAATTGCTGTAGCTCAGAACGGTGGGAAGTCCTTTCAGAGGCACTGCTGATGGAGCCTTCCTGAATCCTACTGATCCCTCTGGCTCGGATTATAGGCATTAGTAACTAGGCTTTGCAGAAGTGGCTCCTTCTCAGCACCAAGTGGGAGTTTGTTTTATACCTTGTGGTTAAATATATTTGGCCCTTTTCAAGTTGTCCCTTCTCCTGAGTAGTCTAAGAAAAGAAATCCATCTCAGCTGCAAGAGTGGAGGAACCTAGAAACAAGGGAATATCTGGTTTCCCTGGCTTTACCACCAAATAATTTGCATTTAAGAAATCAAGCAGTCTTTAGCTTACCCAACCCTGGTGTATTTTTGGCCTTTCTCTTCCTTAGTAGGCAAAAAATTTTAAAAAGGAGACTCCCTTGCACCTCTTTCATAATTCCTTGTTGTCTCTTGGGATCCTGTAGGGCAAGAGCAGCACCAGCTGAGAAAGGCCTCAGACAGGGATGCTGTGGGGTGTTGAAAGGCAGCATCTTTGGGATGCTGGCTGCCAACTCCTTGTTTCAGTTTGCAGTGATCAATCTCCTGCACAGAGTTTGGCCTGGGGATGCTCAGGAACACAAGAGCTCCATGGAAGGGCACTATCAATTTCTTTTTATCTTCCTGATATTGCTCAGTCTGTCTAGTTGAGAAAGTTTTATCCTGCTCAGGAGGATTCCCAGATCCCTGTTTTGCCATTATGGATGACTTAGAGGAGCAGAGTTTGTTTGTGGGCTTTTAATTTTATTACGGAGTCCCGAGCCCTTTCCCAAGCCTGGGTGGTGGTGGGTGGGTGGAACAGCTCACTGGGTATCCTGGAGTTGGGGCAAAGCATGCCATGCATCATCTTTAATTAAACACAGATCAGCCCCAGCAGGAAAAGGAGGTTCCTGCTTTTTAGGTTCTTGGGAAGTGTTAAATTTATGTACTCAGTCCTGGGCCTTTGCACGTTGATGTTGTGCATCAGTGTTCATGTTGGAATTCTAAGCAATAAAGGGGGAATATTTCTTTGGCTGATCCATCACCTTTTCAGGAGGTGCTGATCTCCTGGCAGGGACATTGTCAAGTCGTTCAGCTTCTGTGCCTTTTTTGGGATCTGCCTGAGGAGTGTCCTGTGGATCGTTCTGGGTGGGGCGTTCAGGATCCCTTCCCAGTCATGATTGTTGTGTCATTAACTGAACTTTCTCCTGAGCTAACCGGGGCTCCCTGATGCCTTTTAAAGAGCTCTGCATCCCTGTGAGTGTCCTGGCTGCTCTCCCTTCCTGTAGCAAGCAAGGTGAGGAATTTCTCTGTAAAATTCCCTGCTTCCCAAGGGAGTCTCCATCAGGATTGCAGCCAAACTAAACTTAGATTGCAATTGCACAGGAGAAGTGAAGTGTAGTCTTTTGTGTCTGGGTGTAATAGAGGAATAGTAATCCTTGGGATAAATCTGTTTCTCCCAGGAGATTCCCAAGTTTCTTCTCCTTAGCAAAATTTCTTCTTGGAGAGTCGTATCCAGTTTATTCGGTGCCTTTAACTTTTGAGTCTTGGATTTTGAGGCTGAAGGACTCAAACATTTCCAGGTAATAACTTCCTTCTGTGCAGCCATGGAAGCTGCTGGTAGCAGCTCTGGGGGAAGCAAATTGGGTGTTGGAACGTCCATTTGGGTGTGGATTGCAGATCAGCCCTGCTGCAGAGTTCTTTGGAGTTCAGGGTTTGTTGGGAGGGATTTTCTCCATTGTGGAACATGGGACAGGTTTTACCTTGCCCCGGTCTCTGTCTCATGGGCTGCCCTGAAGGAGTTCCTGATGTCTTTGGGATGGATGTGGAGCATGAGGCAGTGGCCCTCCCCAGCCACAGAAGTTGGCATCTCTGGTGTTTGAGCTTCCAGGTTGGCCCCAAAAGCCATTTATAAACCAGGAGGACAGATTCTGGCAGAGTTTTGGAGGTCCTGACACAGCAAGGTTATGTTTGAATTTTTGTGGCAGCAAACTGGGCAGTTGGGGCAAAAATTTTGGAATTCCCACCCCAGAATGTCCTTAGTTTGGTCAGTGTATGGTGAGCCTGAGGGAGAGACCCTCTCCCTGTTCTGGGCAGTTTATTTTCATCTTGTTGTAGAGTGGGAATAGTTTTAACCTCGGTATTTTGCTCTTTTGCACTATTGGGAAACTATTTTGTTTATTCAGTGATGTCTCACTTTGGTTCATCTCTGAATTTTGATCTGAAAAGTGCCTCATCAATGGCAGAAAGGATTACAACCAGCTGAAAACATTCCTGATCCATGTTTAACTTCTGGTTGTGGATTCTGGCCTTGGGTCTTTGCAGTGTGGATTTAAGAAAATTTGGTTTTGTTGGGTGGGGAGAGGAATGAGGCTGCAGAGCTTTGGCAGAAGAATCTTGTCAGTGAATGTCCCAGCAGCTGTGGGGTGGTTTTGGTTTTATCTCTCCCTGAGTCAAGCAGTTACTGAGTTTGGACACTGGAGGTTGTCAGGAAGCACTGCCTGGATTTTCCATTCTTTCCAACTGGTCATTTCAGCTGCTCTGGGAGTGCTTGAAGTGGAATAAAGTTGAGCTCTGTCAGCTGCATCCCCTGACCTGGAAATAATCAACGCAACAGGCTGAAATGCAGCAAAAAACTGTCAGAGCTGCCACGGAGGGAGGGAGGCAGCCTGTTTCCTTAAGATTTCACTTTAAAATGAGTAATTTTGACACCTTTTTCAGGGGGAAGGGAAAAAGAACCCTTTATAGCTGAATCTGCTGGTCACTTCAAACCTTTTTTTTTTTTCCCCCTCTCCTTTTTTCTCTTTCCATATGGGACTTCCTGCTTCTGTTTGGTTTGTATTTGGCCTTTTGAGCTTGCCTTATTGCTTGCCTTAGGAGAGGGATTAGCAGTGTGTGCATTTCAAAGCAGGGCAGCACAGTGGATATGCAGATAAAGCCACCAGCACCCCGAGGCTTCCCCCAGGAGCACCTGGAGCACTGGCAGTGCAGATCCCTGCATTCCAGTTTGTGCCGATCTGAAGGTTTTTATCCCAAGTTGCGGTGGTAGCGGGAGTTAGAAATGTGTTGTTCCTTGTTCAGTGCTCCTCTGCCCAAGGTTTTCTCGTTGTGCAGCTGTGCCCACCATCTCTGCATGGTTCCTTGAGAGGGTTGTGCCTTTTTTTCCAAGTGTTTATATTCTGCTAACTGTGGAGAGTGTGGAATGCTGCTCCAGAGCCACCCCTTCCTTCCAGCCGCTGACACCTTTCACACCTCGGACCTGCCCCAGGGCGGCTTTGCTCTGTGTCCATGTCGCAATTCTCTCCTCCCACCCCTTCCTCGGGGTTTGAAGGGAGCTAATCCCACCCTGTGCCGGGGGGAGCTCCCCACCCCGGGAGCTCGTCCCCTTCTCCGCACCGAGCATCCATCCCCTGGGAGCCGCTGCCGGAGCCGCGGGCGCGGGAGCTGCGCTGTGCTCGATGCCGGGCTCGTTTCCTGTTTCTATTCTGGTCGAGAGCAGCTCAGCTCAGCTTCCTGCCTGCGCCTCGCTCGCATTCCCCAAACCCCAGCCCTTCCCTCGCCTCGCAGCGCTGCCGGGGCCGGACCCCGCGGGAAGCGGAGCCGAGGACCCAGCGCGGGGCCGGAGCTCCCCCGGCCCAGGACGGGCTCTGGTTCGCTCAGGCCCTGCCACGGTGGTGAGGTCAGTGCTGGAGCAGGAAATTGCTGCAGGGTGACCAGTTCTGGTCTGGGATCCCAGGCAGTGCTCCGTGCTCTGCCACACGTGTCCCTGCGCTGCCGCAGGATCCGGAGCCGCACCAGAGCTCCCGTGGAGGGTGACCCTCTGCTCTCCGAGCAGCTCGTGGTGGAGGGCAGGGAAATCAGGCTTTCAATTCCTTTTTGCTGCTGACTTGGTGCCACTGGAGACCCTTTAAAAGGTGTGGAAGCCTCTTGTGAGTCTGACGTTGGCCGTTTGATCCTCATCCTCTGCCCTTTCCATCCCAACTGAGCCCTGCCAGAGGGTGACTCCACCGTGCTGGGAGGGAGGGGCTGTGCTGGTGTGACCTTCCTCTGCTGCGTGGAGCAGTTGCAGGGATAACTGAGGGTGTTTAACCCTGTGGTGCTTTAAACACCACCACACCTGAGCTCTTGCTCCACAGGAATCATTTCCCTCTTGCTGTGCTTCTGGCACGCTGGATTGACTTGTCTTGGAGACATGTGGGATCATAAATGCCACGGGGAAAACTCTTTCCACATGGTGCCCACGTGTGGGGCATGGCAGGGGCCCAAGGCTCAGCTGCTCCCATGGGCTGGGACGGGTCACGCCGGGATCCCAAACCAGTCCTGGTGATGGGAGGAGTTGCATGATTGGCTTTTATTACGATTTTGAATCTGTAAAGTAGAAGCCTCTATTTAAGGAAAGAAAAAAAAAAGATTTAATTTCCTGAAATGGCAAGAAGTGACATCTCCAGGAGTGGACTGTTCTGGCGCCCTGACCCCGAGGGCAGCACCGGGCCCACGTCAGCGCCTGGCCTGGGCCAGGTTTCCATGGATATGTTACCTCTTCCCGTGCCTGCTCACTGCTCTGAGCCAGGAGAGAGGAGCAGTTCCTTGATTCTCTCCAAATGTGTCTCCAGTCTCCCCATCCCACCCGGAGCAGCACCCCCAGGCCTGGGGTGGCACTGCAGACAGCTCTGGATGGAAATGGTTTCTCTGGAGATGCCTCAGTGCCAAGGGGCCGTCGCTGCCTTCCCACAGGTACCACGGAATTTGGGAAGGAGCTGCCAGCTTCCAGCTGTCTCCTAGAATCAGTCCAGGATCACAAAGTGGGTTGGGTTGGAAGGGACCCTAAAGATCATCCAGTTCCAACCCCCTGCCATGGCCAGGGACACCTTCCAGGGAGAGGACCACGGGATTCACCACGCTTACAAATGCCTGAGACCTTAGAAACCTTGTTCCATCCTAAATTCTTCCTCCTGCTTTTTTAGAAATTGATCCTGTCACTGTTAATTGTTTCAGAGGCTGATGAGAATACTAAAAGCTGATTTATCTTAAAATCCAAAGTATTGCCTGAGCAGGGGCCTTTTTAATTTTGTAATAATTTCAGCCTCCTGCCTTTGCTGCTTCCTTTTGCCCACCCTGGCTGGGGTGTTTGGCACGGTGGCACAGTCACATGCTGGGATGACTAAATGCTTTGGAGTCTCAGTGTGTGGAACATGAGCCTGGAAAGCGCCTTCCAGAGAAGCTGGGGAATGGGAATATCCTCGTGGCTGGCAGTGGAAGGGGGACTTCCTGCCTCCTCCATGCTTCTGTGTTTTGTGTGAGCTGGAATTTGTCTTCAGGCTTGGATGAGGAGACCTAAAATCCTGCAGAAGGAAAACAAAAGCTCTTTGAATAAACAGGTCTGTCAGCTGAGGCCTGCACTCATTTCCCTCCTGCACCTGCCTTTTCCAAGACCAGCCTTTCCCGTTGATGGGATCGACTTGTAGATCCCTGCATCCCCACAACGTCCAGAAATCCCGTGAGAGCATCCTCTGGTGCTGCTGCCATGTTGCTTTGTCCTGTGCCCAGGATCCTCCTGCCTCTTTCCTGCAGCTCGTTTTGGGGTCAGTGTTGCTGTAGGAGCTGGAGGTTTCACCTTCCGTGTGGCAGCACTGCTGGATGGACGGGACGTCCTGGGACAGCTGAAGTGACACCGCTCTGTCCAGAAAAATTCTGCAGTTTCCTGCTGCCTTGGATGTTTGATGTTGTACCAGTGTTTATCTAAAGCTGGGAGTATTTTTCATCAGCTGAGCAGCCTCCAAAGGGTTAAATGGAAACTCTTGTGTGGAGTTTGGCTGTTGCATCTCCCAGAGTCCTTCGGAAGAGCCCAGCACTCTCCGGGTGGGAATGCTGCCCTTCCACATGGCGGGTTCTCCCTCCAGCGACATCTTGTTCTGTGGATGAATCACGTTACTCCTTCTCTACTTTGTGCTGCAACTACAGCTCTGAATCTCTGCTCTCCAAAGACTGAGAAGATGAGATTTGTTCATCTGCTCCGTGCTCGGAGGGGGGAGGAAAGCCCCCTCGCGCTCCCTTTTTTTTTTAATATATTTTATTTTATTTTATTTTATTTTATTTGGAGGGGGAAGAGAAGGAGGGGTGGCACAGGGTAGGAGCAGGAGATGTGATTAAAGCTCCTGCCGAGGAGATCTGTGGGAGTGGAGTATCGACCTCTGAAAAATCAATGGCTGCTGCGGTAGCAGCGCCGGCTGTTCCGCAAGGCTCCCGGTGCAGGAATGTGGCAAAGCCAGCAGCACTTCCCTCTGTCCTCCTCCCTGCTCCATTCAGTGCCTGCTCTCTGCCAGCCGACCAGACTCACCTAGATTTACTGAGCTGGATTAGAACAGCAGCTTATTTTTGCAATCAGAGTAAAATTTTTCGTGTGGCACCGAGCCCCTCCTCCTGCCAGCCTCCTCTCCGAAGGCTCCCTTCCCTGCAGTGCAGCTCAAGCCAGCAGCTTCTCCCAGTTTGTCTGGAGCCAGCCTGGAAGAATAAGCTTTTCAGCTTCTTTTTTGAGTGAGGAAACTGCACGAATCTCTCTGGCATGTTCCAGTCCCCATCTTAGGTTTGTAATTGTCAGCGCTGCTGCCTGAGAGGAGCTAAAACTCCTTGGAAGGGAAGGGAATATGGACTCTGTAGCAGAGGCTGAAGCCTTGCTGGCGTTACCTCACTGGTGTTTGTTTTAGTGGGCAGGTGTTTTCCCCTTGAAGTAGTAAAGTCTGGCACTTCCTTCCTCTCCCTAAGGACTGCGGGGATGAGTGAATGGCATGTGAGGACTCCCAGGTCCTCGTGGCACAGTCAGTTTGGTACCAGAACCTTGATGTTTTTTCTCTTGCCGAACTCGAGAACTGTCTGATTTCTAGTTGCTCACACGTCATCCATGCTCAGATCAGAGGTTGAGCTTCCAGGGACATATCTGAGGGGCCAGTCCCAGTGACTTCATTGCAAATAAATCCCTTTGTTCCTTCTGACTGCTGGTCTTATCCCGTTTGGAAGGAGGACGTAAGAGAAGAGGCAAGGCCATGAATTCACAGAGCTTTCCTAAAGCATGGAAATGCAGTGTGCAGCCCATGCTGGTGTGGCAGTGAGCTTCCTTCTGAGCATTCCCAGTTTCTTATGCCAGGAAAAAGTTATCCTTCCTTGTTGAACTAAAACCGAGCTCCTCGGAGAGTGGTGGGCAAGAGCCACGTGGCAGTGGAGGAGGCTGAGCATGGCCGGGGTCACCGGCTCGTGTTGCTGGGCTTTGGGTGTATTTGATTTGTCTTCAGTCATCCTGGGAATGTGGATGGACATGTTTCCCACACAAATACGAGCACAAAATCAGGGACAGGTAAACTGGCAGCTTCAAAATCTGTGGTTTTAGTTTCTCTCCCACTTCTCCCAAAGTGTGACAGGGGACAGGGCACTCAGAGACAGAGGGTGACCAGGGTCTCCAGAAAGGTTCTGGATGTGGTCAGAGGTTTTATGGGAAAGACATCCTGCACGTGTCCTTCCTCCCCTTTGTGTCTTGTGCAGCCCATCCCCACACCAGGAATGCTCCAGAAGGTGCTTTTGGTGCTGGAAAGATGGACTCGCGTTCCTCTCCACAGTAATTGATGGTAGAAGAGCAGAGCAAGGGGAATGATGGTCATCCCTGGCCCAAGTTGTGTGTTTTTGGGATAGGACAGGACTTGGAAAATCTCTGTTCTGACTCTTGATTTGTCAGCTTTGGAGACACTGGGTGTTAAATCTCTCTGGATGAAAAGTATCAACTGGGTTTCCACTGGAGCTGAACTTGTTCCCAAGCTCCAGGTTCTGGTTTCTGCTGGGGGAGCAACCTGGAAGGGGCACAGCAGGAGGGCACTGGGGCTGCAGGGCCCTCTCCAGAGCCTTCTGTCACATCTGTGAAAACCTCAGGGTTGGCTTTGCCAGGTGTCCCTGTGGGCGTGCTTGAATGGAGCATGGGGAAGTCTCCAGGAGAGAGTGTTTTGTGGAGCATGAGATGCAGGATTCAGTTGTCTGTGCTGCCAAAGGAGGAGCAAGTCTATCCATGTCCCCAAAATAGCAGGGAGATCCTGCCAGTCAGCTGTGTGATTGTTGTGGTAGAGAGGATTGAGGTATTTTGGGTGTGGAAATAAAGGGGAAGAAAAGGACAAGCTTGTGATTTTTAAATGTTGGTAGTTCTTGAGTAAGTGGAAAAGCAACTGCACAGAAAAAGAGCTTGTAATAGAAAGTGGGTATTTCAATTAGAAGGAAGGAAGAGGCTTTTTCCCTTTCAGAAAGAACTGGAGAATAAATTTAGCCATTGTTCTCTGGTCTTGCTTGTGAGCATCTTATGGAAACAACTGGCCTTACAGAATTTATAAGCTCCGCCACAGGCTCGTCTCAGACCATAATTTCCTTGAGTGCTGTCTGGTGATCTGATCGTGCGGAGATCATTCCCTCTTCCCCCACTCTTCCCACGTGGAAGGACCGAGGCTGGGGATGGGCAGGGAGGCTGCAGTCCCTGCTCAGAAATTCCATTTGCTTTCTGGTCAGTCTTCCTGCTCTTCCAGATCAGTGGGGTGGGCCGACACAGAGCCTTGAGTCTCTCCGCTCCTCTGGGATTTTGTTACCTTGATCTTAAGTATTTCTCGTTGTTTCATCTCTCTGTTTGTTTAACAAATGAGCTGTATCAGAGAGAGGGGTGGTGGTTCCTGCTGCCAGATAAAAGAATTCTGGCTGCTTCCAGCACAAACCACTCAGCTCCTTGTGCTGGTCATGCCAGGACTTGCAACCCTTTCCCTTCGAGGGATGAACTCCCCTGCCCCCTCCTCTGGGTAGCAGATTGTGTGATTTCAGACGCGGTTTTGTTGTGGTGTGAAAAGGAGGTGTTGGGGCCGAGTCCCTGTTTGTTTGTCAGCAGCACCGACAGCCCCGCGCTGGCACCGGCCAGGCTCGGGCATCCAATCGCAGCTGGAACCGCTCTCGTTCCAGGGTCCCCGTGGGCTTCCGCTATCAGGTCACATCCCAAAATAACACTGGGCAGTATTTCAAGTGAAGAAACTCAGGCTTTGGGGCTGCAGCCAGCCTGGAGTGTGAGATTCTGTGTGAAATAGTTGGAATCCCTCCAGCGTTTTTGATCTGCATGGCAGATGAGCAATAAAATGCATAAAAAACACATTGGAAACACGTGAGGAAATTCTCCAGACCCTGACGTTTCCTTGAGTTGGCAGAGTTGCTGCTGTTTAGCCTCACCTCCTGTCTCGGCTCCCTGGCTGTGCTGGCGGGAGCAGGGAAGGGGAGAGCCCTTCTCCCGCTGCTGCCGTGGCGTTCCAGGTCTCCTCCTGATGCTCCGTGGGAGGCAAATAAAACCTCTCAGGTCCTCTGCTCTTGGGCTTCGTCCAGAACCCACTGACGGCAGCAGCTCTCCATTATTTCCATGAGGTTTTATTGTTCTTAAAGGCTTCTCTGCTACGGCTGCCCTGAAATCAGCCTGTAGGGAGATGCAGGGATTTCCTTTTCCCCTGGTTTGAGGGTATCAGAGCTGGAGGTGTCCTTTAGGTTTAATTAACCCACGGGGCCTTGGTGCTTGACATCTTGAGAGAGAATTTGATGGGAGGAAACCAGCTCCCCATTGGTGAGCTGCTGGGGCTCAGACATTCCAGTCCATGTTTTCTCCTTCCCCTTGCAGGAGTTTCCCTTCTGAGCAGCTCAGTCCTGCTGAATAACACACTCAGAAAATGCTGCTGTGCTGGCAGAACCCTTCTTTGCTGGGAAATGACTTTATTGTTGGAATTCATAAAATTTACGTATCTTTGGAGGTGAAAGTCACTTCAGGAGTTACTTGATTTTCATGGTCCTGTTTCAACTCATGTCCCAACAGCCAGGAAAGGGGGATGTGTAATTCACTTTTAACTCATTTAAACTGATAATCTGGGAGCTTGATGCACAGCTAAAGCGCCGCTGTTCCTCTGGGGGTCCCTCACGGTGTGTCAGTGATGCAGAGGGGCCCCACTCACAGAGGTAAAGCCACCCATATCCACCTGCTTAATTAAACCTGGATGTTTTTAAATGGCTTGGGTGCTAAAGCGTGGATCCACAGGCAAGGTCGAAGGACATGAGCTGTGTAGCTGTTCTTCATGCCCATATTTGTCTCAGGTGCACATTTTTAGTGTGGGGTTGGTTTTTTTTTTTCCTTTGAGCCTAAAAGCCCCTCATCTCTGCAGCCCAGGCACTGCCCCTCTGCTCTCCAGGTTTAACTGCTCTGAAATTCTGTACCACATAAGCTCCTGGTGGTGCGGATTTTAAAGCTGGAAATGGCTTTGGCCTCCAACTCCATTTCACTGATGAGGAAAACAGTGTTTGGATGCACTTGGCGATTCAAACTTAAACTACCTTCATGTGTTGAAGGGACATGCCAGTATTTCCATGCAGTTGTGGGCTGGACTGAACTGGTTTCTGGACATTCTGATCCCTTAATTGGCTCTGGAGGGAGTCTCTTTGTGTGTCTTGTATCAGTGGCTGCAGTTGGGTGCAGTAAATCTCAGGGAGAGGAGTGTTTTGCTCTTGATTGTTTATGTTGGTTGATGCTTTTTAATGCAAAATGTTGGAAATAATGTCTCTTTACTCCCACTTCAGATGGTTTCCGCAGTAGGAATGTGGGATTTGTCAAAGTTGTCCAGGGAAAAACACCCAAATAGCTGCATAAAGGAGCAATGCTTTTGATGTTACAATGGGAAAGTAGTGAAAATTGCAAGACATCTCAGACACTATTTTTAGGCTTTTTCTGCAGTTTTTTAGCTTTCATTGAAATAAAACAAAGCTTTTTTTTTTTTTCTCAGGAAGATAATACTTGAGCAGTAAGCAAATACACCTCAGAGACTGTGGTGCAGGAAATGAGCTCTCCAACAGGAGCAGTAATGGAAGGGGAGGGAGGACACGCTCTGCACTAAATCATCCCACCAAGTGTCTGGGCTCTGCAGCTCCAATGTGACATTTGCCAGCATTTGTTAGAAGCACTTTGATCAAATTCCATTAAAACAGAGGAAATTGCCCCACTGTAGCAGCTGAACGTGGTGCTGATGCCCAGCTCTGCCCTCCGTCCTCCTGAATGCCCCTGTCCCACGGGGGTGATGAGGTGCTTGGGTGTCACCCATGTTGGCTTTTATTTCTCCATAACTCCGCTTCTTCTCCATGACTTCCACTTCCTGGATGTGCTGTCAGAGCCTTTCCACATCCCCTGGCAGGCAGGTGTTGGGAGTGAGGGCTCCTGCTTCCCAAGGCTGATGAGTTGCAGTATCTGGTGTCCCAGGTCCATCTGCACTGCTAGAGCTGGGAAAACATTCCCTGAACTGCTGCTGAACCAGGAATTGTGCCGTCAGTGTAAATGAAACCAGGGTGTCCAGGTGATTTATCAGCTGGCTCGGCCTTTCTCCGTGGGGTTTAAATGAGGTTGGCTCTGCTCGTGCTGCTCAGCTGAATTCTGTGCGGGGAAAATGACCTGGGATTCCCTCAGGGCTCACCCAGAACCCTTCTGATCCAGAGCTGATTGCTCTGGAAGACTTAGGAAGGGTAAGTGAAGTCCTGGTAAGCTTTGGCCTCCACTTCTTCACCTGCTGTGATCCTTTGAACCTCTGGCAGAGATTTTATCTAATCCCTGGAATAGTTACAACTTCCCAGCTTTCTGTTCAAATACGCTGCCACTTCCTCTGGCTTGGGCTCTCCCTGACTCATTCACTGCAGGCCAAGCCTGAACAGCTGATGCACCTTGTTATCAACCAGCCAGCACAATTGGGCATGTTGGATCTGCACATCAGCTCCTTGGAATTATCCCCATTTTCACACTTGCCAGCTGGTTTTTGATGCTGTCGCTTTGCTGCTGTGGCAATTGGAGGTTTCAGCTCTCTTAGGCTTTTTGTGCTTTTCTTCTCCAAGGTGAATACATGCAGGAGGAAGGGTGTTTTCTAGCCTTACCTTCGAGAAAAGCTAAACTTTACAGGTTGACGCAGTAACTGCTAATTTTTGCTGTCTTTGAAGAAAGGGAAGTGGGAACCCTGAAGAGTATTTTATGGTTTTCTTTTAAATCTCTGTTTAGTTTGTTTTTATCCATCTCAAGTGAGTAGTTTCCCAGCTCATAGGAGGTTTATGAATTAATTATGGTGAGGCAGGAGTTTTCTGTCTTTCAGAGGCTGAGCCACGTTTCCCTTCCAAGCCAGGATCACATGGACTGTCTCCTGTGTTTGCAGTTTTACGTCTGCTGTTGATGCATTCTTTAACTTCCCACCTCCAAACTGAATTAAAAGGAGCAAGTAGGAGAATTAGCCAGTTGTTTGGGCCATCAGCAAACCAGCTCAGGCGCTCCTGGGTTCAGACTGGCAGCAGGATAGGACACGTCTGGCAGTTGCCTCAGACTGCAGCAGCCTTTGGTACCAAGAGTAAACAGAGTTCACTGACTCCTGTGTGCAACATGCCCAGGGACAAATGCTCTTTCTGAGTGGTGTGTGAGGGAACAGCCCCACAGCTCTGTGTCTTTGGCTGATGTGTTTCTGTGCCCTGCAGGACCTGTCTGGTTCCATAGATGACCTGCCCATGGGGACCGAAGGAGCCCTGAGCCCTGGAGTAAGCACATCAGGGATTTCCAGCAGCCAAGGAGAGCAGAGTAACCCAGCTCAGTCTCCTTTCTCGCCACATACCTCTCCTCACCTGCCAGGCATCAGAGGACCCTCCCCCTCCCCAGTTGGATCTCCAGCCAGCGTTGCTCAGTCCCGCTCCGGTCCCCTCTCACCCGCTGCAGTCCCAGGTAACCTCACACCTCCCGGGCTCTGCTGGGGAGGAGCTGCCCAGTGTCAGCACTGTGTGGTTGCTGAGGTCCTGTGAGCCCGTTTGTTTGGGAGAGATGTCTGCAGCTTTCCAGGGATGCAGTGGGATGGGTGGGATGCTGGTAAACCAGCAGTGCCATTGCACCGGCCCGATGTGACCACTTGCTGTTGTTCTTCCTCGCTGTGGCCAACATCCTCTTGGCCTGGGGTTGTTTGGGGTTCTGGGATGTGACTCTGCTGGCTCTGTGGTGAGCTCTGTGGTGAGGATCTCTCTCCTTTTTGTGGCACAGGCAATCAGATGCCTCCCCGCCCGCCCAGTGGCCAGTCGGACACAATCCTGCACCCCTCCATGAACCAGTCGAGCATCGCGCAGGACCGAGGTGGGTCACACCAGCTGGATGTGTTTGTTTAAATTACCTGGCCCGGGGACACGGCTTCTGTGGGAGAGAGCATTGAAAAGCTGCCCCAGGATTACAGGCTGAAGTGTTGAGGCACCTTGCAGTAAATTCAGCTGTTGGTGGCTGTTTGTCCTCTAAATGTTCCATCCTAGCTGGTGCTTTGGCTTGTAAGATGTTTTCTCTGGCTTCTGAACATGCTTTCCTGTGCATGTTCTTGCCCATGACTTCAAGCTTCAAAACAAGGAGTGCTCACAACAATATTGTGTGCCTTTCCCCTCTGAGAGAATAAGATTTTGGGGGGAAAAATGCATGTAAAATTTCAGCTCTCCTGGCTGAAGGTATAGAGTTGTCACCCTGAGAAAACAAACAAGCGAACAAAAACCAAGAACAAGAAGCCCCAAGGATTTGCAGAGCTGTACTGGCTTCTGCTGTGACACTAAGGGGTTTTTTTTCTTGGCTAAAACAGGAAATTGGATCTGTTATCTGCTCAGATAACACTGGCTCCTTAATGCAACCACTAAAATGTGCCCAGGCTGTTGCTGGAAGGATTTTGTCAGTGCCGGGGGTTGTTGTGTCCGGGAACACGTGTGTGCAGTGGCAGCTCTGGATGCTTTGCTCTAACGATGTGCTCACTCCTGTGTGCAGGGTACATGCAGAGGAACCCCCAGATGCCCCAGTACAGCTCCCCCCAGCCCGGCTCAGCCTTATCCCCCCGGCAGTCCTCGGGAGCACAGATGCACGCCGGCATGGGGCCCTACCAGCAGAACTCCATGGGAAGCTACGGACCCCAGGGCGGGCAGTACGGACCTCAAGGTGGGAACTGAGCCAGCAAAGGCCTCTCTTTCTATCCTGATGTCTTGTTGGGGCCCCAGGTTGCCCAGAGAAGCTGTGGCTGCCCCATCCCTGGAAGTGTTCAAGGCCAGGTCAGAGCAACCTGGGATAGTGGAAGGTGTCCCTGCCCATGAGATGATCTTCAAGGTCCCTTCCAAACCATTCCGTGATAAATGTTTTGATTTGTCCCCTCTAAATGTGTGGGTGATGCCAACCAGAGCTTTGCTTCTGTTGAGGCTGATGGAATGTGTTGCTTTCAGGGATAGTTGTACTTGTAAGAGTAGGAGTCTTCCTCCTTATTTAGAAGTAAGCAGGTTGTGCATCCCATGTAACAGTGACAAAGGGACGGCTCTCTTCGGAGAGGAAGGTGATGAAGTGTTGCCTGTTTTGGGAAGGGTTAATGTGGGATTTTCCATCTTGTCCTGGACCATTTAGCTCTCTGTGCTGGGTTGAGGTTTGGGAGAGTTTCAGGCAGCTTCTGAATCGATGTTGTTACTTGGCTGTGTCAAAACACATTTTACGTGGCTTATATCCAAGTACTTTGACTTTGTGTTGAGGTGTGAACACTCCCCCTCATCTCTGTTAGTGATCTTTAAATATTTGCTGATAGACGATTTTTATGGTGATTCATAAACTTAACTGGTTCAATGATGTTGTCTTCCCCTCTCTCCCCAGGAGGTTACCCCAGGCAGCCAAACTACAACGCCATGTCCAATGCCAACTACCCCAGCCCGGGCATGGGGGGCAGCATGAACCCCATGGGGGCCGGGAGCCAGATGCACGGGCAGAGTGGAGTGCCCCCGTACAGCGGCATCCCCCCGGGCAGGATGGGCCACGCGGCCATGGGCAACCGGCCCTACGGCCCCAACATGGCCAACATGCCCCCCCAGGTGGGCAGCGGGATGTGCCCCCCACCTGCGGGCATGAACCGCAAGGCGCAGGAGGCCGCGGCCGCCGCCATGCACGCTGCTGCCAACTCCATCCAGAACAGGTAGGGAGGCAGAGACCCTGCCCTCTGTCAGATCCATGTAACCCATGTCTGGGGAGATGCTCAGAGAGGCTCCCGGGAAGGTTTGTCCTTCTGGGAGGTTTGGTTCTCAAGCTGAAGTGTTAAAGAGGAAGCGAGTGAAGCCTGGAGGAGCTGTGTGTTGGAATGCCCAGAGCAGCTGTGGATGTTCCATCCCTGGAAGTGTCCAAGGCCAGGTTGGACGGGGCTTGGAGCAACCTGAGATAGTGGAAGGTGTTCCTGCCCATGGCAGGAGTAGAACAGGGGATGATCTTTAGGGTCTGTCCAACCCAAACCATTCCAGGATTCTCCACATCATTTATGACATACTTAGGGAATTTTTAATGTTCATAGGTGAAATTATTTAACTCTGAGATCCCTTCAGTTGTTTTTGTATTTTGCTTTCTGGTCTTCGCTGTTCCCTGGGTGCCTTGGAGACGCTGCCCCGGTGCTGCAGCCCCTAAATCCAGCAGCCACCCAGCTGTGTGTGTGATCCGAGGCATTGCTTGTCCAGTGTGAGGAACTTCTTCCTTTTAGGGCCTTGATGAGCAGCTGTGGGAAAGGAGCTGGAATTCAGCTCTGAACTTTGCACTATTTTCTGTGGTTGTTTTTTCCTTTATTGCCCATTTCAGAGTAGGTGTGTGTGGCCTACCAGAATGCCATGGGAGCCACGAGCGTGCTCCTAAATTGGGTTCCCCCAGAACTGGTAGATATATTTGTTGTCTGACTGGACACTGGTCTTTATCCTCACCCAAGAGCTGCTCCTGCAGCCTCCTGCTTTTACCTGTGGCTGCCAAGGGGTCAAGTTCCCAAACCCCAATAAAGGCACCCGAGCCTGTCCCTTTGAGGAAGAAGTTTGAGGCACAGCTATGAGGGAGGTTTGCGATACATGGGAAATAACTCTTCCAACCCAGGACATCCCATGATTCTAAACCCTGCATTCTCACTTCACTGCCCAGGGCTGCAGAGTCTGCAGGTTAAAGGCAATTTAACAACTGAAATGAGGCTCAGTTTGTGGATGTAGGAGAACAAGGTGAAGGGTGAAAATGTTCACAGCTCAAGTCCCACTTTCCACAGGGTTTGCATCCCCTTTGCTCTTGAGAATGTGGCTTGGGCTCTGGCTACTGAGCTCTACAAGAGCACCTGATCTTTGTTCTTGTCTTGGAAAAATGATTCGGGGCAAGTCACTTATCCATGTCCTTTTTAGGTTTCTTTTAGCAAAGTTGCTTCCTCAGAGGACAAGATCCTAATGCTTAATATGTGGAGTAAGTGTTTGTTTCTTCCTTGCCTCCTCTAGGCCTCCTGGTTATCCCAACATGAATCAGGGGGGAATGATGGGCACTGGACCTCCTTATGGGCAGGGAATTAACAGCATGACTGGCATGATAAACCCCCAGGGCCCACCCTACCCCATGGGAGGGAACATGGCCAACAACTCTGCAGGTAAGCCAGAGCTTTAGGATTTTACTGATTGCATTGCATTGGAAGGAAAATCAGTGTTAAAGATTCCTTTAACTTCCCAGGGATGGCAGCAAGCCCTGAAATGATGGGACTCGGGGATGTCAAATTAACACCTGCAACTAAAATGAACAACAAGGCGGATGGGACGCCCAAAGCAGAATCCAAGTCAAAGGTAAAATGTTTGGGGTTTTGTTTTTATTGATTCCCATCCTCTTCAGCATCCAGGGAAATAAAGCCATGTGTTGTATATTCACTTGGATTGAGCAGTGTGAGAAATGGAGGGGAGCGTTTCCCAGTCCTATGGGAGTCATGGATTTCACTTGGAAAACAAATTCAGTATTAGGAATTATCACCTGCCACAGTGAAACTGCCAAAAGCAGCGTAAACAAACCTGAGTTTGTTGGTGGAGTGGGCCTGGAGCGAGTCAGCTCTCAGCTGGGACGTGGTAACTAAAGTGCTGCAGTTGTTTCACAAACAAACCTCTTACTAATCCTGTATTAAAGCCAGAAGAGGGAGGCAAACAAGTTCTTCAGGGAGTGTTTTTCTTTGCATTGCTGCTACCAGTTTCAAAAGAACCACCAAAAAAGCAGTTTCTGAGCCCGTGGTCTCCTCCTTTGCTACCTGAAGGAAAACAAATGCTCTGCAGGTTTGATCCCTGCGCCAGCAGCAAGAAGATCCAGGAGATGTCTCACTGCTGCTCCTGTGTTCTGGCGTCCGCCTCCTCGGACGTGGAGGAGCTGCCGTTGTGCCGTTCAGTCCTGATCTCTCTTTCCTTCTCCCAGAAGTCCAGTTCCTCTACTACAACCAACGAGAAGATCACCAAGCTGTACGAGCTGGGTGGGGAGCCCGAGAGGAAGCTGTGGGTGGATCGTTACCTGGCCTTCACCGAGGAGAAGGCCATGGGCATGACCAACCTGCCGGCCGTGGGCAGGAAGCCCCTGGACCTGTACAGGCTCTACATCTCTGTCAAGGAGATCGGGGGATTGACTCAGGTCAGTGGCCCCAGCCGGGCACAGAGCTGCCCACAGCACAAAAATCAGCTTTGTGGTCGGATGTAAGCCATGAATTTCCATTTAGCCCCGTTTTATTTCCATTTTATTTCTGTAAATAAAACCCAGCGCCCTTCAAGTGAGCCAGATGTCTGCTCTCCCTTTGTCTGGGTGAGAACAGTCTGTGGCCAGATCCAATTCAAGCCCTTTTTCCCTGCTTTGTCCAGTGCAAAGATTGGTGACACTGTCTTTGTCTTTGCATCTGGCTGTTAGCTGACCTCATGATTAATTTGATTTGCAGTCTGTCCCTGTAAATCTGAAAAGTTTTCTGCAGGTGAAGAAGGGAGTTTAGTAGTTTTGGGGTAGCTTTGCTTAGCCCTCGCTGCATCCTTTGTGTGAGCTGGGAAGGGTTGATTTCTCTTCTTGGAGGAGGTACAGTTGGGATTTGGAGTTTAGAGCCTCTTGTTTGGTTGTGCAGGTCAACAAAAACAAGAAGTGGCGTGAGCTGGCCACCAACCTGAACGTGGGCACGTCGAGCAGCGCGGCCAGCTCCCTGAAGAAGCAGTACATCCAGTGTCTCTACGCCTTCGAGTGCAAGATCGAGAGGGGCGAGGACCCCCCTCCAGACATCTTTGCAGCTGCTGATTCAAAGAAGTCCCAGACCAAGATCCAACCTCCATCTCCAGGTGAGTCCAGACCCTGCTTTGAGGTGTGCAGTGGATGTGTGAGCTGGGGGGTCTCTGGCACAGCACACCCCCGAGCTCTGAGGCCTATGACAAGTTGGGTGCTTTAGGAATCAAGCCCTTTAAAACAAACCTTCATTGTTGTTTCAGATTTGATGGGGTGCTCCTGTTTCTGAATATTTAAGCATAATGCTCAATTCAGATTTGTTAAACAAAAAAGAAAAGACATCCAGGCCAGCCATGCACGTTGTACTCTTTAGTCTTTGCAAAGTCTGATCCTTTCTGTCTCATTTGCATTGAGTTCATTGCTTGAATTGCTGCTGAATTTGCCAACTCTTCTTTAAACTTGAGTTCTCCAGTTTGTCTTATAACTAAAAAACTTCAGATGCTTTTTCTGGTCAGGAACCTGCTCATGTAGGTGAAATAAAAACTTGGTCTGCTTTGAAGTTCCTATAATGTTTGCAAAAAAATGCCTTTTTGGCTCTGAAACCTGGCACCGTCTTCGTCTGGCTCCTGAGGAGTGGAATAATGAACCTCTTTTGAGTGCAGTGCAGTTGTGTCCCAGCCTGCTGAACCCTCCAGTGACAGTGGGCTTGTCCCAGTGCTCTGTTGGGCACCACGTTTCTCTCTCCTTTCAGCTACAGGGGGTTTTTTAAAGAACTAAGTCATATCTTGTCACTGGTCAGGAAACCTGTCCCAGTGGAGCTTCAGCCCTGGTGTGTTGTGCAAGATAAAGTAACTTTTGTGCCATTAGACTGAACCTCTGCCCAAAGCAGTGTCTGAGTTCTGCTTGAACTAGGCCACAAATCCAGCCCCACTTTCTTTCCAAAACCTCTTTCTTGCCCCCCTGAGGCAGTGGATGTTGAGAGCATTTGGAGTTTATTTGGAGAGAGCTGAGACTTTCAGGAAGCCACTTTAGACTTACTGTAGCTCTAGGTGTGTGTCAGAGTGGATTAGGGGCTGCATCAGTTTTTGTTTTGGTTTAGCTCTTGTGGTGTTTGTGAAGGGCCTGGCGCTGCCTTCTGGGCTGAGCTCCTGCTTCAGCACATCAGCAGAAGGAATTTGCAGGGCTCGTATCCCAAACTCTGCACGTTTGGGTCCTGCTATGAGAGGACTGTGCTGTATTTCCAGTTCAAACCCTTCTCTCAGCTCGCCCTGCTCCAGACTCCCACAAGTGGGAATGTGCAGAGGCAGCACTGAAGCCTGGCTGGTGGCTCTGATCCTTTATGCTGAATCACTCAGCGTGTCCCTGCTCCTCTTTCACTTTCCTTTTCTTCCTCTCTGTGCTCCCCTGGATCAGCAGGGCCTGGGGGCGTAGGGCAGGACAGAAATTCCTCTGTCAGCCCAGCTCCAGGCTGAGGAGCCCTAGGGCAGTGTTGAGTCCCGGTGGATGCTGCTCTTCCAGGGCCCAGTGTCCTGCAGGCCCCACACAGTCCTGTCCCCCAGGGAATCACCTGGATGAGAATAAATTCCCTGTTTGGAAACCTGTGGACAACAGTGGGACATTTTGAATCATTTCATCATTTGGCTGAAGGGCTCTGCTCTCCCACAGACGTGGTTTGCCCTCCTCGCAGACTTCACAACCTGTTGGCCTTGGCTGGCTCTTCGTTCCAGCCTGTTCTGCCAAATTAACTCCTGCAGAACTTTGGGAATGGTGAGGATTGCACCGTGCCATTCTCCATTAACCACTTCCTGAGGCTGCAGAGGTGGAACTCCTGCTGCCAGTGCTCTTCCATGCAGTGTCCATCACACCCCTCAAAACACCAAGTGTTCCAGAGATCGTGGCCAGAGGGAACTGGGAATTCCCTCATGGGCACTCGGAGTTTCCTGAGAGCCTCGCAGGTTCCCTCTCGCAGAGTCCCCGGGGAGGCGCCTTGGGTTTGAATTCCCAGAGCGTGGAACTGGCCCCGCGCCAGCTCCGTGTGAATTTGTGAGTGGGAGGGACGGCGGGAGGTGGGGACAAACACCAAATGGCAGCGACGCAGGGAATGTCTCGGGGCCTCTTCCTGCCGCTGCCAGCAGTGAATTCCTGGGGGAAGCAGCGGGGCTGGGCTGCCAGGGAGGGTCTGTGAATGAAACTCCCCCGGGCTCCCGCTGCCCTTCCTCCTCCCGAGACCTCCTCGGGCCGGAGGGAGTCGCAGAGCAGAGGACAGGGTGCCAGGAAGGTGGGGTGTAAACAAACATGCCCTGGACGTGACCTCGGAGGATTTTAATGAATAGCTGAAATGACTCATCAAGCAGCAGGGCTGAAGCTGAGGGATATCGGGTGCTGGGGACGGGAACTAATGGAAACATTAATTAAGAGTTCAGCTCTTGCCAGCTGCGAGGAGCGGCTGAACCTGAGCTGACACTGTCACAGCGATCCCGGGCCGAGGGACAGCTCCTGGAGCTGCCGGCACACACGGGGGTTTGGTCAAAGCTCAGCGGAGCGGAAGGCAGCGTCCTGAGGCTGGGACTTGCAGGGAACCTGCTGGACGGGTTTTGTCCTCCAGTGAAAGATCCGGCATCTCCGGCATTCCCTGTTCCAGGAATCCTTGGGAGTGGTGCTTGAATTACCCTGCGTGAATGCACTGCTCTGGAAGGGCAGAGCAGGCAGAGGAGCCTCGTTCAGAGTTACTTGGTGGCTTCAGCTGAGGTTTCCATCACTGGGGAGATCCTGAGACTCCCAGGACAGGGTTCAGAACCCCACCCTCCTGGCTGGAAGGGATGTGAAGGTGACGGGCACCTCAGTGGTTGTCACTTGGCAGGGAGCCCCGTGTTCCTGCCACGTGGTGCACTCCAGAGCATCGGCCTCCGACAGGGTAACTCGGGAAGCACCACACAGTGCCGTGGTGTGGAAAAGGGAACGGGGTGCAGATGAGCAGAGACACAACATCTCAGCTTTAGGTTCTTCTGGGGAACCTGGCCCAGCCTGTCCTTGAACTGTTGAGCTCCTTGTGCTTTTTTGGCCATATTTCATCTATCTGTCCCTCAAAGGGCTCTCTGTTCTCGAGGCTGATGTTCTGGGAGGTTCAGCATTGCATCCCTTGGGTGCAGAGCTGCTCACCCCACGCTCCTCCTCTTGCAGCGGGTTCAGGCTCCATGCAGGGCCCTCAGACACCTCAGTCCACCAGCAGCTCCATGGCAGAAGGAGGAGACTTGAAGCCACCAACTCCAGCGTCGACGCCACACAGTCAGATGCCCCCTTTGCCAGGCATCAGGTATGGAAACCACTGCTGGGGTGGGGTCACCTCTGGGTCATTGCTGCAGATGCTGGGGACTTGGGTGCCTGTTTCGGTGGGACTCCATCGCTTTGCTCCTTCCTTCATGGCTCACAGCAACACTGTGTGTGAATATTCTTCAGTTTTGGGGTTGGGTCTGAGGACGGCGTTGTGGAAGGCAAGTTCCTCTTGGCCCTGGAGGAGCAGGACTGTGGCCTTTGGAGGGGATGGCAACACCTGAGAGGGAGCGTGTGAGGAAGAGCATCCTGAGGAGCATTGTGGACCTCTGTAATGTGGTCTTTGTGGGGTTTTTTTGTAACAGGAGTAACTCCGTGGGCCTTCAGGATGCCTTTGCAGATGGCAGTGATCCTACGTTCCAGAAACGGAACTCCATGACTCCAAATCCAGGGTACCAGCCCACCATGAATACCTCTGACATGATGGGTCGCATGTCTTACGAGCCAAATAAAGATCCTTACAGCAGTATGAGGAAAGGTGAGGGATCGTCTGCTCCCGGAGTCCTCACCCCTGTCTGGCTGTGTGCTGGAACGTGCTGCAGGACACCCCGTGCTCACCCCTCCCCAGAACACCAGAAGTCTTTTCCTAAGGCAGAGCTGGGTGTGTTTATTGGTTCTTTCTCTCTTCCAGCTCCAGGAAGCGATCCCTTCATGTCCTCAGGGCAGGGCCCCAACAGTGGGATGGGTGACCCTTACAACCGTGCTGCCGGCCCCGGGATGGGCAACATGGCCATGGGCCAGCGGCAGCACTACTCCTATGGAGCCCCCTACGACAGAGTCAGGTGGGTGCTGCCCCGGGAGCCCTCAGGGATGGTCACACCTCCTCACTGCCACCACTGTGCTGATCACCCTTTTCCACTGGGGGATCCTAAGTGGACCTGGGGGTTTTTCTCTGTTTCCACGCAGGACGGAGCCCGGGATGGGACCTGAGGGCAACCTGGGGAGCGGAACCCCGCAGCCCAGCATCCTGCCCTCCACGCCCGAGTCGGGGATGTACTCGCCCAGCCGCTACCCCCAGCAGCAGCAGCAGCAGCAAAGGTCTGTGCCAGGGGCTGCTGGCCCCAGCGAGGGCTCTGAGCCTGTGACAGTGACACTAACACATCTCTCTCTTCTCCAGACATGATTCCTATGGCAATCAATTCTCCACTCAAGGCACATCCTCGGGCAGCCCCTTCCCCAGCCAGCAAACCACCATGTATCAGCAGCAGCAGCAGGTGGGTGATCCCAGAGTTCCTGATTTACCCAACTGAGAGTTTTATCTGTGCCATTTGTGAAGAGGGGAAGATGGAAACTCTCTGGGCTGTGCATTTGCTTTATGAATGTGAAGAATTAGGTACCTCATCACAGAATCACACAATGGCTTGGGTGAAGAGACCTTAAAGCCCATCCAGTGCCACCCCTGCTGTGGGCAGGGCAGGGACACCTTCCACTGTCCAGGGTGCTCCAAGCCCTGTCCAACCTGATCTTATACAGGAGATTTTTTTCCCATTTGCAAACAATTTAAAGAAGTTTTAATCAATGTTCCCAGT